>CM038221.1:119929841-121129841 GCA_021442155.1 Cymbidium sinense | reverse complement strand
CCAACCTCCCTAGTGGAGTCAATAAAATAAATCAAGAAATCCAATCCTTATCCCAAGGAAGCTAAACCGCTCCCTAGTGGAAGGTTCACATACCCAATCCCTGAGATTCCAACATTTCCCTAGGATATGCCTCCAAAATAATTAAAATAATTATCTTGATCCCCATCAGATTATGATTCTTATCCCCAAGGATACACACCCAAACTAATCATATTCACAATCAAACTCAAATTCTTATCCTCGGGATAACTTGAACCGCTTCCAAGTGGAAGGTTCATGTACTCAACCCCATGATTTCTTGTTTCTCTTATGCCCTGGCATAAAGAGAGTTACGCACTAAGATCATGATTCTATCTACCTCTGTTTAGGTATAGATCATTTTTGTAGTGCAATCTTTGATGTTGTTGATCATCTGCCAACACCACATGTGGTGTGCCTGTCAATTACACCACACCTATCTTTTGTTGACCTCACTTTTGGAGTGAGCTCTAACCTTCTTCTTAGACTTAGACTCTTCTAGATACTAAGAACTCTTAGTCATAAGACACTCTGATTAGTGAACACTTAACCTAAGCCAGAGACTTAGAAGGGTTAATCATAAGATTAGCCATGCCTGGCTTAAGAAATCACCTATCCTATAGCCTAAACCCAATCTAGATACACTTTCTCAAATCAAACCATTCAAATCTCAAACCAAACCTCAAATTCAAATTTCAAATTTGACTCAAATGATTGAAACCCAAAATCAAATTCAAATCCCAAGACCCTTTCCCCATATGAACCAAAATTCATAAGCTTAGCCAAAACTCCCTTTAGATCAAATCAAACTCAATTGATTTCTTTATAAATCAATTATTACTTCATTTATATTCACAAATATAAATGAAATCCAAATTCAAATGACCAAAACTATATCAAAAGTCAAATCCAAACTCAATCTAAGCCCTTTAAGCCAATTCTTTGACTTAGCCAAATTCTATCCAAATCAAGTCAAAACTAATGGATTTTCTTAATCAATCATTCATTCAATTATCTACCCAAATATAAATGAAACCTACAATCATCAAATCAAAGCCAACCCAAGTCAAACCCAACCTAGCCTCTTTGACTTAAAATTTTGAGCCAAAATCC
The DNA here is from genome assembly GCA_021442155.1 of Cymbidium sinense. Lineage (NCBI taxonomy): Eukaryota > Viridiplantae > Streptophyta > Magnoliopsida > Asparagales > Orchidaceae > Cymbidium > Cymbidium sinense. The sequence goes on along the minus strand of CM038221.1, from coordinate 121,128,710 downwards.
TTAGACTCTAAATTGATTATCGCTGAATTTATATTTCAATCTAGGCTCATATATAAGTTCAACTAAACTCAATCAAACCAAAACCAAACCAATTGACCACTTAGGTCCACTTGACCCAAAGTGACCTAAAGGACCCATTTGAGCCAACTTCCAATCCAACCCAAATTGATTGAACCAAGCTAAAACCTTCCACCATGATTGTTGATCACCCTAGATGATCAATTGCAATCAGGTCAAACCAAGTCAACTTAGTCATTTGACCAAGTCAACCCTTAGCCCAAATGAACCAAAACTAGCCAAAACTCATCCTACATCAAATTGATTGAAACCAATGATTTGAATCAACCCAAAATCAATATTTAAATATGACTTTGACCACCAAGCCAAACAAGCTCAATTGGCCATTTGATCCAAGTTGACCCAAATTGGCCTAAAGGACCAAATTGGGTCAAATCATGACCCAAATTGATTGCAACCAATGGCTCAAGTTCATTCCAAATTGATTATTGAACTTGACCAAAGCTATAAATTCACTTGACTAATCGACTTATTTGCCCAAATTAGCCTAAAGGGTCAATTTGGCTAAATCCAAATTAAATTAAATTCAAACTAAAGACTACATTCATTCTTCAATAGCTAAGTCAAATTGGTCAATTCAAAATTCCAAATTAAATCCAAATTGATTCGAACAAAAGACCACATTCATCTTCAATTAGCCAATTGAACATGAATCAACCCGTAACCCAAGCCAATTTGATCAATTTGACTCATTTGACCCATTTGATTCCAAATGAGCCAAAAATCAATTTTAAGCTAAATTAAATCAAATTGATCATGCCAAAACTCTTCAAATTATCATTTGAACCTAACTTAAGCCTTGGTTTGACCCTATTTGACCAATTGGTCAACCTAACTCGATATGACCCAATGTAACCCATAAGACCCAAATTGAGCTAAATCCCTTGAAACCAAACCATGACCCCTTGGGGGCTGATTAAACCTGACCCAATCCTTTTTGGGATTAGCCCAAAATCAATCCAACCCAATTAAATCCCTCATGGGTCCTCCCTCATATAAGATTCAACCCAACTTCATTTAATTCTCCCCATCACATGCATTCAACTCTCATCCATGGAGCTGATCATATGGCAGCAAAAGAGGACTTTGGAGCAAAAATCCAAAGTTCTCAATCAATCCATCATCCACCCCAACCACCTCAAACAAAATGACAACACTTTGGAGCCAAAAAATTCAAAAAAAGGTAAATTTTGGCCACTATTAAAGGATGGGGAAGTGAGGCTTCATTCCTCTTCTTCCTACCATTATTCAACCCCCAAGAGCTCCCCAAAGCAACAAACCTCGACTTCTCCACCTCTCTTGAGCCAAAAACATCAAAACTGGGTGGATTCTAGCGAGAAAATGGCAAGCACTGAAAAAATACATCATTTCGAAGTGAAGGCGAAGGCTACACTCATTCCAAAGCTTTCTCTTGCACCCAGGAGCTCGCTCGGATCTTCACCACCACTGGAAACTATCTCCGGTGAGATAAATTTCACCAACTTGTAGCCGGCCTTAGGATCCTTTATTTGTGATGATTATTTGTGCGATTTTAGAATCTATCCTAGATAATATTACATTTTATATTTTATATCATCCCAATTAGAAAATAGATATTTTTTCAGTGTGAATTGACATGAAAATGAGTCCATTTGGACTAGTTTTCATTTATATTTTTCATTTTTTTTTCAAAAATACCTTTGGTTTTCACTATTCTCTCGACTTGCCAGCAAAGCCCCATCCGATTCACTTAATTAGACTAACACGATCATGTTGATCACGCGATCAGCTCGTGATCATTGATGCATTTTGGATCATCTAATCCAAGTCTCGCGACATCGAATGGCTCAGCTTTGTAATCTCGACCACTAGATCACGATTTGACTATCCGAAGATTGATGGTCACGACAAAACTCAAGTCGCATTCTCATACACCACTTTCCGCTCACTATGATGATCGGCTCAATCGCATCACATGGCACCACTTTGCCACATCAGTGCCATGCGCAATGTTGACTGTGTTAAATAAAAAAATCAATTTTTCTAGTTTTAAAAAATTACTTAAATCACTTAAAAGTTTAAAAATTAATAGAAATAAAATACCTAACCAAAAATTGTAAATAAGAGGTCACTCAATTCTCCTTTCTGAGAGGAATCCAAGGAACCAAAAATCTTTAAATTCTAATGAATGATTTGAGCTTAATTTAGTTTGGTGAAAATCAAATTTTAATTACTAAAAATATAAATTGATTAAGTGAAATTGAAATAAGAGTTAAAATACACTACCATAAAAAATTGTAAGTGAAAAGGACTGATTGAAATTAAATTTGAAGTTCATTGTTCATTTTAAATAAAATAAATCAAAAAATCCATAAATTTACAAAAAATCTTCAAAATGGCTTAAATCACTTCAGTTGACATATAAGACTCTTAAAAAAATAATGTGATTTTCTGAATCCTAATGAACCCCAAATAAATACTTAAGATTAAAGTTTAATCAATTAAGGAATTAATTAAAACATAATCTAAAAATAATTTAAATATCAAACCAAAATCAGAAATGATTGGTAATCAAACCTTAAGTCAAAAAAGTATCATGTATCCCTCAAATTAAATTGAATTTAAACATAATTGAACCTAATTGAGTTAATGAAATTAAATTAAATGATTAGATTTTTAAATTAAACTTATAATTAAATAAATTAATCAAACTTTAATGTAAAATCAAACTAATCTTGTTAAACCAACACTAAGTATTGAATCATAATTATATGAAACTACTTAACAAATTAAAACAAATTAAATATTAATTAATCATTAAATAAACTAAAAATCAAATTGATTAAAACCAATTCAACATAATCATTTGATATTAATCAAATTAAACCAAATAAAGTTAAAGTAAACTTAATTAATATATGATTAAATCACATCTATTTGGAGTAAGATAATAATTAGCCATTATACATGAATCTAACAACTAAATCAAACATGCATGAAATCTAATGAACATAATAAATGAAGAAAATCAAATAACTATGATTATGAATAATCTTTAATTGAAATAAAATAAACAAATCATAATCTAATCAAAATGATAATAACAATAACAACCCTTTAATCAATAAAATTTAGATAAATGCTTAATTAAAACTATCAAATCAAATAAGTCATATATGGGTAATTAAGTCATTAATCTCTAATTAAATAAACTTTTAATTAATCTAATGATTTAAAAATTTAATTACCCTTAATCAAACTTAATTAGTTAAACATCTAAATAATGCAAACTTAATGAATTAATCCATCATCTTAATGAATCAAATTAATTTAAATAAATTACATTAAAGCTAACTCTAAATTAAGCTTAAATCAAACCCCTAATTAAATTTAATAATTAATCACACCCCTCAAGTAAACTAATTAAGTTAATCAAATTAATCATATTAAACCTAAGCTTAATCAAACATAAATACAATTAAACATAAATCATTAAGTCATTAATTACATCATTAATCTAAATAAATATAAAACCAAATTAAAAATTGAATAAATCTTTATTTAATTTAATAATTAACTTAAATACACTTCTTAATTAAACTAATTACCCTTAAGCTAATCCAATTGAATAAACACCTAATTAATGCAAACTTAATGAATTAATCCATCATCTTAATAAATTAAATTAACTTTTTAAATCAAATTCAAATCAAACACTTAATTACTACTAATATGATCACACATCTTAAATCAGCTAATTTAGTCAATCAAGTTAATCATATTAAACTTAAACTTAATCAAACATAAATGAAATTAAATACTAATCAAAACCAAAATTAAACCTAAATCAATAAGTCCTTAATTACATGATCAATCTAAACAAATATGAAATCAAATTAAAAATTAAATAAATCTTTATAATTACCATAAATACACTTCTTAATTAAATTAATTACATAATCACATTCAACCTAAGCAAGCCCATTGACTAATAAAGCTAATCAAATCAAATTAAATCAAATTAAATTAAAAGAAAGATGCTCATCAATTTAATATGTAATCAAATCAAATCTCATTCAACCTACTTAAATAAGATAAACTAATTAACTATCCAATGCATGAAATCAAAGTACAAACTAAACTTTGAAAAACATGGCAAATGGATGGGATTATAAATAAAATTCTAATTATAAAGAATCAAACTCAATTAAAAATAAAAATAAAATCTCAAGTAATTTAATCCAATCAAACTACAAATAAATGAACCATGATAAACATAAAATTAAATCACATAACTATAATCAAAGAAAAGAATTAAATATTAATTTAAAAAATATTGAATTATCATTTATTACTAAACCAAAATATCTAAAAAATTAATCAAAAAACACATGATTTAAACAAACTTCATTAGAGATTAAGGATATTGAATTATCAAGATTTAATTAAACCAAAACATCTAAAAAAATTAATCAATCAAAAGCACATGGATTTAAACAAACTTAAACTTCATTAGAAATAATATTGAATTATCAAGATTTAATTAAACCAAAATATCTAATCCAAAATCAATCAATCAAATACTTAAACAAACTCAAATTCTAAATTCTAAATTAAAATAAATCAAATGAATAAAAATTCAAATGGGCTAATTAAGATAAAGGACCTTAGTTGATCTTTGGGAGTTAGATGTATGTAAGGCCTATCTACAAATGGAATTCATTCTACTCTTCATTCTTGAAAACTTAAACATCATTTTAACCAAATAAAAGTGAAACAAAAATGAAAAATAAATCATTAAATCATTTAAATTGAAATCACCCAAAGGTAAAATTTAAATAAATTCAAACCTCAAATTGAAACTTAAAGAAGCCTAGTAAAGTCTTGCTACACAAGCCTTCTTTTCACACACTAGAACACTAAGTCACCGACCCTAGAATTAAGCTAGTCTATGATTGATGTATGATGTTGTGTTTATTTTGATGTAATATTTTAGACTAGATGTTAGTGTATGCCTCTAGATGATGGTAGTCAATTATTAATCATATTTTCTTATAGGGGTTGTACTTATGTAATAAAAAATATAAATGTGTTTGTTGTGGTGTTGCTAGCTTAAGCATAACTCATAGAGGGATTGGTTACCCATGTGTGGGTGCTAGGTTCAAATTATTCATATAATTGCTTGGTTTGTATGGTGCGTTTGGCTAACATTTATTTTTGCAGGGGAAGCTAGATTTACTTTTTCTGTTTAATGTAATTTTGCATTAGAAATTAGGATTAGTGTTATGGAAGATTAGAATGAGCAGTGGACCGAAATCTTAGCTTCTGGGGTGCCTGTGATGTTTTTGGAGCAAATCAAGTCAAAAGAAAGAGAAGGAAGAAATGAAGAAAAGAAGACCCCCATAGCATGCATTATATTTGTAATCCGAGTTGTATAAGGGTTAAGCTCGGTTACCCATCTTTTTTTTTCAGGGTGTACGGCGGAACCCGACCGCACTGGCCTTTTATTCTTTCATGGTAGTCTATAAAATTATTTGATGTTGTGTTTAGATTGTGCACTAAAATTGCATGCTTTTACTAATTTTTTCATGTTTGATGTTTAAATGTGTGGCCTGGATGCACTAGGCTCTTAGGATGAAATTAATTTTTCTACCCCAATTAACAACTCATAATCAAATTTTTAAAACATTTCATAACCGCACATAAAAGCCTAGGAATTAAATCAAGATAATAAAATTTTCAGCAACCCCTTAGATGGATGAATGAATGTATAACATTATGCATGTCATATTCGTCCACTCTTATTAAGAGGGAGCTTCCATCTGTGCTAGAGAATAAAGGCTTAACTTGTGAGAGCCTTTGATGGAAGAACACCCATTTCTCTCTTGATTTGGCCTATAATCAAGTTCTCATGCATTTAGGCATAAAAAATCTCTAGCTTGTGTCAAAATAAAGAGTCCAAAAGAATAAAGTAAATTTGATAAAATTTATATTAGATTAAGTTATGAATTCATACCACTTATGCTCTAGTCTCTTAAGGAGTGAGTTTAAAGACTTAGTCTTCTTTCTAGAAAAACAACAGCCTAGAAATCTAACAAAGCATAAGACTTACTTACATGAATTTAAATCATAGGAGGAGTTACCTAATTGCCACTCCAGACGGTTATAAGTCTAGTAGATGGGTGGTTTATTCTTTCTTATGGAGGTAAATCATATATCCACTTTCACCTTAGATTTAGGTCATGCTTTGGCCCTTACCAAAGCTCCCTAGATTGAGGATCTGAGGTTGTTGTTTCCCTTCGGGCTACAAGCATAAATCCTCACCTCTTAGGTATTTCCACAATCTTATATTCCGGGATTAGAAGTCCTAGTATTCTAATAAAATATCAACTCAAATAATTAACTCTCTTCAATTTCAAAAATATAAAGCCCAACCATGATAGATGAATTGCTAATGCTTTCTATTATCATGATCATTCCTACTCCTTTGACTTCTAATAATAAGTCTTCCTTGATCTATCTCATTTGATTTTCTAAAATAGCCAATCCTTTGATAGTCCTAACCTTGAAATCTTTGGAGACCCTAATTTTCTACTTTAATCGAGAGTATTCTTAAGGAATTCACATTCCTTTGGATGTAATTAACTATGGGGGCTTGCCTCCATGGGGAACTTAATGAACTCGGCTTAAAATAAACCCTACTATACTTTTCCATGTAAAGTGTGGAAAAAATCTCTAGTACATTTGAAGACCCATCATGCCTTAGGAGTCCTTATTAGGTGATTAGATCCATTATAGGGTAGTGATTTCTATATTTTGAGATAGTACATCATTTCTTAATGTCATACCCTTCAAATAAGTACCCCTAAGATTTGTGGTGTCCCACATCTCAAAAAATAAACACCACATGGATTCACATAGGATTTGCAAGTGTATAGTTCTAAGAACACAACATTTGCCAAAATCTATTCTATGCATCTCCATGTTAAGACTTAGAAAGAATTTCATATCACATATGTAAATCATAAACCAAATCAAACATAATTTCGCATGATTTCTTATCCATGGTTCTTTTTGTACATTCATATGTATTTGAGAAAAGTGGTATATTATTTTACATTCTATATGATTTTAAGTATAATTCTGACCTTACACCCCTAGTAAAATATATAATGGCTCCTATCACTTAAAACTCTTATACATATGCATGTAGGGCCAATGAATAAGAATCAAAAGATCAAATAAATCAAACACAACTTTTGCATGGATTTATATCCTTATCCACATCTAATGTATCTAAGACAAATGATATATTCTAAACATCTCGTGATCAAATTTAAGTAGCTAAGTAGGTCTTGTACTTTTATGCCCTGTAGAAAATAATGCAATGTCTCACTTAAAACTTTTATACATGTGAATGTGTATCTAGTTAATGGATGAAAAATCTCTCTTCTCTATGTAATAAGGCATGCATTCATAATTTAATCAAAAAAAAAATATTTAAGTCCCAAATATACTTTTTTCCATTCATCATCAAATTATACTAATATTTACAATGTATAGTATACTTAGATTATTCATAGTATGACAAATACATAATGAAAAGAAATGAAAGAATGTGTGTTATATGATTATAATCCATTCAAATTAATCTTAAGATATCTTTCTTATTGAATAGGGTTATTTAGAGTGAACATAAACTTAAGGTTAATTAAAATACATAATAATTAAAGAGGATTAAGCTAATTAACTTAGAAATGAAGGTAGGGATAAAAGAGATTCTCTCTTTCTTCTCTTTATAACACTTAGTTGCTAAGTGTGGCTATATGAAATAAAAGAAAATACTAAAAATCTTCAAATCAATTAAATCACTTAAAGAATCTAAATTAAATCCCTCACACTTAGCAAATCATAACTCTAAAGCCTAATAGAATATCACAAAGCTATTACATACACATTAGATTAAGTCACCATTTCTAGGTTTATGTTAATTGCATGATTTATGTATGTTTAATTTTGATGTATATTTTAACATGTTGTGTGTATGTATATGTTAAGACCAATATATTACTAATCATGTTTTTTGCTTAAGACCAATAAAAATATAAATGTTTTTTTGTTGTGCAAGTTGCTTAGCTAAGCATACCCAAGTTAGATGTGGGTTTGGTTACCCATGTATGGGTGCTAAGTCCAAATTATTTATATAATTGTTTAGTATGGTGTGTTTAGCTAACACTTATTTTACATGTGTGATTTACTTTCCTTCTCTCTTAATGTAATTTTGCATTAGATTAGATAAGTGTTATGTGAGACTAGTCAACATTATTTATAAGACCAAATCTTATACCATGTGATGCCTTTGAAGCACAGATCCCAATCAAACCAAGAGAAAGAAATAAATGGAGCAAATCAAAATGAAGAAATGAAAGATGAAGAGTGAAGAATGGAGGATGAAAATGAAGACCTCATAACACTTATCATTTTATAATTATAATTATTCTAAATGTATTAGAGCTCACCCATATTTTTTTTCGTTTACAAGTAATTCAAATCTCTTATTCTTTTGAAATAGATTTATAGAATTTTTTGATATTATGTTTAGCTTGTGCATTAGAAATAGCATGTCCTTTCATAGCTTCTTTATGATTGGTGATTGTTGTGTGGCCTAAATGCGATTAGGCTTTTAAGATGAAAAATAAATTTTATGCCCCACTAACAACTCATAACTAAAATTTTAAAATAATTCATAACCTCACAGATAAATTCCTAGGCATTAAATCAAGATAATAAATATTTAGCAACCCCTTAGCTAGATGATTGTATGTTGAACATCATGCATAACCATTTTGTTTCACTTGCTAAAGAGAGGGCTTCCATCCTTGTCAAAAGACTTAACCTTTAAGAGCCTATGATGGAAGAACACCTCTTTCCCTTAATTTGGCCAATTTCTCATATTTAAGCACAAAATCTCATAGCATCAAAATAAAGAGTCCCAAATTAAATAAAATATGATAAAATTTTCATTATTAAGTCTTTATTCCACCCCTCATGCTCTTTCTTGGAGTGTTAAAGGACTTAATTTCTCTTCTAAATAAATAATAGTCTAATCACTCAAAGCATATGACTCTTACATGGATTTAAAGCTAGGAAGAGTTAGTCACACCCATGCGGAATTCCCAGAGAGGGTTTACTCTCTGTGGATAAACCATATATTCACTTAGATTTAGGTCATTCTTTTTGCCCTGCCAAAGTTCCATAGATTTAGGATCAGATTGATGTTTTTGTATAAGCATTCTCAATTTTCCCAATCTTGTAAAATTATAAGTCCTAAATTCTACAAAATTTCATCAAATAAATAAATCTCCTTAATTTTAAATACATAAACCCAACATAGATAGATTGAGTGCCTTCTAGTATCATGAGCACTCTACCTCCCTTTGATTTCAATAACTCTCCCCTTGACCAATCTCACTTGATTTTCAAAAATACAACCAATCTTACTTCGAATTCTCCTGAGACAATGCTAATTAAGAGTATTCTTGTTATTCACCTCCTTAAGATAACTATGGAGTTTACCCATATGGAACTTAATGAAAAATAAATTCAAACTTCAAATTGAATTTAAAAAGTGAAATAAAAAATGAAATAAAAATGAAAAATAAATCATTAAATCATTTAAATTGAAATCACCCAAAGGTAAAATTTAAATAAATTCAAACTTCAAATTGAAACTTAAAGAAGTTTTAGTAAAGTCTCTACACATTTCTTCACACACTAAAACACTAGGTCACCATAAATTAAGCTAGTCAATGTATTGATTGTATGTCTGATGTTGTGTTTATTTTGTGATGTAATTTTTAGACAATGAGGTCTCAAGACGATGGTAGCGTGATTAGCTTAACCATTTTTCTGGGGTTGTATTTAACCGTAATAAAAAAATATAAATGTGTTGTGTAGGTTTAGCCCTTAAGCATAACTCATGTTAGTGGCTTGGTTACCCATGTGTGCTAAGTTCAAATTATTCATATAATTGCTTGGGTTGTTGGTGGGCTAACATTTTTTGCAGCTATTTTACTTTATTTAATGTAATTTTACATTAGAAATTAGATTAGTGTTATGGGAGATTAGATGAGCAAAACCGAAATCTTAGGGTGCCTGTGATGCCTTGAGCAAATCAAAAGAAAGAGAAGGAAGAAATGAAGGAAAGAGAGACATAGATGCATTATATTTTAATGAAGAGGGTTAAGCTCTACCCATCTTTTCTAATTATAAGACTCTTTTATTCTTTATGATTTTATAAAATTAATTGATGTTGTGTTTAGATTGTGCACTAAAATTGCATGCTTTTACTAATTTTTTCTTGTTTGATGTTTAAATGTGTGGCCTGGATGCACTAGGCTCTTAAGATGAAATTAATTTTTCTACCCCAATTAACAACTCATAATCAAATTTTTAAAACATTTCATAATCTCACATAAAAGCCTAGGAATTAAATCAACATAATAAAATTTTCAACAACCCCTTAGATGGATGAATGAATGTATAACATTATGCATGTCATATTCTTCCACTCTTATTAAGAGAGCTTCCATCCAATTAGAGAATAAAGGCTTAACTGAGAGCCTTTGATGGAAGAACACTCATTTCTCTCTTGATTTGGCCTATAATCAAGTTCTCATGCATTTAGGCATAAAAAATCCTTATCTTGTGTCAAAACAAATAGTCCAAAAGAATAAAATAAATTTGATAAAATTTATATTAGATTAAGTCATGAATTCATACCACTTATGCTCTAGTCTCTTAGGAGTTTAAAGACTTAGTCTTCTAGATAAACAACGTAGAAATCTAAAGCATAAGACTTACTTATGAATTTAAATCAGAGAGTTAGTTTGCTAAATATTATAAGTCAACAAGGTTTTATTCTTTCTTATGGAGGTAAATCATATATCCACTTTCACCTTAGATTTAGGTCATGCTTTGGCCCTTACCAAAGCTCGATTGAGGATGAGGTTGTTGTTCCTTGCCACAAGTATAAATTCTCACCTCTTAGGTATTTCCACAATCTTATATTCCGGGATTAGAAGTCCTAGTATTCTAATAAAATATCAACTCAAATAATTAACTCTCTTCAATTTCAAAAATATAAAGCCCAACCATAGGATAGATTAGATTGCTTACTATGCTTTCTATTATCATGATCATTCCCTACTCATCTCCCTTTGACTTCTAATAATAAGTCTTCTCCTTGATCTATCCCATTTGATTTTCTAAAATAACCAATCCTTTGATAGTCTTAACCTTGAAATCTTTGGAGACCCTAATTGTCTACTTTAATCTAGAGTATTCTTAAGAAATTCTCCCTTAAAATTAACTTTGGGGCTTGCCTCATAGGAACTTAATGAACTTAAAATAAACCCTATTTTTTTCCATATAAAGTGTGAAAAAAATCTCTAGTACATTTGAAGACCCATCATGCCTTGGAGTCTTTAAAAATGATCCATTATGTAGTGATTTATATTTGAGATAGTACATCATTTCTTAATGTCATACCCGATCAATAAGTATCCCCTAAGATTTTATCTCAAAATAAACACCACACATGGATTCACATAGGACTTGCAAGTGTATAGTTCATTTGAGAAGAACACAACATTTGCCAAAATCTATTCCTATGCATCTCCATGTTAAGACTTAGAAAGAATTTCATATCACATATGTAAATCATACAACCAAATCAAACATAATTTCTTGCATGATTTCTTATCCATGTGGTTCTTTTTTGTACATTCATATGTATTTGAGAAAAGTGGTATATTAGACATTCTAGGGCTATGATTTTATTAAGAAGTCTATCCTTACACCCTAGTGTAAAATATAATGGCGTCGTGCTCACTTAAAATTCTTATACATATGCATGTATGATGTGGCCAATGAATAAGAATCAAAAGATCAAATAAATCAAACACAACTTTTTGCATGGATTTTCCTATCCTTATAGTCGTCCATACATCTACATGTATCTAAGAAAAATGGTATATTAGTCTAGACATCTCGGGACTGCGAGGCTTTAAGTAGCCCTAAGTAGGTCTTGTACTTTATGCCCCTAGTGTAGAAAATAATGGCAATGTACTCACTTAAAACTTTTATACATGTGAATGTGTATCTAGTTAATGGATGAAAAATATCTCTTCTCTATGTAATAAGGCATGCATTCATAATTTAATCAAAAATGAAATATTTAAGTCCCAAATATACTTTTTGCATTCATCATCAAATTATACTAATATTTACATTGAATGTATAGGTATACTTGGGATTATTCATATGCATGATATACATAATGGAAATAAATGAATGAATGTGTGTTATATGATTATAATCCATTCTAATTAATCTTAAGATATCTTTCTTATTGAATAGGGTTATTTAGAGTGAACATAAACTTAGGGTTAATTAAAATACATAATAAGTTGGTCATTAAAGAGGATTAAGCTAATTAACTTACCTTAGAAATGACTTGGGGATAAAGAGAGATTCCCTCTTTCTTCTCTTTATAACACTTAGTAAAGTGTATATATGAAATAAAAGAAAATACTAAGTAAAATCTTCAAATCAATTAAATCACTTAAAGAGAAATCAACTCTTTATAAATTAAATCCCTCACACTTAGCAAATCATAACTCTAAAGCCTAATTATGACATATCACACAAGCCTTAACACATACACATTAAATTAAGTCACCATTTCTAGGTTTATGTTAGGATGGTGCATGATTTGGTGTATGTTTAATTTTGTGATGTATTATTTTAGACCGAATGCTAGGTGTATGCATTCTGATGTTAGACCGATATTAGCTAATCATGTTTTATGCGTGCTTAAGAGGTCGTAAAAATAAATATAAATATTTTTGTTGTGTTGTTTTAAGCATAGCCCAAGTTAGGGCTTTTACCCATGTATGGGGTGCTAAGTCCAAATTATTTATATAATTGCTTAGGTTGTATGGTGTGTTTAGCTAACACTTATTTTACAGATGTAGGTAGATTTACTTTCCTTCTCTTTTAATGTAATTTTGCATTAGGATTAGGATAAGTGTTATGTGAGACTAGGATGATCATTATTTATAAGACCAAATCTTATACCATGTGATGCCTTTGAAGCAAACAACATCCCAATCAAACCAAGAGAAAGAAATAAATGGAGCAAATCAAAATGAAGAAATGAAAGATGAAGAGTGAAGAATGGAGGATGAAAAATGAAGACCCCATAACACTTATCATTTTATAATTATAATTATTCTTTCATTATGTAGGGATGTATAAGGGTAGAGCTCGGCTACCCACATTTCTTTTCGAGACAAGAAGGTACTCATCGGCCTCTTATTCTTTTGTAATAGATTTATAAAATTATTTGATATTCTGTTTAGCTTGTGCATTAGAAATAGCATGACCTTTCATAGCTTCTTTATGATTGGTGATTGTTGTGTGGCCTAAATGCGATTAGGCTCTTAAGATGAAAAATAAATTTTATGCCCCACTAACAACTCATAACTAAAATTTTAAAATAATTCATAACCTCACAGATAAATTCCTAGTCATTAAATCAAGATAATAAAATATTTAGCAACCCCTTAGCTAGATGATTGTATGATGAACATCATGCATAACCATTTTGTTTCACTCTTGCTAAGAGAGGGCTTCCATCTTTGTCAGATAAAATAGACTTAACCTTTAAGAGCCTATGATGGAAGAACACCTTTTCCCTCTTGATTTGGCCTATAATCAATTTCTCATATATTTAAGCATACAAAATCTCATAGCCTGTGTCAAAATAAAGAGTCCCAAATTAAATAAAATATGATAAAAAATTTTATTAGATTAAGTCTTTATTCATACCCCTCATGCTCTAGTCTCTTAGGGAGTGAGTTAAAGGACTTAATTTCTCTTCTAAATAACAGTCTAATCACCTTGCAAAGCATATGACTTGCTTATATGGATTTAAAGCGTAGGAAGAGTTAGTTGGCTACCACTCCATGCAGTAATAAGTCTAGCAGACGGGTGGTTTACTCTCTCTTGTGGAGATAAACCATATATTCACTTTCTCCTTAGATTTAGCTCATTCTTTTGCCCTCGCCAAAGCCCCCTAGATTTAGGATCTGAGATTGATGTTTTCCTTTGCAGGCTATAAGCATAAATTCTCACCTCTTGGGCATTTTCACAATCTTGTATTGTGAAATTATAAGTCCTAGATTTCTAAATAAAATTTCAACTCAAATAAATAAATCTCCTTAATTTTAAATACATAAAACCCAACATAGGATAGATTGGAGTGCTCACTAGGTTCCTAGTATCATGAGCACTCCATACTCATCTCCTTTGATTTCAACAATAACTCTCCCCTTTTGACCAATCTCACTTGATTTTCTAAAATACAACCAATCCTTTGATAGTACTATCTTTGAATTCTTTGGAGACAACAATCGCCTACTTTAATAAGAGTATTCTTAAGGTATTCACCTCCTTTAAGATGTAATTAACTATGGAGGCTTACCTCCATATGGAACTTAAATAAACCCTGTTTTACCTTTTTATATAAATTAGGGGAAAAATCTCTGGTATATTCGAAGATCCGTCATGCCTTAGGGGTCCTTATTAGGTGATTAGGTCCATTATAGGGTAGTGATTTCTATCTCTCGAGATAGTATACTATTCCTTAATGTAGTACCTAATCACCTCAATAAGTACATCCACAGATCTACGTTATGTCCCCTCACATATACACAACACACAAATGCAATCCAAAAAATAAACACCACACCTATGAAAAATTGTTATTTTAATTTCAACTATAATTGATTCTCTTATGTTATCTGACATCCATCTTCAAGGTTATGATGTAAATCATAATTGGATAAAAATGATTATTTTTTGGATCTACTATACTATAAGTATAATCTTATAAGGCATAATTTAAATGTGATGCACATATAAAAAATTTTCTTTACAATATTTTCAACATGGTGATGAATGTCGAGATAAAAGTAAAAATAATATGAAAGCCATGTTAGACTTTAATAATTATTATCAAAGAAGAGAGTTAAAGCTAAGAGGGACTACAATTAATAAATTTTTAAAGCCTAAAGCCAAATACTACCTTACAATAGAACATTGGAGAATAGTTTGTGAGTGAGTATAATCATTGAAACTTCCATCTGAGTATACATCCAATTTGAGCCAATGTGTTAATTTGAAATGAAGAGCCATGATTGACACATTTTTTTGCATTGCTTCATTCTAGTTGCATTTAGTATTTTACCAGATCAAATACTAAATCCTTTAATCAAACTTAGTCTCTTCCAAATATGGAACCCTTTAGGCAACTTAAAGTTAACATTCTAGTCATAATCTATAAACTTAAAAATTGATTTTTCCCCTATTTTCTTTGACTCAATGGAACACTTACTGATACATCTACCATATGAAGCTAGAGTTGGAAGACCAGTGCAATATCATTGGATACTCTTTTGAGAGGTATGTATGTCTTATATGCAATATTAATTAATTGGCATTTTAAGCATATTTATTTCTTAAAATTACAATAGATTCTTAAATAAACTCAAGAGTTCTGTGAAGAATAAAGCATACCCTGAAGGCACAATATGTGAACCATATTTGACCTAGAAGACTATGAATTTTGTTCCAATTATGTTGAGTCATAGGCATAAATGAATAATGTCAAAGTGTTGAAACTTCATATAATGTGTTATTCATTTTCTAGCTTTCTAGGAAAGCGTAGAAGCACATTAAAATATTTCAATGATAAAGAGCTAAGGGCAGCTACAATCAATGTTCTTATCAACTACGATGAAGTTCAACATTTACATGAGTAAGTCTATCGATATAATAAAATTATTTTTTTATTTGTACTAAAAAATAATGTTCACCTAATCATGCTCATTTCAATATTGAGTTTAGGTTATTCATGAACTTATTAAACTTGAATAATGATATAATTATTAGTATAAGGTTAAAGATGATTTACCTACATGGGTCAGATTACATGTAAGCAATAACCACTATGACATTAATATATTTTCTAAATTAATAGTGGCATTTGTTTTATGCTGCTCAATATAATAGGTTCATGATTGGAGGAATGGAGTGGAGAATTAGGACCTTCATGAACTTGCTTGAAGACTTATGCAAATTATAAATACATGGCCAATTAAATGGATATAGATTTCATACAAGTTCTTGAATAAAAGTAATATATATATATATATATATATATATATATATATATATATATATATATATATATATATATATATATATATATATATTACGATCTTGGATCAAAGGAGAGAATGTCATTCTATTTAATTGTGAATGTTTTGATCCTATGTGTAACAAAGGAATAAGAAAGCATAAGTCATATGAGATCACTGAAGTGAAGTTGACTAGAAAATATGTTAAATTTGATCAATTTATCTTTGTGTATCAAGCCAGTCAAGTGTATTATCTGAGATATTTTGAAATAGCGAGAGAGAAAATGGGCAAGGTGGTGGAAGTTTAAAATACTATTAAACTGATCAAGTTGGCTATTGAAAGCATGTTATTCAATTTAGATTGATAATAATATTGATTAGAAAGATGTTATTCATTCTGAGGATGAGGACATTGAGGATGATGATGAATACGAAACTATAAATTCATGATTCATTAGAGTAAAATATGTAACATATGCATTAAAAGTAGCATATCTTTTCATTTAATACTTAAATGCACATTATTTTTTCAACATACACGTTAAAAGTAAGAGTCTAAACTTACATATCATATTTTTTGCATTCTCAAGTTGCATCTTATTTGGTAGCATATATTGTACTTGCACATTATTTTTTACTTTTCCTACATGCTGTTTTTTTTATGTACTTTAGTTGCACATTATTTTTTATATATTGTACTTGCACCCTATTGTTTTTAAATATTATATTTGTTTCTTATTTTTTAATATAATATTCTTATATATTTTAGTTACACGCTATCTTTTATATACCTTAGTTTATTATTTAGAATTATTTCTGATTGATCTAATCCTATTATTATTGTTGTAATAGATGGCATCAAGTAGTGGTGATGATATGGCTATCAATTATGAGTATCTTCAGAAAGAAGAAGGAGACTGTCACAACCTAGTCTTCATGTTACTGCCATAGTCACTACTATGACATCCATTTTGATCTCACCATCTCGGACTTCTGGACTTATTGGTACACGCACCTACCACTCTCCAAGCCTACTAATACTACATCATTTTACTCATATCAGGTACACACATGTCATAGGAAGCCCAACTTTCACCATAGGCTAGCATATCAAACCGATTTATCTACACCCATTGACTCGAAGACTACACAAACTTTTGTTGAGCTAAAGGGTGACATGTAAGTTTATCTTTGAACTTTTGGTTTTAAATTTTTATGGTGCTAATCATCTCAACTATATTTTTCAGGTTCAATCCTTCAAAAAAATCCATACACAAAATTATGGATATAATAGGGAGAAAATTTGATGCCCTTATGTTTCATGGGAGAAGATGTCAGTTGAAGTGTGTGACATATGGTTTGGAGAATTTGAGATATTATTATAATTATTTAGGCATTTCTAATACATTATATTATCTTAAAATATTACTAATTATCATTAATGTGCTTTTCATTATAGAAAGATTTAAAATCACTTCTAAGCATAGACTAGAGCATCAGAAGAAATTTTTAAGTCCAAAGGCATAGCCCATTTACATGATATGTTTACTATCATACACAAGTCTGGTCGAAGACCAGCTTGGAATGGAGAGGAAGTGTGGGATGAGCTCTATAGTGCATGAGCATCTCTAGAGTACATTAGAAAGAAGAAGTAAACTAAACAAAATCAAGTATATGATTGTTAGAGCATGGTTAGCTCTCTATATAGTAGAGGCTTAGTTTCACACACTGAGTACAGGAGAAGGATGGTGAGTCATTGATTACTTATAGTAATTAAATTTATAGTTATGCTTAATTAATTTCATTGGAGTGATTACAGGAGAAAGTTCTTATAAGAGAGCCCACCATTACAGAATTACATAGCAAAATGCATCAGCATCAGGTTGACCATCAATGGATTGATTTTCGGTCACAAAGAGCTTATGTAAGTTGACATATTATTTTTGAATTATAATTTTATTAAAGATATATTTTCTTTAACTAATATTATCATTTCTCATAAGACAATTACATGAGGCTGAAGAAGGTTGCTAGTTAGAGCTTTATCATTGTAAGTAGTTGTAGTGGACAATCTAAACTGTTAAAGTATGACATATGGAAAAAGATTGTTAGATGTAAGAAGAAGAGAAGGATATACTGCCTAAGATCGCAAGGGTTTGGCTTATGATGGAAGCCATTCAATCTCTGGAATGATCAGTGATTTGTTCGTCGAGATAGTTAGAAGGCGTGTTGTGGTGATGGCTGAGGACATGAAAGTGAGGATGACTGCTTAAATAAAAGCTCGAATGATTGTCATGGAGGCTAAAATAGCGAAGATGCATAGAGACAGATGGACAGGGAAGGAGCTAGTAGTAGAGGAGGAAGAGGTGGATAATGACGACTAGAAGACTAGCGATGACTAAGTCTTTATTTGTGCTTTTATATTTTATTTATTTGAGTATTTTGTATTTATTTATACTTAAATGATTTTATTGATACTATATAATTTAAGAAAGTAGACGTTTATTGAAATGTTAATATTTTAGATATATTTAATTTAAATGAAATAAGATTCTAATGAAAGAAGTGGTTGAATAATTTTTGTTATTAGTATGAATTTCATGATGTTGTGAGTATATTAGAGTCAACTGTGAAGCAAATATAGAGGCATTGTGTAATTTTCTGCAGGTGTAAAAAATCAGAATAAATATGAAGTTCTTTCTTTTCTTTTTTTTTAAATTTGTACAAGATTCCGGCAGATTTTGGACGAATTTTTTTTGCCGTTAAATTTGATATGAGCCATCGCAATACCTTGCAACGGACAAAAATTTCCGACGCTAGCTTTTCTGACAAATTTTCAATGGACATCTACTGCCAGAAGTTCCCGATGAGATGTCTACAGAAAATTCAGCCAAGGAATTTCCGGTGGAAATTCCCCTCCAGCGGACTTTTCTGTGGATTTATCTGTAGGTTCTTCATAAAATTACTTCTGACGAATTTATCGTCAAAACTTCATCAAAAACACTTTTCCGTCAAGATTTTTTAGCCACTTATACTGATTTTTCTAGCGAAAATTGGCAGTTTTCCTATAGTTTTAATTAAAATGGATAATCAGTTAAAAACTTATGTTCTGATCTTCTAGATATTAAATTTGATGAATAATTTTTACTCTTTAAAGATATTAAATCTAAAAAAAAAAAAATGGTCGAAAGAAAGGAATATAATCTGTATTATTTTATTTTTTATATTATTAAAATTAGTATTGACTCTGCAATTGATATAGCAAGTGTTGAAATAATTTTTTTATTGTTACGAATATTATAAAAATGACAATAAAATAATATTACAGATAAGTAGATTAATAACTTTTTATCATTTATATTGAAAAAATCTATAATAAATATATATCGAATGAAATTGATAATAATGTAACTATTCAATTCTTTAAAAATATGAATTGTAAGTTTTTTAATTATATCTACTTATTTTTAATAAATATATTCTAACTTTTTTAAACTATCAATGCAAATTTGAATTGTGAATGAATAAGGTTGAGGATACATTTTAAAATATCCCAAAAAAAGAAATTCTGGCTCTGCCAGTGTAGAGAGAGAAAAAATGAAAATATACAAATGAAAATATTCAACTTGTGCATTACTTAAAAAAAAAAGGAAAAAAAAAACCTCATTTTTATTACTTTTCACTGAAATTACCAGCAACAAAACAGGCATTACAATTTACAAAATATTTACAACCAGGTATTACAAGCATGTAGAATATCAAGTGTTCTAAAGTTAAAAAAGAGTTCGACCTTACCATCACAAATTAAAAATGTGATCATTTGGACCAAAAATAGAATTGCTGAACTGCCTAGTATTCAAATCGCTGCCATCAAGGGCAGAACTAAATCGATCGAGCCATTGGGTCGGAGCGGGATTTTCTGTTTCTTCCACCCACTCTGAAGTCATATCAATGTCATCAAGCATAATTGGATCAGCATCTGAAGACCTAGCTTTTGCTTTGAGCTTCAGATTATAGTGAACATACAAAAGATCATTCAACATTTCTTTGTCAAGTTTATTGCGCTTCTCAAAGTGAATCTGCTGAACAGTGCTCCAGTTTCTGTCAAAGATTGAAGCGCTGCACACTTGGTTAAGTATTCTGACTGCAACTCTCTGTAAACTAGGTGCTGAATCACCGTATTGTTCCCACCACATCCCTGTAAATGATTCAAGGTTTCAGCAAAAGTAAATCAAAAGTAGAGTTTGTCTGTTCGAATGATGGTAGCGTACCCGGTGCGCTGTTATTGCGCGCCTCTTTAGCTAGATTTGAGCCGAACATCCCTTGCGCTTTCCGAAAAATACAGATCTGTGAAGTGAGATCGTGTCGCAGTTCAGGGGTTGGAAGTAGCTTCTCGAGGACGCCGAAAAATTCTTCTTTGATGATCCCGAGAAATTTGACTTCAGGATTGTATTGGATGCTAGGATTTAAAAATGCTGCGGCGGCATGGAGCAGTGAATGGAGCTGACTCTGCCATCTTCTGTCTACTATGTCAAGGAATGTCTTGCATTTAGCTTCATCCATTATGTAGTAAGTCCTAATGGATTCTTTGGCCCTCGTCATCGATTCATATATAGATCCCACTGCAGGCTTCCCACCGGAGACATCCCTTAGAACTTTCAGAAGTGGTTCAGACACAGTTGCAATTTCTTCTACCGCTCTCCAGAATTCAACGTCTTCAAGAATGTCAATGCAGGACAAACTGATAGATCTATTTGAGTATGATGAGGCCGAATACTCTGGGCTGCTGAAAATGTGCTTCAACCTTGATTTCTGCCTCAGCATTGATTGCAATGTGAGAAAGTTAGATGTTGATTTTGTGATGCCGCTGCGAACAAGATCCTGATTTCCAGTGAATTTCCGCATTAATTCAAGAACCCAGGTGTGGTTGTAGATGAACCTAGTTACAGTTTGCGCCTGCAGAATGCATCTGTTCACCCAATCAATTCTGGAGAAGTCCTCCAAGATAAGATTCAAGCAGTTGGAAGCGCAGGCGACCAGAATATAGAACTATAAGACTGCATGATGTGATTTCCCACACCAACATAATTCAAAGAGTTGTCCATGATCACTTGAACGACATTTTCGTGGCCAACATCCTGAATAATGGAATCGAATAAATCGCAGAGGCATCTGGTGTTCTTGAAGTAAGCAGAGGCATCCACAGATTTATGGAAGAACGTTCCCAGTGGATATGAAACGTAGAAATTTATCAACGCTCTCGATTTGTTATCCGTCCACGTATCAGCTATGATTGTGCAACCAGTAGCAGCCCAGTCTTTCTCCATCTCTTTAATCTGCAAGGTGATTTCAGATTTAAGCTTCTGCAACCAGGTGGTTCTCAAAGCATCAACCATTGGGCCTCGAAATCCCGAGCCACCAAGAGCTTCGAGCATAAGGTGATACGAGGGTGATCGAGCAACACAGAAATCAAGCATATTTTCGAAAAAGAACTCGGCTATGCATCGCTCGACATCCGTAGGGGACTGGGGCCTAACTATTATGCCAGAAGGGAAGAGTTTTCCCATAGGGTTTGTAGAATCCATGGGCATAAGCACCTTGGAACTGGATAAGATTGCTGAGGACTTGACGACTTCACCAAGCCGTTGCTTTCTGGCAGTAGCAGCTTCCTTTCCCTCCTCTTTCATTGCTATGATAGCTTTCACCCTATCGGTGACCTCATCCCTCACCTTGGTACAAGGATGAACACCTTTGCTAGGAAGCCGTGACAGATGGAACTTCAATCTACTAATGCCGCCGTTCAAAACTTTTAGGCAGAATTTGCATCTAACCTTATTGCCTTCTAACCTTTCACAATATTCCCAGCATACATCTTTCTCTCTAACCACTGCAACAATAACATATTATGAATTCATTTTAGGCACAACAGATGCCAAAATGTTACTAAATTATCATGTAAAATAACATTAGTAAACACGCAGGCCCTTACAAAGGCATTCTCCAAGCAAAAAAACATTAATTTGCAAACACATCAATAATTAAAGCAAGCTAATGATGATAAAACACCAACAAAATCACTGTGGCCTTCATAATTATTGACCACATGAGCTCATTGCATATATGAGTTCAATTTGGAAAATAATAACCATATAGTTGGAAGTATCCTAATGCCTACAATAAGTGACTTCAAGATCGGGAGTTTGCAAGAATTTAATGCAAGAAACTTGATTACTTGGACATCAAAGAAAGCTAATGGCAAGCTCAAGAATATCAAAAGTAAACAAATGGAGCTTACTAAGGTTTTTTTTTTTTTTTACTTTTTTTTTAGTAAAATGGAGCTTATGAAGTTTTTTCGAGGCCATTTGTCTTAGGTTGCTTAGTTATGTAATAATTTGACTGCATCTTTAGCTCGAGCTCTTTGGGAAATCTGATTAGTAAATATATCCTAAAATAATAGAAAAAAGTATAATTATTCCATGTCTTACAAATTGATTAGATAAGCTTTAGTCAAAAAAAAAACTTCATATGCAAATTTGATTAATCTATTTCTTTTTTTTCCCTGCTCTTCTATTATAAAAATTAATTAAATTATCAAATATATAAATATTTTATACGTGCAAAATTAGCTTCTAAATTCATCTTGAATATTATTAAGTATTTTTTATATGCAAAACAATATCTGATATGTTATATATCTCAACAAATTGCTAAAAAAAAAAATAATCAAAACTTCACCTTATTTATATAATATGGCATTCATAGCTCCTCCCATGCCTGCGCACTTTCAACATCGTGCTGAACCCACTTCCAACATCATGCTGAGCCTGCTCAGGTGGTTAGTTGCTAGGGTTCTATGTGACAGGGAAACCCAATCTCAAGTAGGACTTCTAGTTGTTATTCTCCTGCAGCCTTCCAAACCCATTTTAGGGATATACTTATTAGGTTTTTAGCTTCATAATGAAGAGATCTAAAGGTCTATATATAATGGAAAATGTTGAGACTAGAGCCTAATGCATATCATGTTAAAATCCAAGAAGCCATAGATTTCTCTGTAAGTCCTCCCTTGCAAAACTTTCAGTAAGGGCTATAAACATCCTTCCAAAAGGGTTGAGAGCTCAAAGATAAATCACTTGCAGACTATAAAATAGTTGTACAACCAAAGAAGTTTTGTAAAATTGCTTCATTTCAATTTTGTTATAGAAAATATAGATTTCATTTTATTTTGTTTGCTAAGCCTTTAGAGAGGTTTAAGGCCCTGTATTTTATATTGGGTCACACTCCCAGAATAAAAGTGCATAAGGTGTAATAATTTTTCCACCAACTCAAACAGTGAAAAATAGCAGCTTGTGGTTTTAAACTCGATAGTGGAATCCTAGTCTAAATGAAGTGCTAGGAATAGGCTGAATCACATAAATATTCTGTCTCTTGCTCTATTTTTTAGAATTTTTCTTCTTGCACAATGATATATAATATTTTGGATATGTATATGTTGATTCTGTGCTAAGTCTCTCATGTTCTTGCATTGAGTTAATTTATTTAATTACACTCTTAACATGGAATTATATATATATATATATATATATATATATATATATATATATATATATATATATATATATTAGTGTTTGGTTGATCCTATAAATTAAATTACAAGTTTATGTAATAGTGTTAATCCGTCGATGTGAGCTTGTTTGTGTTAACAGTCATAATTAACTTAATCATTTACCGATAGTCAACACCATTGCAAAACTGAGTCGCTACATTCATAGGGTTGATAAAATTGCAAATGTGTGGTTGTGCTTCACTTCATTTATTCCATGCTTAACCTTGATTTCTCACATTCTAGTTTATCAAATCTTGTGGAACTTATCAAATACACTTGTAACTTTGTATGATTTTAGATTATCATTATTAAATTACTTTAGCTTTCATGTTAGATTATAATCATTCTAAACTAAATATGATTTAAAAAATTTACAATGCTCGTTCCTGCTCCCCTTAGTGTTATCTTAAATATCAAATAGTATTAGACCGAGAACTCCTGATTAGAAGGCTTAATTCAAAGGTAATCACGACACACTTAGTTGAATTTTTGTAATGGTTATTCTTGTGACATGTTGCCTATGCTTATTAAATTAAATTTTGATATTTGAAAAAATAAATATAAAATTTTATAAGAGATGTTAATTCTTAACCTTTGGTATATGTTTTAAATGATGGTTTGTCTTTGCATAATGAAATTGAATTAAAAATTTTGAATGCAGCTTTCATTACATAATTTCAAAAAGCTTTATTAGTTAAAAATTTTCAAATTTTCAAATTAGTAAGAAATTTCTAGATATTCTCACCCCTCTATTTAATATTGATTATAAATTAGGTGAGAAGAAGGGAACATAAGTGCTGAAGGAGGATCTCAAAACATTCAATGAGGAATAACAATGATAAGAGACAAAGAAAAATGCTAACGGCAAGAAAAGAAAAACAAGGAAGAAAACCCTTGACACACTTTCAATTGAAGATGAAAATAAAAGAAGGGCAATCATGAATCAGAAGCGATCAATGAAGTAAATGATATTTCTTTTGAAGAACTGTCAATTACTTTCAACAAACTATTAAATATTTATGTAAAATGAAAAAGAATATGATTTTCTGTAAAAGAACAATTGTGACCATGTTCATTGTTTGCAAAATGAATTAATTTTAATGATTTATCTTTTCATAATTTATCATTGTTAAAAAGAATCATATGTTTGAAAATTGAAATTGTTATCCTTCAAAATGAAATGCATGATTTGTTATTATCTATCACTTCAACTTCTTGTAATCATGATTCTTTATATGTAATCAGGATATTTGGTTCAAAGGATGATTTTTAGAATTTCATATTCGCCTATACTGTTCAAAATTAAAATTTTTTTTGTAAGTAGGCTTCATGATTAATTGCATGATTTGACTTTGCATGTTTTATAATTATTTCCCTATATAAAATATTTTATTTTGACTCATGAAGACCTTGTATGATTTATGCATACTTGTTTATTGTTTTATGTCATGCAAAATTTATGTTATGATGCAAATCATATATCATCATTATTGAACTTATAGTTTACTTTTCTTTTAATATCATAATTTATGTTTTTAGAATTTAAATATTATTTGGTGTTACAGAAATATTACGTAAATAAAAAATAAGAATGCTAAACCTTAATGTTTAAATTATTTAATCATATGAATGCTTATTTATTTTCAATTGTTGTGTTTATAATCTTCATTTGAGTAATTTTTATGATGTTGCTGAAAAGAGGAGGGATCAGTATGTAGGTTTACATGTGCCTACATTAAGAGGGAAAATTAAATACACGATTTAGGGGAGAGCTACATAGCTAATAATTTCATAATTAGAATTCATTATTAAAATTATATTAGGACTAAAAATTTATTTTGCACACTCCTCTTCATCAGTAGCTATCATAGATTGTCATTGTCAAAATAGTGGAAAATGTTGACCCATGATCCCATCGTATTTATGAGCTCAATTTTGATGATAATAAATAATGGATAAAAGTATTAATGTCTACAAAAAGTGATTTCAAGATTGGGAGTTTGTATGAATTCACTCAAAATGCTAAAATATTTATAGATTGAAAAAAAGCAAAGGACAAGCTTAAGAATATCAATAGTATATCAACTGAAGAAGTCTTGTTAATAACATTTTAAGTCATTATGTTGCTTATTTATATAACTTGCATTTTGATTACACTTCTGGCTCAAGTTTTCAATAGAAAACCTAATTAGTAAATATCCTAAAATGCACAAAGTTATTTTTATATATATATATATATATATATATATATATATATATATATATATATATATATCTATATATATATATATATCCATAGTAAAAAATTACTATGCATTTGATCATCCACTGCTTAATCATGACTATTCTTATATTAATCATATTTATTAAGTCATTAAATATATAATTATTTTATACATGAGAAATAAACATCTAATTTCATCGCCATCAAATCTAATACAATTTTTATGGGGGGTAAATGACTTTGGAGAGTCTTAGTGTGCTTATATTAGACTTTTGGTTTCAGGGTTGATAATGAAATCCTAGTCCGTAGAAGGGACTAAGGAATGCAAGTTGGTCAAATAATGTAAATATTATTTGTCTTTTATTATATTCTATAGATTTTTTTTTTTTATTCTTGTGTTTTAATTATATAATTACTTGGATAAGTTTTATATGCTGATTCATGTGCTAAGTTTTTATTACAATCTAATGTTACAGACTCACACACTTCGCATAGAATTATTTATATCAACATAATTAAATGAGTGGTCACTAGTAGTATTTTGGTGTTTAATTAATCCAATTACAAGCTTGTGTAGCAATGTTAATCCATTAACATTGAGCATGCTAGTTTAAACACTCCATAATTAGCTTAATAATTGAATTAACAGCATCACATGTTTATACTACTACATTTGTAAAATTGATGAAATTACAAATTTATGTGGTTAAGTATAGCTTAATTTCTATTGTTCTTAATTTTAGTCATCATATAGTTTATCACATATTGTATAATTTATCACCTACACTTGTACATAATGCTATTGTATGTATTCCATTTATAATTGTTTAATTATAGCTTCCATATTATGATGTTAATGATTTCGAAAGAAATTTTAAAAGTGCACCATTATACCCCTTTTATGTGCCTTTGACTATCAATTGGTATTAGAGTAATATACCTTTAACAATCAATTAACATAAATACAAAAAACCTTATGCTATCATGAAACACTAGTTAAATGAAGTAAAAAAAAAATGCAAGAGAATACTCACTAGCTTAAGGTTCTGTCCACCTTTGAACTTGTAGCCTACAAGAAAGTTTGATAAGGCATTGTCAGAAGAGATCTTTAAAATCCAACAGAAACCAGCTATAATCAAAATAATAGAATTACAATTTGTATAATTTGATGTTCTGCAAATAAAAAAATTTAGAGACTAATACACAATTACATGGTATTATGTGGTAGAGACAAGCTTATGAGTTCTACCAAGGACCCATTTAATTAAGGAGGATTTACATACCACACATTTCTTATGTATTTACATATCTCTAACACCTAAACTTCAATTTTTACATATATATATACCATCCCAATCTTCAATATCACATCAAAAATATCATCATCACTCACTTTTTAAAAGTGAAATGCATCTTTTTAAGCATATGAAAGTGTTAGATAAGTAAATATCTAACTTTAGATGTTAGATATGCAAATGCATAAGTATTGTTGGTATGTATGTAAATCTTCCTTCATTTAAATACAACTTGAGTTCCAAAAAAATAAAGCACCATAATCCCAACAAGTAAAGTAGAGATCAAAACAAGTTCTATAAAGAAGAACATAGCACAAAGTGTAATATCTTAACTGAGAAATTTCCCCTCATAGAAAGTGAAAAGAGAAGGGTATCACAACAACCATGCGAACCACAAATCAAGTTCAATACTAGATGGGAAACAATAGTCCATATTGCAAGAGAAAATTTGATGGTTGACACATTAAAGATGTTGATTAATGTAGAACCGAACTTAATAGATGATTCCATTGTTCACACCAAAAATGGAATAAGTTCACACCGAATTCCTCGGGGAATTCACAAGATTCATATAGGTGTACCATGACATAAATTAGAGATGCTTGCAAAGAAAAAAAAAACAATTAAGAAAATGAACTTTAGTAGATGATCCTATCAAGAAGCCACATTTGCCTTCCAATGAACATATCCAACTAAATGAGAAACTTGTGCAGAATCTCATTCCACAGTGAAGTGAGCAACATGAATCTAGCTAGGTAGCTTAGGAACCACCCAAGTGAAAAAAAAAAAAAAGTTCACGCCAAACATAAAAACAATAAAAGGGTATATAATTCACAATGTGTTGACAAACATATTCTAGAGCTTCAATACACTAGATGATCTAGATGGATCTCAACAGAGTAAATTAACATTCAGATGGTTGTTTGAAGGTAATCAACTTGCCAAACAAAACAAAATCGACATTATCAGGCTTAATATATAAGAAAATGTAAAACAAATGACCAACCAGTGCGTTCACCTTTAGCTGACAATGATGAAATCGAGCTTGAAGGCCAAGCTGTCGCTTCCTCAAGAATTACAATACAGAGGACTATAACTTGGTTAAGTCTCAAGAAGGATTCTTCTAGTTATTGTCGATCCCATGAATGGGGATTAAAAGAGGCTTCAACTATAGAGCCAAACACATACCAGCTCAGAAAGGTAAATCATGTCAATAAGGTATTGTTCAATCTGCTAAAACTTGGGTAGGGATGAGATAATTTTGATCCTTGACAATGACATTTGAAACTCCAATGACTTTCAAGTTCCTATGAAATTTTTAATCCATGAGTTCCACCAGGTGAAAGTTGTTGTACCAAGAAACATATGCTTCCAAAGGTATCTGATCAACATTTTTGGTGGAACCCATTCTAAAGCATCAAATTTAGGCAGAATGATGTACTTGAAGTTCATCCAATCCACAATCCCTAAAATAAATATTAGGAGATACTAAAGTGATGAGATATGAGCAATAGAAATTATCTATAGTCAGAAGCTAGGCCCAACAGATCAGCAATTCTAGATTGCTATATGAACATGTAGAACTCTCCTGAAGTCAAGGGTTAAGCAAGCTTCTAGATATGGATCTGTTGCATATTAGACCTTTGAAACTACCATGTAATGCTGGGAGCTAAAAAGAGGTCATGGAAATGGCTCGCTAAAATGCATAGGGGCAAATAAGTGACCAGGCTGAACCTCTTCCTTATCAATTTGACCCACAGGTTCTCACACATCACTCTCATCTTGCTTACCAATTTCATGGCTAGCAAATAACATGATGAAGAAAAGGTCACTGAGTTAGAGCCCTGTTACATCAAGTCGGACATTGAACCTTCCACAATAGACAAAAGAACAGTTTTTTTTTCCTTCAGAACTGCACTGCTGATTAAGCATTTTTCCAAACAGCATCAGGTAACGAGAGGATGACCCAAGTAACCACTATGCGACCTACTTTTCAAATGCCAAAGATGAGCCCATAAATGGTTCTCTTATAGCGGAAACAAAAATTCCAGTTGAGACAACCAAAATTCTTAAGGAAGATTCAAAAGAACGAAGTGCTGCCTGCCCAATATTAGTGTTTAATGAAAAAACTAAAAACTCTTGGGTTAACATCACATCATCATCATTAACCCAATGGGAATGAACAGAAGTTGATTCATAAAAATGGCACTACCAATGAAATGCTTAAGTTGCAAGCGCTTCATCTGGAGATTCAAACTCCCAGCAGCTAATTTATAGGTTTGTTCAAAGACGACTGAGAGCCTAATTTTTTCACATCACCACTCCGTGGTGAACAATTTGAATACAAATATAAAGAAATTTGTAAATAATTTAATGTTCAATTGTCCTGCTGTGGAAAAGACTAGCTTATTGTTCAAATGAGAAACACAATTTTATAAAACAAACTTAAAAACTAACAAATATTTATCTCATCATTGTTCTAACTAACTTGTAATGAATATATTCTTTCTATGTCCCTCTATCTGTCATCATGATCTTCCCATATTGGGCAGAATCAGGCAAAAAAAAAAAAATCTAGTGGATCCGTCCAGAGAAGAACTAAGATTTCTATTCGCATTAGCAAGCAGGATTGCACTTGAAAACCAACACAGGATTCCAGATGGGATCTCAAAGCTCCATGGGATCCCAAGCATTAGGATCCATTAAGATTTCTATTCGCATTAGCAAGCAGGATTGCACTTGAAAATCAACGCAGGATTCCAGATGGGATCTCAAAGCTCATTTTTCATCTTATTCCCTAGAGCTTCTTTACCTCTTCGGTTGGTGCTTCCTAGTGCCAATATCAAGGTTCTGCCTTGGGCTCACTCTCTATAAATTCCTGTAATTAGCCATGGTCTTTGTGATTCTATGCCAAATCTTTTTAAGATGGTGTTCAGCCCTCCAGATCTACCACACCTTCTTTTTTCTTCGATAGTGTCATTAAGGTGCAAGGCTACTTATCGTTTATATGTTTGTTACTCTTCATGATTTTAGCATAGCTCAGAGATTGTTAGGCTTAAGCTGGATAAGTAGATCTACTCTATTTTTGTTTTTTTGGAAGTAGATATTTCTTTCCTTAGATGGTAAATTTGTCTTTAGGCAGTCAAGCTTAAATATCTTTATACCTTTATGGTTGACCTTCATTTGCTAGATAAATACTTTATTGAACTTCTATGGATGCATATTATTCTAGACATTTTTTCTCAATGTGGAATGGCCCTCAAATAAGTATGCTAAATTGGTCTCCTTACCTCTATATTTCTAAGGAACCCCAAATTAATCCTGTTTGGATTGTTTTCCCTCAACTCCAGGTCCAGTACTTCAATGAATCTAAACTATAATAATTGGGTTCAATTTTTGACAAATTAATACAAGTGGATGTTGTTGCTGCTAAATTCAATCTACCATGTATAGCTCGTCTTTTTATTGAGGTATACATTTTTGCCCCATTGGCTCAAAAGATATAAATCGGTAATCCCTCATATAGTTATTGGCAAAAGGTGAAATTTGATGCTCTACCAACATATTGTGAATTTAGTAAATTTGTTTGATATGTTAATGCTTCAAAGCTCATTTAAAATTAAGGAAATCGTCTTATGGGATCCTAATGATGAATGGGCTCTTTTTTATCACGATATAGGAAAAAAGTTCAATGTTGTAAAATACTCATGATCAAATAGACCTTCTCCCTCTACCTTGGTCCACCTGAGGCATTCTCAAGTCCTATATATAATTGTACATTCTTCTTTTTAAGTTAATGCATTCACTTGTTTGTTTATTGGATTACAATATCACTTTTATTCCTACATTTATAATATCATCTTTGGATGTTGGAACTTTCAATCCCTCAAAAGCCATGCATGGGTAGATATTTATCATCCCAATTGTCTATCCTTCTATTACTCATACTACTTCTTATAATATTACAGCTCAATCAATACTATATTTAACTCTGATGATGTGAAGGTTGTCGATGCACCGACGATATCAAAATTTTATTTGATTTAGTGGATAAAAAGTTCCAACTAGTATTTATATCATTGAGGCAATTATCAGAAAAAAAAAAAGTCTTTCTCCATTCTTCTAGATTTATCAAATTAAAAGCCATACATAATAACTCGCACAATAATTTTGACATTATATACTTGGTGGGTATCAAAATGTCAACAAGCATCCATCCTCTCCAATAATAGTACTCACTACACTCTATATTAGTTAGATCCAATATATTTTTCTTTTCTTTTTATGATGGTAGCCCTATATAACTACTAGATCATGTAACATTGTTAATGACTTGTCATAAAATTTCATTATTTAAAAAATTCTTAATAGAATATCAAATTTAGACCAAACTTAGTAAAATACCAAGGTTACATTCAAACCTAAAGGTTCTTAGAATTAATACAACTTCCATATTTTCCTAGTTTGAAAACTGATCACTCAAAAAATTTCTCTGTCAATCAAAATAAAATTAAAAAAAATATATCTATACATAATAACAAGCAAAAAAAGCTCAATATAAATCTATTCATAGGATCTAAAACATAGAAAAGAAATTTGGCTTATCAAATTATCTCTTAATCCATAAAAATGATTCAATACAAGAGTCAAACAAATCCACCATTTTCCTAAGATTTGATGTTGACCCTCATATTATAAAAAAATTTGATCGCAACAATACTACCTCCCAAGGTTTTAGCATTACCCAAGTATTCTATGGAGTTTGACCTCACCCTATCTTAGCTTCTTATTCCAATAAATATAAGTTACATGCCTTCATTATATTTATGCCTAACATGGGGTAGCTAGTTTAGCCCTAAACTTGTTCATATAAATGTTTCCAAAAAATATTCATGCAACAAAAGATCCTAAATTTGAAAATGTTTATGCCAAAATGATTCCCATAAAAAATTATTCATTTTCAAATGGTAGTTAAGTCTCGGCCACATAAAATCTACTCAAACAATAATTAAATTCTTAGCTTAAAAGCAACGCAAGTACTTATAATTTTTACTAAATAAAATTATGATATACAACAAGTGATGTACTTCTAAATTAAATCTAGTGTTAATATTGACTTAATATTCTTAGTTCAGAGCAACAAAGTTGCGTGAGATTGAAAAAGCATTAAATACGATTTCTTATGCTATGTAGTATTCCTTATAATGATTAAGGGATCAAACAAATCATGTTGCAACCCTCATTATGTGTGCCTCAGATGACCTCGAGAATCATACCATGCTACTTCACATTGCTGAAAAATTGATGAAAAATGATTTTCCATAAGATGTGGTGCAATGATGAAATGGGACTAATGCCTCAATTTATGTGCCCTCAATTTTGATGCAACTTTTTCCTTGGGATTCATAATATCCTCAAGGTATGTGCTAGGTTAACAGATATTGAAAAAATATCATGCATATGGTTTTTAGTGGCTTTGGCATATCCTTCCAGCTAAGATTTCTAGAATACATGTGATAAAATCTCTTTTACCTTGGTAATACATGATTACAAAAGGATTTTTTTTAAGATTCATTGTAGGAGCTCACCATTACCTTATTGCAAACATATTTATAATATTTATTTCTTTCTATGGTGATTTGTGGCTTCTTTGATAATGAATCTCTCCCCCCATCTTTGGATTTAAACTTGATTTAAGACAAACCATATATATCGTGATAATCTTTATGAGTGATTGATCTCTTTCTTTTATGTTTAATTTGTGGCATATCACATTTCACCCTTGATGGCATTTTCATACTAAATTGGGCATCACAATATTAAAACTAGTGTAATAGCCTAATGAGGAGTGTGATGGCCATGAATTTCAAGATTGAAAGTTTGATGGCTCGAAGAATATGAGACTTCGGAGAACCAAACATGTGTGGTCATCTTTTTCGGGCTTCCAACAAAAATTTATAATGACACTCATAAGGCATTCAAATATGGCAGCATAAATGAGTAACGAAGATTAGACAACGTTGAATGAAAAGCCATTTCACTGAACATAATCAAAAACTCTCCAAAAACATGAAAAGCCTACCCGATTTGGTCTTCATCTACATTTGCAAAAAAATCTTTAATTTCTTAGTTGCAAAAAAGGTTCTAAATTAAAGTGGGACAAGTTGATTTGAAACCTTTAGGAGAGTTTTTAATATATCCCAATGTCAAATCATATTATTATTAAATTCAAAGCAAGGATACATCCACTTCATAAGTACAAAAATTTAGTGGTGGTAACACATTCAATGTTGATGGATCTAGCTTAATGTGCAATAGTTGTGCTTCATAGGACTCTCGTGGGTATTCAATTCAAGTATCACCTAAGCTTTAGAAACTTGTGCAATGCTCAACCCTTAAGATTTAAAAAGCATAAAATACATGGCTTAAAGAAGGCCATAGAGAAGATTTAGATTATTGTTATAATATTGAGTCAAAGAAAAAATTATTATATTAACTCAACCTTCTTGTGTCTGTTGAAATGCATTGCTTGGGATCAAAGAAGCATTGCATAGAACCCATTATGCTATGGAACATTTCATATAAAATTGAGAGATCAAATGGAGTATATCACATCTCTCATCATGTGCAGCTTGGATCGCGAACCAAATGGCCTAAACAATTAAGCCATGTTACTTCATATTACATTAAATATGTTTGAAAATAAGTTCACCGTGAGACTTGGTGTAATTATGTGATGGGAGTTTTGTCTTATTTTTTTGTCCTCAATTTACACGCAGCATACAACCTTGGGATTTATGATATCCTTTGGGCGTAAGTTAGGCTACAATTGA
The DNA here is from genome assembly GCA_021442155.1 of Cymbidium sinense. Lineage (NCBI taxonomy): Eukaryota > Viridiplantae > Streptophyta > Magnoliopsida > Asparagales > Orchidaceae > Cymbidium > Cymbidium sinense. The sequence continues at coordinate 121,094,433 of CM038221.1, read as the reverse complement.
CCAAATATCTCCATCAAATAGCTTAGACATGCTCTCTCACCGAAGGTCACTCTTATCATGATGGCATGCAATTACAGATGTAGTATTCTCTAGATTAGCTATAGGAATTCACCAACATATTGTGATGTAAAATATCTTTGAGTCTCATCTTTGTTGAGAGTGGTGTACTAGAGTTTTTGAAAGGGTTATTAAGCATCCTTTACACTAGTTTATAGTCTCTTCAATAATGAATAAGACCCCCCTTTCTCCCGATTTAGAGTTGGTTTAAGCCAAACAATGTAAATCTTGCTTTATTTATTTTTTGTGTGTGTTTGATCTGCCTTTCAAGTATGTAGTATATTGCACATTATATTTCTCACCTAAAGGTGTTATTGCAACAAATTAGATTTTTATGGTATAATTCTCGAGGCCATCCAACTCATTACAAACTAAGCGAATTATTTAGAAAAAAAAAAAATGGTAAGTGTCCTTATATTTTATACCCATTGGATGCTCTCTTCAATGTAAGCTTAGGTTAAGCCAAACCACATTAACCTTAGTAATCTTTGTGTATGCTCAGCCACTTTTTTTTAATACTTTATGGGGAATGAGGATTATTATGTTTCTTGATCCTAAAACTATTCTGCATTCATTTATTCGTTCCATTAAGCATTCCATTAAAACATTTCATTAATATGATCCCCCACTGCAACAACTCTACACAAGCTACAAGTTCACAAACTTCTGAAGAGGACTGCGTGAATGTGAAAGCATTATAAACACGATGTCGAGTTAATTAAGCGTTAGCTTTTCGGAGTGCTCTTACTTTAAAAAGTTAGAAATTTCTAATTACTAAATCTAAAAAAATGTTGTCTTTTTTCACAATAATGTCAGAAATATGTGGGTTGCTAATTAATCCAGTTAGTAAGGGCCTTGAAAATTGTTGCCAAAATTTCGGTTCGAGTCCCGCCAACACCCATATAAAACTACACCTTACAGATTTAGGCAGGAAAAAAACGAAGTTAGAAACATACACTATGTATTATTTATTACTAAAATCTATTAACAGTAATGAAGTCGGACAGGGCTACATTAACTCGAGCCGATCAATTTTAAAGAACGAAACAGAGAAATTTTTCCTAAAAAACCTACAATCGCAAATCTACACCGAAAAAAGCCATAGCCAAAATTCATCTTGACAACTCTGCGCTCAAGAGTGAAATCAAGTAAGAACTTTTAACAAACTAACGAACAAAAACAAAACTCAAGACATCCAGGAAACAAATCCAGGCAACTAACAAATCAAACTAATATCCCCGCCTTAGCTCTACACTACGAATTAAAAGAGCAACCCAAAAAATATTTAATTTGTAAAAAAAACCAAACAACAATCGATAGTTTCAAATCTCAGTAACACTCATCTTTCGCATCCCAACAACCAACCGTTGAGGAATTCAACAAAGCTAAATATTCAAAGCTCAGTATGATCAAAAGGTTAGACGAGAGAAAACAATCGAGAGAAACTGAGAGCAGCAAAGTTGGAAGAGAGAGAGAAAGAGAGAGAAAGAGATACAAACCCAACTTGAACTAGCGAGTTCTAATTTATCACCGGCGCGAATATGACCGCCGGACAGCCTTCACTCGCGCGAGAACTCGCCGTTTAGGGTTTACCAGAGCATCCCCTATATTCTTCGTCTCGTTGTGAAAGAACTTTTATTTAGCTTCAGCTTTAACTCAGTTAAAAAAGAACAAAAATGGAACGCGATATATTGCCGCGACGAGTAGACGTTGGACACGTGCAATGGATGTTTTAATGGACGGTGATGATGAAGTTATCTGTTCCCGATATGTACAAATGAAAGGGATTTTTTTTAATTGACTACTATTTGCGGATAGTGAGTTCGCGATTAATAGGCAGCACCGAGTTGAGGGATGTTATATCGGGCGAATAAATTGAATGAGCGAGCTTACTCGGCTGTTTAGATTGACTATAGACAAATTCGCCTTTTAAACTGGTTAGCCTGTGGAAAGTAAAGTTGCTGATAGGACTGTCAAAAAAAAAAAAAAAAATTCTTATCCATGAACAACTTATATTAAGCTCATAAAATAGCTTATATTTAATTTATTAGTTAAACAAGAAAATCGATTTTGAATAATTTTTTAAGTTCAATTTATAAATGAGCTGAATATGATCAACCTCTTGTGTGTTCATGTTAAGCTCAAATTAACTCAAAATTAATAAATTTATTTAAATAATTATTTAAATAATTATTTAAATTTTATACAAAATATATTTATATGATCATATAAAGAATATATTATTAATATTTTATGTTATATAATTAATTAAGTTAGTTAACATAAATTTCATGAATTTAAATTGGAGTTTTATAAAAAAATATAAACTAAAGTTAAATAGTTTAAATCATGTTCATTCAAAATTTAATCAAAGGTTATTTAGTATTTAACTCTACGTATAAAATCTCAACACCATTCAAACGAGCTGTCGCTCGATCCGTAAATCCAATATCTTCTCCTCTCTCTTCTCAACTGCTATCTACGAGACTGCGACTTTGACTCTGAAAAAGGCCTCATTAGGGTTTGGTTCTGGTCATCCCTCGCTACCTCTCACTTAAAAACTTCTGAAGCCTCGATCGCCTATGTTTGTACATCTTCCTCTTTACTTCTCTTTATCTCTTTCTCCGTTTTAAGATTTCATTTGATAATTCTTTTTAGTTATTTGTGGAGAAAAACTGAAAGTTCATCTCATATCTTTCTCAGTTTTTCTAATGATGATTATACGAGTTTTATGATTCATAACTATAAGGGTTATATTTCTAGGGTTTGCGGCTTTAACTCCTTTGAAAGCTTCATCTATGTGACTATCTTTCTACTTTCCCTCATGCATGACTAAAGTTTCATTCTAGAAATTTTATTAGTAATGATGATTACATGAGTTTTATGAAACAAAATTATATGGACTATATATCTAGGGTTTGCAGATTTGGCTCATTTGGGAGTTTCTTCTGTGTTTTCATCTTCTTATCGGCAAATATTGCATCTTAAAAATCTCATTGATAATATTTATACTATTTTGAAAGTTCATCTATTCTTCTGTATTTAGATTTTAGATATTTTTTCACCTTCACATATTTATGTTGATTGTTTATGGACAGTAGGGTTTGTTGGTGAGACTTTTTATTTTCTAACTTGGTATTTCGGGTGCTCTGTTCTCTAGATTGCAGCTCGGGTCTTTTGTTTGGCTTATTCAGGGATCTTATGTAGTTGTTGATTTTGTTTGATGATGACGATATTAAGTTGCAGTGAATTATGTACTGTTAGCACTCGGATCTATACAATGTTGCTAGTTTATTTATAATTTTTAGAGTCTTTTGAGCGGTGTGAAATACTTTTACAACTTTGTTAATTAGGTTTGTCATTGATGTTTATTGGAGATAATCAGGTGACTAGATGTCAGTGCTTGTTTCATGTGTGATGTGTGAACTCGCCATGCATATGAGTTATATTATAACAGTTTCATTGCTCTAACTTAGCGAAATTATGAATATGTTACAACCTTGAGCATATATAACTAAAATGAGCTTTTTAACTAAAACGAGCATATGTTTCATGAGGATTTACTTATTTGTTGATAGAGGTATTAGGTTTTTCAAATTGGTTCCCATATATTCTTTATTTTTGAGATTGCTTTTATGAGGATATGCTTATTATACCTAGATATTGTATAATTGAGTTTCATTGGGTTGAGTTGTTTATGTAGCATTATTCTATGCAAATATAATTTTCATGCAAAGTATTTTAGTAAACATATATGAACTACTTATCTTAATAATTCTATTAATTTCCAAATATCAATGTGCTAGTGATGTTAAACACCTACATGTTATGTATTTCAGTTTGTTACTTATACTTAAAGAAAGTTACATGTTATGATAAATATCTATTATGGAGAGTGTATATAGTCTTAACTCATATTTTCTTTTTTATTTAGTGTGCTATCATGTTTGTTATGGATGTTTCTCAAACTGCATCATGTGGTAATGATATAGCAATAGAAGCTAAATATGATAATGAAATTCCAAATATTTCTTCACAACATTTTGGATCACAAGCACATGTACTTGAGACTACTAATAATGAAGTCAAATCTTAGAAAGGTAGAAAAAAAAATATATAGTATAGGAGTATTTTATAATAACCACTTCTATATTCAAGGGAAAGACTATACCCTCTTTATAATGCATATGTTGTTGCACAAAATTTTATAAATTCAAAACTCGCACAACTTTACAACACTTGAGACATGTGAGAGAATGTGAAAAATTTAAAACTAAGAATAAACAAGTTATTGAATTGCTAGATAAAAAGCAAAAAAGATTAAATTTTTATCTTTTGCTGTCAATTCAGAAATTAAGATCCCCATATTTCATGACCCTAAAAATTTATGATTTTTGAGCATATGTGGTTTAATATTTTTGTTGAAGGTGTTGAATAAAAATTATGAAAGGGTGTCTAGAAACACTACCAAGAATGATTGCATGAAAGTATATGAATCTGAAAAAAAGATATTAAAAATATATTTTAAGAATATTCATAGAGTTTCCTTGACATCTGAGTGTTAGACTTCAAATCAAACAGTAGAATATATGTGCTTAACAATTCACTACATTGATTATTCTTAGAAACTATATAAGCGAATCATCAACTTTATTGAGCTTGAATCACCTCACACTGATACATTTATTTGTGATACAATATGTGATTAATTATTGGATTGGAATATGCAGGACAAGATGTCCACTATCACATTAGATAATGCTAGTAACAATGATATTATTGCAAATGCTTTAAAAGTTAACTTTCAGTCTAGTGGGAAGTTACATTTTCAAAGACATTTCTTTCAAGTTAGATGTTGTACTCACATCTTGAATATAATGGTTCAGGATGGATTGAAAAAGGTTCAAGAAATAATTTATAAAATTAAAGAGATAATAAAATATCTTAAAAAGTCCCCTTTAAGGTTACATAAGTTTGTTGAAGTGGCAAAGCAATTAGGGATCCCTACTTCAAAGGGTGTATGCATTGATATTTCAATGAAGTGGAACTCTACATATTTAATTCTTGAGTTTATTTTTATTTACTACAATGTGTTCAAGCATTATGCAGCTCGAGATTCCAATTATAAGTGGTTGTCTTCTAATATTGAGTGGCATAATTATGAGCAGATTAGAAGATTTTTTTTCTATTTTTTATAATGCGACTAAAATGATTTCAAGTTCTTCTTATTCCACTATTAATATTGTCCCCCCTGCTATCATGCATGCAAAGAAACTACTCATTGAGAAATGCAATTTATTAGATGAATTCATCAAGCAAATGACAACTGTGATGAAAAATTAAATTTGATAAATATTTGGGTGAATGTAATTTACTTATGTCAGTGACTACTGTACTTGATCCATGTTTAAAGATAAAATTCATTACTTTTATATTTTCTAAAATATACTCATGTTCTAAAGTAGAATATAAGATTAAGGTTGTTGAGGATGTTATTTGGGAAATCTACAATCAATATTAATTAGATATTATTAATTCAAGTTCTTCAATTTATAGTAGATCTTCACAACTACCGACTGATGTACCCTTTTCATCCAATTTTGACTGTATGCTTGAATTTACTGATTTTGTTGTTGCTTCTGGTTCTATTTAGACATCAAAATCTGATTTATAAATTGATTTAGATGAGAGATTATATATGTATAATAATGATTCGTTTGATATTCTTGAATGGTGGAAGATGAAAACGTTCAAGTATCCATATTTATCCAAAATGGCTAAAGATGTTTTAACAATTCTCATAACCAATGTTGCATATGAATCTGCATTTAATGCTGGTGGTAGAGTTCTTAATGATTACATGAGCTCCTTATTACAAAAACAGTCAATGCACTTGTTTCCACAGCTAGTTGAATCAGAGGTGGTTAACTCAACATAAAAAATCTATTGGTAGTTTTCTAATTAAAAGTAATTTGTTTATAAATTTGCTAACTTAAGTCATTCTCTTATTATCTATTATTATTTTAGTAAGAGTTAATAGAGGAGGAGAATCTTTTTGTGAAACTTCCAGAATATGTTTAGTAATGGAGAAGGAGATTAAGAAATAATATATCATTTTGTCTTTATTCTTCTCAATCTAATTTTCATCTGTATTTTATTAATTTGAATAATTTTATCTTAGTTGCCTATGATAATAATTTGTGGCAACTTTGGGTGAATACTACTATTGTCATTTGACTATTTATGCTTGATAGTTGGCTGTTATAATTCAGTTGCATGGTTTCTTAATAGTTGGCTGCTATAATTCAGTTTCTTGGTTTTAGTTTGTGATAATTCAGTTTCTTGGTTTCTTAATAGTTGGTTGCTATAATTTGATGTTGGACTTTTCCTTTATTTCTTGGTTATAGGCTTGCAGCTGTAATGTGTTCTTGATATTTTTGATTGGTTGTTGAATTTGGTTTTGCTGTAAGTCTGTAATTTTGAATTTAGTTACTATAATATGTAAGTTGCAGCTGTAATGTTGATCTTTCTGCTTGAATTTGATGCATTTCTTTTTTTCTTTTTTTTTTTTTTTTTGTAAATAGGATTCTTGTACATAACTATTAGGTTTTTTTTTGTTCTTAAGAGTTGAGATTAACAGATGCTACACTTAGTCTTGTCACTTGTGTTATAAATGCTACATTGTTACGTTAATGAGTTTTTAATGAGTTAATGATGGAAAATTTTAATAAATGCATTAGATGCAACTTAGCTTGATGGTTGGTTCTATATATTTTCATACCTTAAATTTAATTTTTTATGATTTATGTTTGTTGCTATATTATGCACAAAGTTTTATATTTTTTATTTTCCACTTAATCACTATAATCATGGTTTCTTAATAGCTGGCTGCTATAATTCAGTTTCTTGCTTTTCAGTTTGTGAAAATTCAGTTTCTTTATTTCTTAATAGTTGGCTGCTATAATTTAGTTTCTTGTGCAGTTGATGCTAGAATACTGATTATTTGATCCAGTTGGACTTTCGATGCATTTTTGGTTGTTGTAAATGTTAGATTTTTGATGCATTTCAGCCCTTCTGATATTCTACATGTATTTAGCAATGGATGTTATATTTGATGTTGGACTTTTCCTCTATTTCTCAGTTGTAAGCTCATAGTTGTAATATGTTCTCAATATTTTTGATTGGCTGCTAAATTTGGTTTTACTATAAGCCTGTAATTTTTAATTTAGTTATTATAATATGTAATTTGTAGCTATAATGTTGATATTGCTGGTTGAATTTGATGCATTTATACTTTTTTTGTTATAAATAGGCTTCTTGTACATAACGGTTGGTTTTATCTTTTTGTTCTTAAGAGTTGAAATTAATAGATGCTACATTTAGTCTTGTCACTTGTGCTATAGCTATTATATTATTATGTTAATGAGTTTCTGCAGACTTAATAGTTTTTAATGGGCTATGATGAAAAATTCAATAAATGCATGAGATGCAACTTAGCTTGATGGTTGGCTACATGTATTTTTAGACCTTCAATTTAGTTTTTTTGTGATTTATGTTTGTTGCTATATTATGTACAAAGTTTTGCATTTTTTATTTTCTACTGAATCATTATAATCTTGGATTGTTCAATGTTCATTATATATTTTTTATTTTCCACTTCACTTTTACTATTATTAATCTTTCCTTTTGCCATATTTTCTGAAGTTTTTAATTTAAGCAGCCAACAAACTATTGACGGCATAAATGATTACCTATTTTAATTTTCTGAGCACATTTATTATTTTTGTTACATATTTTTTTTTTTAGTTTTGTTTACATGAAGTGCAAATTTATCATCGATGGGGTTGCTCCGTTGAATAATGGATTATGAATCATTAAGAGATAACTAATTTGAAGATTCAAGGTTGTCGAAGGCTTGAAGCTATGGAGAATCATTGTTGTAATTATGTGAATATACAAATTATAATATACCTGTCATTTTGTATGTAGTTATTATTAAATATGAGTGATTTTTTAGCTTTTATTGAATCAAATTATTGGTTGTATATAATCATGTAAATTTTTAGGTTGAATTTATTCTTATAAGTTGTAATTATATGAGTTAGCAATTTACATGTAATAAATTTTGTGTTAAAATAAAATTTTTTATTATATAAATGTGTATATTGTACATCTTTTAGCTTTTATTGAATTTTATTAAATCAAATTGTTAGTATTACTTGTTTTTTTTTGTTTACTATAAATTGTATATGATTCAATTAAATAATATATTTTTTACTTATTAAAATAAATTTTTAATTTTTAAATTAAAATTAATACAATTTATTATTTAAAAAAAAAAAGTAAACCGAGCCAATTTCGAGCCGAACACAAGCCTAAAACGAACAGGAATAATTTTTCGAGTCGAACGCGAACACCCTGTTGACGAGCTATTTCGAACACGAGTCAATTTAAATATATATATATAAACGAGTTGAACACAAAGAGATATTCAGCTCGCTCAAATTATGCTCGTTTACACCCCTAGTTGTAGGCTTGTTGTGTTCTACGTATCTGCCCTCTGCCCACTTTATGTATGATGAAAAAAAGCTAATTTATATTATTTTATATTATTTATTTATAAAGTATGAAATATTTTAAAAATAATTTATATGTATAATAATAATAGAGCTATATATATAACTATATGTGCATGATTTTTATTCACATAACAGTGTTGATAAAAATCATTGACTTTAAATGAATTTGGCCAAAATCAATGGAAATATTTATTTATTTATTGATCAACTCCTTAACTCAAGAGGAACATTTTAAAGTGGATGATTTATGAAAAATAGAAAATTGAAGGTTCAATTATTTTAAAATTTTGAATCTTCTTACAAGTGTGTCATTTGCGATGAGATGACTAAGTCAAGTAGATTGGTCTACTATATTTCAATCAATTTAGTCTGTTTTGAACTTTCTTGGCCTCCAATTTAAGCAATTTAGGTGCTATCAAACTTAATATGAATATGATGCATTAAATCTTGTTCAAGGAATAATATGCTTGTTTGGTCTCTAATTTGGCATAATATCAATTTCATTAATTACATATACTATTTGACTTATTCAAACTTAATTATATAATTTCATCCAAGTTTGGACAATATGGTTATTTGTAAATTATAAATTTTGTTTTATGTTTAATTTAATTAATTTTTATTTGCGATCATCAAAATATTGATTATAAAATTAAGCTCAGAGGTTAACAATTACCAATATTATCTTCTTTTTTTTTTATGATGACAATATATTTTGATCATATAGATAATATTTGAGGTTAATTTAACTCCCCCTAAATTTATGAAATTATATACAGCTAATAATTATTAAATTTAATAAATAATAAAAAGCAATATATGAGAAAAACATATGAGAAATAACTATACAAAATAAAAAATATGTGAGCAATACAATAAATAGTTGTGATTTTAGATTAAAGAATAACATTATTATAAGTGTTAATGTTGATCTAATATCAAACTAAAAATACAAACATTGAAAGCTAAGCTTATAAATTTCACTTACTACACACATCACTTAAAGATAACAAAAATATTATAATAACCAAATCAAATTAGCCTTGTTTTTTACATAATAAAAAGATGATACACAAAAAATGAAATTATATACCTCTAATATATCTCAACCTAAATAGCTTATCATAAAGTACAAATTGAGAGAAGCCAACAATTTAATCCAGCCGGCCCATTGCAAAGCTCATCTCACATTAAGTCGCCACCCACTCAGTGGTTATGATGACATACTAAATAGGGACTTGGCTCTAGTAAGCCATTTACATTCTCTTCTAGCAAGCTCAACATAAATGTTTAATGAATTCACCTAGTTTACCAAATAAGCTACCTCAAATGGTGAACTCAACAACAACTCGCCCAAAGCACGACTTAATCGGGAACTTATTTAGTACACTAGCCACACATTCAATCCTGACAAGTTGGCCTGGGAGATCACATCATCTAGAGGAAACACTTCCTCTGTGCATTAGGTTACTATACACATATATATTGGTCTATTTGGAGTAGATGGTGTAGTATGAAAAAGCAGCGATGGAGTTATTATAAAAGAAGTTATTTAAAAAGTTATGGCGGTTATTACAATTTTTACTTTTAAAAAACTTAGATCGCAACTTTTTGGAAGCCATTGCACTCTACTGTTAGAAAACAAAGCTTTTTCATCATAGATTCTCCAAAACACGATCAAAACATAGTTCCCAAATGATACAGCAATGCATTTTCTTACCGCACTACACCGCCACCACCGGCCCAACACACCTTATATCATAGTTGGCTTTAAAGTTTCTTCATGCTATTTTATTAATTTATAAGTTTGGTGTAGTCATTCAAGCACCTCTCCAACCCTATAAATAAAGAGTCATGAGTCATATTTAGGATTTTTTATTTTTTATTTATTTTTTATATCTTTTTGAGCTCTTTGAATCATTCAATTTTATTCTCTAAGACATATTAGACCTAGACTCATTCAATCTTCATTGTAGCTTTTTCACTATTAATGATATTTTTATATTTACTTGTATCTCTCTCTCTCTCTCTCTCTCTCTCTCTCTCTCCTTTCTTTCTTTCTTTCTACTCGCTTATCTCTTTACCTCTCTCTTTCCCTAGTAAGGTATGGTATCACTCTACAGATAAATTAGGATCCAACAAAAACAATAAGACATAAGCTTTAGATTGTTCTTGATCTAAACCAAAATGTGATACAAATAGTCATACATCAAAATAAACTATTCATAAATTCAGGATTTTATCTCCTTAATGATATTGATGATGTTGTTACTTTCTTAAACTATATGTTCATCTAATTTGATATCAAGTAAAGAGAAGTGCTTCGCTAAGCTTCTTACGAGAATGAATAAGTGTGGTATGATTAGAAAGAAGTTTGTGCACTAGCTTCTCTTCTTCTTCTTCTTCTTCTTCTTCTTCTTCTTCTTCTTCTTCTTCTTCTTTTCTTCTTCTTCTTTTTCGATATCATCGAATATTTACCACTTTCTTTGTACTAGGGATAATATATATAGTAGAGGAAGATTCCCAATTAAAAGAACATGACTAGAGGTAATGACATAACCAAAGCTGGTTTGCTTTGTTTAGATAAAGTCTAGCTAAAAGTGCATAAATAAACTTACCAAATTAAATCAAATTGAGATATTAATCAAATTGATGAAATGCATAATAATGATAAAAAATCAAAGAAAATAAAAGTCTCTAAAAATATATTTATAAGTGTAGACCTATAGGAAAGTAAGATAAATTAAACTATCCTAGAATATTATGTAAATCATTCTATGTAGTGTGGTTCTTTATTAACCATGTCTACTAATAATGGCAAACTAATTAGTGTTTAGAGGTAAAGTGCAGGGCTTAAATCATATCATTCATGGCTAATTATAGATAATAAAGTTGAAATTAAGTTAATTAAATTAAGAATCTAAAGTAAGATACACAGATTATATGCCCCTAAAGTGATGTGTAATGTAAATGCTAAGTGTCAGATGCATATGATTGTAGAATTATGCTAAGAAAGTTGGTTAATCATAGTTGACCATGAATCAACTTGGTGTAATCAAAACACTATGCATGTATGTGTAGTGTTCTATGAGGATTTTAATTATGAGCAACTTCTACAACATTGAATGAATTTTGGATTTAAATATTTTAAAGTTCATTAAAAAACTTTTAAATTTTTTAAACGAATTTCTAAATTTATCATAGAATTGAAATTTAAAATGATTAAATACCTAAGAGATGGCTAAAATTTAAGTTTATTTTTGAAATTTGATATTTTAAAAATTCAAACTCAAATGAAAAATTAAGTTGAAGACAAAGTCAAACCTTCTTTTTCTTTATTAAATAGACTTTTAGGATTTAGAATTTAGCAAAATGATCAGAGATATAAACTATTAAAAATGTAATTGAGTAGCGAACCTTTCAAACATCAAGTTAGAGTGACCTCCCAAATATTAGGAGTTTTTAAATTTAATTACTACTTAAATAGTTATCACATAATGAGTTAAAAATTACTTAAATACTAAATATTTTGAAATGATTTTCAATTTGAAAAATCAAATTTAAGAATTGATTAGATAATTTAATTAAATTAAAGATTTTTTTAAAGAAAATTTTTACATGCTTAATGCTTAAGTTCTTTTAAACACATTTTGATAAATGTAAATTGATTATCCCAAAAATAATTTTTAAATTATTTCAATATTATTTGATATTTTTTGTGATTATTATTGAAATTATAAACACTAAAAAATCTTTAATAGTTAGAAAAAAAATAATACATTATACATTCAACATGGTATTTAGATATGAAATCATGCATAAACGAGATCTCAACAATATGAAATTATATTTTTCTTTATTTCCTATTTTTAATAATAAAAAATAAAAAATTAAAGATTTAAATATTAAAATTTTAATTAATGACTTTAAAAACCCTTTGAATACACCCAATGGATAAACATGACATGTTTTAAGTAACTCAATTTTTTAGGAGCAATTAAATTATTTTTAATTAAAAATATTAAATATTTTAATTATAAAAAATCACCCCAATTTATTTTTTTAAAAGTTAGGGTGTACACTAAATAATAACTATACTAAGGTTATGAAATCACATCAAACATTAAATTGGAAGATGAAGAGGTTCAAAGTTCGAAGGTTGAATGAGATGACATAGAAAATATTAAAATTATCTAATTATGACTAAAATGATGTAATAATGATGCAAAAGTACAATTTAAAAGAAATAAATTATAAAATATAAATCATATGAAAAAAAATCTTCTAGAATTTTAAAGTTTAATATACTAATATTTAAATACTAATCTCTTCTTTTGTAGCAATGATAATTCTTTGTGATATTCCATTCTCTTCCTTTAAGAAATTGATTCTCCGAAAAAAAGGAGCTAAAAATAGAAGAAAGTTAGCAACTTGGCTAGCATCAAGCAATAAAATATGTAACTAAATATAAGCTAAAGTAAAATAATATTTAATATCTAAATACATGAGACATTAAAAAATATGATGGATAATTTTTAACACTAATAATAATATGCATATAGTAAAACATTCATAATTCAACATATAAAATATATCATTAATTTATGAATTCTTCAATCAAAAGTGCTCTCAAAAAGTAAAAGATCAATTTTTTTTAAATCAAATATATTAAAATTATCTCTAAATATGTCTCTTCAAAGATTTTCCTCTCAAAAGCTACCTCCTCAAACTCTGCCTCTCAGCCCTTGCCAAAAGCTTTCAAATCATGATGTTCAAATGTTTCACCTATAGCACCGACAGGTTTATCTGCATCTATAAATCATATTTATTAAATAAATTATTTATTCACCCTTGTAATCAATTTAAATATAATTGAAAAACTTACTACTATTTTGCTTATTACATGTTATACTTAATTCTCTAGTTCTAGAAATAGCGTTATCTTTATATATTTCATTCTCCAAATCATTGTAATTTAATTCAGAAGTGCATTCTTCATCAACTATCCAAAAATCTATTGCTTCAATACTCGAGTAATCCAATTAATCATAAATTCTTTTTTTTAAAGATGAAACCTATAATATAAACATGAAATTTTATATAGCCATTAAAGCTAAAATTAATAACATGTAATAACATAAGAATTCTTTTAAAAATACACATATTTCATAAATTAAGATTGCAACAAACATACAAAAGATTATTTAGCCTTTGGTGTTCTAAATGATCTCCTCTCTTGGTATAAATTTTTTTAAAACACTTCAATTCTTTTCACATTCTATTGAAGAAGTTGGGCTTAGAATTCAAAAAGCCAATTTTTATAAATTTGCAACACTAGAATAAAATTTTTCTACTATTCATCTACATATAAAAATTTAATTAATTTTAAAAAATAAAATATTTCATAAAGATACCACTAGAAATAAATTTAATGATGAAGGACTAATTAGATTATATTTCTTTGGCAATAATTAGGGCAATCAACTTCCTAAAATTTTCTAAATTATTTTGATAAATTTTGACTTCATTCATTGCCAATTTAGGCTTGGAACATATATTCTTATTTCTAATAAGTTCAATTAACCCTTGCATCACTTTAAGCTTTTAAAAATAATTTTCTTTATCATATTAAAAATATAAATTCAAGAAATATAAATGAGAGTGGATATCTTGAATGAGTTATTAATCCCATCTTTTCTTAATAATGTATGTATATAACTTATACAATTTTTTTTACATTTTTAAAAATTCATTTGATTGTCTTTCTTATTCTAAACATGTCATCATAAATATAACCAAGAAATAGCTTTTCATCTGAATCAACAATTTGTAGCAATCTTTTTAGTGGTCCAATTATTTTGGAAATAATTATGCAATCATTACAATATTTATTATCTAAAATGATAAAGACTACATCATTCTCTTAACAATCTTTGTTAACTTTGAGTCAACATCATGCTTGTTAATAACAAGGGCTTGCAAATCATATTTATATTCATACACATTTTTTAAGATAATAAAATTAATTGCAAAATGAATTATTCTCAAATGTACTATTTTTGTCCACTCTATCCTTTTCCTCAACCATGACAATATAAAAATATGATTATAAACTAATATTGTTATCTTTAATATTTTTATAGAAGCTCCACCACATGAGGTTTGTTGTCTATATCTTTTAAAATCAAATTTAAGCAATGTGTTGTATAGGGAGACCAATAACTATTACCAAACTTCTCTTATTATCTCCAATCTTTTTTTTTATTTGTTACATTATAAATTACAATTTACACCACATTTTTTGGACCAACCTACTCAATTATTTTATGAATAAAGAACATAGAGTAGTAGAATCCATCTTGGTATTATAAGCATCTATGATTTTCAAAAAGATATTCAATATGAATAATAAACCAAAAAGTTAATCAATATTTTATTCTTGCCATCTGTCCACCCATCATTCATTAAAGTGCACCATGTTTCTTTCTAATAACATCTATAAAACTCAATAAAAAGCTTACACTCTTCTTTGTAATCATTTGACAAATTAACTCTCATCCTATAATTTGAAGGAAGTTCATAACTAGGACCTGTGCAACTATTGCATATATAGCTTTCAAAGCAAATGATAAATTCAAGGCATTGAAAATAATGCAATTGTCAAAAAACCACCTAGCATGTGCCATATCAGCTCTTTACACAACCTCTTTAGATGGTAAAATACTTTTCAAAGATGATTGTGATCTAAGCTTTATTCTTGGAGCAAAATTAGTATCAAGATCATCGAATTTTCTCTTTCCTTTGTCTAATCCTCTATCATGTGCTATTAATTTTTGTGATTTAGACAAAGAAGAATCTCTCTCTTTTTCAATAATATATTCACCAAATGGATGCACAGTTTTTCAATCTTTTTGTACTTTTTATTTTTTGAGATATTGCTTTCAAAATTTCTTGCATTTGAAAATGAACATCATGTGAAACTTTCTTGCAAGGAGTGATGTTTGCTTTAACTCCAATAATATGTTATTTTATGCCATTTATGCTCCCACCTTTATATAGAATTCCACAATACAAATGCTTAAAATTTTTCTTCCCATCAGAACTTCAATATTCACTAAAATAGATC
The DNA here is from genome assembly GCA_021442155.1 of Cymbidium sinense. Lineage (NCBI taxonomy): Eukaryota > Viridiplantae > Streptophyta > Magnoliopsida > Asparagales > Orchidaceae > Cymbidium > Cymbidium sinense. Next base: position 121,078,671 of record CM038221.1, on the reverse strand, counting down.
TATCTTCTCACGAACACTATGGGAAGAAATAACTAGTTGGCTTCAAATAGCTCCATTCTAAAGATAAAATATAAATAATTATTTATTAAATAAAAAAAATAATCTCACCTATAGTCTATATAAATAGTGACTCTTATTATCAGAATGAAATGCATTGAAAAACATAGAAACTAAGAAATGGGATAATTAAAATAGCATCTATGGTGTTTATTTTTTGGTATGTGTGTTGTGTGTATATGTGAGGGGGACATCGTGCAGATCTAAGCATGTACTTATTGAGATGATCAGACACAACGTCAAAAAATAGTGTACTATCTCAAAAGATAGAAGTCACTACCCTATGATGGCCCTAATCACCTAATAAGAACTCCTAATGCATAATGGGTCTTCGACTATACGAGAGATTTTTTTCCTACTTTATATGGATGAATAAAATATGATTTATTTAAATCAGGTTCTAAAGTTCCCTATGAGGGCAAGCCCCCATAGTTAATTACATCCTAAGGAAGGTGAGTTACTTAAGAATACTCTTGATTAAAGTAGATAATTATTGCCTCCAAAGAATTCAAAGATAGGACTATCAATAAATCGGTTATATTTGGAAGATCAAATGGGATAGATTGAAAGGAGAAATTTATTATCAAAGCTAAAGGAGGTGAGTAGAAAATGCTTATGATACTAGGAAGCCTAGTGAGCATTCTAATCTATCTTATGGTTGGGCTTTATATGTTTTAAATTAAGGAGAAATTACATGTTTGAGTTAAAATTTTATTAGAGAGCTAGGACTTATATTCTAATAACACATTATCAGGATGCCTAAGAGGTGAGAATTTATTCTTGTATCCCAAGGGAAAAATGACAACCTCAGATCCTAAATCTAGGGAGCTTTGGCGAAAGCCAAAACACAACCTAAATCTAAGGTGAAAGTGGGTATATGATTTATCTCTACAAGAGAGGGTAAACCACCCGACTGTTGGACTTATCACTACCTGGAGTGGTAGCCAACTAACTCCTTTTATATTTTAAAATCATGTGGTAAAGTCATATGCTTTGCAAGATGGTTAGGCTATTGTTTATTTAAAAAAGAAACTAAGTCTTTAAACCCACTCCCTAAGAGACTAGAGCATGAGGGGTATGAATAATGACTTAATCTAATGCGAATTCTTATCAAATTTTATTTAATTTGGGACTCTTTATTTTGGCACAGACTATAGGATTTTGTATGTCTAAATGCATAAGAAGTTGATTATGGGCCAAATCAAAAGAGAAAGATGTGTTCTTTCATCATAGGCTCTTAAAGGTTAAGCCCATTTTTATCTGACAAAAATGGAAGCCCTCTCTTAACAAGAGTGAAATATGATGATTATGCATGATATTAAATATATAACATCCAACTAAGGGGTTGTTAAATATTTTATTATCCTGATTTAATGCCTAGGCTTTTACATGAGGTTATGAGTTATTAATTTGGGTAGAAAAATTAATTTTTATCCTAGGAGCCTAATCGTATCCATGCCATACAACAATCACTAATCATAAATAAACTATGAAGATGTATACTTTTTTAATACATAAGCAAAATGAAACATCAAATAATTTTATAAAGTTATCGTGAAAGAATAAGAGGCCGATGTGGTCGGGTACTGTCATACAATCCGAAAAGAAATGTGGATAGTTGAGCTATACCCTTATACATCCATGCATAATGAAAGAATAATTACAATTACAAATGATGAATTTTATGGGGGGATCTTCTTTCTTCATTTTTTTCTTCTTTACTTCTTTCTTCTTTCATTTCTTCATTTGATTTGCTCCATTTTTTCTTCCTTTTATCTTGATTTGGATGTGCTTGCTCCAAAGGCATCACATGGTACATAAGATTTAGTCTTATAATTGATGCTCATCTTAATCCCCCATAACACTTATCCTAATCTTAATGTAAAATTATATTAAAAGAAGAAAAGTAAATCTAGCTACACCTGTAAAACAAATGTTAGCTAAACACACCATACAACCCAAGCAACTATATAAATAATTTAGACTTAGCACCCCATATATGGGTAACGAAGCCCACCTGTCCTAACTTGGGCTTTACTTAGAAGCAACTTGCAGTATTTATATTTTTTTATTACTTGACCTAAGCATGACCCCAAAAAATATGATTAAATCAATAATGATCCGGACTATGCACATAGACCCTAACATTCAGTCTACAATAATACATCACAAAATAAGCATACATCAAATCATACACAGCCCTAACATAAAGCTAGAAGTGGTGATTTAATCTAAAGTGTATGCATCAAGGCTTGTGTGGTATGTCCTAACTAGGCTTTAGAGTTATAATTTTGCTAAGTGTGAAGGATTTAATTTATAAAGGGTTGATTTCTCTTTAAGTGATTTAATTGATTTGAATATTTTACTTAATATTTTCTTTTATTTCATTTGACCTACACAAAATAACTAAGTATTGTAAAGAGAAGAAAGAGAGGAGACCCCTCTTTCATCCCTACCTTAAGTCACTTCTAAAGCAAGTTGATCAATTCCCTTTAGTGAATGGCTTATTACATATTTTGATTAACCCTAAGTTTAGGTTCACTCTAAATGACATTATTCAATAAGAAAGATATCTTAAGATTAATTAGAATGAATTACTATTATATAACACATATTCATTCATTTCTTTCCATCATGCACATTATGCATATGATTAAATCCTAGGCATAGCTATACATGCAATTTGCCTCTTAGCCCACTTAAATGATGGATGCAAAGAAGTGTGTTTGGAATTTAAATATTTCATTTGATTGGATTATGAACGCATGTCTTTTTTATAGAAAAAGGGATTTCCATCCATTAGCTAAGCACACATTCACATGTATAAAAGTTTTGAGTGAGTACGATGCCATTATTCTACATCAGGGGTGTAAGGTACAAGACTTACTTAAGGCTACTTAAAGTCTCATAGTCCCGAGATGTCTAGACTAATATACCACTTTTTTTAGATACATGTAGATATATAAGTAACTATAAGAATAGGAAAACCCATGCAAATTTTGTATTTTTGATTTATATTTCTTATTCATTGGTCATATCACATATTCATATGTATAAGAGTTTTAAGTGAGTGTAGCACCATTGTTCTATACTAGGGGTGTAAGATACAAGACCTACTTAGGGCTACTTAAAACCTCGCAGCTCCGAGATGTCCAGACTAATGTATCACTTTTCTTATATACATATGAATGTACAAAAAAAAATCATAAGAATGAAAAGCCATGCAAGAGGTCACATTTGATTTGATTGCATGATTTACATATGTGATATGAAATGCTTCCTAAGTTGTAACATGGGGATACATAGGAATATATCTAGACAAATGTTGTGTTCTTTTCAAATGAACTATACATTTGTAAATCCCATGTAAATCCCTGTAAGGTAAGAAAAGAGAACTTCATATTACATGTCTTATATCATCTACACATGCAAACTTATAGATACTTGTAATTAACATCACTTCATATATTATAATTGATTTATGAGATTTTGAAAATAGTTTTGATTTAATAGTAATAATAGCCACACCTATTTAAAATTAAGTCAACACACGCAATTTGACATAGAAGAAACCATTTCATTTAATTAATTTTAAAAGATATGAATGCATGATTTCACATGGCAAGCAATATTTAACATGATTAGAATGAAATAAAGGAATATAAACACATGATTTCATTCATCCCAATTAATTCCTAAGGACAATCATATTAAATAAGACTATTTAAAATAAACCAAAATTCTTTAAAGACATTTTTAACTTTGAGTTTGATTTGATTTAGGAAATATGAAAGAGGTTTGCTAATCCTAATCCAATTCCCCATGTGTGAATTAATTTGGTTTAATAAAAATTATTTAGGTTGATTTTATGTTTTAATTAGGTTAAGGTATGAATTAAGTGAATTAATTAACCCTTACATATATCACCTTAAGTTAATTAACTAATTAATAATAAGCCAATATGATATGCAACCACATAAAAAGTAAATTTGCAATGCTCCTAAGAAATGAAAGGGGCCTAATGCAATTGGCTCATGATTAATAGTTAATTAGGCTTAAGAGATCTCACTTAACTATTCTCATACATGTGAGCTAACCATAATTTTATTATCTCTCACCTTGGGTTATTGAACACCCAAAGAGCTATCCAAGATCAATTAAAGGTTGCTTAGGTGTGAAGTGGATTTTAGATTGAGTTAAATCAAGCTTATTAATTAGTTGATTAAATTATTTGATTACATTTTGATTGGGATGATGAAATTAATTTAGGGACAGGGATCAAGGACAAGGCCTCAATCCTTAATCTCCAAGTCATTTCAAACACTCAATCAGGCTCTAATTTTTATCTTGGAAATTAAGTAATTAATTAAGCAATTAATTACCTCATTAATCATCAATTAATATAATTCTAAAAAGTGAAGGAAATCTAGGAAATGAATTAGAAAAAAAATATCCCAATTACACTCCCTAAGTTCCCTTACTGTTCCACACACGTAATTAGGCTTAAATAATTAATTAAATCACTGTTCATTCACTAATTATCACTAATTAAATTAAGAGAGTGATTAAGGCTTAATCAATTGATTTCTCTAATTAAGCAACCAATAAAATCCAAAAAAATAAGGGAGGTAGCGGTCATCCACTAGACATCCACAAAAAATTTGAGATTAATTGGATGCTTAAATAAGGTGTAATTAAGTTAATTAGATTTTTAATTAAACTTTAATTAAGCCAAAATCACTATTCAAAATCTAGTAATAATAATTTCGTTATATTTTACTCTGGAATACCTTTAAAATGAGCTAAAGTTTGCATTTTTTTTTTGGATTTTTCTACAATTAGTTATTAATTTTAGAAGTTTCAGGCTTAAAAAATAATTAATTACCCTTAATTATGTCCCTAACCCCATCGGGTCACATGGTGGCTAATGCGGCATGCTGACACTGCGTGCTTTCCACGTTGTGTGACGAGATTGGTTATTAAAGTTGTCACATCCATCTTAGCCGTGACGGATGTGATTTCCCCCAATCTGATTGACCATATTTGATCCCACGGTTAAAGGAGAAAATAGCGGGGATCTACCATGATCTAATCACAGATGCCCTTTCCAATCATGCGGAATGGACGACGTATGATCTTCCTCCTTCACTGGTGGTGAAAGATGGGCATCGTCTGTCTTTCCCCATTCGATTCAAGCTCACATGAGATCGGATTAGGATCAACTGATCCCACACCTTCGAAAGGAGGGGGATGCACATTCAATAGTCAAATTCACATGGGATTCAAATTCTCTTCGAAAAAGACCAAGCATGATTTTCCTATAACAACAATTTTGAGGAATTATCTCATCGGAGCTAAGATCGGTGGTTGAGATCGATGGGGATAGCTTCGTCTAGTAGAGATGAAGCCCTGTTGAAGAAATATGAGCTAGATTTGGTGTGGAATGCTCAATCGACCACCTCGCACACGTAGAAGCCTCGACTTCAATCGAAGTCGCACCTCCGACCACTTGGGAGCTCGGGAAAGACTCATTTGGCTTCAACGGAGTGTGGAGAGAGTGTGGGTAAGAGAAATTTGAGTTTGATTGTGAAATGAGGGAGTTTGGATCGAGATTGTCCTCCCTCTCGGCCTTGCATGAAAATAGAAAATTCAAATTTTAGAATGCTTGGGAAAGCTTGGAATCACTCTAGGAGGTTTTAAAAATGCCTTTGGGACTCAAAGCTTTCGAATGCATTCCAAATCGTGCTTGAATTGAGGGGGTATACCCCTCAATCCACAGAGAAGGATGGACGGTAGCGTACGAATGATCTGCACCAGTTTTCTATCATCCGGCTGCCAGACTTGTCTCCATCAAGTCCAGGTGGCACGCCAGGGATGGGAGAAGTTATGGGAGGCTGCCATGAATCCATTGTGCAAGGGTTGCAAAGCTTGGATCCATGGGGTGCTTGCTTTGAGTTGGAGGTGAGTCAACTCACCTCCCAAAGCTCCATGGCGAACCTAGAGTGGGTTAGGTGGGCTAGGTGGTTCAGGAGAAGGTTCTATTGAGTGCTAAGGGGTTGCCATAGGAATGGGACAGTTGACTTGGCTTGGATCCATTGGTTTTGAATCCTAAATCTCATGATTTGATGGCTAATCCCCTTGGATGGGGCTCACTTGGCTTTTGGGAAGGTTTTGGGCTAACCTAGGGCGAGTTTAAGTTATGTTAGATCAGCCCACAAGGTTCCATAATTTGGATTTGAGTGGTTTGGCTTAGATTGGTCAAATGGGTTCAATTTGGGCTATGTTGAGTTGAGTTGACCAATTGGTTAAATTGGGTCAAACCAAGGCTTAGGTTAGGTTCATATAATGATTTAGGATGTTTTGGTTCAATTGGTTTGAGTTGATTTGTCCTAGGTTTAGATTTGACTCATTTAAGTTTAAAAGGATCAAATTGATCAAGTTGACCAATTTGACCAAATTGGGTTGGGTTAAGTGTTGAGTCAAGTTCAATTGGTCAATTGGAAAGGATTGTAGGCTTTAATTTGGTTTAATTTGGATTTAATTTGAATTTTGGTCAATTTGATCCTTTAGGTCAATTTGGGCTAGATTGGGTCAAGTTGACCAATTAGTCAACTTGGGCTCAATTATGGCTTTGGTCAAGTTTAATAAGTGATTTGGAATGAACTTGAGCCATTAGTTGTAATTAATTTGGATCAAATCATGATTTGACCTATTTTAGCCTTTTAGGCTAATTTAGGTCAAATGGCCAATTGGACTTGGTTTGGCTCAATTGATGGTTTGGTCATGTTTAATAATTGATTATGAATGGGTTTGAGTCAATGGTCTTAATTAATTTGGCATATGGTGGATTTTGGCTAGTTTGAGTTTCATTTGGGTTAAATGTTGACTTGGTCAAAGGCTAGGTTTGACTTGGTTTGACTCAATTCAATACAATTGATCACCCTGGGTTGATTGTTGGTCATGATTGAAGGTTTAGGTAGGTTTGGTTAAATCCAATTTGGGTTGGATTAAAACTTGGATCAAAAGGGCCTCATAGATCACATTGGGTCAAATGGACCTAGATGGGTCAATTGGCTTGATCAAGGCTTGATTCAAATTTAGTTGAACTCACATATGGACTTAGAATAGAAATATAAATCCAATTACAAGTGGTTTGGAGCCATATAGGTTTTGGTTCATATGATAATCTTCAGGTCAAAAGGGTCAACATGGATTTCACTTGGGTTAACTTGGGTTTGGTTTGATAATTGTGGTTTGTATTTATATTTGGATCAATGATTGAAGGAATGATTGAATCATGAAGAAATCCATGAGTTTTGAGTTGATTTAGATATCATTTAGCAAGGTTCAAGAATTTAGCTAAAAAGGCTAAAATTGGGAATTTGATTTGATCTGGATTTGGTTTGGACCATTTGAATTTATGAATATAAATGGAGATATAAATAGGTTATGAGAAAATCACTTGAGTTTGGAGTGATTTGGAAGCAAATTTGACCAAGTTAAGGTATATAAGCCAAAAAGGGCTTAAGTAGAGAATTGGTTTGGTTTGATTTGTTTTTGGTCATTGGAGGGTGAGTTTCATTTATATTTGTGAATATAAATAAAGGAATGATTGATGTATAAAAAAACCAATTGAGTTTGATTTGATTTGGATTGAGATTTGGTTAAGCTTATGGAGGTAGGTCCATATGGCTTAAGAAAGGTTTTGATTTGGTTTGATTTAGTTTGATTTGATTGGGATGGTTTGAGTTTAGATTTTATTTATATTTGTAAGTATAAATGAAGGAATGATTGATTTATTAAAAAAATCAACCAAGTTCAATTTGGTTTGAAGGAAGTTTTGGCTAAGCATATGAAGGTGGTTCATACGACTAAAAAAAGGAATTTTGAGATTTGGATTTAGTCATGGGTTTCAATCATTGGATTCAAATTTGGATTTAGAATTTGATAGACGATTGGGATTGAATTGATTGTTTGAGAAAATTAATTGAGTTAAGGTTGGTTAGGATTTGGCCAAGGCTAAGTCCATAAGATAAAATCAAAGGGCTTATGAAGGGTTTTGGTGTTTGAATTTAATCCTGGGTTTCAATCATTGGAAGTTGGATTTGATTTTGGAATTTGGATTTGAATTTGAGGTTTGGTTTGAAAGAAGGAAGCAAGGATTGGGTTTAGGCTATAGGGTAGGAAAGTCCTCCTAAATCCCCAAGGCACAACCCATTCTTATAGCTAACTCTTCTAAGTCTCTAAGGTTAGGTTAAGTGTTCACCTAATCACTAGAAGTGTCTTAAGACTAAGGAACTCTTAATGTCTACAAGAGTCCTAGATCTATGATGAGAAAGTTGAGAGCTCACTTCAAAAGTGAGGTTAACATCATCACAATTCAAGATATGTGTATGAAGCCTTCTACATATAACAATGGAGGGGCCTAAGCTTACTTGAAAATTTGAAATCATATTAATAATAATCATTTTAATGAATCATATTGACGATAATTCATTTGAACTCTTATTGACAATAAATCATATTGAAAAGTTGAAATAAGAAATGAAATAAAAATTGAAATACTAATGCAATAAATCATTTTAATATAATTCAAATGGCCTAATATATATTTAGATTTCCTTTTTTTTTAGTTTTTGTTTGGCTTGAATGAATAAGGATAGCAATGACATTGAAGAATAAACACAACCTAATAGCATTACATAATTCATTTTTAAAGTAGAGCTATTGTTGACCTCATTTTTAGAATGAGCTCTCAACCCCTCCATCTTAGACATAGGACTTCTCTTAGGCTTTAAGAGTTTCTTAGTCTTAAGACACATCTAGTGATTAGTGAACACTCAACCCTGAGAGACTTAGAAGAGTTAGCCAGGAATAGGTCATGGGGTGTTAGGAAATCCTACCCTTAGCTTGAACCATTCCCCACCTTTCTTCCTTCAAGTCAAACTCCAAATCAATCTTATTTGATTTTCTCCAAACTCAATCAACTCCATGTGATTGAAATCCATGATTGAAATCTATGATTGAAACCCATTAATGAAATTCATAAGTTTAAATCTTCCTCTTAAGGACTTAGCCAAAAATATGATCTAAACCAAATCAAACTCATGGGATTTTCTCATAACCCATTTATAATCTCATTTATATTCGCATATATAAATGAAATATAAATATAAATCAATCAAACCAAATTCCAAAATTCAAGCTTCAAACTCCAATAATTTTCCTAAGTCCTTTAAATCCCTCTTAATGGACTTAGCCCAAATCATGATTAAACCACTTCAAATCCTTGAAATTTTCTCATGATCCATTTATATCCACATATATAAATGAAATATAAATTTAAACAATCAAAACCAATTCCAAAAATCAAACTCAAATCCATTCAAAATCCAACCTAAGCCTTTCAAGTCAAAATCTTGAACTTAGCCAAATCAACTTCAAATCAAGCCAAACTTTTGATTTTCCTTCATGATTCAATCAACCCTACAATCATGAATTCAAATATAAATCCAAACTTCAATCACTTAACCAAAAATCAAACCCTAAATCCTTTCATGTTCACCATTTGAATATGAAATTGTCAAATGAATCAAAACCCATTTGACTTCAAACTACTTGCAAATGAATTTATATTTCAATCATAAGTCCATATACAAGTTCAATCAAGCTCAAATCAAGCTTTGACCAAGCCATTTGACCCACTTAGGCTCACTTGACCCAAAGTGACCTAAAGTACCCTTATAAGCCAAATTCTAATCATAACCAAATTGGATTGAATCAAACTCACCTATGCCTCTCATCATGATCAACAATCATCATGGGATGATCAATCAATCAAATTGGGTCAAACCAAGTCAAACCTAAAGGTTTACCAAGTCAACACTTAGCCCAAAATGAAACCTAACATAGCCAAATTCCACCATAGGCCAAATTGATTGAAACCATTGATCTAAGTTCATTCATGGTCTATGTTTGAACTTGACTAAGTTAACATTTGAGCATAACCTAGCCCAATTGCCCACTTGACCCAAGTCGACCCAACTTGATCTAAAGGGTAAAAATATGTCAAAACTTGATCTAAGTCAAATTGATTCAAACTAATTGGTCAAGTTCATTCCAAATCACTTGTTGAACTTGACCAAAGCCTCAATTGGCCAACTAGACCTAACCTAGCCCAATTGACCTTAGACCTAACTTGACCTAAAGAGGTCATATTGAGCCAAATTTGAACATAACTAAAATTGATTGGAAACAAAGATACCAATCCACTCCATATGACTAACCAAACCTAAACCTACCCTTGACCTAGCTTAAATAGGTCAAATGGGTCAAATATGTCAACTTGACCCATTTGACCTAAATGAAGTCATATTAGCCAAATTCAAAACTAAACCAAATTAAATCAAACCAAAGCCACCAAAACATTTCAATTGGTCATATGAAATTGACCCAACCCTTGGTTTGACCCAATTTGACCAATTGGTTAACTTGACCCAAGTTGACCCATTTTGATCTAAATGGGTCAACATGAGCCAAACTTTATCAAATGAATTTCAAATCTCATGAAACTTGGCCAAACCTAGTTTCTCCACATACCCAACATATCCAAATTAAAAAATTAGCAAAATGACCATTTTACCATAGAATAAATTTTGGCCTAATCCATGGATAATTTGGTCATGCCCTCTTCGTGTCAACTTGATGCCTTCCTAATAGCTCAAGTGGACCCAATGAAGAGTGGTGCACCCAACCCAATGGGTTTCGGTCAGCCCAAATGGACCCAAGGCCAAACCCAACCCCTAGCTCAAATTGGCTCATTCCAAATCCTCCCTCCACTCAATTTGATGCACATGGGAGGTTAAAAATCCACTCAAGACCTCAAACTAACCACGTGCCAACTCAAAACAGATCAAACAACCCCTTACATGTGGTCAATTGGATCAAAACGACAAGCTATGTGTCGACCGTCTGAGTTCCATAGGGGGAGATATACTCCCCCTAATTCAATTTAAAAAATGATCATTCCCACATTTGATTAAAGCCTAGTGAGTGTTAGGGAAGATCAAAGAGTCATCCTAAGCTTTCTAAGAAGGATTTGAATCTTAGCTTTCTCAATTTTCTCCATTGAAAAATAGGGGAGCTCACTTCAATCCTCAACTTCCTCTATACTCAAATCCATTCCAATTCCTCTTGCACACTCCCTCAGAGGATCAAAATGAGTGCACTCAAGCTCTCATTTGAGTTCCCAAATCAAGGAGAGTCTCAATTGTATCAAATTCGCAAGCAAGATCAAGTGGTGTTGGTCCATAGGGAGATCCACTCAACCTCAAGGCTTAAAAGTTTCTACAGGACTTTATCTCCACTAGACAAAGCTACCTTATTGAGTTCGAGTTCTGATGATAACCTTCGGTGAGGTATGGAATTTTCTGATCATGTCATTAGAAATCCACCATTGGATAGGCTTCTCATTAGCTTTAGATGGTGTGGGAACAATCTCGTTCCAATCCGAGCTCAATCGAGCTCGGATCTTCCCTTAGATCATGGACGGTCTCTATTGAGCCTAAGGGAAGAACTGGGGAGATCTTGACCATCCATCCGCACATTTTAGATTGACGGCCATGCTTATTCCCATGTTTTAGAAAGATTTTATCCCTTTTGCAACTGCTGGATGATCCCCAGTCATTCGATCCTTGATTGAACTACAGGGATCAAAGCGCATCCTACCACCGCACCATCACCGTGATGTGACAGTTAAGTGGGTAGCTCACGGTGCGATGCGTGTAAACCGTGCTGATCGCCACTGCCCGTGTCATGCTATGAGCTAAGGGATTAGTTAGGGGATTTAATTAATGTTAATTAATCTCATGATCTTTAAAAATTCAAATCTCCCTCAATAAAATTTAAAAAAAATATGAGATAAAATTTTATGGAAAGATAATTCAACTTAGAATATTTTCAAAATGATCTAAATGGATTTTGTAATATCCTTTTCTCTGATTTTGGGTTTTATTGGAAATCTCATTTTGATAATTACTTCTTAATTAATCCTCTGATTAATCCTAAACTTCTTGGGTATGTTTTAGGGGATGACCTTTGCCTCTCCTAATTTTCTTGGGATTTATTGAAGGCTTAATTGGAGGAATTGCAAATGTGTTTCCTAATTACCCTCCTTATGTAATTAAGGATAATTAGGGTTTGGATTAGTGTTTTAATTCATTATTAAGATTGATTAAGGCTAGATCCAGTGGATAAGAGATTTAGGGAATAATTTTGGGGCATTTCCCATGAGCTATTTTCTAAACCCCATTTTTCTTTCCTTAATCCTCTCTTAATTAAGGGTTAATTCATTAGTTATCCCCTTAATTAATTTCTAAAAATTATAAAATCTTCCATAACTTAATTAATTTACTTTGGGTAGATGCTTAAGTGTTTAAGAGCCTAAGTTTAATTAAAGAAATCAAAACCCAAATTCATATATGTGAAAGGGTCTTTTAAAATTACTTAAGTTAAACCCCTTAGTTTAATTAAACATTAATCATGAGCCAAATTGCATTAGGCCTTTTTCTTCTTAGGTGCATTGCAAGTTTAAATTCCTTGTGAGTTTTTATGTCATCTCATTGGCTCATAATTACTTGGTTAACTATGCTAAGGTGGTATAGGTAAGGGTTAATTAACTTACTTAATTCATACATTAACCTAATTAATACATAAAAATGAACCTAATCATTTAAAAATTGCACAAAAATATCAAACACATGTAGGAATGGGTTAAGAATAGCAAACTCAATCCACATTTTCAAAATTAAACCAAACTCAAAACTAAAGAAAAATCACATTGATTACACTTTGATTTATTTTAAATTTTCTAATTTCATAAGAATGTCTTTAGGATTTAATTAAAGTGAATGTGTTTACATGCTTTCATTGTTGTGATTCTTTTCCAACATGTTAAATTTGTATGTCATGTGGTTTCATGCATCCATATTTTCAAATTCAAATTTAAAAATGAAACTGTTTACTTTATGTTAAATTTGCATGCGTTGCCTAAAGTAGAAATATGAGTGACTATTATCACTACTAAATTCACATTATTTTTAAAATATATAAATCAATTATCAAATCTGAAAGTATGCTACTTACATTTTAATATAAGCTTGCATGTGAAGAAAATAGAAGGATGTGCTTAGCATATGTTTCCCTTCTCTTTTATGTTAGTATAGTTTTGAATAGGAGTTGGTGAGATGTATGGTTCATTTGAAAAGAACCTAACACTTACCTAATTTCATATCCTATTCATTTCTATGTTATCATTTAATAATGGTTCCCTATGCTTGTACACATAAATGGCATAAATAAAATGAATCAACACAATTTTGTATTCTTTCTTTCCAACCCAATATTTTAGATTTTACATAGTCCTAAGTAGGTCTCATACCTTACACTCTGGTTAACAATGGTGTTGTACTCACTTATGTCTTTCTTACTTTCATGTCATATGAAAATTGGATAAGAAATACATTTTCTACTTAAAAAAAATCATGCATATCAAACTTCCAAATGTCGTTAAATGAATTACTTAGCATGCATCATAAAGTATGTTAAATATTCTCATTTGTGTGCATAGATATGCTTAGGATTCAATCATATGCATGTTATATATGTTGGGAAAGAAATGCAGTAATGTGTGTTTTGTGAATTTGGTTCATTTTATTTAATCTTAAAATGTCTTTATTTTTGAATAGGTTTGCTTAAAGCTCATCTAAACTTAGGATTAATTAAAATACTTAATTAAAACATTCACTAAAGAAAACTAAAATATGAATATACTTTATAAATTACTTAGGTTAAAGAAGGAAAGAGAAGTTCTCTTCTCTTTCCCTCTCTTTATAACTTAGTAATTAATTATAGGATTCACTTAAACTTAATCAAAACTTGAAATAAAATCACCCCTAAAATAGTTAAACAACTTAAATGAAACTCTCCTCTAAGTTGAATGTGTTTTCACACTTAGAAAATTCTAACTTAAAGTCATAGCTAAGCATACCACACAAACCTTCAAAGCACACACATTAGCCAAAGTCACCACTTCTAGCTTTAGGTTAGGGCGGTGTATGGTTTGATGTTTTATTTTATTTTGTGATATATATTTTAGACTAGATGTTAGGGTGTATGCTCATAGAATGAATGGTAGGACGCTCTTAGTGTAATCATTATTTTTGTAGGTGATTGTGCTTAAGAGGCACTATTATAAATAAAAATATAAATGCTTTTGCTTGTAGGTGCATTATACCCCTAAGAATAATCCAATAAGCCAGGTGGACTTAGTTACCCATGTGTGGGGTGATAAGTCCAATATACATGCATGGGATTTGTGTAGTTTGTTTTAGCTAATCTTTGTTTTGCAGGTGTGTGTTAGATTTTCATTCTTTTCCTTTTCATGTAAATTTATGCAATTAGGATTTTGGAATAATTATTATGGGGATTAAGATGAGCATTGGTCATAAGATCCTATCTTATGCACCATGTGAAGCCTTAGAGCATTTACCTTCCAACCATCCAAAAGAAGGAACCAAAGAAGGAAGAAGAATGGAGGAATGAAGTTTGAATACCCACATAACAATGAATTTCTTACTTAATTATAGTTTAATTCATTTGTAATCCAGGTTGTAGAGCTCAGCTACCCAATTTATTTTTCGGGTTTAGGCGGTGGTGCTCGACCATAATGGCCATTTATTCTTTTTGCGATTAGCTTTATAAATTGATTAATGATTTGTTTAGCTTGTGCATTAAGTGACATATTTTTCCTAGTTTCTTCCTTGCTTTATGTATGGCCTGGATGTGGATTAGGCTCTTTAGAAAAAAATAAATCTTTTACCCAACTCAACAAGTCAAAATTAAGAATAAAGAACTCATAACCTCACCTAAACCTTAGGTTTAAAATCAAGATAAAAGAATTAGCAACGCCTTAGCTAGATGAGTATTTTTTTACAATATCATGCACAAATGCATCTTATTTCACTCTTGATTGGAGGGCTTCCACCTTTGCTAGAGAAACTTGGCTTGACTTTTGAGAGCCATGGTGGAAACACACCTCCTCCCTTCTTGCTGATTTTGGTTAATAACTTTATTTCTGCATGCATATGAATCCCCAAAGAGTCAAAATAATTGTCCAAAAATAAAAATAAAATGAAATTTGAATTACATTAAATTTAGGTCATTTGAATCATGCCCTTACACGATCTAGTCTCTTTAAAGAGTGAGTTTAAGGACTTAGTCTCTTCTTAAAATAAATAATAGCCTAGCTATCTTGCATAAGCATATGACTTGCCTACTTATATTTAAAATCATAGGAGGAGTTAGTTGGTAGCCACCCCCAAGCAGTTGTAAGTCCAAACAGTTGGGTGGTTTGTCCTCTCTTATGGAGGCAAACCAAATACCCATTTTTACTTTAGATTTAGGTTGTGCTTTCAATCCTTGCCAAAGCTCCCTAGATTTAGGTTTTGAGGCTGCTTCTCCCCTTGGTGGGCCATAAGCTTAATCCCTCACCTCTTAGAAATTTTTTAATCTTGTGTTAAAGAATCATAAGTTCTAAATTTCTAATGAAAAATGCAACTTAAACAAACTAAATCAATTTCAAAAATATAAAGCCCAACTATAAGTTAGTTTGAGATGCTCGCTAGATTTTCTAGTATCGTGGGCATCTCCTACTTATCTTTTTTTGGCTTCGATAATAACTCCTCCTCTTTGATCAATCCCATTTGATCTTAAAAAAAATGAACCAATTGATTGATAGTCCTTTTCTATTAAAAATTTCAAAGATAACACCATTTATCTTAATCGAGTTTTTCTAAGAATCTCTGTAGATGTAATTAACTATGGGGGCTTTCTCATAGGAACTTAATGAACCCGCCAAAATAAACTTTTTACTTTTCCATATAAAAGGGGAAGAATCTCTGCATATGCATCCATCATCCTGGGGAGTCCTGAGGTGATTAGGTCCATTAAAGGGTAGTGACTTCTATCTCTTGAGCTAGTACACTATTTTCTTGATGACGTACCCAATCACCTGAATAAGTACATCTATGGATCTGTGTGGCATCCCAAAAAGATAAAATTCTATATCCTTGCCTCTCTTCTCTTACCCAACAGATTTGAAGGCCACCGTATAGAAATTTTTCTAACTAATAATGATAAATAAAAATATGTAAATATTATGATTTTCTTAGGTAAAACCATAATATACAATGTAGAAAATAAAGAACCGAACAAACTTGGTGGTGAATAGTGAAAGATGAATAGTGGGTGGTAATATGATGGCAATTAATCAGAGAACTTGTAGTAATCAATTGACGAGGTGGAAACAAACCCTGGTGGACCTAGAAGCTCTCTGATGTCGATGCCCTAGTCCTGTTAGCCAAAATGTCAAACCTTTAAATAACTGAACAGGAGGGCTACGCCTTTTGAGGGAATAAAGCTTCTCTTGGGGTATTTATTTTGTGAAAAAAAAAATTCAACTCTTGGATCACAAATCAAGGGTGATTAATCTGGGATGAATAAAATCAATCAAATTTATCAAAATTGGACTGATTTGATGATTGAACTGATGTTTTTTGTGATTCCTACCCATTGGAAGCAAGAACATTTTTTTGAGCTGACCAGACTGACCTCACAATCAATCAAATCAGTTAGTCCAGCTCAATTCTGATAACCTTGCCTAGATCTATGAGAAGCTAACTAAAGCCATGCGTCTCAGAAGAGCAAAATCATAATTTGAGTTGAATATTATTTTCATTTGAAAATGCCAATCACTTACATATTGTTGTTAAAAGATGCTATGATACCCAAGAGGGGAGTGAATATAGTATTTAAAACTTTTTTAACTTAAAACCTATTTTAAATCTTTGTAGAAAATTTAGTTATAAAATAATTTAAGTTTTGTAAAAGAGCACAATAACAAATCAAAAGTAAAGAGATATGAGGCACAAAAATTTTACTTGGTTTGCCCAAACCCAAAAATCGACATATGTCCATGCCTAACAACCCAAGGTAGGAATTTACTAAATCTCACAATATTACAATAATCTTTTTTACTCTTCTACCCTGAACAAGTACAACCCTAAATTACGTACTCTCATATAATAGGCATATATAATCTTAAATCACACACTCTCCTACACAGGAAAGTAAAACAATACCCTAAATAAATTACATATTCTTTTAGACTAGCAATTATAAACCTAACAACTTCAAATTATAAGAGAAAAGGAAAGTAGACAACTACAAAACTAACTCTCAAAAATTAAAAAAGATTATGATTTCAATCAATTGAGCGATAAGATTACTAATGAAAGAAAGCTAAAAAAATAATTTTTTTTTGGAATTTAAAATGCAAGGACATGAATCTTAAAATGAGCTTAATGTAAATAACTTAAACAAAATTCAATCTTGAAACACTTGTAAAATATATATTCGAAATATAAAAGCCTTTGAAATGAAATCTTGAGAAATTAAAGTAACCAAATCATATATGAAAACCTTATGAAGATGTTTAAGTCATTTGAATGAAAAATGACTAAGGGAAAAAAAAATACTTAATCAAATCAAATCAAAATCTTATCATTTGACAAGTAAAATTAAGAATAATCAATCACACTTAAATGAAAATTAAAATAATCTTACTCTAACCTCTTAAAAGAGATACAGAGAAAATTGTCTAAGCTTAAATAACACTTCTTCAAAAAGTAAGATCAAGATTTGAAATGGATGGTGTGATCTCCTCTTGAGAAGCTTGAAATGAAAGTAAGGGAAATGAAACTTGAAATCTTAAATGAAGAATCTCATTGGAAGAATATTGCAATAGTTGTCAGCCAAGCTAGGTTTCATCAAGAGAGTGGCATGATGCAAATGCAAGCCATTAAATAGTAGTTAGCATGGATTGGGGGTCAACCAAGCACGAAGGAAAAAGTACAAGATAAAAATTAAATTGGAAAGAGTTTAAATTACAATTTCAAAAAAATCAAACATTTTATATTGGTCGGTCAAGTTATGGAAGAAAGAAGTATTAAATGAAAATCACTTAATTTAATAATTAAATAATAATCAAGAAAGAAAATATGTAACTAGTTTGAATTAATCCAAAATAAAATAAATCTAATTAAATCAAATGCATGGGATGGCCAAGCTAGCCCCTACTTCCTTAAATGGACCTATCAACAATTAATGTAAATCAATCAATTATAGAAAAATAATTTAAGAAGAGCTTTGAATTTCAAATAAAAATAAATTTGAATTTTAAATAAATATGGCCTTGCCCTGATTGATTTTCAAAAATAGATATTGTAGAAAAGGTAATAACTTTTCTTCAATCTAATTTGAATTAACTTAATTTAAATCAATTTAAATCAAGGAGGGCTGACCATGACATGCCATAATACGATAAAATAATTTTGGAAATAATTTAAGACTTAATTCAAATTGAATTTACAAAATTATTTGAATTTGAAATTTTTTAAAAAATATAAATTATTAAAATAATTATTCATCAATTTTAATTAAGAAAATAATCTAGAAAAACTTGATAATGGCATGATGAATTATCAAAAATTAATGCAAAAATTATATGAGAGAGAGAGAAAATTTGGAGAGATAAAATGATAATTCTTAATTATACATAGATTAATAAGGATTTAAATATTTTTATTAATGTTGTAAGTACTCGCTAACCACTTAGCTAAATGACTTAAATTTTGGGATAATATTCTTTGGGATGAGCTCAATCTCTCATAATTATTTCAAGTTTATTGTATGGTGCATTAGGAGATGTGTATTTTTAAATATTGATAATTTATTAAATTAGTAAATCATGAAAATTATAAAGATCACTTTTGAGTGCTTAATCATGTTAAAATAACTCAATGGTGACCAGAAAAAAATATATTAGGACCTCTAATCCTAATTAATTCTCAAAATTACTGTTAAGAGTATTTTATTAATTAATAATTCATTAATTGATGTAGAATTTAAAAAATTAATAACTAATTATGTAGGCCTCTAAAAATTGAGATGAGCCCTTTTTAGTGCTTAGCTAATAGAGAGGGTTTTAATAAGTAAAGCCTTAATTAGTTTGGAGTATTTTGAATGTAATTAACAATTTGAGATTTTTATCGTTTATCTAATAAGTCAAGAATTTAAAGCTCAATTACATTAAAATTTTTAGAATATATTTTATTTATGTCCATGTATATTTTATAATTTTTTTTCATAAATTGGGCTTATATTTTATGTATAATTAAATTTTTGAGTCTCTTTATACTCAATTGCATCAAATAATTATTAGAGTATAATTACATCATAAAATTATTTATTTAACTTTTAGATCACTTGATGAATAGTGGGTATTTGTGGGATAATCTAAGAATATCTAATCTCCTCGAATGAGTTCAATCCACCTTAATCAAAATATTTTAAGTATTGTTGACCTCACTTTTGGAGTGAGTTCTCAATCTCCTCATTATAGATCTAGAACTCTTCTAGACATTAAGAGCTCCATAGTCTTAAGACACTTCTAGTGATTAGGTGAGCACTTAACCTAAGCCTAGAGATTTATAAGGTTAGTCATAGGAACATGCTATGCCTTAGGGACTTAGGGAGACTCACCTACCCTATAGCATAAACACAATCCATGTTCACCTTCTCAAACCAAACCCTAAGTTCAAACCTGAATTCAAATTCAAATTCTAGAATTTACAATCAATCCCAGCTTCAAATCAAAGTCTGAAATCCTTCCTAAGCCTTATGATTTACCTTATGGATTTAGACTTAGCCAAATTCATATCAATCCAAACTCAATTGATTTTTTTCAAATATCAATTCAACCTTTCAATCACTCCATCAAACTTACAATCAAATTTAATTCCAAACCCAATAAGCCAATATCTGAAATCAAACCTAAATCCTTCCTAAGCCATGTGATCCACTCTTATGAGCTTAGCTAAAATTTTATTCAAATCAAGTCAAATTCAATTGATTTTCTCATAAATCAATTATTCCTTCAATTATCTTTCCAAATATAAATCAAATCTACCTTCAAATGATCAAAACTAAGTCAGATTTAATCAAATTAAGTCATGACCATTCCTAACCTATATGAAGCAATCTCATGAGCTTAGCCAAATCTTAACCCAAATCAATCTAAAATCAATTGATTTTCTTATAAATCAAATATATATTCAATCATCTTCACAAATATAAATGAAATCTATATTTTGATGATAAAAAATAAATTAAACTAAATCAAATTCTTTTTTAAGCACTTTAGAACTACCTTCATGAGCTTGGCCAAATTTGCCTTCAAATCACTTCAAACTCAATTGATTTTCTTATAAATCAATTATTCCTTCAATTATCTTCCCAAATATAAATCAAATCTACAATCAAATGACCAAAAACAAATCCAAAATCAAATCAAAACCCAATTAAAACCCTTTAAGCCAATTCTTTGGACAATCAAAACTCATCTAAATCAAGCCAAAATTAATGAATTTTCTCTTGAACCAATCATTCCTTCAACCACCTATATAAATATAAATGAAACCTACAATCATTAAACCAAACCAAAATTAACCTAAGTCAAGCCCAACTTAGTACTTTTAACTTGAAAATTTTAAATGAACCAAAATTTATTATAACCCAAATTGATTGCAGTTGAACTTATATTTCAATTCTAAACTCATATATAAATTCAACTAAACTTTAATCAAACTAAAATCAAGCTAATTGACCCATTTAGGTTCACTTGACTAAAAGTGACCTAAAGAACCCATTTGAATCAAGTTCCAATCCAACGCAAATTGAATTGAACCAAGGCCATCAAAACCTCATACCATGATTATTGTTCACCTTAAGATGATCAATTGCCTTAAATTAGGTCAAACTAAGTTAACCCTTTAACCCATATGAATCTAAACTAACCAAAACCTACCATATACCAAATCAATTAAAACCATGGCTTCACACCAACCCATGATCAATGATTGAACATGACTTGACCATCAATTGAGCCAAACCAAACCCAATTGGCCATTTGACCCAAGTTGACCCAAATTGACCTAAAAGGCTAAAATAGGTCAAATCATGATCCAACCTAAATTTATTACAACCAATGGCTCAAGTTTATTTCAAATTTATTATTGAACTTGACCAAAGCCATAATTGAGCCCAGTTTGATGAATTGGACCCAATTGGCCAACTTAGCCTAAATTGACCTAAAGGGTGAAATTGGCCTAAACCCAAATTAAATATAAATAAACTCAAACCAAAGCCTACAACCCTATCCAATTGACCAATTGAACATGAATCTATAGCCAACCTAAGCCAATTTGACTAATTTAGTCAAATTGGTCAACATGACCCGTTTGACCTATATGAATCCAAATGAGCCAAAATCAAACCTAAGCTAAATTGATTGAAACCACTTGGACCAAAATACTTTAAATCGTCATTTGAATCTAACCCAAGCCTTAGTTTGACACAATTTGACCAATTGGTCAACCTAACCCAACATAACCCAAAGTGACCCATATGACCCAAATTACGCCAAATCCCTTGAATCCAACCCATGGCATCTTGGGAGCTGACCTAACCCAACCCAAAATCACTTGGAAATAGCCCAAAAATAGCACTAACCAAATTGGAGTCAAATCCAAGGTAATCTCTGTTGGATATGCCACCTCACATAGGATTCTCCCCAAAATAGTAAAGTCCACTCTTCTATTAGTCTTGATTGCCATCAAACACCAAATTTTGGGGTCTGACCTAGCCTCCTAGCCCACCTTAAGTGGGCTAAGCTTGCCATGGACCAAAGGGAGGTGAGTTAACTCACCTCTCTTTCAAGCCGAGAACCCAATGGATACAAACCAAGCCACATCTGCTCTGATCCACCTCCCAAGCCTTCCTCCACTCAAGTCATGCCACGTGGAGGTGATGGGGACCACTCCAACACTCTGGCGATGGCTGGCCAGCCGAAAAATGAGAGATAATCCCGTCCATCCATCACACAAAAATGAGAGATATACCCCCTCAATTTGTATGACAAACACATCGATTCGAATCCTTAGAGCTTTCTAAGGAATTTATGCACTTCCTAGCGAGCTCCCAAGCATTCCCAAGACTTCCCCTTATCAGATTTCTCATTTCCAAGCGCATCCAAAATAGGACACTCATTGTTCGATCCTACCTCCCTCAAATCACAACTAAAACCAAATTCATCTTATACACTCCACCCCCACATTTCGTCGAAGCTATACGAATCTTCTACCGAGCTCCAAGCCCAACGGAAGTGCCACTTCGATCAAGCTTGAGCCTCCAAAGAATGAATCTTGGTCTTCTGAGTGAACTACTTGGAATCAACCCAATTGCTGCTCAACAGGGCTTCGTCTCAACCAGACGAAGCTACCTCAAGCGTGCAAGCTGTTGGTCTTAGCTTTAGTGAGATAACGCCATTAAAATCGAGCTCCCTTGAAATTTTTTAGAGCTTTTCAAAGGAAAGTTGAATGCCGCATGATCTTGATCGCTGGATCTCCTCTAATCATTGTCGTGAAGGTGTGAGATCCATTTGGAGTGGATTTGAGCTCAAGTGAACTCAGATTGTGTAGGCAATGGCAGACGACTTCTGTCCTTTATCGCCCATGGAACGATAGATCACGTGTCATTCATTCCACATGATTGGAATGGAAGACCGTGATTAGATCCATTAGATTTATCCCACTTTATCCTTTAATAACCACAGTATCGATCTATGTCATTTGATCCGAGATCGAACGATGGAGAAAGCGCATCCGCCAACCGTGTGGCGACTTGGGCGTGCTTTAATAACCAATCCGTGGCATGCGTGGAAAGCGCACATGGCGTCGGCGATTAAACTTAAATAATTATAATTAATGGTTGAAACTTGCAAAAATTATAACAAATTATAGAAAAATCCAAAAATTATTAATAAATATTCATTTTGAAGGTATTTTAGAGAGAAATTTATTAAAAATATCTTTAATTAATTTTGAACAGTAATTAGAGTTTAATTAGGGTTTAATTAAAAAATTAATTCACTTAATTACTCCCTAATTAATTAATTAAGCCCAAACTTCTTGAGATTGTTTAAAGGGATGACCTCTTCCTCCCCTAATTTTGTTGGGATTTATTGGTTAATTAATTAAGAAAATTAGCCAATCAAGACTTAATTACTTTCTTAATTTAATTAAGAGTTAATTAATCATGTGAACAATAAACTAATTAATTAATTAGACTCATTAATCATTGTCCAATAGTAGATGGACTTATGGAATCAAATTGGAACCACTTTCCTAATCTTTTCCCTAAGCCCATTTCATTTGAAAGATGAATTAATCAATTTGGCAATTAAGGAAGAGTTTAATTGATTAATTCATGGTTTCATTATCCAAATTAAAATTACAATCACATATGATCTTAAGTAATTAAATCATTGGTAGATATTTAGGTGTTTAATAACCTAAAGAAAATTAATAATTTTATGGTTAATCCACATATGTGGGGAAACCATAAGAGTATTTAATTAAGTTCCTTAATCTAATTAATCTTTAATTGTGAGCTAATTGCATTAGGTCCTTTCATTTCCTAGGGCCATTGCTAATTTACTTTCAATTCATTTGCATATCTTGTTGTCTCACAATTATTTGGATAATTATATTAAGGTAACATAGGTAAAGATTAATTAATAGACCTAATGCATATTATAACTTAATTAACTCATAAAATTTACTTAATCATTTTTCATTAAACCAAATTAATTCACAAACATGAGAATGGGCTAGGATCAGTAAACTTCTCCTCACATCCCTTAAATAAAATATGAAATTTAAATGGCATTAAAGAAATTTTTGTTTAATTTAAACAACTCTAATTAATGTGATTGTCCTGGGGAATTAATTTCATTGAATGAAATCATATGTTTATGTTTATTTATTCCTTTCCAATCATGTAAAATATTGTATTTAATCTGCAATCATGCATTCATCTTTTCAAAGTTGATTAGATCAAATGATTTTCCTTTATGCAAGCTTGCATGTGTTAGATTAATTTACAATATGTGTGGCTATTATCACTAGTGAATTCAAATTATTTTTTCAAAGTTTATGAATCAATTACATTGATTAGAGTGATAGTAGTTATGAACATATACATAGGTTTGCATGTGCTTATAGCTTAAACATGTAAAGTAAGGCTTTCTTTTCCTTAATTCATATGTGGTTTTACATATATTTGAATGTTAATAAGTATATAATCTAGATATCTCAGGAACACGAGGCTTTAGTTAGCCCCAAGGAGCTCATTTGATTACCTCACTTCCCTGATTAATAGTGGCACATACTTATTTGATTTCATTTACATGTGTTCCTACATTAAAATTTGGACAGAACTTTACTCCATATGCATAAATGGTTCAACTAAATAAAAATACAATGTTTGCATTTTTTTTCTTCTTTTATTTATGCATACATCCATATGTATTTGAGAAAAGAAAATATTTATTCTAGACATCCCAAGAATATGAGGCTTTAAGTAGCCTCAAGAGGTGATTTGATTACCTCACTTCACTGGTTAACAATGGCATGTACTAGCTTATGTCTCTTATACATGTGTATGTGTATTTAATTATGGAATTATAACCCATTTTCTTGGACATGAGATTTGAAGCTTTCTTTCTTATATTCATGCATACAAATTTACATATGTTTGAATGCAAATGGGTATATAGTTTGGACATCCCGAGAATACAAGGCTTTAGTTAGCCCCAAGGAGGTCATTTGATTACCTCACTTCTCTGGTTAACAATGACACGTACCTATTTAATTTCATCCATATCTATTTTTGTATAAGAATTAAGATAGTTCTTTAAACTAATATGATTAAATAATTCAATCACATTAAATGATATAAACTTCACATACACATACATTCATCATTTAAGTGTGCTAAAATATATTATATGTATAGATACACTTAAAATTAAAGCATATGTATGTTACATGTGATGGAATGATTTAACATGTGTCAGGTGATGGTAATTCAATTAAATTAATCTTAAGATGCCTTTCACTTTGGATAGAATTATTTAAAGTGAATTTAAACTTAGGATTAATTTAAAATGTGTAAAAGCCATTCATCAAAGAGAACTAAATCAAATTAACATACATTAGAAAGTGGGTTAAGGTAGGGATGAAAGAGGGCAATCCTCTTTCTTCTCTTTATAATACTTAGTTGCTAAGTGTAATCCTATGAAATAAAAGAAAACACAAATCAAAATTCTTAAATCAATTAAACCACTTCAAGTGAAATCAACTCCTCATGTTAAATTAAATTCTAATACACTTAAAAAATTACAACTTTAATGCTTAGTTAAGACATATTATACAAACACTAACACACACCTTAGAACTAAGTCACCACTTCTAGTCCTAAGTTAGGATGGTGCATAGTGTGATGTATTATTTTAGACTATATGTTATGGTGTATGTTTCGTAGATTGGGTGTTAGGCCGTTCTTAGCGTAATCATATTTCTGCAGAAGATTATGCTTTAGTGGTGCTTAAAATAAATATAAATGCTCTTTTTGTAGGTCGCTTAAACCCCTAAGCATAATCCAAGCTAGGATAGGTGGGCTTAGTTACCCATGTGCAAGGAGCTAAGTCCAAATTATAAGTATAATTGCTTAGGAGTGTATATATGCTTAGTTAACCCCTATTTTATAGGTGTAGTTAGATTTACTTTTTCTATTTTTAATATAATTTTTGTAGGAATTAGGATTAGTGCTATGAGGATTAGAATGAGCATTGGCTAGAAGGCTTTATCCTAGGGTGCCATGTGATGCCTTGAACTCCACCAAATCAAAGGGAAAAGAAGAAATGAAGGAGACATGAAGACATGAAGACTTGAAGATCCCCCATAATACTTATTCATTTATAAACTGTAATTCTTATTTTGTAATTCTAGGTTATAAAAGCGTAGAGCTTGGCTACCCATCTTCTCTTTCTGAGTTGTACGGTGGCACCCAATCACATCGACCTATTATTCTTTTGCAGTATCTATAAAATTATTTGATGTTATGTTTAAATTAAGTATTAGAAATAGTAGGATTTTCATAGTTTCTTATGATTGATGCTTTAATGTGTGGCCTAGATGCGATCACGCTCTTAGGATAAAAATATATTTTCTACCTAATTATAACTCATAACTAAAGTTTTAAATAATTCATAACCTCACAATAAATCCTTGGCATTAAATAAGATAATTAAAAGATTTAGCAATCCCTTAGCTATATGGTTATATGTTTCACATCATTCATGCATAATCTTTCTCTCTTGAACATTAAGGATCTCCATCCTTGCACGATAGGGGAATGCTTGACTTGTAAGAGCATCCCTTGTGGTGAAGAACATCTTCTTCTAGCTGATTTGGCCCATAACATGTTTTCATCATTCATATAGACATCAAAATCTCGAAGCCTTTGCCAAAATGAAGTGTCAAAATTGGAATAAAACTTGAAAAGATTTTTATATTAGATTAAGTCATTATTCATACCACTCATGCTTTAGTCTCTTAGTGAGTGGGTTTAAGGACTTTAGTCTCTTTCTAAATTAATAACTACTTTAACTATCTTGCAATTCATATGACCGGACTACATGGATTTGAATCATAGGAGGAGTTAACTGACGGCCACTTAAGGTGGTTGTAGGCCCAACAGTCAGGCAATTTTTCCTCTCTTGTGGAGGTAAACGTTATGTCCATCCTTGCTTAGATTTAGGTCATACTTTAGCTTATGTTAAAGCTCCCTAGATTTAGAATCCGAGGTTGATGTTTTCTTCAGGATACAAGCATAAATCCTCACCTCTTAGGCATTTCCACAACCTTGTGTTGTTGGATTATAAGCCCTAGCAATCTAATAAAGTTCAACTCAAAACATATAAATCTCTTCAATTTCAAATATATAAAGCCTAATTATAAGATAGATTAGAATGCTTATTAGGCTTAGCATTCCCTACTCATCTCCTTTGATTTCTAAAATAAGTCTCTCTACTTGATCTATCCTGATTGATTTTCCAAACAAAACTAATTCTTTGATAATCTAACCTTGAAATCTTTGGAGACCCTAATTATCTACTTTAATCAAGAGTATTCTTATGGAATTCACTTTCCTGAGGATGTAATTAATTATGGAGGCTTGCCTCTATAAGGAACTTTAGAACCCGGTTTAATATAAAACCTACTTTATTCATCCATGTAAAGCAGGGGAAAAATCTCTGGTATATTAAAAAACCCATCATTCCTTAAGAGTCCTCATTAGGTGATTAGATCTATTGAAGGGTGATGCCTCTATCTTTCGAGATAGTATATCATACCTTAATATTGTACTCAATCATTTCAATAAATACTCCATACGATCTATGTGGTGTCTCCTCATATACATCCAAAAATAAATACACAAGTTAAAACCTAATTAGTTTAAATGCTATTATGCTTATGTGATTGGCCTTAGAAATAATAACTTATGGATAACCTTATGACACTTAGCCATTTTCTTTGTTCGCTTCTATATATATATATATATATATATACATGCTTGATCATCATTCATTTGCATTCATATTTAAAATTTCAATTGTTAAGCTAATGTCATCAATGCTATTATCACTAATAAACCCCATAAAATTATTTTTTATAAATGAATTTCATATATGAGTTTAAATTAAATAATAAAAGTTAAAAAATGTTAATCATGTATATGATCAATGTTTTCTTAAGGTATATAATATGAAAACCCAAGATAGTTGGCTATTGATCCGACAGAGGTTTATTAATAAATCAATAATGTCATTTGTATATCAAAATATACATACATGTGCATCTGGCTAGTAAGTATATAATTAGGATACCCAAGGTGACAGGGCTATTGATCCGAATGAGATTTTAACCTGACATTTATGGTTTAATAATGACATATACTTGTAAATGCTGAAGTGTATATGTATGTATGTATGTATGTATATTTGTATAACTAATTATTTTGGTATAAAATACATGCATCTTGATTTACATATATTATTTACCTAAATTCTTTATTCACATGAAGAAATAAAATATACATGTACGCATACATGAGCGATATGCTTCATCCATCAAGTCAAATTATTTATTTGAATAAATTCAAAATCAAAATAATTATTTTCCCGAATTATAAGGTTATAAAGATCATATTTATAAAGAAAATATTAAGTGATAAAGTTAGTTGGATAAGTGC
Source organism: Cymbidium sinense (assembly GCA_021442155.1). Classification (NCBI taxonomy): domain Eukaryota; kingdom Viridiplantae; phylum Streptophyta; class Magnoliopsida; order Asparagales; family Orchidaceae; genus Cymbidium; species Cymbidium sinense. The sequence goes on along the minus strand of CM038221.1, from coordinate 121,050,282 downwards.
CAAAATGTAAATCATAACTTTTGCTCTTAATCATAAGATGTGTTTAAAATGATCATAATGTCATTTAAAATTAGTTCAAACTTAGGGTTTGATAAAAATTAACACTTCATTAAAATGACTAAAAGCCATGGAATTAATCTCTTTAGATTTAACTTAGGAATAGGGAAATGAATTGATTTCACCTCAAATAGAATCTATAAATTTTCACATTCTTCAAATATTCAATACAACTTTAATTAAGAATTGAACCTGTGATGTAAATAATACATTTAAAATGTTAATTATATAAATTATAAACACTCTTGCTAATAAATTAAATCTTTGATCACATACTATAATTAAACATTAAATTTTAGCCTTGTCATAACATATTAGCCTACGTACACACTCTAGTTGATAGGTCATCGATACTAAAATTAAGTTAAGAATAGTGCTTTATTGTGGATTGGTTTTTTTATTTTATGATGTAATATTTTAAACTGAGTGTTATGGTGTATGATCATAGATTAAATGTTAGAGTGAATTAGAATAATATTATATTTATAGGGAGTTGTGCATAATAGAAAAAGAATGATGTAATAAATTAAAAGCTAGTACATTTCACTAGTAGGTGCTATAAATCCTTGAGCATAACCCAATAAGATAGGTGGGCTTAAACATTGGCCACTGTCAAGCCCTATTATATCAAATATAATTACTTTAATATGTATGAGTGCTTGAGCTAATCTCCATTTTACAGATGTAATTAGAATTTTATTTAGCATTTCAAAATAAAATTCATACTAAGATTATGATTAGAGCTAAGGATGCATGGACTAGAAGGTGTAAATCTGGTAGGCTCTGTGAAGCTTGAAGCATGAAGACTTGAAAACCCCCATAACTTTAATTTAGTATATTTAGTTCTTGGTTGTGTTGTGTAAGGATAGAGCTCAGCTAGCCTTTTTTTTTTCTTTTGAGCTGTACAACAGAACCAACCACACTAGCCTTTTTTTTAATTTGATTTGATTATTTTTTGTTTTAACTTTAATTACATAATAGAAATCACATATTTTTTAAGTTTCTTAAAGTGTGATGTATTATTATATGTAGCCTGGATTTTGATAAGCTCCTATGAATTAAATTTTATACTCAACTTACTTAATCAACTTTAGCTAAATGACAACTCAGAAACTTTTTCAATTAAAACTTAGGTATAAATACTAAAATCAACTAAAAATCACTAAATTTTGTGAACTATTATTGTGTATCTTCCTGTCTCTCTTAAATTATGCCCTTCTCTTCTTGCACAAAAAAAGGGCATAGTCTAACATTGTAAACAACCACCTTCTAAAGAAAGTCTATTTTCTCTTTTGATTTAGCTCATAACATCTTTCTAACTACATCTTATTATAAGCATGTTTGCATTCCCAAGGCTAATCAAAAAAATTGTGTCAAAATGAATATTTAAAAAAGGAAAATTATTGCATTAGTTAGGAGAATTTTCATACCAAACCTAATCTTAGAAGCCTAAGGTGTGTTTATGATCTTAGATTATTTTCTTAATAAATAGCTACTCAATTATCTTGCATTTACATGAGATTTGGCCGCATGATTTTAAAACATAGGTGATGTTAGTTGGTGGCCCATCCAAGCAGGTTGTAAGTCCATAAAAGTCAAGTAGGTTCACTATCTAGTGAGAGTGAGCTAATATATCTCAATACCCTCTCATTAGATTGGGTCAAATTTTTAGCTTATGCCGAAGCGCCTTTAGTTTTAAGATTTGATGTTAATTTTTCTTCTTTGCTATAGGTGTAAATTCTCATTGCTCAGGCATTTTCATAATCTTGTGTTGTTCATGTATAAGGCCTAACATTTTTTAGTTATGATTTTTATGGGATTCATCTTGTCCTTTCTTATCGAGTTCTTTTTATTGATAAAGTAAATACTAGTCATGAACTCCAAAATCCTCCTAGTGATATAGACCACACTATGCTTTGGTTTGATTTATAGAAAAAAAAGAAGAAAACCAAGGAGATTGAACTCATTGTGGTGCTTATTATTGAGGCAAGTTCTTTGGTGGTTCCACTTACAGATGAAATTACATTTTGATTACAGACAATGACAATGACTTGTGAGTAGAGGAAAGTGTTCTTAAAAGAAGTATCATTCCTATGACCATTCTTAGTGGGAGGGATGCTCCTTTCTAACGAAGATAAGTTGTGGTGAGTCGGTTGGCAAAAATCCTTTCTGAGCAAAGGGTAGTTGAAGATTGCCTCACCGCAATATGAATTTCATATTTTGCAACTTTGTTGTTTTTTATACGGTCTCACAGGATCTTGTTATTATTGTAGTTAGGTGTGTCGAGTGTTAGTGAATCTACAGAAGAAAATTAGGGTTGTTAACAAGCTGATTTTGAGCCTATCTGAGGCCGACTCGAGATCGGCTCAAAATTTTTTTGAACGGCTCAATATCAACTCGTGGCTCGAATTATTCAATTTTGAGCCATCTCAGCTCATTTTTTGGTTGATTTTAAACCATCTCATTTTAATTTTGAGCTAGCTCAAATTGAACTTTTTCATCTTCTTTTGCCTCAAATTCAAATGAAGTTTGGCTCATTTTGATCGAGCCAACTAAAATTTAATAAAAATATTTATTACAAAATTTTAAAAATTGAATTAATGCATGAAATAAAAGAAAATATGATTTTCAAAGTGATAAAGTTCGTACTTATAAATATATTATATTTATTTTAAAAGATTGCAAGTTACAACTCAAGACACTAAATTAGTTTTAAATATAATTTTGTTGATACAAACATACAAGTATTATATATAAATTTAAAATTTTTAAATAATAAATAAACTCAATCCGATCTTGAGTTAGTTGGATTTGATATGTGGCCAACTCAAGATTGGCTCAAAAAATTTTGATCCAAACCTTTGGCTCGTAGCTCGGCTCAATATGTTCAATTTGATTTCGATCTGATCTAAATTTTGATTTGATTTTTGAGCGATCTTTGATGTTCAGACTAAACTAATAGCCTTAAAGGAGATGTTGGTCAATATCCAGCTCTTATGTACATTCCTTTGGAACCTTTAGATATATTTGAGATGAGTATTCATCTCAAATAGGATAATTGTCTGGACATCATCTGAATGACAAGAAAATTCATTTGATGTAACAATGGCTTTCTTTCTTGACGATGACGCCTTTGAGAAATGCCCTATAGCAAAATTCTTTATTCATAGTTTATGATATTACTTCTTGTCATGCATGCTAGATTTTAATGGAAGATTTTTTTATTGTGATCGATCTTCCAACAGCTTCACCGAGTTGTAACTCAACGATTAGTTTTTCTTTAGGGGTGGAACTTCCTTTGTTGGCATATTAGCAACCTAGCTCTCTCAACTACTAGAGTGATTAGCTTCACTTTGGCGAACATTCAAAAGAATGATGAGGTGTTTCCATTTATTGACTCATCGCGAGAGTGGCTAGTCCAACAAGAATGAGTCCTTACTTCCAATAGAAAGTCGTGTCATGTAGGAGCTTCAATCTCCATTTTTTTTCCTAGCATGTTTCTTTGTAAGGGAGATTAGCTAAAGTAGCTCTTCTTGAAGAAGGTACAGACTCAGTGGGACAAGTAGTTACCAAGCTGCAGAGGAAGCTATAGGCCATGAAAAAAAAGCTAGCAGTCAAGGAAGCCGAGTTTACTTTGATTCATTGCCTTCATCACGGGCACCAATTTTATGTTCGAACATTTATACAACAAGGGAGGACTCACCATCGGGTGGCATTCAAACCCAATAATTTGGCATTTTTAAAAATAGTGTATGAAAGATAAGGGTGAGTGTATGTGAAGAATGTTTAATAAAAGAAATATTTTTGTTTTTTTACTTGCCTTTCATTTATGTCAAGTTCATTTTAATTCTTGTTGGTTGTGAGTTCACTCATTAAATATTTTTATCATGACAAGTATCACTTAAGATTTCTGTGAGATTTAGTAATAATTTTCTTATTAAATGCTTAACATAATGTCTATATTTCTGGGATCATTTAACCACACTTATAAATTCTCTCAATTATGGTTAGGTGAGTCTTTATTACATTCCTTCTTCAGTTAAGCAAGTGATTCTCTTTTTGTGTGAGTTCTTTTTTTCCATTCTCATTAGTCTTTTTGTCTTAATGAGTTTCCTTCTAATTATGGTCATAGTAACTCTGAAGGCAGCATATACCAATTTTATGGCAATCATAGTGAACAAGTCCTCAATTCTGAGTTCAACGATAAAGTATTGCTTCTTTCATGGATATTACTATAGTAGCATGAACTACTTAGTGTGAGTCACTCATGAGGATCAATGAGTAAATACTATAAAGATGAACGAGCTATGTGCCCCATTTGATCACTTTTAATTTAGCCTCTAAATTCCCCTTTACGCTGAGTAGGTGGAAATTATGTACTTCTATAGAGTGGTGCTCACTCAAGTGTAGCCAAACTCCATAATGAGTGTCATGACTTTCATCTTGTGCTTCAAGGAAAGAAGGGTTGGTGTAAAGTTTGAACATTTTTTGTCATATTTTCTTTGTGAAGGGTCACAAGGATGAAACTGTCCATTTCTCAGTAGTCCATCTAAAAATTGTTGATTTGCTGAATAACATTAAAAAATGGTATTCTATACTTTATTTCATTAAGTGTTCAATATGGTGGGTAGTGCATGCTAAGCCCACTCTTTTCACTATCGATAAGGTGGTGGTTCCTAAGCCGAATGCTCATGAAGTCGGATCTTGAAGAAGCTATCTAACAAGACTCTTAAAATTAAGAATTTCCTTAAGTTCATCAAGGTTTATAAGCACTTCTATAAGTACTCAACATTGTAGAGATTTTTTATCCTTTTTTTCAAGCATTAATCTTTGTGCTAGCTTTTCTCATAGGATCTCCACTCACTTCCATAGTAACCCCAAAGTCATCAAATTCTTTTGTGAGATTAAGGAAGGCAAGGAACAAAAAGGTGATCCCATACTAGGTGAGGTTGTTTCTAAGATGTTAGCCAAGGATGCACAATAACAACTAAGCCAAGTTCTACTCCCAAATAGTCCAAAAAAGGCTAGCAAGTGCCCCTCCTTATGTTTTGCACAAAAGAAGAGCAATAAGAGCAAGGAGCTGGTAAATGAATGACACTATATTTATCCTAAAAATAAAGGTATTCTCTACATGAATGATCTAATGAGTATAGCCTTTAGATTAGGGAATTTAGTTTTTTTTAAAAAAAAGCTTTGACACTGTGCTTAATGGGACTCCCACAAGATGACTCCATTAGTTGGCTATGACCACTTAAGCGATGACATGAAAATTGACCTAAGAATTTTGTAGGGAGTTTATATTCAAAATAAAAGCACTTGTAGCCACCAAAGCATAGCATAATTCAATGAAGGATGAGCTTTAAAATATTGAGTCTAACCTAGCCAAGCCCTGGAGGAGGTGAAGCAATAATAGGTGGAGAATGATCAAGCAATTTTAGAACTAACTCGCCTATCTGAGATGAATAAAGAGTTTGAGGCAAAACTTTCTCACCACAATGATGAGTTTCAATAGAAGGAAGCTAAGTTATCTAGCTTTCTCAACTCTGATGAGGAGTTTGCTACAAAAAAAGATTAAAAAAGGCATTGAGTTCATCATAGGCAATTTAGTAAAGTATGGCTGACTAGACTGTGGTGTTTATTTTTGGTTCATGTGCATGTGTGTGTATATGGGGAGGAACACCAACAGATCTGAGGATGTACTTATTGGGGTGATCGGGTATGATATCAAGGAATAGTGTACCATCTTGAAAGATTGAAATCACTATTATATGATGGACCTAATCAGCTAATAAAGACTCCTAAGGCATGATGGGTCTTTGAATATACCAGAGATTTTTCCCTTACTTCACATGGATGAATAAAGTAAGGTTTATTTAAACCAGATTCTAAAGTTCCCTATGGGGGCAAGCCCCCATAGTTAATTACATCCTAATAAAGGTGAATTCCTTAGGAATACTCTCGATTAAAGTAGGCAATTGTTGTCTCCAAAGAATTCAAATATAGGACTATCAATAAATTGGCTATATTTGGAAGATCAAATGAGATAGATCGAAAAGAAAGACTTATTATCGAAACCAAGAGGATAAGTATGGGATGCTCATAATATTAGAAAACTTAGTAAGCATCCCAGACTATCCTATAATTGGGCTTTATATATTTAAAATTGAGGAGAATTATATGTTTGAGTTAAAATTTTATTAGAAATCTATGACTTATATTCTGTAATACAAGATTATAAAAATGCCTGAGAGGTGAGGATTTATGTTTGTAGCTCCAAAAGGAAACAACAATCTCAAATCCTAAATCTAGGGAGCTTCGGCGAGGGCCAAAGCATGACCTAAATCTTAGGCAAAAATAGGTATATTATTTACCTCTATAAGAGAGAGTAAACCACCCGACTACTGAACTTATAACCGCCTAGAGTGGTAGCCAGCTAACTCCTCCTACTTTTTAAAACCATGTAGCCAAGTCTTATGATTTTGCAAGATGGCTAGGTTATTATTATTTAGAAAAGAAGTTAAAATCCTTAAACCCACTCCCTAGGAGACTAAAGCATGAGTGATATGAATAATGACTTAGTATAATGCAAATATTATAAAGTTTTATTTACTTTTTTTTGACACATGCTATAGGATTTTTTTTATATGACTAAATGCATGGTGAAGTTGATTATAGGCTAAATCAAAAGAGAAAAAGGTATTTTTCTATATAGGTTCTTAAAGGTTAAGCCCATTTCTATCTAGGAAAGATGGAAACCCTCTCTTAGCAAGAGTGGAACAAAATGATATGTGTGATATTAAACATACAACATCTAGCTAAGAGATTGTTAAATATTATATTATCTTGATTTAATGACTAAGCTTTATGTGAGGTTATGAGTTGTTTTAAAAATTTTAGTTATGAGTTATTATTGGGGTAAAAATTTTATTTTTATCTTAAGAGTCTAATTGTATCCAGGCCATACAACAATCACCAGTCATAAATAAACTATGAAGAGACATGCTTTCTTTAATGCACAAGCTAAACAAAACATAAAATAATTTTATAAAGCTAAGGCAAAAGAATAAGAGGCAAGTGCGGTTGGGAACCGTCGTACAACCCGAAAAAGAAATGGGTAGCCGAGCTCTACCCTTATACAACCCGGTATAATGAAAGAATAATTACAATTTAATTACAACAAATGAATGGGAGCTATGGGGGATCTTCAAATCTTCAACGCTCCTTCTTTCTTTCATTTCCTTCTTCCATTTAGTTGGGCAAGCTCCATAGGATCACATAGTACATAAGACTTTGTCTTGTAACCAATGTTTATCTTAAGCCTCCACAGCATTAATCCTAATTTTTAATATAAAATTATATGAAAAATAAGAAAAGGCAAATCTAACTACACCTGCAAAATAAGTATTAGCTAAACACGCAATACAACCCAAGTAGTTATATGAATAATTTGGACTTAACACTCTGCACATGGGTAACCAAGTCCACCTGTCCTAATGTAGATTATGCTTAGGGGTCAAGCAACCTACACAGCAAAAATATTTATATTTATTTTATGCATTCCTTAAGCATAATCTCCTGCATAAAATATGATTAGGATAATCACGGCCTAACAACCAGTCTACGCACATACACCCTAACATCCAGTCTACAATATTACATCAAGAAACAAAATGTATATCAAACCATACACCGCCCTCACATAAAGCAATAAGTGGTGACTTAATCTAATGTGTGTGTTAAGGCTTGTGTGATATGTCCTAGCTAGGCTTTAGAGTTAAGATTTCCTAAGTATGAAAGACTTTTAATCATAAAGGGTGGTTTCACTTTAAGTGGTTTAATTGATTTATAAATTTTACTTAATGTTTTCTTTTGTTTCATTTGACATACACAAAACAACTAAGTATTATGAAGAGAAAGAAAGAGAGGATCACTCCCTTTTACCCCTACCTTAAGTCATATCTAAAGCAAATTAATTAATCAATTCCCTTTAGTGAATGGATTATTGCATATTTTAATTAATCATAAGTTTAGATTCATTTTAAATGAACTCATTTAGTAAGAAAGGCATCTTAAGGTTAGTTGGAATGAATTACTATCACATAATATATGTTTATTCATTTCTTTCCAACATGTATATCATGCATATGATTAGAGCTTAAGCATAGCTATACATGCAATTTATATCTTAACACACTTAAATGATGAATGTGAGTAAATATATTTGGAATTAATAATTCATTTGATTGAATAATTTTGTCATATTAATTTAAAGCTCTATCTAAATTCTTATGCAAAAGCATAAGAAAAGAACCTTAAATCACATGACTACTCAACTCAACCAAATAAACAAAGTATGAAAGCATGTGTTGACCTCACTTTTAGAGTGAGCTCTCAACTTCTCCATCTTAGACACAGGACTCCTATAAACACTAAGAGTTCCTTAGTCTTAAGATACTTCTAGTGATCAGGTGAACACTTAACCTAACCCTAGAGACTTAGAAGAGTTAGCCATAGGAATAGGTTATTCCTTAGGGGTATTAGGAGGACTTGCCTACCCTATAGCTCGAACCAAATCCTTGCTTCCTTCTTTCAAGTCAAACTTCAAATTTAAATCAAACCATAAATAAATTCCAACTCAACTAATTTTCTCAAATCATCAAATCAATTCCAAAATTCAAATCATGAATCAATTCCAAATCAAATGATTGAAACCCATGATTGAATTCAAATCTCAAAATATTTTCTAAGCCTTTTGATTTCATCTTATGGACTTAACTCAAATCAAATACAATTCACTCCAAATTCAAAAGATTTTCTCATAACCCATTTGTATTCTCATTTTTATTCACAAATATAAATAAGATATAAATCCAAATAACCAAAATCAATTCAAAATTCAAATCCAAATCTTATCAAAATCCAACCTAAACTCTTTCATGTCCAATCCTTGAACTCCTTCAAACAAATCCAAATCACTACAAACTCAAAAGATTTTCTAATAACCCATTTATATTCTCATTTATATTCATAAATATAAATGAAGTATAAATTCAAAATAACTAAAATCAATTCAGAACTTAAATCCAAATCTATCCAAAATCCAACCTATGCTCTTTCAAGTCAAATCCTTGAACTTAGCCAAATCATTCTCAAATCAATCCATACCCTTGGATTTTCTCTTCAAACAATAATTCCTTCAATCACAAACCAAATATAAACATAGACTACATTCATCAAACCAAAATCAAACTACCCCAAGTCAAACCCATGTTCACCCTTTTGACTTAAAATTGTCAAATGAACCAAAAAACCCATTTGACTCCAAATCACTTGTAATTGGATTTATATTTTCATCATAGTCCATATGTGAGTTCAACCAAACTTGAATTAAGCCTTGATCAAGTCAATTGACCCATTTAGGCTCACTTGGCCCAAAGTGACCTAAAGCACCTTTTAGAGAAAATTCTAATCCAACCCAAATTGGATTGAACTAAGCCCATCTAACCTCACATCGTGAGCAACAATCATCCTAGGACGATCAATCACTCAAGTTGGATCAAACCAAGTCAAACCTAGCCTTTGACTAAGTCAATATTTAGCCTAAATAAAACCTAAATAAGCCAAAATTCACCATAATCCAAATTGATTGAAAACATTGATCTAAACCAATCCAAAATCAATGATTGAACTTGACCAAGCCACCAATTGAGCCAAACCAAGCCTAATTGGCCACTTGACCCAAGTTGACCCAAGTTGATCTAAAAAGTCAAAGTGGGTCAAATATTGATATAAGCCAAATTGATTACAACCAATAGGTCAAATTCATTCTAAATCACTTGTTTTAACTTGACCAAAGCTTCAATTGGCCAACTAGACCCAACCTAGCCCCAATTGACCATGAACCCAACTTGACCTAAAAGGTCAAATCAATTCAAAATCAAACCAAACCAAAATTGATTAAAACAAAAGCTTGCAATACATTTCAAATGACCAACCAAGCCTAAACCAACCCATGAACTAACCCAATTGGGTCTAATGGGTCAAATTAGTCAACTTGACCCATTTGACCTAAATGAACTCAAATGAACAAAAACCAAATATAAACCAAATTGAACCAAACCAATGAAACTAATAGACTCCAAATGATCATTTAAACTTGACCTAACCCATGGTTTGACGCAATTTGACCAATTGGTCAACCTAACCCAAATTGACCCAATTTGACCTAAATGGGTCAAATTGAACCAATTCATATCAAATGAACTCCAAATCACTTGAAATTTAGCCCAACCTATTTTTTGAATCATTTCAAATCTTCCTAAATCAAAATCAAGGCCAAAAGACCATTTTACCCTTAGGTCAAAGGGTAACCTATGGCTAAATTTACTTGGAGTTTGGTCAATTCTTTCTCAAGGCCACTTGGCATCCTCCTAGTGGTCCATATGGACACCAAGGAGGGTGGTGAACATGACCTAATGGGTTTGGGTCAACCATGACCCAACCCAAGGATAAATTGACCCCTCCAATAGGAATTGACAACTTGGATCACCCCATACACTCACCTATCACATGGGCACTCCCTCTCCTCCACTCCTCTGCTTAAAACGAATCACATGGAGTGCCTAACAGCCTAAACCGTGCCACTAATCTCCTTCATTGATAAAAAATGGCAAGATTGCTTTTCTCCGTTCGATCCAAGGAGGGGGAGATACACTCACCCTCATTCCCACTCAATGCACATACATTGAATTTGATTGAGCTCTAGGAATCGATTACAAGCTTCACCAAGCCTTGGCAAGCATTCCCGAGCTCCCCCCATTTTCTCCTTCTCGATTTTGCTCAAGCCGGAATATGGGAGATCCAAATCAATTCCAACTCATCCAATTCTCCACCAAATCCAAATTACTCTTGCAAGCACCATCAAGGGACCTAGTCGAGCTCACTCAAGGTGTTTCCCAAGTCACCCAGCCACGGAAAGGAGGACTTCGACCTAATCCAATTGCCATTGAAGGGGACCTCAGTCAACCGAGCCATCCACTTCAAATTAAAGCTTGATACCTTCAACAGTGCTTCATCTCGACTAGAAAAAGCAACCTTCTCCATTGGAAGCATCGGTGATAGCCTCTAGTGAGGTATTGCTCAAAACTTATCTTAAGTTAAAAATTGGTTGGTCCTTTATGAAGGGAATTGTAATCCTGTAAGATCTTAGTCGTTGGATCCATTGCTTATGCCTCCCTGAAGGTGTGGGTTAAGTTTGAACTCCAAACGAGCTCAGGTGACCTCAGATCGAGTGAGAATTGACAAACATCTTTCATCTCTCATCGTTCGGGAGGAGATAGATCACACACGGCTTGATCGTATGAACCATTTTTTATTTTCGTGGTGGGCAAAAGTAATTTAAAGAAAAGGTGAATTTAACAATGAATATACTAAAAGGATGAATTGTATTACATTATCATCAATCTAATAAAAATGTTTACAAACTTCTTAATCTATTTTGCATTGTCGATAATATTGCATAGATTCATTGAGAATCGATTCCTTCTTTCAATATAAGATATAAGACAATCATTGAGCCAATCATCACTCACTACTAAATCGATGTTTAACAATCTTCATTGCAAAAATGCTCTCCACTGTAGCTGTAGCAACTGGTAAAGTTAGTGCCAAAATAATAAGTCTATAAATTAAAGGATACACACCATCCTTCTTTGTCTTGACAAGTCGCTTGGCAAGATCAATACCATTTAAAGATGAGAAATCATCACTACTACACATCGAATATAAGTGGAAAGTCGATGTTCAAGAGCAAGCTCAACCTAAAAATGTAAGATATAACTCTGCAAGTCGAATAAGTTTTTTTCTTATGAAAAGCAAAGAATGAATCACTTGGGTTTAAGCATGCCACACAAAGAAGTAACTCTGTGTTTGCTTCAGAAAAATGATTATTCAGTTTTTGAAGTTGCATATCAATTATAGTGTAGAATAACTCAACGCAATAGTGATGCAAGTTTGTATTTCTTCACCTCCCCGTATAGCTCGTCGACGAGTTTTAAAGGTAGAACTCATATCTGGAATATCAATCTCAAAAATATTACAAAAAAGAGACACTTCATGTAATAAGGAATCCCATCCACTATTTCTCATTATCTCGTGTCGTTGCTTGGATATGCACTAATTTCATTGCATTTTCAATATCTTGGTCTTTTTTTTGCAGAGATTGTGATAATTCATTTGTGATACCTAAAATATCAATCATCAAATGCATAGTAAATATAAAATCAAAAGACTCCATTGCACTGATTAAAACACCGGCTTCAACTGATTGATGATCATGTACTCCATCCTCTTTTACTATCTCAAGCACTTCGAGCACAGATGCATACATCTTCATAAGACTAATTAAACTATGAAAATGTGAACTCCAACGAGTGTCACCAACTCGTTGTAGGTTAATTTCTTGATTCAAACCACGTCCACTAATTAAATCCCCTGTTTGGAGATGTAAAATAACCTTTTCATGTTGAATAATTTTTAAAATGTCACTTCTCTTACAAGAACTTCCAATTGTGTTTAAAGTTCTTGAAGTGATCTCAAAAAGATGCTTCACTTGCCAATATTTTTTTTACTACAGCCACTAAACATAATTGAAGCTGATGGGCAAAACAATGAACATAAAATGCCTGAGGATTATCATTAAGAATGAGTGCCTTCAAACCATTAAATTCACCTCGCAAATTGGATGCCCCATCATAGCCTTGACCTCGTATCCAATGCAAGCTTAATGAATGCTTAGCCAGTAAAGCTTCAAGTGTTGTCTTGAGTGCAATTGCACTTGTTGAAGAAACATATTTAATGCTAATAAATCTTTCAATAACTTGACATTTTTTATCAACATATCTCACAGCGATAACTAATTGTTCCTTTGTTGATACATCACGAGCTTCATCCACAATAATAGAAAAGTAAGAATCATCGATATCTTTGATGATAGAAGTTAAAGTCTCAGATGATGCCGCTTGACAAAGCTATTTTTGTACCTTTGGTGAAGTCAATGGTAATTTTGTACTAGCATTTTCAAATGTAACTTTTTTAATTTCTTCATTATGATCTGCAAGAAAATGGAATAATTCTAAATAATTTCCTTGGTTAACTGAATTAAAAGATTCATCGTGACCACGGAATGGTAATCCTTTCGCAAAAGAAATCTAACACAATCAACTGTCGCTGTCAACATTACCCTATACTCTTTTTTATTTCTCTCATCTTTAGTCAACCACATAGTAGAGATACTTTGTGTTTGAGGCTTCATTAGATCTTCACACTTTTGTCTCTTCTATTATGAGCACTATTGTGTTCACCAACATGGGCTAAGAACTTTTCTTTTCTTTTCTAATTTTTAAATCCTTCTCTGATAAATGAATCTTCACCTCCTTGATTTATAGTAACTTGTTCTTGAGGCTTAAATAAATAGCAATATAAACAATATGCTCTTTCAGATGTTATATTCTAACCAATATGGATATTCCTCAAACCACTTTGAATTAAATCTGCGTGCCTATCATTGTTTGAGGAAAATTATGACTTTTAGATTGATATGGCCCTTTTACCAAATATGCTCTACGTATTCTATCTCTGTCATTAACATCATAACTCCAAATCTGAAGCGGGGATCGAAAGATTATCGATATCAAGATCAACTCGTTCTTTTCTCTTTAAATAACAATCCATTTAGAAAATCCTAAATATGATAGTAGAATGCAAATAAAATAAATCAATAAATAATGACACACTTTCAACCTTTTCAAAACAAATTCATAATATCTCAAGAATAACGCACACCTGCCTTTTTAAAATAAAATTAAACCAACAATATTTAAAAAAAAAGGCACACCTTCGGCCTTTTTAAAATAAAATTAAACCAATAATATCTTAAAAAAAAGGCACACCTTCGGCCTGTTTAAAATTAAAAATGTTATTCACATACCTTAATTGATTGAGAAGAATGTTGCACTGAAAAATATTATTGAATAGCCTAATCCTTCAATATCACCTGCATAAAGCATACAATTAATGATTACTATATGTGATAAAAAATAACTTTGAATGCCCTAATCTAATGATTAATACACAAATTTAAGGACTACTTTTCTTGTAATTATAAATATGTGTTAGACTTGGCTGCAGGATAACTGCGCACAAGTTTGTCATCAATCATGTGGCATTTGTTAAATAATCTCAAAGGAGAATGAAATTGGATATTGAAAAGAAGACGATCACAGAAACGAAACTTTAGGCATAACACGTCTCTAGATGAAATTCAACTCTAGTATCAACAAAATTAAATGCATTGCACAACAAAAATGACTATATCTCATTATGCATGGTCTATCCCAAGAATTTCTAAGAGAATTGGACTTCATACATCAAATACCCATGATTCTCCATTATTATGTAATGAAAAATTAGAGTTAAATTGAGAAGTTCTCTTTATCAAAAAGTCATATAAAAGACGTGATTTGATCATAATTTGAAAGCAATTCTAATAAATTTATAACAAGTGTTGTAAGATTTAATGGCATTCTCAATTTGGGATTTAGAGTACATAAATAATTAAACGTATTTCATTATTAATCTTAAATCAATGATGAATAAAGTCTATGTGAAATTTTAATGTAACTCAAGACACTCTACAATATTTAGATTTGGAGAAATGCTAGAGAAAATTCAAGAATTTATAATAGAAAAATCGGACAATAATTGATGGAGGGATGATTTTATTTATGCTTATAAATAGTATTATATGAAAATCAAGCGGTCAATCATTCTCAATTGAATTAAAATAAAAGTTTTAATATATAAAGGAAGGAAGATCACCGGCAATAACCTTATCCTCTTTTTCCTTCTCTTGACTTTATCCTTCTCCCTTCGCCTTCTCCAACTTCTCGGTTCTCCCTCTCCATTTTCTATCAAGAAGAAAAAAAAGAAAACAGTCAAATCGGGCGATGAAATAGTTAGTTATTAGATATTCGATTAAGACTGAATGTAGATCTTCTCGGCCATCTCTTCACTAAGAATTGACCCTTGCCTTGAAGAACCGGAAACTCCTCGAGTTACTACCTCATACCTTCTGCGCTAAGGCGTCGAAAGACGGTAACACATGAAGCAGATTGCCCACCCTGGGTAAGGCGGTCCGGCGGATGGGACGTCGGCGATCGAAAATGAGGGAGAATATCTCTTGAGGGTGGGCAAAGTCGAGTCGAGAGCCGAGAGGGAGATCGGTGGATAGTGGGGCTTCATATTTTCAAGAGGCGAATCGCCGAGGGTTTATTTTGGGGAGGCGGAGAGTTTAAAGTAAATATATTAAAAGTCTAAAATACCCTCATAATTTTTTTTTTTTTTTTGGTGGGCAATTGCCCACCCTCAGTAAGCAATCCCATGTGTGTGATTGAAGCTGACGGTTGTGAATTAATCATGATAGATCCCTCTCTAATTTTAGCATAAAATGTGGGATTAATTGCGGCCGTCGGATCTTAGATCGGATGGCCCGGGAGAAAGCATATCCACCGCCAACTGACTCGGTAGTGGATGTGACAACTTAAATAACCTATCTCGTCATGCCACGTTGAAAGCACATCGCATCAGCCGCCACATGGCCTGACAGGATTAGGGGGTTAATTAGCTCTAATTAATTCATAATCAATAAAATGTACTTAATTAAACCCTTTAGCTTAATTAATTAATAATTGTGAGCCAATTGCATTTGGACCCTTTATTTCTTAGGTGCATTGCTGATTTAGTTTCCATGTGGTTGCATATCATATGTTGGCTCATAATTATTTGGATAATTATGTTAAAGTGGTATAGGTAAGGGGTAATTAATGGACTTAATTTATATATTAACCTAAACAAAATATAAGATCAAGTTGATTGTTCTAAAATTAAACTAAACCAATTCACACATGGGGGAAATAAGTTAGGACTAGCAAACTCTTTCTCACAAATCATTTTCAAATCAAATCCAAAAATAAAAATAAAAGTCTCCTTAAAGAATTTTGATTCATTTTAAATAATCTCATTTTTATATGATTGTCCTTAGGAAGTAATTAGGGTGAGTGAAGTCAGGTGCTTACATCCTTTTATTTCTTTTCAAGCATGTTAAATGTTATTTTCCATATGAAATCATGCATTCATTTCTTTTGAAAAATCAATTAAATAAAATATTATATTTTATGTCAAATTGCATGTTTTGGCTAAAGGTTAAGAATATGAATGACTATTATCACTATTAAACCAAAAATTATTTTCAAAACCTATGAATCAAAGATTATAAATGAAGTGATGCCACTTATAAGTACTTATAAGTACTTATAAGCTTGCATGTGATTATAGCATAAGATGTGTATTATGTGATTTTCTTCTCTTAACATGGATTTGAATAGGATTTGCAAAGTGTATAGTTCATTTGAAAAGAACATAACACTTGCTTAAATCTATTCCCATGCACTTCTATATTATGACTTAAGAAGGATCTTCGCATTTGCATATGTAAATTATACAACTAAATCAAACAAAATTCTTTTGCATGATTCTTCATCCATTTATTTCTTCTTATACATTTACATGTATTTAAGAAAAGTGGTATATTAGTCTGGACATCCCGGGATTGTGAGGCTTTAAATAGCCCCAAGTAGGTCTTGGACCTTACACCCCTGGTGTAGAAAATAGTGGCGACGGACTCACTTATATCTTTTATGCATATGGATGTGCATTTTGTTAATGGATAAGGAATCCCCCTTTTCTACATAATAAAAACATGCATTCATGGAATATCCACATTTTCTTAAACAACATCTCTTTCCATGTATCATTAAGGTGTGCTAAGATTTGCATTGCATGTATAGTTATGCTTAGGTTTATTTATGTGCATGGTATACATGTTGGAAAGAAATGAATTGGTGTGTGTTATATGATAGTAATTCACCTTAATTAATCTTAAGATGCCTTTCTTATTGAATATGGCTATTTAGAGTAAATCTAAACTTAGTGTTAATTAAAATACATAATAAGACATTCACTAAAAAATCATTAATGAATCTACCTTAAAAATTACTTAGGGTAGGGATGAAAGAGGAGCTCACTCTTCTCTTTTTGTCTCTTTACAACATTTAGTAACTAAATGTAAGTTCATTCAAATCAAATCAAATCATCAAATAAACTTGACAAATCAACTAAATTACTTAAAATGAAACCACCCTTCTAAATTGAATTTCTCACATTTTAAAAATTTCAACCTTAAAGCCTAGCTAAGACATGCCACACAAGCCTTAAATGGCACACACATTAGGCTAAGTCACCATTTCTAGCTCTATGTTAAGGCGATGCATGGTTTGATGCCTGATTTTGTTTTGTGATGTAATATTTTTAGACTAAATGTTAGGGTGTATGTGCGTAGACTAGATGATAGGGCGATCTTATCCTAATCATATCTTATGCAGGAACTGTGCTTAAGGGGCGCTGTAATAAAAATATAAATACTTTTACTGTGTAGGTTGCTTATACCCCTAAGCATAATCCAAACTAAGATAGGTGGGCTTGGTTACCCATGTGTAGGGTGCTAAGCCCAACTTATTCATATAAATTCTTGGGTTGTGTGGTATGTTTAGCTAATCCCTATTTTATAAATTAGATTTACTTTTTTCCATTTTGATGTGAATTTTGTAATTAAGATTTGGAATAAATGTTATGGGGGATTAGGATGAACATTGGTCATAAGATCAAGTATTATGTACCATGTGAAGCCTTGGAGCAACCACATCCCAACCAACTAAAAGAAGGAAAGAAAGAAAGAAAGAAAGGAATGAAGAAATGAAGAAATGAAAAAAATGAAGAAATGAAGAATGAAGACCCCCATAACATGAATTCCTTCTAAATTGTAATCATTCATTTGTAATTTGGGTTATATAAGGGTAGAGCTCGGCTACCCATTTTCCTTTTTGGGTTTGTGTGGTGAAGCCCAACCACATCGGCCTTTTATTCTTTTGCGCCAATTTTATAAATTGATTGATGTTTTATTTATGATTGTGCAATTAGGATGGCATGATTTCCCTAATTTATTCATTATTTGATGAATGACCTGGATGCGATTAGGCTCTTAGGAAAAAATAAATTTTCTATCCAATTAATCAGCTCAAAATTAAATTAAATAACTCATAACCTCACCTAAATCCTAGGACATAAATTAAGAAAATAAAAGACTTAGCAACCCCTTAGCTAGATGTTGTATGTCTCACATCATGCATAAAATCATCTTGCTTCACTCTTGCTAATGGAGGGATTCCACCTTTGCTAAAGAAAATGGCTTGACCTTTGAGAGCCATGGTGGAAACACACCTCCTTCTTACTGATTTTGGCCCATAACCAATTTTCTCATGCATTAGGCATATGAAATCCCATAGCTCATGTCAAATAAAAATGTCCAAAAATTAAAATAAAACTTAACAAAATTTGTATTAGATTAAGTCATTACTCATGCCCTTCATGATCTAGTCTTTTAGAGAGTGTGTTTAATGACTAAGTCTCATTTCTAAATAAACAACAACTTAGCTATCTTACAAAGCATAAGACTTGCTTACATGTATTTAAAATCGTAAGAAGAGTTAGTTGGCGGCCACGCCAAGGCGGTTGTAAGTCCAACTATCAGGTGGTTTACTCTCTCTTATGGAGGTAAACTATATACCTATTTTTGCCTTAGATTTAGGTCATGCTTTGGCCCTCGCTAAAGCTCCCTAGATTTAGGATCTGACATTGTTGTTTCCCTTGCGGGCTATAAGTATAAATCTTTACCTCTTAGGCATTTCCACAATCTTATGTTGTGGAATTATAAGCCCTAGATTTCTAATAAAAATTCAACTCAAACATATAATTCTTCTCAAATTCAAAGATATAAAGCCCAACCATAGGATAGTTTGGGATGCTTACTGGGTTTCCTAGTATCATGAGCATCCCCTACTCATATCCTTTTGGTTTTGATAATAACTCCCTCTTTTTGATCAATCACACTCGATTTTCCAAAAATAACCAATTTGTTGATAGTCATATCTTTGAAATCTTTGGAGAAAATAATCGTTTACCTTAATCGAGAGTATTCTTAAAAAATCTCATTCCTTAAGATGTAATTAACTATGGGGGCTTGCCTCCATAAGGAACTTAATGAACTCTGTTTAAAATAAACCCTACTTTACTTTTCCATATAAAGTATGAAAAAAGTTCTTTGGTACATTCAAAGACCCATTATCCTTAAAGAGTCCTTATTAGGTGATTAGGCCCATTGTAGAATGGTGACTTCTATCTCTCGAGATATTACATCATTCCTTATTGTCATACCCAATCATCCTAATAAGTACATCTATGGATCTGCGTGGTGTCCAAATAGCATATTTTGTTTTCATTAACCAAGATGAAAATAAAACACCATAGCATGCCTTTTTATTAGGAAAAGAGGATTTTCATTTATTAGCTAAGTACACATCCACATGTATAAATATTTTAAGTGAGTACATCGCCATTATTTCACACTAAGGGAACGAGGTAGGAACCTCTTTGGGGCTACTTAAAGTCGTTCATCCCTCTTGACCTCACTTTTAGAGTGATCTCTCAACTTCTCCATCCTAGACATAGGACTCCTCTAGACACTGAGAGTTCCTTAATCTTAAGATACTTCTAGTGATTAGGTAAACACTTAACCTAACCCTAAAGACTTAGAAGAGTTATCCATAGGAATAGGTTATGCCTTAGGGGTATTAGGAGGACTTTCCAACTCTATAGCTTGAACCAAATCCTTGCTTCATTCTTTCAAGTCAAACTTCAAATTCAAATCAAATCCAACTCAATTGATTTTCCAAAATCTTAAATCAATTCCAACTCAATTAATTATTCTAAATCTTAAATCAATTCTAACTCAATCGATTTTCCCAAATCATAAATCAAGTCAAACTTTAAATTCAAATCAAATCTCAAATCAATTCCAACTCAATTGATCTTAACCAAACTCAAATCACTCCAAACTTAAAAGATTTTCTCATAACCCATTTATATTCATAAATATAAATGAAATATAAATTTAAATAACTAAAATCAATTCAAAACTCAAATCCAAATCAAACCAAAATCCAATTTACATCCTTTCAAGTCAAATTCTTGAACTTAGCCAAATCATTCTCAAATCAATCCAAACCCTTGGATTTTGTCTTAAACAATCATTCCTTCAATCACATGCCTAAATATAAACATAAACTACAATCACCAAACCAAAATTAAACTAACCCAAGTCAAGCCCATGTTCATCATTTTGACTTGAAATTGCCAAATGAATCAAAACCCATTTGGTTCCAAATCACTTGCAATTTGATTTATATTCCCATAATAAGTCCATATGTGAGTTCAATCAAACTTGAATCAAGCCTTGATCAAGCCAATTAAGCCATTTAGGCTCACTTGACCCAAAGTGACCTAAAGGACCTTTTGAGCCAAATTGTAATCCAACCCAAATTGAATTGAACTAAGCCTATCTAAGCCTCACAGTGTGAGCAAAAATCCTTCTAGGATGATCAATCACTCAAATTGGGTCAAATCAAGTCAAACCTAGCCTTTGATCAAGTCAACACTTAGCCCAAATAAAACTTAAACAAGTCAAAATTCACTATAAGCCGATTGATTGATACCATTGATCTAAACCAATCTATAATCAATGATTGAACATGATCAAGCCATCAATTTAGCCAAATCAAGCTTAATTGGCCACTCGACCTAAGTTGACCCAAATTGACCTAAAAAGTCAAAATTGGTCAAATCTTGATTTAAGCCAAATTGATTGCAACCAATGGGTCAAATTCAGTATAAATCACAAGTTGAACTTGACCAAAGCTTCAATTAATTAAATTGGCAATTGGCCATGAACAACTTGACCTAAAAGGTCAAATCAACTTGAAATCAAACCAAATCAAAATTGATTGAAGCTAAAGCTTACAATACATTTCAAATGATGAACCAAGCCTAAACCAACCCATGAACTAAACCAATTGGGTCAAATAGGTCAAATTGGTCAACTTGACCCATTTGACCTAAATGAACCTAAATGAACCTAAACCAAATCTAAATCAAATTGAACCAAACCGATGACACCCATAGGCTCCAAATGATCATTTGAACTTGACCTAACCCATGGTTTGACCTAATTTGACCAATTGGTCAAACTAACCACCCAATTTGACCCAACTCCAAATCACTTGAAATTTGGCCCAACCCATTTTTGAATCATTTCAAATATGCCCAAATCAAAATCATGGCCAAATGACCACTTTGTCCTTAGGTAAAAAGGTATCCTATGACCAAATTCACTTGGAATTTGGTCATTTCTTTCTCAATGCCACTTGACATCCTTCTAGTGGTCCACATGGGCACCAAGGAGGGTGGTAAACATAACCCAATGAGCTTGGGTTGACCATGACCCAAGCCAAGGATAAATAGACCCCTCCAATGGGAATTGAGCACTTGGAACTCCAAATGCACTCACCTAGCACATGGGCACTCACTCTCCTTCCCTCCACTACTCAAAATAACCCACATGGGGTGTTTTGCAGCTGAAACTGTCAACCCAATCCATGCCATTGATAAAAAATGGCAATTTAGCCCTTCACCATCCAATCGAAGGATGGTGAGACATGCTCCCCCTCATTCCCACTTAAATAATAAGGATTCATTTCCACAAAGTAAAGGAGGTTGATTCGAAGCTTCTCCAAGCCTTTGCAAGCCATTCCTGAGCTTCGACATTTCACTTTCTCAATTTTGCTCAAAGCCGAAATAAGGGAGGTGACTTGAAGATCCAACTCACTCAATTATCCATCAAAACTATAATAACCTTGCAAACACCATCAGTGGACTTCATCAAGATCAACCAAGTCATTTCCCAATTCTCCAAGTCATGGGAAGCATCACTTTGATCAAAGCTGATCTCCATTGAAGGGGAGCTTGGTCAACCGAATCATCCACTCCAAATCAAGACCTAATTCCTTCAATAGGGCTTCATCTCTACTAGACAAAGCTACTTTGTGGTGAAAAATTTCTAAGTAGTCACCTTAATTTATGGTGAAAGGCAAGAATATTAAAATTCATCTTTTTGGGATGCCACACAGATCCATAGATTTGCTTATTCAGGTGATCGGGTACATCATCATGGAATAGTGTACTATCTCGGGAGATAGAAGTCACTACCCTTTAATGGGTCTACATATGTACTAGAGATTCTTCCCCTACTTTACATGAAAAAGTAAAGCAGGGTCTATTTGAAACTAGGTTCGTTAACTTTCCTACTAGGGCAAGCCCCTATAGTTAATTACATCCTAAAGGACGAGATCCCTTAAGAATACTCTCAATTAAGGTAAATGATCATTGTATTCAAAGATTTTAATAGGAAAAGGTTATCAATTGATTAGTTCATTTTTGAATATCAAATGGGATTGATCAAAGAGAAGGAGTTATTATCGAAGTTAAAAGAAAGATAAGTAGGGGATGCCCCGATATTAAGAAACCTAGTGAGTATCTCAAACTATCCTATTGTTGGGCTTTACACTTTTGAAATTGATTTAATTTGTTTAAGTTGAGTTTTTCATTTGAAATTTAAGGCTTATGATTCCACAACACAAGATTATGAAAATACCTAAGAGGTGAGGATTTATGCTTATGGCCCACAAAGGGGGGAAGCAACCTTAGAACCTAAATCTAGGGAGCTTTAGCGAGGGCCAAAAGTACAACCTAAGTATAAGGCAAAAATGGGTATTTGCTTTGCCTCCAAAAGAGAGGACAAACCACTCGACTGCTTAGACTTACAATCGCCTGGGAGTGGCTGCCAACTAACTCCTCCTACGATTTTAAATATATGTAGGCAAGTCTTATACTTTATGCATGATAGCTAGACTATTATTTATTTAAAAAGAGACTAAGTTCTTAAACTCACTCCTTAAAGAGATTAGATCATGTAATGGTATGCTTCAAATGACCTAAATCTAATGTAATTCAGATTTCATTTTATTTTTCATTTTTGGATAAGTATTTTGACTCCGGCTAATATGATTCATATGCCTAATGCATGAGAAATGAGATTATTGGCTAAAATCAATGAGAAGGGAGGAGGTGTGTTTCCACCATGGCTCTCAAAGGTCAAGCCAAGTTTCTCTGGTAAAGGTGAAATCCCTCCAATCAAGGGTGAAAATAATATGCATTTGTGCATGATGTTATAAAAGAAGTACTCATCCAGCTAATGGGTTGCTAATTCTTTTATCATTATTTTAACCTAAGCTTTAGGTGAGGTTATGAGTTCTTTATTTTTATTTTTAAATTATTAAATTTGATAAAAGATTTATTTTTTTCTAAGAGCCTAATCCACGTCCGGGCCATACATGAAGCAAGGAAGAAACTAGGAAAAGGATGCCACTTAATGCACAAGCTAAATAAATCATCAATCAATTTATAAAGCTAATCGCAAAAGAATAAGAGGCCATTGTAGTCGGGTACCATCGTATAAACCCCAAAAAAAATTGGGTAGCTGAGCTCTACCCTTATACAACCTACATTACAAATGAATTAAATATAATTAAGCAAGGAATTCATTGTTTTGGGGGTCTTCAAGCTTTATTTCTTCATTCTTCTTTTCTTCTTCATTATTCTTTCTTCTTTGGTTCCTTCTTTTGGGTGGTTAGAAGGTGGATGCTCCAAAGGCCTCACATGGTGAATAAGATGAGATCTTATGACCAATGTTCATCCTAATCCCCATAACAATCATTCCAAAATCATAATTATAAAATTTACATGAAGAGGAAAAGTAAATCTAGCTAACACCTGTAAAATAAAGGATAGCTAAACAAATCACCAAATCCCAAGCATGCATATTGGACTTAACACCCCACACATGGGTGACTAAGTTCGCCTGGCCTATTAGATTATGTTTAGGGGTATAAGCATCTACACAACAAAAGCATTTATATTTTTATTTATTACAGTGCCCCTTAAGCACAATCCCCTGCAGAAAATAATGGTTAGACTAAGATCGCCCTACCATTCATTCTATGAGCATACACCCTAACATCCAGTCTAAAATATATATCACAAAATAAAAGTAAGCATCAAATCGTGCACTGTCCTAACCTAAAACTAGAAGTGGTGACTTGGCTTAATGTGTGTACTTTGGAGGTTTGTGTAGTATGCTTAGCTATGGCTTTAAGTTAGAATTTTCTAAGTGTGGACCATGTTCAACTTAGGGGAGGATTTCATTTAAGTGATTTAATTATTTTGGGTTGATTTTATTTCATGTTTTGATTAGGTTGTAGCGAATCCTACAATTAATTACTAAGTTATAAAGAGAGGGAAAGAGAAGAGAATTTCTCTTTCCTTCCCTAACCTAAGTAATTTTTAAAGTAGATTCATGTTTTAGTTTTGTTTAGTGAATATTTTAATTAATTTTTTTAATTAATCATAAGTTTAGATGAACTCTAAACAAACCCATTCAAAAAGAAATGCATTTTTAGATTAAGTAAAATAAACTAAATTCACAAAACATACATTACTTCATTTCTTTCCAAACATGTATAACATGCATATGAATTAGTCCTAAGAATATCTATACACACAAATAAGAATGTTTAACACACTTTATGATGCATGCTAAAAAATTCATTTAAGAAAGTTTGAAAGTATATGATGCATTATTTTCATTAAGTAGAAAGGAGATTTCTTATCCAATTTTCACATGCACACATGAAAGTAAGAAAGGCATAAGTGAGTACAGTGTCATTGTTAACCAGAGGTGTAAGGTACAAGATCTACTTAGGGCTACTTAAAGCCTCACAACCTTGGGGTTGTCCATACTAATATACCACTTTCCTTAAATACAAGCATGTGTACAAAAGAAATGAATGGAAAAGAAAGAATGCAAAAATTTGTATTAGTTGATTTATTTTTCTTTATGCAATTCATATGTGCAAGCATAAGTATCCTTTTTAAGTGATAGTATAGGAATGAATAGGATATGGAATTAGGCAAGTATTAGGTTCTTTTCAAATGAACCATACATATGGCCAAATTCTATTCAAAACTATGCTAAAAGAGAAGGAAAGGAAAACCTACACTAAGCATATCCTTATATTTTTCTCACATTCAAACTTATAAATAAAACATAAGTAAAACTTTCAGTTTTGATAATTGATTCATATATTTTGAAAATAATTTGAATTTAATAGTGATAATAGCCATTCATATTCTTACTTTAGCCAACACATGCAATTTTGACATAAAGTAACCATTTTCATTTTAATTTAAATTTTGAAAATCATGGATGCATGAAACCACATGACACACATATTTAACATGTTGGGGAAAGAGCTAAAGCAATGAAAGCATGTAAAAACATTCACTTTAATCAAATCCTAAAGACAATCTTATGAAATAAGAAAGCTTAAAGTAAATCAAAGTTTATTTAATATGATTTTTATTTGATTTTTAATTTGATTTAATTTTGAAAAATGTGGATTGAGTTTCCTGTTCCTAACCCATTCTCACATGTGTTTGACATTTTTGTTCAATTTTTAGATGATTAGATTCATTTTATATTTTGATTAGGTTAAGGTTTGAATTGAACATGTTAATTAACCCTTACCTACACCACCTTAGCATAGTTAACCAAATAATTTTGAGCCAATGAGATGACATAAAATCTAACAATAAATTTAAATTTGTAATGCACCTACAAAGAAAAGGGCCTAATGCAATTTGGCTCATGATTAATGGTTAATTAAGCTAAGGGGCTTAACTTAAGTAATTTCAAAACACTCCTCACACATATGAGTTGAGTTTTGATTTCCTTAATTGAACTTAGCCTCTTGAACACCTAAGCATCTACCCAAAGTAGATTAATTAAGTTTTGGAAGGTTTTAAAATTTTTTGAAATTAATTAAGAGGGCAATTAATGAATTAGCTCTTAATTAAAAGAGGATTAAGAAAGAAAAAGGGGGTTAGGGAATAGTTTAGGGGAAATACCCCAAAATTATTCTGTAAGCCTCCTATTCACTGGATGAAGCCTTAATCAACTTCAATAAGGGATTAAAACACTAATCAAACCCTTAATTATCCTTAATTATATAAAGGGGATAATTAGAAAATAAATTTGCAATTCCCCAATTAAGCCATCAATAAATCCCAAGAAAATTAGGGGAGGTAGAATTTATCTCCCAAAATATACCCAAGATGTTTGAGATTAATCAGTGGATTAATTAGGGAGTAATAAGCAAATTATGATTTTTAATAAAAGGCAAAATTAGAGAAAGATAATATTCAAAATCCATTAAAACTAATTTTAGAATATTCTAGATTGAATTATCTTTCAGTGGCAATTTGCCTCATATTTCTCAAATTTTTTTAAAGAGATATGAATTTTTAATGCTTAGAGGATTAATTAGAATTATTTAAAACCTAATTAAATCCCTTAATCCATGGTGTGACACGCAGCGCCTGAGTTAAGTGCATTTTACACACATCACCCAATGAACGGCTACTAAAATATCACCTCACGGCATGCGTGGTGGTGGCAGTATGTGGTTTAACCTCGACCGATCGATCGATTTGGTCATAAATCATTTCAAAAGAATTAAATCTGATCTAAGCGTATGTTTGATCTCAGTCTTCCATCTAAAATGCACGGATGGATGACCAGAGATCCACCCTTACCAAGCTCTGTGAACCATGGAGGCCGTCCATGCTCTAGAGCAAGAACTGAGCTCGATTGAGCTCGGATTAGGCTAAAATCTTGCACACACCATCATCAAGCAATGTAGATCACATCCAACAGTTAGAACTTCATGCCATTAACCTTTCTTTTACAAAGGACCAGCACACCTTAAGTCTAGTGATTGGAAAATGCCATACCTCACTGTAGGTGATCATTAGCGCTCGATTACCTTGGAGGAGCTTCATCTGGTTGAGACGAAGCTGTGGTGAAAGAATTAGCTCCTCAAGTTATTTAGATTGCTCTATGGACTAACCCCTCCTTAACTCCTTTACAGTTTTGATCTAGGTGAGCCTTTCCTTTGGAACTTGAGGGAGAGCTTAGGCAAGCTCGACTTGGCCCTCTGCTGGAGTGTGCAAAGGCAATTTGATTGAATTGGGGTGTAGAGAAAATTTGGAAATCAATGGAGCTCCAGTATTTTCTCTCGAAGAAAATTGAGAATGGCTAATTTCAAATCCCTTCTAGAGAGCTTAGGATCACCTTGCTTCCTATGACTCTAACACTCAGTATTAGAATTGAAGTGAATTAGGGGGAGTACATCTCCCCCTATGGCAATCTGATGACCGAAGCTCTCTTTGCCATTTTTATCCAATTTCTAAGATTGGAAGGGTTGTTTAAGTTGTTAGAAGTTGGCACATGGTTGGTTTGAGCTAAGGAGTGGAGTGGTAACCTCCCATGTGCTTCAAATCAAGTGGAGGGAAGTTTTCCAAATGACCAATTTGAGCTATGTGGTCAATTTTAGCCTTGGGCCAATTTGGGCTGACCCAAACCCATTGGCTTGGGTGCACCACCCTTCATAGGGTCTACTTGACCTATACGAAAGGTATCAAGTTGATATGGAGAGGACTTGACCAAATTCCCCATGGATTTGCCAAAATTTGTTCCATGGCCTAGGGGTAGAATGGCCATTTGGCTAATTTTTGAATTTGAATATGTTCGGTATGTTGAGAAAATAGGTTTGGCCAAATTTCATTAGATTTTGAGTTCATTTGGTATGATTTGGCTCATGTTGACCCATTTAGGTCAAAAATGGGTCAACTTGTGTCAAGTTGACCAATTGGTCAAATTGGGTCAAACCAAGGGTTGGGTCAAGTTCATATGAACATTTGAAATGTTTCGATGGCTTTGGTTTGATTCAATTTGGTTTAGTTTTGAATTTGGTTCATATGACTTCATTTAGGTCAAATGGGTCAAGTTGACCAATTTGACCCATTTGACCTATTTGAGCTAGGTCATGAGTAGGTTTAGGTTTGGTTAGTCATATGAAGTGGATTGGTATCTTTATTTCCAATCAATTTGGGTTAAGTTTGAATTTGGCTCAACATGACCCCTTTAGGTCAAGTTGGGTCCAAGGTCAATTGGACTAGGTTAGGTCTAGTTGGCTTGGTCAAAGCTTGATTTGAATTTAATTGAACTTTTATATGGACTTATTATTGAAATATAAATCCATTTGCAAGTGGTTTGAAGTCAAATGGGTTTTGGTTCATTTGACAATTTCATATTCAAAAGAAGAATATGAATGGATTTTGGCTTGACTTTTCAATTGAGTTTTGATTGTTTGAATTTATATTTTATTTATATATGTGAATATAAATGAGAATATAAATGGATTATGAGAGAATTTCAAAGATTTGAAGTGAGTTGATCATGATCTAGACTAAGTCTTTTAAGAGGGAATTTAACGGACTTAGGAAATTTTTTTTAGTTTAGAGCTTGAATTTTGGATTTAGTTTCATTGGTTTATATTTATATTTCATTTATATATGTGAATATAAATGAGTTATGATAAAATCCCATGAATTTGAATTGATTTGCTCATGATTTTGGATAAGTCCTTAAGAAGGAAATTAAGGGACTTAGGAAGGATTTTAAATTTAGAATTTAATTTTTGAATTTTATTTGATTGATTTATATTTATATTTCATTTATATATGTGAATATAAATGAGAATATAAATGAAATATGAGAGAATCCCATGAATTTGAATTGATTTGAACATGATTTAGGCTAAGTCCTTAAGAGGGAAATTAAGGACTTCAGAATGATTTTTAAAGTTTGCAACTTGAATTTTGAATTTTGAATTTGATTTGATTGGTTTATATTTATTTTTTATTTATATATGTGAATATAAATGAGAATATAAATGAGTTATGGGAAAATCCCATGAGTTTGAATTGATTTGATCTTGATTTAGGCCAAGTCTTTTAAGAGGGAATTTAAAGGACTTAGGAAATTTTATGAATTGATTTTTAATTTAGAGTTTAATTTGATTGGTTTGAATTTATATTTCATTTATATATGTGAATATAAATGGAAATATAAATGGGTTATGAGAAAATTCCATGAATTTGAATTGATTTGATCATGATTTAGACTTAGTCCTTAAAAGAAGATTAAGGACTTAAGAAAGATTTGGACTTAGGAATTTCATTCATGGGTTTCAATCATGGATTTAAATCACATGGAGTTGAATTGAGTTTGGAGAAAATCAAATAAGATTGATTTGGAGTTTGACTCGAAGGAAGGAAGGTGAGGAATGGTTCAAACTAAGGGTAGGCAAATTTTCCTAACACTTTTAAGGCATGACCTATTCCTATGACTAACTCTTCTAAGTCTCTAGGGCTAGGTTGAGTGTCCACCTAATCACTAGATGTGTTTTAAGACTAAGGAACTCCTAAAGTATAAGAGGAGTCCTATGTCTAAGATGAAGGGGTTGAGAGCTCATTCTAAAAATGAGGTCAACATACCTCCATCGTTGGAAGCATCGGTGATAGCCTCCGACGAGGTAATTGCTTGGAAGTGTAGCCTTAGGAAAAATTGCTTGGTCTTTTTTGAAGAAAAGTGTCACCCCATTGAATCTTGACCATTTGATGTACATCCCTTTTATTCTGAAGGTGTGGGCTCATTTTAATCCCAATTTGAGCTCAAGTGAGCTCGAATTCAATGAAGAGAGATGAATGCTGTTCGTCTCTCGTTGCTTACAAAGGAGAAGGATCACGCGCTGTCCATTCTATGTGATTGGAACAAATGACTATGATTAGATCATGATAGATCTTCTTTGATTTAAGCCTAAACCACGAGATTAATCTTGACTGTCTGATCTTAGATCGGATGGCCCATAGAGAAAGTGTTTCTACTGCCGGCTGACTCAGCAGACAGATATGACAACTTAAATAACCTATCCCATTGTGCCACATGGAAAGCCAGGATTAGTGGTTAACTAGGCTTAATTACTTCATTTTTAATGCTAAAACTTCCCAAATTTATAAATAATTATAGAAAAATCTAAAAAAATACAAACTCAATTTCATTTTAAAGATAATTCTGAGAAGAAGAATAGTAAATTAAAATTAATTAATTTTGAATAGTGATTTTAACTTAATTTTAGTTTTATTAAAAATATAATTAAGCTAATTACTCCTTAATTAATCTAGTAATTAATCACAAACTTTCTGAGATTAATTAGTGGGATGGCCTCTACCTCTCATAATTTTTTTGGAATTTATTGCTTGATTAATTAGGGGAATTGCTTATTTCATCCTTAATCAATTTCTTAATTAATTAAATGGTTTAATTAACATGCTAAATAGTGATAAATTCATTAATTAAGCTTATTAACCATCATGAAATTGTGAATGGACTTAGGGATTAGATTAGGACTTCTTTTCCAATCTTTTCTCCTAAGTTCTTTTCATTTGGAAAACACTTAATTAAGTTGTAATTAATTAATGGCTTAATCACTTCATTAATTAATTCAATTAATCAAACTCAAATCCAAATCATTCTAGAACTTAATCATTCAATTCTTGGTAGATTCTTAGGTGTTCAATAACCTAAGAGGTCTCCAAAGGAAATTATAATCAAACTACATGTGTAGGAGGGTTATAAAAGTACTTAATTAAACACTTTAGTTTAATTAACCAATAATTGTGAGTCAATTGCATTAGGACCCTTTATTTCTTAGGTGCATTGCTGATTTAATTTTTATGTGGTTGCATATCATATGTTAGCTCATAATTGTTTGGATTATTATGTTAAAGTGGTATAGGTAAAGCATAATTAATGAATTTAATTCATACCTTAACCTAATCAAAATATAAAATCAACTTAATTATTTCAAATTAAACTAAACCAATTCACACATGGGGCTATGTGTTAGGATTAGCAAACTTTCTGACATTTCTTAAGTCAAATCTAATTCCAAAATGAAAATCTCCTTAAAGAATTTTGATTCATTTTAAATGATCTTATTTCATAGGATTGCTCTTAGGAATTAATTAGGGTAAATGAAGTCATATGCTTACATTCCTTTATTTCTTTCCAACCATGCTAAATATTGCTAGCCAAATGAAATCAGGCATTCATTTATTTTGAAAATTAATTAAAAAAATGTTTTCTTTATGTCAAATCCATGTGTTGCCTAAAATTAAGAATATGAGTGGCTATTATCATTATTAAAGCAAAATTTACTTTTCAAAACTTATAAATAAAAAATTATAAAAGAAGTGAAGTTAGCTATGAATATTTATAAGCTTGCATATGATAATAGCATAAGATGTGTATTATGAAGCTCTCTTTCCATTTCCTGATATGGATTTACATAAGATTTGTAAGTGTACAATTCATTTGAAAAGAATGAAACACTTGCCTAAATCTATTCCTATGCATCTTTATATTAAGTCTTAGAAAGGGCCTTCATATTACACATGTAAATCTTACAAGAAAAAAACCATAAATCTCCTGCATGATTCTTCACCCATTTGGTTCTTTTTGTACATCTACATGTATTTAAGAAAAGTGGCATATTAGTCTGGACATCCCAGGGCTGCGAGGCTTTAAGTAGCCCCAAGTAGGTCTTGTACCTTACACCTCTAGTGTATAAAATAATGGCATCGTACTCACTTATAACTTTTATACATGTGGATGTGCATTTAGTAATGGATAAAAGAGTCCCTCTTTTCTACATAATAAAGACATGCATTCATAGAATATCCAAATTTTCAAACCATATCTCTTTGCATTCATCATCAAGGTGTGCTAAGATTTGCATTGCATGTAAGCTATGCTTAGGATTATTCATATGCATGGTATACATGGTGGAAAGAAATGAATGGGTGTGTGTTATGTGATAGTAACCCAACCTAACTAATCCTAAGAGGCCTTTCTTGTTGAATAGGGATATTTAGAATAAATATAAACTTAGGATTGATAAAAATACTTAATAAAACATTCACCAAAGAAAATTAATTAATGAATCTACCTTATAAATACTTTAAGGTAGGGATGAAAGAGAGTTTTCCACTTTTTTTTCTTCTCTTCATAACAGTTAGTCACTAAGCGTAGGTTCATTCAAACCAAATCAAATCACTAACTAAAATTGACAAATAAACTAAAATCACTTAAACTAAAACCACCCTCTAAGTTAAACATCTCACACCTAGAAAACTCCAACCTTAAAGCCTAGTTAAGACATGCCACACAAGCATTAAATGGCACAAACATTTGGCTAAGTCACCATTTCTAGCTCTATGTTAAGGTAGTGCATGATTTGATGCCTGATATTATTTTGTGATGTAATATTTTAGACTGAATGTTAGGGTGTATATGCGTAGAATGGATGATAGGGCGATGTTAGCCTAATCATGTCTTCTGTAGGGGATTGTGCTTAAAGGGTACTGTAATAAAAATATAAATGCATTTGCTGTGCAGGTTGCTTATAACCCTTAGCATAATCCAAACTAGGATAGGTGGGCTTGGCTATCCATTTGTGGGTTGCTAAGTCCAAATTATTAATATAACTGTTTGGGTTATGTGGTATGTTTAGCTAACCTTTGTTTTGCAGGTTTAGTTAGATTTACCTTTCCCATTTTGATGTAAATTTTGTAATTAAGATTTGGAATGAATGTTATGGGGGATTAGGATAAACATTGGTCATAAGACCAAGTCTTATGCACCATTTGATGCCTTTGGAGAAACCATATTCTAATCACGCTAAAAGGAAGAAAGAAAAGAGGCAAATCAAAATGAAGAATGAAAAATGAATAATGAAGATCCCCATAGCATGAATTTCTTTTTAATTATAATTATTCATTTGTAATTCGGGTTGTATAAAGGTAGAGCTCGGGTACCCATTTTCCTTTTTTTGGTTTATGCGGTGGAACCCGACCACATCAGGCCTCTTATTATTTTGCACTAATTTTATAAATTTATTGATGTTTTATTTATGATTTCACAATTAGGATGGCATGATTTTCCTAGTTTCTTCATTGTTTGATGAATAGCCTGGATGCAATTAGGCTCTTTGAGAAAATTTTTTTTCTATCCAATTAATCAACTCAAAACTAAATTAAATAACTCATGACCTCACCTAAAGCCTAAGAAATAAATCAAGATAATAAAAGATTTAGCAACCCCTTAGCTGGATGTTGTATGTCTCATATCATGCATAAATCATATTACTTCACTCTTGCTAATGGAGGGCTTCCACCTTTGCCAGAGAAAATGGCTTGACCATTAAGAGCCGTGGTGGAAACACACATCTTTCTTTCTGATGTTGGCCCATAACCAATCTTCTCATGCATTAGACATATGAAATCCCATAGCCTGTGTCAAATAACAATGTCCAAAAATCAAAATAAAACTTAACAAAATTTACATTAGATTAGGTGTTCTAGTCTCTTAAAGAGTGTGTTTAAGGACTTAGTCTCTTTTCTAAATAAATAATAGCTTAGCCATCTTGCAAAGCATAAGACTTGCCTTAATGTGTTTAAAATCATAGGAGGAGTTAATTGGGGGCCACCCCTAGGCGATTGTAAGTCCAATAGTCGAGTGGTTCATTCTCTCTTGTGGAGGTAAACCATATACCCATTTTCTCCATAGATTTAGGTCATGTTTTGGCCCTCGCCAAAGCTCCCTAGATTTAGGATATAAGGTTGTTGTTTTCCTTTGTGGTCTACAAGCATAAATCCTCACCTCTTAGGCATTTCTACAATCTTGTGTTGTGGAATTATAAGCCCTAGATTTCTAATAAAAATTCAACTCAAACACATAATTCACCTCAATTTCAAAAATGTAATGCTTAACTATAGGATAGTTTGGGATGCTCACTAGGCTTCCTAGTATCATGAGCATCCCCTACTCATCTCCCTTTGATTTCGATAATAACTCTTTCCTTTTTCTCAAATCCCACTTAATTTTCTAAAAATAACCAATTGATTGATAGTCCTATCTTTAAAATCTTTGGAGATAATGATCATTTACCTTAACTGAGTGTATGTCTAAGGAATCTCATTCCTTAGGATGTAATTAACTATGTGGGCTTGCCTCCATTGGGAACTTAATGAACACGGCTTAAAATAAACCCTACTTTACTTTTTCATATAAAGTAGGGGAAAGATCTCTGGTACATTGCAGAACTATTGTCTTTAGGAGTCCTTATTAGGTGATTAGGTCCATTGTAGGATGGTGACTTCTGTCTCTCGAGATAGTACATCATTCCTAATAAGTACATCTGGGGATCTACGTGGTGTCCAACCTAACAACTCCTCCAACAAAATAAAAACACCATAGATTTTTTTGGGGACTTCATTAGGGAAGGTTCTCTCTCCATCTTTGGTAAATGATCGTTGTCTCTAAGTATCGATAGTGGATTTGTATTTTATATGAGTCCGAGACTATCCTTCTTTTCTGTTGGAACTTAGCTTATTTTATTCATAAGCTAAGCTAGCCAACATCCTTTAAGTTTTAGGACCTCACTCCATGTAGGTCTTAAAATCATTGTTGGGTCCCCCAATAGGTGAAAATAAAATTTAATAAAAAGGGATGACTAAAGGCCTTTTTCCTGACCATTTCTATGGTAAGATAAAGTTCATTCCAAAAATAAAAGAAAAATAAATCCTTTATAAAAAAGATTACCTTTCAAAAAGCACTTTTTCAAAATTCACACAATAAAATATTTACACAAAAATTTTCACAAAATATATATAAGTCAACCTCATCTAACAATCTTCAAGATTGTTACATGTAGGATCATTTCAAAATCAAAATCAAAAATCATCTTTTCAAAAAGCACATATTTAAAAATGAACATCTTCATTCAATATACCCAAATTTATTGAATGAAGATCTCATTTCCAAATAAAATCATATAACCAAAGCAAAACTCCATTAAATATATCTTATATATATATATTAGAGTTGGAGTATCTTTCCTTTTTCGAAAAGCACAAAATTTAAAAATAAACTTCTTCATTCAACATACCCAAATTTGTTGAATGGAGGTTTCATTTTCAAATAAAATCACACCATTTGAAACTCCACTCAATACATTCCATGTAGGTTAAGTTGGAATTTCCTTCTTTTAAAAGAAAAGCAACAATCACACATAAAAATTTCATCTTTGAAAAATAAAAATAAAAATTGACTTCCATTTTACATACCCAAATTTGTTAAATGGAAATCTACTTTGCAAAAATAATGAGAGTCAAAATACATTGGAATTCCATTTGACATACCTAAATTTGTCAAATGAGAGTTTTGTTTTTCAAAAAGAAAATTGAAAAAATAAATTGGATTCCATTTAACATACCATATTTGTTAAATAGAAATCCCTCCTTCCAAAAATATCACAAAATCAAAATAAAAATCAAATACATTTGGACTTTACTTAGCATACGCAAACTTGCTAAGTAAAGATCCTATTATCAAAATCAAAATAAAAAAAAAATCAAACACATTTGGACTTTACTTAGCATACACAAATTTGCTAAGTAAAGATCCTATTTTCAAAATAAAATAAAAAAAATCAAACATATTTGGACTTTACTTTGCATTCACAAATTTTCCTAAGTAAAGATCTTATTTTCAAAATCATTAATTCACACAAGATGAATGTAAGAGCAAACAAGCAAAAGAAGAAAATTGTTTTCAAACATCTCATCTAGCATACCCAAACTTGCTAATTGAGTAAATCCCAAAATCAAATTTAAATAAAATCAATTGACCCTCTATTTAGCTTACTCAAATTTGTTAAATAAAGGATCCTCAAACATAAAAATCAAATTCAAATATGAACCAATGGAAGCATCAAAAGTCTCTCCAAAATATTTGAATCCATTCAACATACACAAATAATTGAATGTGGATTCTAAAACTCAAATGAATTCAAAATCTCTCCTTCAATTTATTCATAAAAAATCTCTCCTAAAATCAATAAGCCCCACTTAACATATCTAAGTTGTTGAGTGTGGGTTCAAACTCTAAATTAAACTTCAAGTAGTTTGTAAAATACAAAAGAAAAAAATCTGATATGAGTTTATTTTCAAAAATTGTAGAATTTCAGCTTAGTTTCAGTCAACTTTTCTCAAGTTAAGGACAATGCAAATGGATTCTCAAAAGTATGTGTTCACCTTCCCCTTTTGGATGGATTTTTTGGAGCCGACTCCCCCAAACTAATTTCACTCATCCGATACACTTTTGAGGATTCAAGCTAAGATTACTTGTGAGGGGAAACCACCACCTCCGCCAGAATGTGGTGGTTGCGTAAGTCCCATCCATATTGAGATGCCCTCGATTTTGAGTTTCCCATTAAAGAGGAGGTCATAGGTTCTCGCACAGACTTCAGTGCCGCATAATTAGTTGTTCCCCACCGCCCCGGGCTAATACCAACTCACTGGCTTCCTCTAAGGGGAAGGCTACCATGGCTTCAGAGATAGTCTCCCCTACCTTTGAGGTAGGGTCTAGCCCTCGTACTGCTCCACCTAGCCTAACCCAGTGCCTCAATAAGAGCCACAAGATCAAGCGGCATCATGTGCGCATTGCCAAGGAGATGGAAACATTGCCTCACATTGCAGTAGAGGAGTTACCTAGGGTAGTCTTTCCTTTGCTCACTTAGAACAAGTTTCATCCTCTTTTCGATTCTGATAGGGAGGAAGATGTCAAGAGAATTACAGTGTCACCTCCACCTCCCATTAAGTATGAGACACCTATCAGAGATAGGAGGAGGTCATATGCTGGCCTTAGGATAGTTTTGCACCAAGTTGGCAGGGCTTATGGACGGTCAGAGTCCAAAGCCCAGTTTGATCTATGATCAGTCATTCCTTGTAGTGTACGCTAGCATATCCGTCAGGAGAGGGCTAGAGAGGCTCGAGTATCAGTGCAGATTACTAGAAGAGAGAGGCAAAGGTACGCCAAGCAGTCAGCAGCCTGCACTCTCGTAGATTTCCCTGATTGACACACTACCTAAGCCGATCACACTGATAGTATTCTATTGAGTTGTACTACCCATCATAGAAGGGGAGCCCTCGTATAGAGAGAGTCAGTGTTTCCTCCATCACACCACTCTACTCTACGTCCGCCATCACCAGTGTAAGTTCCATCTTCTGCAGTGCCATCCAAAGCCATGAAAGTAGCATAAGGGGAGAAAAAAGCCCCACTAGTGATCCGACTATGGCCAAGGGATCCCATCTCATCTACACCATCGACTGAGGTGAGGGCGAGCTCTCCTGCTCGACCTCCTACTTCAGTTGTGATGAAAAAGGAGTGGTGACCTCACAGCATCGTAGTCATGCCATCACCACCACCATCACATTAGATCATGGAAATAATATTAGTTGAGGGAGAAGGAGATAGTTATATTGTCCCCATGGTGATAGATCCTCCTAGGAGCAGCACTCAACCCACATCAGGTGATAGCCATGAGCATGTATCCTCTAGTGAGTGTATCCCTCACATGGTTAGCATTCTGATAGCAAGGGAGGTCAGATGTATCTCTGTTCATGAACATGATCCCACCACTGGCCAGCCGTGATCATTTATGCCGCATAGTTGGACCGCTCCTTGGATGATATCATAACATAGTATCTCACTAAGAAGAGAGAAATCCTAGGGTATGACTAGTTTGACCTCAAAGAGGAGAAGGTTAGTTTTGACCTCAATGAAGATGATTTGTTGGAGGACTCAGTAGAGGTGCATATGGTTGATATTAGAGGCTCCCTCTTTTGGGATCACCAGAGTTTGAAAGGTTTTGTGACCGAACAAGAAGATACAACCTATTCGACCCAACACCTCCTTCAACAACTCAAATAAAAGGATGAGCAAATCGATAGGATGGGAAAGAGGTTTGAAGATTTGTTAGTGGCAGTTCTAGCACTTCAGAATCAAGCTTCAGCAGCACATCCTACCATTGGGAGACTGGTCAGCCTGAATTATTACATGTCCTGGATCAACCCAAGAGTCTGTCTCCAGTAGAGCAGGGCAGCACTAGCTTGTATAGGAAGGTATCAAATTCATGGTTGAACAACAAGTGAAAGAAGCAATGGTGCAAGCCTGAGGTGGTTCATTAGTTCCAAAGGGTAGACCCTACCCAGAGGAATTCGTTGTTATCCAATATCTTAAGGATTTTGTACTTCCTTCTTTCAAAAGCTTTGATGGCATTGGTAACCCTCGCCAGCATATAGCGCACTTCAGGGCCAGTTGTTGCAACATTGGTGGCAGTGATGCACTATTGTTGCATCTCTTTATCAGTAGTTTAGTAGGCATAACTTTTGATTGGTACGTTGAACTCTCCAATGATTTCGTGAAGTCTTTTGTTGAGTTGGAGCAACTCTTTATTAAGAGGTTTGCAAAAGGTAACTATGGGTGATCTCGTTGTAGCAAAATAACCCCTCTGTGAGTCCCTCATTGATTATATTCTTAGATGGCACAATTTGAGTACGAAATATAAATCACAACTGTCTGAACAACATGCTATTAAATTTTTATTAAAGAATATTCATGGCCCGATCGCCTTCATGCTTAAAGGTTACACCATCAAGACATTTGAGAAGTTAATCAACAAGGCAGCTAGTCTATAAAGAGAGGCCAAATAGTTACTTTTTCAAGATCAGTCAACAAAGCCAAAATTGTAAAAAGCCTATGAGAAGAAGCCAAGGGTAGTAGTAACATTAGATAAGGGGAAGCAACCGGCTAGAGATCAGTATGAGAGACCTCGAGCTCCACAGCTGTTGCTTCCACCTCCTTTACCACCGCTTAGGCCATCTTATTGACCATCGCAGCAGCTTGCATGGCCTTCGCTGCCTCCTCGTCAACCATATTCTTAGCAACGGTATATAAATCCGCCCCTAGGTAGCTATCATCTACCTACTCTTTTGGATAAATTAAACAACATTATTCATATAATATGGATGTAGTCAAAAAAATCTTTAAAAACTTCTTAAAGAAACCTGATTTTCAGCTACCTGAGCCTAAGAAGCCGAAGAAAGTGGGCAGGAGTAATGATCCTAACTTTTGCCCCTACCACCGCATGATAGGCCATATTTTAGAAGATTGCTTTACATTTAAAGACTAGCTTGAGCATAGCTATAAGTTGGGCGCCATAGTTATCCATAAGGTATATTTAATGGAACAACTATCCAGTTTTGTTAGGGTAATCCTTGGGCATACATGTGATCCTCTCAAAATAAAAGAAGGTTGGGATATCTCTTTATTCCAAACCTCTAAAAAGATTATTTCTAAAATCAAGAAACTTTCCTTACAGGTGCCTGAGGCAGCTCGAACCTCCAACATCAAGGAAGGTTTGCAAGTTTCCACAAACAACTTGAAAAAAGTAGGAACTCAGCAACAGCAGCAGCAACCCATACGTGCCCGGAAAAGCCAAGCAGCGTAGCCACCGATCGAGTCTATCCTCCATCTTACTATTGAAGCTACTACTTCAGCCGACATTTCTACTTCAACTAGTTCTTCTTCTAGATGAGGGCATCAAATCCCTCACCCAACTTACTTTATTAGATTTCTACCATGTACCTCTTTTTAAATCTAAATCAAGAAAGAAAGCAAGTTTGAATTATGCCACTTTACGATGGGTTCTCTTCTCTTCTTCAAGTCTAAATAATTATAACAACTTCGATCATCCTCTTTCTGATTCAAAATTAGACTTTCATTTTATGAATAATATGGGTTCACCTCTTAAGATAGACTTGGAATTATATGATTTTGAGGGTCCTATAAGAGAAGCTGTAGGTATGCCTGACGAGCAGGTAGAATCTTCCACTAAATCGCCATAAGAGATCACCGAAGTTAACCTCCATAGTGGCAAGGTTCTACCTTCTAGGGCAGCACCTCAAGATATGGAAAAATAAGTCATTGGTACCAATGAGCAAGAAGGCCCAGCATAGGATGCTTCACCTAGGGATATGCTTGTGGAGTATCAGCCCAAAGTTGATTATAATATCCTCACTCACCTAAGAAAGTTATCAGCTAAGTTAAGCATATATGATGTATTTATTTTATCCAAAGAGATGAGGGAATCATTAATCAAGGCTGTTCTTGATCGAGAAATATGCTTAGCTCAGTTGATCATTGTTAGAGAGGAGGCACATTATT
This sequence comes from Cymbidium sinense, assembly GCA_021442155.1. NCBI lineage: Eukaryota > Viridiplantae > Streptophyta > Magnoliopsida > Asparagales > Orchidaceae > Cymbidium > Cymbidium sinense. Next base: position 121,010,012 of record CM038221.1, on the reverse strand, counting down.
CAAGAGAAGCCTAGAGAGTCACATTCATCGATGAAGACCTTCTTCTAGGAGACATGGAGCACAATCGTCTCTTCTACATCACAGTGGATATGGGCATATCCAAACTTTTTAGGGTTTTGGTTGATCTAGGTGCATCTGTGAACATTATGAGCTTGAAAACCCTTGCCTATTTGAAGATTAACATCTCCGAACTCTGAGGAGATCAGATGATGTTGAGAAGATTCAATGAACAGGGCGAGAGGGCTTTAGGCTCCATGGTGTTACTTTTGGAAATAGGAAACTAGAAGACTGAAGCTAAGTTTTATATAATTGATTCGAATACATCATTCACTGCTTTGCTTGATAGGCCCTGTATACACCAAAATAAGATGATTCCATCCTCCCTTCATCAATGCATCAAGCTCCGAAGAGATGGATTCGAATACTGCGTCAAAGAAGATGAAAATCCATTTTCAGTTAGAGAGGTCTAGATATATGAGGATGCGACTTACTATCTTCCTCAAAATCAAAATGGATATTCTAGTGAACTTGTTCAAAATTCAAATACAAAAGAAAAAGAAAAAATGAAAAAGAAAAAAAGAAAATGAAAATGAAAAGAAAGTATAAGTGCGCGAGAAAGAGACACCGAGGAAGAGGTAGGGCCGCATGTCACATTCCACCCACAGTTTGTTCCACCATATGGATATATGGGTAGGATGACTCGACCTCCACCAAATAGGGGCAGAGGTAGATACAGAGGTAGTTCCAGAGGTGAAAGACCCCCTGGATGGTGGCCAGCCAACAAGGGCCATGTTCCAGTTCGCAAGAGTACACCTGTTATTCATATAGACTTGGAATCTAGCTCGGAGGATGAGTCTCATGTGATTAGCACACCAGCTAACCCCTCTCAGCCGGTCTCATTGGAGGTGACACTTGAGCTAGATAGTGACAAAGACCAGGCCTCCAAGCAAAGCATGAATGAATTTTAATTGGAATTATGTAAAACCATTAGGCAACAGTTGGGAACTTTATCTCTAACCCTACTTTCTTCTCAGAAAGTTGAGGGTTTAGTAGTTAAGGAAGCCCCTAGGTCTTCCATGAATGTTAAGCCAAAGAGATTCCTATTTGGATCATCATTCTCAAGTCCAAAAGCTAATGTAGAACTTGAGGATAATTCATATAAATATTTAATGGAATTACCTTTTGATTGGTACTCACCTTGTGTTCATAATCTTGCAAAGAAAGGTTTGATTCCTTATACATGGTCTAGACACAGGTCAGAGTATTTTGAGAAGTTATGGAACAACAAAGGCAGGGATGCACAATCAAGAAGAGGACTAGGATTCGGTACAGTGGGTCTAGTCAACGATGATGGTTACTGCTTAGTTGTCACCAATCATTTGGAATCTGATAGGATCTTCTCAAACCACACTAACTCTTATGAGGAAGTGACTTTAGAAACTTCAGATGATCCTGATGATCTTCAAATCAAAGATGCACCTCTAAAATTCGAAGAAAAAATCCATTCAACTATCAACAAGCTCAAAGAAATCAACCTTGGGACAGAAGAAGATCCATGCCCTACATACATCAGTTCTCTACTGAATGAAGAAGAAACCAATGACAGTTAGGCTATTGACTGAGTTTAAGGACTATTTTTCTTGGAGCTATGAAGAGATGCTTCGATTTTCTCCTAACGTAGCAGTCCACAAACTAACATTAGACCCTAATGATAACCCTATCAAGCAAGCTCCTAGACGCATGCGAATAGAAATCAAACAAGAGATCATTTTTGAAGTTAAGAAACTGATCGATGCTAGTTTTATCAGGGAAAAAAAATGCCTTACCTGGTTAGCCAGTGTCATCCCAGTTAAGAAGAAGAATGGCCAAATTTGCATATGCATCAATTTTAGAGACTTAAATAAGGCATGTCCTAAGGATGAATTTCCATTCCTATACCATAATTAATGGTGGACACTGCCTCATCTCATGCAGTATTCTCCTTTATGGATGAGTCATCTAGCTGTAACTAAATCAAAATGGCCCCTGAGAATGAAAGAAACACTATTTTCAAACCCCTATCAGAATATATTATTATAAGTTCAAATTTTGGTGTTACATACTAGCGGGCCATGACTCAGATCTTCAATGAACTTATTCATCATCAAGTTGAATGCTATGTTGATGATCTAGTAGTCAAAAGCAAACAAAATGAAGATCATCTGACTTGAGAGTATTTTTTGAACGGTTAAGGCAATTCAACCTCAAAATGAACCCCCTGAAGTGTGCATTCGGAGTAGCTTCAGAGAATTTTTCTTAGGTTTGTTGTCCGACATCGGGGAATAGAGATAGACCCAGAAAAGATCAAAGCTATCTTAGAAATGCCACCCCTTAAAAGTCTAATTCAACTCAGATCTTTTCAAGGGAGGTTGGCGTATCTAAGATGCTTTATCTCCAATCTATTCGGGAGATGCAAGCCATTTTTAGCACTTATAAAAAATGATGCTACATTCAAGTGGGATGGCAAGTGCTAGCATTCTTTTGAAGACATTAAACAATATTTGGTGAAGCTGCCAGTTCTAGTAGCCCCTATCCCAAGCAAGCCACTTATCCTCTACACTGCTACATTAGATGACTCCTTTTGACCTTATTTTTAGAATGAGCTCTCAACCCCTCCATCTTAGACATAGGACTTCTCTTAGATTTTAAGAGTTCCTTAGTCTTAGGAAACATCTAGTGATTAGATGGACAATCCCCTAGCCCTAGAAGACTTAGAAGGGTTAGCCATAGGAATATGTCATGCCTTATGGGTGTTAGGAAAATATCCTACCCTTTAGCTTAAACCATCCCTCACTTTCCTTCTTTCTAGTCAAACTCTAAATCAATTCTATTTGATTTTTCTCAAACTAAATTTAATTCCATGATTCAAATCCATGATTGAAACCCATGATCAAAATCCATCAAAAATTCTTAAGTTCAAATTTACTATGTCCTTAACCCTTTCTTAAGGACTTAGCCAAGATTGTGACTCAAACCTATTCAAATCTTTGAGATTTTCTCATAATCAATTTATATTCTCATTTATATTCACATTTATAATTGAAATATAAATTCAAACCCATCAAATCAAAGTCAAAACTCCAAATCAATTCATAAAAATTTTTAAAGTCCCTTTAATTTTCCATTAAAGGACTTGGCCAAAATCAACTCTAAACCTTCATCAAATCACTTCAAACACATGTGATTTTCTCAAAAAACTTATTTATGTCCTCATTTATATTCTCATATATAAATGAAATATTAATATAAATCAATCCAATCTAAGGCAAAAATTAAATTTCAAATTTAAAATCCTTAAAATTCTCTTAAATCCCTTAATTTTCCATTAATGGATTTAACCTAAACTTTGATCAAACCATTTCAAACTCATGAGATTTTCTCAAAACTTATTTGTATTCTCATTTATATTCTCATATATAAATGAAATATAAATATACATCAATACATATATAAATGAAATATAAATTTAAACAATCAAAATCAATTCCAAAAATCAAACTCAAATCCACTCAAAATCAAACCTAAGCCTTTCAAGCCAAAATCTTGAACTTAGCCAAATCACTTTCAAATCAAGCCAAACTCTTGATTTTCTCTCATGGTTCAATCAATCCTACAATCATGAGCTCATATATAAATCCAAACTTCAATCATACAATCAAAACCCAAATAAAAAATCAAACCCATGACCCCTTGATATTCTTCCTTTGAATATGAAATTTTCAAATGGATCAAAATCCATTTAACTTTAACTCATTTGTATATATGGATTTATATTTCAATCATGAATCTATATACAAGATCAATCAACTTTAAATCAAGCTTCGACCAAGCCATTTGACCGACTTAGGCTCACTTGACCCAAAGTGGCCTAAAGTACCCTTATGAGCCAACTTTTGATCCTAACCAAATTAGATTGAACTAAACTCATATATCTTTCTCATCATGATCAACAATTGTCATGGGATGATCAATCAACCAAATTGGGTCAAACCAAGTCAATCCTAAGGGTTGGCCAAGTCAACACTTAACCTAAAATGAAACCTTACATAGCCAAATTCTACCATAGGCCAAATTGATTGAAACCATTGATCTAGGTTCATTCATGAACTATGTTTGAACTTGACCAAGCCAACATTTCAGCCTGACCTAGACCAATTGGCCCACTTGACCCAAGTTGACCCATTTTGACCTAAAGGGTCAAAATATGTTAAAACTTGATCTAAGCCAAATTGATTGAAACCAATGGGTCAAGTCCATCCCAAATCGCTTGTGAAACTTGACGAAAGCCTCAATTGGCCAGTTAGACCCAACATAGCCCAATTGACCTTAGACCTAACATGGCCTAAAGCAGTCATGTTGAGCTAAAATTGAAATTAACCAAAATTAATTAGAAACAAAGACACCAATCCACTCCATATGATTAACAAAACCTAGACCTACCATTGACTTACCTCAAATAGGTCGAATGGGTCAAATAGGTCAACTTGACCCATTTGACCTAAATAAGTCATATGAGCCAAAATCAAATATATACTAAATTGAACGAAACCAAAGACACCAAAATATTTCAAATGGTCATATGAACTTGACCGAACCCTTAGTTTGACCCAATTTGACCAATTAGTCAACTTGACCCAAGTTGACCCATTTTGACCTAAATGGGTCAACATGAGCCAAACCCTATAAAATGGATTTCAAATACAATGAAACTTGGCCAAACCTATTTTCTCAACATACCAAACATACCCAAAATGAAAAAAAGCAAAATGACTATTTTACCCCTAGACCATAGAACAAATTTTGAGCCTATGGGTATTTTGGTCATACCCTCTTCACAATCACTTGAGGCTTTCCTAAAAACTCAAGGGGACTTAGTGATGAGTGGTGAAACCAACCCAATGGGTTTGGGTCAGCCCATTTGTCCCATAGACCAAACCCGACCATATAGCCTAAAATTCAATTTTCAAACTCCCCCTAAGCTTAATTTCAACAAATAAGTTGGCAATCCACTCAAGGGATCAAACTGACCATGTGCACACTCAAAACCATCAAAACAACCTCTCTAATCTGGTCAATTGGATAAAAATGGCAAGCTTATGCTCGGCCGTCTGATTGTCATAGGGGGAGATATACTCCCCCTAATTCAATGAAATTTCACTTCACTCTTAATCAATTGAAGCCTAGGACCCCAGAGCAACCACCTCAGAGCATTCCTAATCTTCTTAGATAGGATTTGAATTCTCTAATCCTCAGTTTTGCATAGTGCAAAACAGTGGAGCTCATCTCAATTCCCAACTTCCTCCTCACTCAAAACTACTTCAATTCCCTTTGCATACTCCCTCAAGGGATCAAGTCAAGTGCACTCAAGCTCTCATTCAAGTAAGGAGGAGGTGAATTGGATCAAAGCCACAAAGGGGTGCAAGTGGTGTTGGTCCATAGGGAGATCTACTCAACCCCATGGCTTGAAACTTTCAACAGGGCTTCATCTCCACCAGACGAAGCTACCTCATCGATCTAGAGCGCCGGTGATCACCTCCAGTGAGGTATGTAATTTTCTGACCACTTAGCTTGATAGGTGTTAGAGCTTTGTGAAAAAACTATTCATGGCATTAAAAATCCACCGTTGGATTGACAGTTCTATTCCTCTAGATGGTGTGGGTTGAGTTTTGTATGATTCTATGCTAGATCAGGCTTGGATCTCCCCTTAGATCATGGATGGTTCCCATTGAACCTCAGGGAAGAACTTGGCTCATCTTAGCCATCCATCCATGCATTTTAGATGGACGGCTGAGATTATTTGGCATGCTTAGTAAATCCTTTATCTATTTTAAACCGCGGGTGAATCCTTAGCTGTCCAATCTTTGATCGGACAACCGAGGATATTAGTGTGTGCATCGCCAGCCACCTTTTCGATGTGATTCTTAAGTGAGTGGCTCACGACATGGCACATGTAAAGCGCATTGACCACCGCCACCATACGTCGCATCGTGGGCTGAGGGATTAGTTAGGGTGTTTAATTAGTTTTAATTAATCCCTAGATCTTCAAAAATTCATATCTCAACCTAAAAAAAATAAAAATAAATAAAAGAAAAAATGCTATGGAAAGATAATTTTATCTAGAATATTTTTAAAATGATTCCAAAGCATTATAAATTACCCTTTTCTCTGAATTTGGTTTTCTTTAGCAACGTTAATTAGCTAATTCTCCTTTAATTAATTTATTAATTAATCTCAAACTTCTAGGGTTCATTTTAGGGGATGACCTCTACCTCCCCTAATTTTCTTGAGATTTATTGAGAGCTCAATTGGGGAAATTGCTATTTTATTCCCTAATTACCCCTTTCATGTAATTAAGGGTAATTAAGGTATAATTAGTGGATTTACCCTATAATTAAGTTTGATTAAAGTTAGATCCAATGAGTAGGGGTTTTATGGAATAATTTTGGGGCATTTCCCTTAAGCTATTCCCTAAACCCCCTTTTCTCTCCTTAATCCCCTCTTAATTAAGGATTAACTCATTAATCACCCCTTTAAATAATTTTCAAAAATTCTAAAAAAATTCCATAACTTAATTAATCTACCTTGGGTAGATGCTTAGGTGTTTAATAGCCTAAGTTTCAATTAAGAAAATTAAAACCCCTTTCATAAGTTTAAAAAGGTGTTTTAAAAGTACTTAAGCTAAACCCTTTAGCTTAATTAACTTTTAATTATGAGCCAAATTGCATTAGGCCTTTTCATTACTAGGTGCATTGCAAATTTAAATTTCTTATGGGTTTTATGTCATCTCATTGGCTCATAATTACTTAGTTAATTTTTCTAAGGTGGGGTAGGTAAGGGTTAATTAAGCCACTTAATTCATACCTTAACCTAATAAATGCTTAAAAATGGATTTAATTATCTGAAAATTAATCAAAAACACAAAACATATGTGGGAATGGGTTAGAAATAGGAAACTCATCTCACCTTTTCAAAATTAAATCAAACTTCAAACTAAACAAAAATTATTTTAAAATTACTTTAATTTATTCTAAATTTTCTTATTCTATAAGAATGTCTTTAGGATTTAACTAAAGTGAGTTTGTTCACATGCTTTCATTGCTATGGGTCTTTCCCAACATGTTAAGTTGTATGCCATGTGATTCATGCATTCATAATTTCATATTTCAAATTTTAAAATGAAAATTGTTTACTTTATGTCAAATGTGCATGTGTTGGCTAAAGTAAAATATGAGTGACTATTATCAGTACTAAATCCATATTATTTTCAAAAATTATAAATGCAATATCAAATCTAAAAGTGTGCTATTTTATATTTTAATTATAAGCCTGCATGTGATAGATTATAAAGTCATGTTTAGTGTATCCTTTCTTTCTTTCTTATGTTAGTATAGTTTTGAATAAGAGTTGGTAAGATGTAGGGTTCATTTAAAAAGAACCCAACACTTATTTAATTCTATACCCTATTCATCCCTATGATATCATCTAAGAAAGATTGCCTACACTTGCATGAATAAATTGCATAAACAAAACAAATCTATCAAACAACTTTTGCATCCTTTTCCACTTCATTTCTTTTATATGCATGTTTGTATTTAAGAAAAGTGGTATATTAGTCTGGACAATCCTGAGGTTATGAGATTTTAAGTAGCCTTAAGAAAGTCTTATACCAGACACCTCTGGTTAACAATGGTGCTATACTCATTTATGCCTTTCTTACTTTCATGTATGTATGTGAAATTTTCAATAAGGAAAACCTTTTCTACTTAAGAAAAATCATGCACATTCAACTTCTAAATTTTCTTAAATGGATTACTTAGCATGCATCATTAAGTGTGTTAACTACTCTCATTTGTATGTATAGATATGCTTAGGGTCCATCCATATGCATGTTATATATGTTGGGAAAGAAATGAAGTAATGTGTTTATATGGATTTTGATTCATTTTATTTAATCTTGAAATGCCTTTCTTTTTGAATGGGTTTGTTTAGAGTTTATCTAAACTTAGGATTAATTAAAAGATTTAATCAAAAAATTCACCTAAATGAAATTAAAATGTGTATCTACTTTAGAAATTACTTAAGGTTGGGGAAGGAAAGAGAAGTTCTCTTCTCTTTCCCTCTCTTCATAACTTAGTAATTAATTGTAGGTTTCACTTAAACAAAATTAAAATATGAAATAAAAATAACCCATAACACTTAAACAACTTAAATGAAACCCTCCTCTGAGTTGAACATGTTCTTCACCCTTAGAAAATTTGAACCTAAAGCCCTAAGCTAAGCATACCACACAAGCCTTCAAAGCACACACATTATCCTAAGTCACAACTTCTAACTTTAGGTTAGGTCGATGCATATTTTGATGTTATGTTTTGTTTTATGATAAATGTTTTAGACTAGATGTTAAGGTGTATGCTCATAAAATGAATGGTAGGACATGCTTAGTCTAACTATTCTTTTCTGCAGGGGATTGTGCTTAAGGGGCGTTATCATAAATAAAAATATAATTGCTTCTTGCTTGTAGGTGCTTATACCCCTTTACATAATCCATAGGCCAGGTGGACTTAGCCACCCATGTGTGGGGTGATAAGTCCAATATACATGCTTGGGATTTATGTGATGTGATTTAACTAACCTTTATTTTGCAGGTGTTAGCTAGATTTCTCTCTTTTCCTTTTCATGTAAAAATTTATATAATTAAGATTTTGGAATGATTTGTTATGGGGATTAGGATGAGCATTGGTCATAAGATCCCATCTTATGCACCATGTGAAGCCTTGGAGCATCCACCTTCCAACCATCCAAAGGAGGAACCAAAAGAAGAAGAAGAAAAGAAAAGAAGAAAGAAGAATAAAGCTTAAAGACCCCATAACAATGAATTCCTATGCTTAAATTGTAGTTTAATTCATTTGTAATCCAGGTTGTATAAGGGTAGAGCTCGGCTACCCAATTTGATATTTTCAAGTTTGTGCGGTGGTGCCCGACCACAAAAGACCACTTATTCTTTTTATGATTAGCTTTATAAATTGTTTGTTGATTTGTTTAGCTTTTGCATTAAATGGCATGCTTTTCCTAGTTTCTTTCTTGCTTTATATATAGCCTGGATGTGGATTAGGCTCTTTAGGGAAAAATAAATCTTTTACACAACTTAACAACTCAAAATAAAATTAAACAATGCATAACCTCACCTCAAGCTTAGGTTTAAAATCAAGATAAAAGAATTAGCAACTCTTAGCTGGATGAGCTTTTCTTTATAATATCATGCACAATAACATCTTATTTCACTCTTGATTGGAGGGCTTCCACCTTTGCCAGAGAACCCAGCTTGGCCTTTGAGGGTCATGATGGAAACTCACATCCTCCCTTCTCATTGATTTTGGCCAATAATCTTCTTTCTCATGCATTAATCATTAAAAATTCTATTAGCCTGAGTTAAAATGATTGTCCAAAATGAAGTAAAATGAAATTTGAATTGCATTAGAATTAGGTCATTTGAAGCATGCCTTTTATATGATCTAGTCTCTTTAGGGAGTGAGTTTAAGGACTTAGTCTTATTCTAAATAATAACATCCTAGCTATCTTGAATAGCATAAAGACTTGCCTACATGTATTTAAAATTGTAGGAGGAGTTAGTTGGCAGCCACCCCCAGGCAGTTGTAAGTCCAAGATGTCGAGTGGTTTGTCCTCTCTTGTGGAGGCAAACCAATTACACATTTTTTATCTTAGATTTAGATTGTGCTTCCGGCCCTCATCGAAGCTCCCCAGATTTAGGTTCTAAGGTTACTTTTCTCCTTTGTGGGCCATAAGTATAATTCCTCACTTCTTAGGCATTTCCTTAATCTTGTGTTAAGGAATCTTAAGTCCTAAAATTCTAATAAAAAAATATAATTCAAACAAAATAAATCAATTTCCAAAATGTAATGCCCAATTTTAGGATAGTTTGAGATGCTTGCTAGGTTTCCTAGCATCATGAGCATCTCCTACTTATCTTCCATTTTGGCTTCGATAATTACTCCCTCTTGTGATCAATCTCATTTTATCTTCAAAATAAAACCAAATGATTGATAGCCCTTCCCTATTGAAATCTTCAAAGACAAGGATCATTTACCTTAATCGAGAGTTTTCTTAAGGGATCCCGTCCCTTAAGATATAATTAACTATGGGGGGCTTGCCCCTATAGGAAACTTAATGAACCCAGTTTAAAATAAATTATGCTTTACTTTTCCATGTAAAGTAAGAGAATAATCTCTAGTACATATGCAGACACATTGTCCTTAGGAGTCCTTATTGAGGTGATTGGTTCCATTAAAGGGTAGTGACTTCTATCTTTCGAGATAGTACACTATACCTTGATGACGTATCTGATCACTTGAATAAGTATATCTACAAATCTGTGTGGCATCTTACCAAGACAAATTTCCACATATATAAATTTTGCCTCTCCTTTCACCATAGATTTGAAGGTGACTCTATATGTGTGTGGGAATTTTTCTCCACAACTCCCTTGGTGCTTGGTTGGCTCAAACGAATGATGAAGGGAAGGAGAATGTTGTCTACTACTTCAATCATCGTCTGATCCCTGCTGAAGTAAACTACCCACCTATTAAAAAATATTGCATAGTTTTAATCTTTGTATCCCAAAAACTATGGCACTACATGCTTTCTCATAAGGTAAATTTGATTTCAAGAATCAATCCATTGCAGTATCTCATGACACGGCCAACATTATTCGGATGGTTAGCACGTTGGTTCATGATTCTCTTGTAGTTCAATATTATGTTCATTCCCCTTCGTGCGGTGAAAGGACGGGCACTAACAGATTTCTTAGCAGCACACTCACTTCTTGCTTATTCCCTGCTTAGTGATGATCTCCTCAATGAACAAATCATGAACTTAAGGGAGGTTGACAACCGCCACTGGGAGATGTATTTTGATAGTGTGGCTACCTTCCAAAAGGGAATAAAACCATGATCTACTCTTCCAGGAAAGGCAGGATTAGGAATAGTTCTCTTAGCTTCATACTATGATGTGATGAGATTCTCATACTATCTCTCTAATCCATGCACCAACAATGAAGCCGAGTATGAGGCTTTGATTTCCAGTCTGAAGTTAGCTATTACAGTGCGTGTCAAAAGCATTAACATCTATGAGGATTCTCAGCTGGTCATAAACCATATTGCTGGATCCTATAAGGTTGTAAAATTTAAGCTTGTTCTAGTTCTAAGGAGACCAATTATTGCCTATCGAAAGATAGGAGGCAAGTTTGAACCCACTTGGGAAGGCCCTTTTATCATAGAGAAGGCCTACCAAGGAGGATCTTATCAACTTATTGATTGTAAAGGGGAACACCTGATGCTTCCAGTTAATGAGCTCTATTTGAAGAAATACTACCAATAAAATCATGTTTAAAAATAATTATCTTCAAAAATTCTATTCCAATTCATCAAAATATTTTCTTCTTTCGAACCATTGTTTGCTTGTTTGCAAATCTGCCATGACATGTTTAGGGTATGTGTAAGAGCACCCAAGAGGCATCCTATCCTTCTTTCACAACACGAACACAAATTGAACATGATTCCCTGATGCTACTAGAGTAGGTGTAAGAGAACCCAAGAGGCATTCTATTTCGACTAACATAACTTAGTTAGGTGTAAGAGAACCCAAGCGACATCCTTTCTTGGTGGGATTACAACTGCCATTCATGGCACCATTTCATCAACTCTTAAAGCATATTTAGGGTAGGTGTGAGAGAACTCGAGCGGCATCCTATTTTCTCTAACAAAAGCACAAAAAAAGAAACTCATATCATTTATCTTGGGCTATTTTGATGTGGGAGTAAGCCCCCTGTGGCACTCATTCATTAACTGCTCTAGGTCGGGCTGACATGCTACTTGGCTAGTCTGTTACCCCAGTGGTCACTTGTCTGATGGATGTGAATCCCCACACTTTCTTCCTGACTTGACCATCGTAAACTGATGAGTGCCTTGTTAGTTTGGTAGACCTCACTACGCAATAAGTACGGTACCTCATGTTGACTCTGTTTAAGAGGATGTAAACCTACATACTTTCTCCTTGAACTAGCCATCATGCACTAACTAGGTTGAGTATATTTTAGGCTTAGGAGAAGTCCCCAAGTGGAACCTTCCCTTTTGACTACTTTTGAGTTGATATAAATCCCCTAGTGGCATTCACTCAGTAATCCCCTAGGTGGGACACTCGGAGATAGACTATCGGAAATCGGTTTCCTTTGTAGGAGGATGTGAGTCCCTGATGCTTTCTTCTTAGGCTGGTTGTCGCAAATCGATAGGCACCTTAGGTTGATTGATGTTCGCTATGCTGACAGTGACTCACCCGGTGGATACACCACTCCTGGTAGATATGAGTCCCCATGCTTTCTCCTTGAGCTGGCCACCGAATACTTATATACATTATCTTCTCTAGAGTTTTGGATAAAGGCCTTAGTGGCTCCTCCCCTGCTGGCACTCTACTTGGATCACATCCTTTGCGACCCCATTTAGACACTACTCAGGTTACTTTTGGATTGGACAATCTTTATTTCCTAGTAGCCACCCCTGTGGTTGAAGAATTTGTTCAGCAGATGCATAGATTCTCCCTTGGTTTAGTAAATCTGAGATAGATCTAGACTGATATAAGCTCCTTCTCAGTGTGATCCCTCACAAACCAGCATGGTCCACGATAAATAAACAAACAAATAAATAAATTTATTCGCTTATGGATTAGGAATTCATGCCCCAATAGCCCCTTTCCCAAGCAGGCATCCTATCTTTAGGACAGTTTCAGCAGAACTCCCTATAGGAATTGCCTGACTAATATTGAGTAGAGATAAGTACCCGGGTCAGCACTCTCTTAGTAGTCTCCCTTAGGTCAGGTTTAATCTATTTTACCACAAACAGGTTACCCTGATGGTCATTTTGCTCTGGGAAATGTAAGTCTACTATGCATTCTTTCTAGCATGACTCTCACAAATAGATGGGAAGCTCTAGGTTAGGTTGACATGTTACCTTGCTAATATGTCGCCCTAGTGGTCTTTTGTTAAGGAACATGTGAGTCCCCTTACTTTCTTCCCTGAATTAATCGCTGTAAAGTGAAAGACACCCCTTTGGTTAGATAGTTCTCCTCTCGATAGGGAAACTACTCCCTTTGGATTGATAAATCTATGTTAGGCCAAGGTCGATATGGCCCCTACTCAATGTAGTCCATCGCAAACTGACGAGATCCATCAAATATAATTAACAAATGAAATTAATCTTGACTATCCTTGAACTGATTTAAGTCCCCTAATGGCATTCACTCAGTAGTCAGCCTCAAGTTGGATTCGATTCGTTGTGTCGCCAACTGATCACCCCATCAATTGATCTCTACTTTGGAAGATGTAAGTTTGATATGCTTTCTTCCTAGTACAGCTGCTGCACACTGAAAGGAAACTCCTTTGGTTGGATAATCCTACTATGTGATTGGTAGACTACCCCTTTGGATTTGGTGAAGTAGGCCAAGGTGGTATATTTACTGCTACGGTCCATCGAACGGCGGATCTATCTCAAAACTTTAAATATTAAAATCTAAAATAAATCCAACCAACCTCCCTAGTGGAGTCAAATTAAATAATCAAATCAATTAGCTTCTCCTTAGTGAGATGCAAATCTTTCCACCTACCTAGTGGAGTCAAAATAAATAAGCAAATCAACCAACTTCTCCCCAATGAGATGCTAAACCAACCAACCTCCCTAGTGGTGTCAAATTAAACAATCAAATCAATCAGCTTCTCCTTAGTGAGATGCAAATCTTTCCACCTCCCTAGTGGAGTCAATTCAATCCAACTTGAACCTGCTCCCCTAATGGAGGGTTCACACTTTTATCCCTAGTGGATTCCAAATTCAAATCCCCCGACGGATTTCATAATCTCTTATCATTAGTGGATAACTTGAACCTTTTCCCTTAGTGGAAGGCTCACATACTCAATCCCTAGTGGATTCCACCTTCACTCTCTTATGTCTTTAACATAAGTAGAGCTGCATTGCACTAAGCTCTTGATTCCTTCTACACCTCAAGTTTAGGAGTTGATCATTTTCGTTAGTGCTTGCGATCGTTCGAGCATTGTTGATCATCTCGGTCAACACCAATATGTGTGGTATGCCTTGTCAATCACACCACACCTATTGGGCTCCCTTTGTTGACCTCACTTTTGGAGTGAGCTCTCAACTTCTCCATCTTACACATAGGACTCCTCTAGACACTAATAGTTCATTAGTCTTAAGACACTTCTAATGATTAGGTGAACACTTAACCTAACCCTAGAGACTTAGAAGAGTTAGCCATAGGAATAGGTTATGCCTCAGGGGTATTAGGAGGACTTGCCTACTCTATAGCTTGAACCAAATCCTTGCTTCATTCTTTCAAGTCAAACTTCAAATTCAAATCAATTCCAACTCAATCGATTTTTCTAAATCTTAAATCAATTCCAACTCAATTGATTTTCCTAAATCTTAAATCAATTCCAACTCAATTGATTTTCTCAAATTATAAATCAAGTCAAACTTCAAATTCAAATCAAATCTCAAATCAATTCCAACTCAATTGATTTTAACCAAACCCAAATCACTCCAAACTCAAAATAATTTCTCATAACCCATTTATATTCTCATTTATATTCATAAATATAAATGAAATATAAATTTAAAATCAAACCAAAATTCAATTTACACCCTTTCAAGTCAAATTCTTGAACTTAGCCAAATCATTCTCAAATCAATCCAAACCCTTAGATTTTCTCTTTAAATAATCATTCCTTCAATCACATGCCCAAATATAAATATAAACTACAATCACCAAACCAAAATCAAACTAACCCAGGTCAAGCCCATGTTCATCCTTTTGACTTGAAATTGTCAAATGAATCAAAACCCATTTGGCTCCAAATCACTTGAAATTGGATTTAAATTCTCATCATAAGTTCATATGTAAGTTCAATCAAACATGAATCAAGCATTGGTCAAGCCAATTAGCCCATGTAGGCTCACTTGACCCAAAGTAACCAAAATGACCTTTTTAAGCCAAATTATAATCTAACCCAAATTTGATTGAGCTAAGCCCATCTAAGCCTCACATTGTGAGCAAAAATCATCTTAAGATGATCAATCACTCAAATTGGGTCAAACCAAGTCAACTTAATCTTTGACCAAGTCAACACTTAGCCCAAATGAAACTTAAACAAGCCAGAATTCACTATAAGATAAATTGTTTGAAACCATTGATCTAAACCAATCCATAATCAATGATTGAACATGATCAAGCCATCAGTTGAGCCAAACCAAGCTTAATTGGCCACTTGACTTAAGTTGACCCAAATTGACCTAAAAAGTCAAAATGGGCCAAATCTTGATCTAAGCCAAATTGATTGCAACCAATGTGTAAAATTCATTCTAAATCACTTGTTGAACTTGACAAAAGCTTCAATTGACCAATTAGACCCTACCCTCCAAAACATGAACTTGACCTAAAAGGTCAAATCAACTTGAAATCAAACTAAATCAAAATTGATTGAAACTAAAGCTTACAATATATTTCAAATGATCAACCAAGCCTAAACTAACCCATGACCTAACCTAATTAGGTCAAATAGGTCAAATTGGTCAACATTACCCATTTGACCTAATTGAACCTAAATGAACCAAAACCAAATCTAAACTAAATTGAACCAAACCAATGACACCCATTGGCTCCAAATGATCATTTGAACTTGACCACAGTTTGACCCAATTTGACCAATTTCTCAACCTAACTCAATTTGACCCAACTTGACCTAAATGGATCAAATAGAACCATATCAAATCAAATGAACTCAAAATCACTTGAAATTTTGGTCCAACCTGATTTTGAATCATTTCAAATCGACCCAAATCAAAATCATGGCCAAATGACCATTTTGCCCTTAGGTCAAAGGGTATCATATGACCAAATTCACTTGGAATTTGATCATTTCTTTCTCAAGGCCACTTGGCATTCTTCTAGTTGTCCACATGGACACCAAGGAGGGTGGTGAACATGACCCAATGAGCTTCGGTCAACCATGCCCCAAGCCAAGGCCAAAATGACCCCTCGAATAAGAATTGAGCACTTGGAACTCCAAATGCACTCACCTAGCACATGGGCACTCACTCTCCTTCCCTCCACTACTCAAAATGACCCACATGGGATGTTTTGCAGCTCAAATCATCAACCTAATCCTTGCCATTGATTACAAATGGTAATTCAGCCCTTCACCATCCAATCTAAGAAGGGGGAGATATACTCCCCCTCATTCCCACTCAAATAACTAGGATTCATTTCCACAGAGCTAAGGAAGTTGATTCAAAGCTTCTCCAAGCCTTTGCAAGAGATTCTTGAGCTCCACCATTTCTCCTTCTCAATTTTACTCAAAGATAAAATAAAGGAGGTCACTTGAAGATCCAACTCTCTCAATTCTCCATCGAAACCAAATTAACATTGAACACACCATCAGTGGACTTCGTCGAGCTCAACCAAGTCATTTCTCAAGTCTCAAAGCCACGGGAAGCATCACTTCGATCAAAGTCAATCTCCATTGAAGGGGAGCTTGGTCAACTGAATCATCCACTCCAAATCAAGACTTAATTCCTTCAACAGGGCTTCATCTCTACTAAGTGAAGCTACCTTCATCATTGGAAGCGTCGGTGATAGCCTCTGGCAAGGTAATTGCTTGAAATCATAACCTTAGGAAAAATTGTTTAGTCCTTTTTGAAGAAAAGTGTCACCCCCATTGAATCTTGATCATTGGATGTGCATCCCCCCTTCTTCCAAAGGTATGAGATCATTTTGATCCCAATCCAAGCTCGGGTGAGCTCGAATTGAATGGAGAGAGATGAACAGTGTTCGTCTCTCATCACTTATGAAGGAGAAGGATCACACGATGTCTGTTCCGCATGATTGGAATGGACGACTGTGATTAGATCATGCTATATCTCCTTTGATTTAAGCCTAAACTATGCGATTAATCTTGACCGTCCGATCTTAGATCGGATGGCTAAAGCTCATCAGTCCGACTCGGCGAGCATGACAACAAATAACCTATCCCATCACGCCACGTGGAAAGCGCGCTATGTCAGCCGCCACATGGCCCGATGGGATTAAGGGCTTGATTAGGCTTAATTAATTCATTTTTAATGCTGAAACATCTAAAATTCATAACTAATTATAAAAAAATTCAAAAAAAAATACAAACTTAAGTTCATTTTAAATATAATTCACAGAAGAATAATAAAAAATTAAAATTAATTAATTTTAAATAATGATTTTAATTTAATTTGAGTTTTATTGGAAATATAATTAAGTTCATTACTCCCTAAGTAATCCAGCAATTAATTCCAAACTTTTTGAGGTTAATTAGTGGGATGACCTCTACCTCCCATAATTTTCTTGGAATTTATTGCTTGATTAATTAGGAGAATTGTCTGTTTCATCCCAAATCACTTTCATAATTAATTAAATGGTTAATTAACATGGTAAAGAGTGATAAATTCATTAATTAAGCTTGTTAACTATCATGAAATAGTGAATGAACTTAGGGAATGAGATTAGGACTTCTTTTCCAATCTTTTATCCAAAGTTCATTTCATTTGGAAAACACTTAATTAAGTTGTAAGTACTTAATGGCATAATCATTTCATTAATTAATTCAATTAATCAAACTCAAAACCAAATCATTCTAGAACTTAACCATTTAATTCTTATGTAGATTCTTAGGTGTTCAATAACCTAAGAGGTTTCCAAAGAAAATTATAATCAGACTACATGTGTAGGAGGGTTATAAAAGTACTTAATTAAATCATTTATCTTAATTAACCAATAATTGCGAGCCAATTATATTAGACCCCTTTATTTCTTAGGTGCATTGCTGATTTAATTTCCATGTGGTTGCATATCATATATTGGCTCATAATTGTTTGGATAATTATGTTAAAGTGGTATAGGTAAGGCATAATTAATGGATTTAATAACCTTAACTTAATCAAAATATAAAATCAACTTAATTATTTCAAATTAAACTAAACCAATTCACACATGGGCGATGGATTAGGATTAGCAAACCTTTCTCACATTTTCTAAGTCAAATCAAATTCCAAAATGAAAATCTCCTTAAATAATTTTGATTCATTTTAAATGATCTTATTTCATAGGATTGTCCTTAGGAATTAATTAGGGTGAATGAAGTCATGTGCTTACATTCCTTTATTTCTTTCCAACTATGTTAAATATTTCTTGCCATATGAAATCATGCATTCATTTATTTTGAAAATTAATTAAAGAAAATGTCTTTTATGTCAAATTGCATATACTGGCTAAAATTAAGAATATGAGTGGTTATTATCATTATTAAACTAAAAATTATTTTTTAAAACTTATAAATCAAAAATTATAAAAGAAGTGATGTTAGCTATGAATATTTATATGCTTGCATGTGATGATAGAATAAGATGTGTACTATGAAGTTCTCTTTCCTTTTCTTGATATGGATTTACATAAGATTTGCAAGTGTACAATTCATTTGAAAAGAATACAACACTTGCCTAAATCTATCAAGACTTAGAAAGGACCTTCATATTACACGTGTAAATATTACAATCAAATCAAACATAAATCTCCTGCATGATTCTTCACCCATTTGGTTCTTTTTGTATATTTATATGTATTTAAGAAAAGTGGTATATTAGTCTGGACATCCCGGGGCTGTGAGGCTTTAAGTAGCACCAAATAGGTCTTGTACTTTATGCCCCTGGTGTAGAAAATAATGGTGCCATACTCACTTATAATTTTTGTACATGTAGATGTGCATTTAGTTAATGGATAAAAGAGTCCCTCTTTTCTACATAATAAAGACATGCATTTATGGAATATCCAAATTTTCAAACCATATCTCTTAGCATTCATCATCAAGGTGTGATAAGATTTGCATTGCATGTATAACTATGCTTAAGATTATTCGTATGCATAGTATACATGTTGGAAAGAAATGAATGGGTGTGTGTGTTACGTGATAATAATCCACCCTAACTAATCTTAAGAGACCTTTCTTGTTGAATATGGCTATTTAGAATAAATTTAAACTAAAGATTGATAAAAATACTTAATAAAACATTCACCAAAAAAAATTCATTAATAAATCTACCTTAGAAATACTTTAAGGTAGGGATGAAAGAGAGTTCTCCTCTCTTTTCTTCTCTTCATAACATTTAATTACTAAGTGTAGGTTCATTTAAACCAAATCAAATCACCAACTAAAACTGACAAATCAACTAAAATTACTTAAATTAAAACCACCCTCTAAGTTAAACCTCTCACACCTAAAAAACTCCAACTTTAAAGCCTAGTTAAGACATGCCACACAAGCCTTAAATGGCACACACATTAGGCTAAGTCACCATTTCTAGCCCTATATTAGGACGGTGCATGACTTGATGGCTGATTTTATTTTGTGATGTAATGTTTTAGACTGGATGTTAGGGTGTATGTGCGTAGACTAGATGATAGGGCGATCTTAGCCTAATCATGTCTTCTATAGGGATTGTGTCTGAGGGTCGATGTAATAAAAATATAAATATTTTTGTTGTGTAGGTTACTTATATCCCTAAGCATAATCCAAACTAAGACTTATGGACTTGGTTACCCATGTGTGGGGTGCTAAGTATAAATTATTCATCTAATTGCTTAGATTATGTGGTATGTTTAGCTAATATTTATTTTGATGTAAATTTTGTAAATAAGATTTGGAATAAGTGTTTTGTAGGATTAGGATGAACATTGGTCATAAGATCATGTCTTATGCACCATGTGATGCCTTTGGAGCAACCATATTCTAATCAAGCCAAAAAGAAGAAAGAAAAGAAGCAAATTAAAATAAAGAATGAAGAATGAAGAATAAAGATCCCCATAACATGAATTCCTTTTAATTATAATTATTCATTTCTAATTTGAATTATATAAGAGTAGAGCTCGGCTACCCATTTTTTTTTTTTTTTTGAGTTGTGCAGTAGAACCCGACCACATCAGGCCTCTTATTCTTTTGCACTAATTTTAGAAATTGATTGATATTTTATTTATGATTGCACAATTAGGATGGCATCATTTTTCTAGTTTCTTCATTATTTGATGAATGGCTTGGATGCGATTAAGCTCCTAGGAAAAAATAAATTTTCTATCCAATTAATCAACTCAAACCTACATTAAACAACTCATAACCTCACCTAAAGCCTAGGATATAAATCAAGATAATGAAAGATTTAGCAACCCCTTAGATGGATGTTGTATATCTCATATCATGCATAAATCATATTGCTTCACTCTTGCTAATGGTGGACTTCCACCTTTGCACTAGAAAATGGCTTGACCTTTGAGAGCCATGGTGGAAACATACCTCATTCTTTCTGATTTTGGCCCATAACCAATCTTCTCATGCATTGGGCATATGAAATCCTATAGCCTGTGTCAAATAACAATGTCCAAAAATCAAAATAAAACTTAACAAAATTTACATTAGATTAGGTCATTATTCATGCCCTTCATGATATAGTCTCTTATAGAGTGTGTTTAAGGACTTAGTCTCCTTTCTAAATAAATAACAGCTTAGCCATCTTGTAAAGCATAAGACTTACCTACATGTATTTAAAATTGTAGGAAGAGTTAGTTGGCAGCCACCCCCAGGCAGTTGTAAGTCCAATAGTTGGGAGGTTCATTCTCTCTTGTGGAGGTAAATCATATACCCATTTTTCCTTAGATTTAGGTCATGCTTTTGCCCTCACTAAAGCTTCCTAGATTTAGGATATGAGGTTGTTTTTTTCCTTTGTGGGCTATAAGTATAAATCCTTACCCCTTAGGCATTTCTACAATCTTATGTTATGGAATTGTAAGCCCTAGATTTATAATAAAAATTCAACTCAAACACATAATTCACCTCAATTTCAAAAATGTAAACTCTAACCATATGATAGTTTAGGTTACTCACTAGGATTCCTAGTATCATGAGCATCATCTACTTATATCCCTTTAATTTTGATAATAACTCTTTTATTTTGCTCAAATCCCACTTAATTTTCTAAAAATAATCAAATGATTGATAGTCCTATCTTTGAAATCTTTGAAGACAACAATCATTTACCTTAATTGAGAGTATTCCTAAGTAATCTCATTTCTTAGGATGTAATTAACTATGGGGACTTGCCTCTATAGGGAACTTAATGAATCTGGCTTAAAATAAACCCTACTTTACTTTTTTATGTAAAATAGGGGAAAGATCTCTGGTACGTTCGAAGTCCCATTGTCCTTAGGAGTCCTTATTAGGTGATTAGGTCCATTATAGGATTATGACTTCTGTCTCTCAAGACAGTACATCATTCCTCAATGTCATACTCGATCACCCTAATAAGTACATCTATGGATCTACATGGTGTCCAACCTAATAACTCCTCCAACAAAATAAAAATACCACAATCCCTAGAATGTCCAAACTAATATACTGCTATTCTTAGATACATATGGATGTATAAACAACTACAAGAATAGAAAATTATGCAAAAATTATATTTTAATTTGATTGATTTATTTTGTATAAATGAACTAAATTTATATTTGAATTTTAATGTCTGAATGCATAAGAATGAAATCAAGCAGATACGTCACCATTGTTCTACACCAAAGGAATGAGGTAGGAATCTCCTTAGGGCTACTTATAGCCGTGCATCCCTGGGATGTCCAGACTAATATACCGCTAACATTCTTACTTAAGCAAATCAACACATGAATGCAAGGAAGAGACTTCATTTCATACACTAGATTTATATTCACTTGTACTTACTATGTATATATAACTAAATTTATAACATATATGTATGTTCATTCATTTATAAACTTTTGAAAATATATTTGGGATTTAATAGTGATACTAGTCACATATATTTTTAATTTAAATCAAAATATTGAATTTGACGTAAAGGAAATCATTTTATTTAATTAATTTTTAAAAGAGATGGATGCATGAATCATATTTCATATAACATTTAACATGATTGGTAGGAAATAAAATAACAAAAGCATGTGATTTAAGTCAATCCAACTATGTCCTAAGGACAATCAAACTAAATAAGATTATTTAAATCAAACCAAAGTTCTTTAATGTCATTTCATTTTCATGTTTGATTTGATTTAAGAAAAGTGAATGAGGATTGTTAATCTTAATCTTATTCCCCATGTGTGAGTTAATTTCATTTAATGAAGAATAATTAGGTTGATTTTATATCTTAATTAGGTTAGGGTATAAATTAAGCCAATTAATTAACCCTTACCTACATCATATTAAGTTAATTAACTAATTAATAATGAGCCAATATGATATGCATCCACATGAAAAGTTAATTTACAATGCTCCTAAGAAATGAAAGGGGCCTAATGCAATTGGCTCAAGATTAATAGTTAAATAAGATTAAGGGATCTCACTTAACTACTTTTATGATTTTTTTTTCATATATGTGAGTTAACCATAATTTTATTAGCTCTCTCTTTAGGTTATTGAACACCTGAAGAGCTACCCAAGATGGATTAAAGGTAATTAGATGTGAAGTAGATTTTAGATTGAGTTAATTAAGCTCATTAGCCATTTGGTTAAGCATTAAATATTTTCAATTAATAAAATTAACTTAAGGAAAGAGATCAAGAAAGAGGCCTTAATCTCAATTCTTAAGTCCCATATTAGATTATTTAGGCTCTGATTTTATCTTGGAGATTAATTAATTAATTAAGTAATTAATTACCTCATTAATTATGAATTAATCAAAATGTAAAAAATAAAGGAAAACTTAGGAAATGAATTAGGAAAAATATCTCATTCACATTCCCTAAGCTTCATTACTGTTCAACAGAGGTAATTAGGCTTAAATGATTAATTAAGCCACTGTTTATTCACTAATTATCACTAATTAAATTAAGAAAGTGATTAAGGATCAATCAATGAATTTCTCTAATTAAGCAACCAATAAAATCCCAGAAAAATAGGAGAGGCAGAGGTCATTCCCCTAAACATCCACAAAAATTTAAGATTAATTGGGTGATAAATTAAGGAGTAATTAAGCTAATTAGATTTCTAATTTAATCTTAATCACGCCAAAATCACTGTTCAAAATTAAATAATAATAAATTTTCTAGATTCTACTTTGAAATATCTTCAAAATGAGACTAGGTTTGTATTTTTTGGATTTTTCTAGGATTAGTTATAATTTTTGAAATTTTTAAGCTTAAAAAATTAATTAATTAGGCTTAATTAAAGCCTTAATCCCGTCGAGCCATGCGGCGGCTGACGTAACGTGCTTTGCACATGACACGATGAGATTGGTTATTTAAGTTATCACATCTGAAGGCTGACTCGGATGGTGGCGGGCATTTTAACTCCATGGACGGTTCGATCTAAGATCGGACGGCCATGATCAGATCCACGGTTTAGAAAGAGGATCAAGGGATCTAATGCGGGATCTAATTAGAGCCATTCGTTCCAATCATGCAGAATAGATGGCTCATCATCTATTCCATTCGTGAGTAGTGAAAGATGGATGCCATCCATCTTTCCCCACTCGATTCGAGCTCACCCAAGCTCGGATTGCCTCCAAATTCATCCCGCACCTTCGAGGAGGGAAGGCGCACACATCCAACGGTTAAAAACACATGACATGCAAATTTATCTCACAGAAGATAAAAGGTTTTTTCCATACAAGGTTCAATTTGTAAAACTACCTCATCGGAGCTAATATATGGAGGTGGGTTGATGGTGGTAGCTTCGCCTTGTTAAGGCAAGGACCTATTGAGAAGCTTTGACCTTGATTTGAGGTAGAGTGCTTGGTCAACCAATCCACGTGCGTGAAGGCCTCAGCTTCAATCGAACTCTAATCTTTGGTGCTCAGGAAGGCTTGGAGATGGTTCGGTTGTCTTCGATGAAGTATGAGGATGGTGTGGGTGCAAGGAATTTAAGTTTGATTTAGTTGAAGGGGGAGTATTGCTCGGAAGAGTGGTGTCTTATTTCAGCTTTGCTCAGGGAGGAAGAATGCTGATCAAGGAAGGCTTGGGATGCTCTAGGAAGCTCTGAGGGATTTCAAAATTTCCTTAGGAAGTCTCACAAGGCAATTGGTATCGAACCTCACTCGAATTGAGGGGGTATACCCCTCAATTGCCCATGATGGATGAATGGGATTGATCCCACAAAACTCATCGATTGGCCACCGTCAAGTCATCAGAGGGGTGGCCATCAGCTCCACATGGTACGCCATGAGTGGATGAAGTGGTGGCAAGAGTCTCAAGGCTTGATATGGGGAGATTGTGTGGGATTGAACTTCCTTGCATCCATTAGTTTTGACCATGAGAGAGAATGGTTTGGCTTGTTTCTCTTGGTCTATGGCAGATGCCAGGATGACTTAGGTTGGGCTAGGAAGCTTAGGCTTGCCTCATTTGGCAAGTGGAGGGCTGCCATGGGGGAGGCAAAGTGGACTTTGCCACTTATGGCAAGAATCCAATACAAAGAGAGGGTGTCCATTAGTTAATCCCCTTGGGATGGGTCCCACATGGATTTGGGATGGCTTGGGGTTGACCTAGGGTTCATTTTGGTCAGGTTAGGTCAGCCACCCAGGTTCTAAAAAGTGGTTTTGGGTGATTTGGCTTCATATGATCAAAATGTGTTCATTTGGGTTAGGTTGGGTTGGGTTGACCAATTGGTCAAATTGGGTCAAACCAAAACTTGGGTTAGGTTCATATGATGATTTGGGATATTTTGGTTCAATTAGTTTTGATTAATTTGGCTTAGGTTTGAATTTGACTCATTTCAAATCAAAAGGGTCAAATGGGTCAAGTTGACCAATTTGACCAAATTGGGTTGGGTTAGATGTTGAGTCAAGTTCAATTAGTTAATTGAAAATGATTATAGGCTTTGGTTTGGTTTAATTTGGATTTAATTTGAATTTTGGCCAATTTGACCCTTTAGGTCAATTTGGGCTAGGTTTGGTCAAGTTGATTGATTGGTCAAATTGGGCTCAATCATGGCTTTAGTCAAGTTCAATAAGTGATTTGGACTGAACTTGGGCCATTGGTTGCAATCAATTTGGATCAAATCATGATTTGACACATTTTGGCTTTTTAGGCCAATTTGGGTCAACTTAGGTCAAATGGCCAATTGTACTTGGTTTGGCTCAATTGATGGCTTGGTCATATTCAATCATTGATTATGAGTGAGTTTGAGCTAATGGTTTTAATCAATTTAATATATGGTGGATTTTAGCTAGTTTGGGTTTCATTTGGGTTAAGTGTTGACTTGGTCAAAGGGCTATGTTGACTTGGTTTGACTCAATTCAATACAATTAATCAACCTATGATGATTGTTGATTATGATATGGGGTTTAGATGGGCTTAGTTCAATCCAATTTGGGTTGAATTAGAACTTAGCTCAAAAAGGACTTTTAGGTCACTTTGGGTCAAGTGGACCTAAATGAGTCAATTGGCTTGATTCAAGTTTAATTGAACTCACATATGGACTTAGCATGGAAATATAAATCCAATTGCAAGTGATTTAGAGTCGAATGGATTTTGGTTCATATGATAATTTCAAGTCAAAAGGGGTCAACATAGGCTTCACTTGGGTTGACTTGGGTTTGGTTCGGTAATTATAGTTTGTGTTTATATTTGGAACAATAACTAAAGGAGTGATTGAATCATGAAGAAATCTATGGGCTTTGAGTTGATTTGGATATCATTTAGCCAAGTTCAAGAATTTGGCTAAAAGGGCTAAAATTGAGAATTTGATCTGATTTGGGTTTGGTTTTGACCATTTGGATTTATATTTCATTTATATTTGTGAATATAAATGAAGATATAAATGATTCATGAGAAAATCATTTGAGCTTGGAGTGATTTGGAAGCAAATTTGACCAAATTGAGGGATGTAGGTCAAAAGGACATAAGTAGGGAACTGATTTGGTTTGGTTTAGTTTGATTTGATTTGAATGGTATGAATTTAGATTTCATTTATATTTGTGAATATAAATAAAGGAATGATTGATTTATAAAGAAAATAACCAAATTTGATTTGGTTTGAACGAGCTTTTGGCTAAGCATATGAAGATGGTTCATATGGTTTAGAAAGGGGTTTTGGAGTTTGAATTCAATCATGGGTTTCAATCATTTGGAGTTGGATTTGATTTATGATTTGGGTTGGGATTTATGATTTTGGATTTGAATTTGAGGTTTGAGAAAATCAATTGAGTTGGGGTTGATTTGAATTTGCTTAAGGCTACGTTCGTAGGATAAAATCAAAGGGCTTAAGAAAGATCTAGAATTTGAATTCAATCATGGGTTTCAATCATTTGATTTGGGATGGGATTTATGATTTTGGAATTGAATTTGAGGCTTTGTTTGGAAGAAAGAAGCAAGGAATGGTTTTAACGATATAGGGTAAGCAAGTCTTGTTGAACTCATTTTGAATGAGGTTAACTTGAAACTTAAAATTAGTAATTGGGATGTCCTAACCTCAAATTGGAATATCCTAATTCATTACTTAGGACACTTAAGTGTGTTAAGGAGACCCTCCCACCTAACTGAATTAGGCGGATTGAACTTAACATTGTAAACAAAATGAACAAAAGCACTCCAAATGAATCAAATCAAATTAAACTAAAATAAATCAAGGCAAAATCAAAAGTCAAATCCTAAGTCAAACTTAGTCAACATAAGTTTGACTCAGGTGGGGTCCACTTAGTCAAAAGTCAACTCACCCAAAATATGACCAAATTAAATTGTTCCAAACATTAAAAATGATAAAATAGTCATACTTTAACACAATTATAAAAGAATTTGAACTCATTTAAACTTAAAATAGACTAATTAGACCACTTGATCTAAAATAGCCTAAATGAGTCATATTGGGTTCAAACACAAATCAAATTGAAACAAACATAAATTAACCACACAAAAGTATTTGAAAATGATAATTGAACATAATCCAATTCTCCCTTAGATATAATTTGGTCAAATGGGTCATTTGACCCAATTAAATTCAAACATAACCCATTAACCCCAATTTGGGTCAAATGGGTTTAAACCAAAATAAAATTTGAAATGAGTTAATTTAGCACAATTCCAATTGTCTAGATTAACCATATTAAAGATGAAATATCACTTAATTAAGTCAATCAAGTCATTTGACTTAACCAAAAATCCAATTCAAAATACATAAAGCCAAATGGATCAACATACCCAATGCACTTTGAAAATTAAAAATTAATAATTTTTTAACTCATGGAGAATTATTAGTGACTAAGTGCATAAACATTTAACACTAAATTGAACATTAATCAAAGAATGAAATTTTGCTAAATCCAATTATCCAAGGGTCAGTCAAATGCACTAATTTGAACCAAATCACATAGGATGGGGATGAGACTTCCTTAAACTTTTGTAATGCAGGTTTACATCCCTAATCAAGTCATTTAAACTTTCCTTGCCTTATTGCATAAAATCCAAATGACAAGAAGGTGGGTGGGGTGGGGGAGATAGTCAAAAGAGAAGTTCCATTTGTTAAGTCCCCCCATTCCATCTATTATTCTAAGGAGAAGGCAACAAATTAGCAAGCTTCCAAAATTCCCCATCAGTATGGCCAATAAAGGGAGAGGATAAAATGTAAGGAAAGTGGCTGGCTAGGCCAAATTAGAACACTCAAAAACTCTTCACCTCAAACCAAATTGAAGCATCCATCTAATTCCCCACTGAAAATGAAGAGGAAATGAGCCTTCCCCCACTTCCCAAGTCACTGGAAATAGAGCAAACCATCAAAGCTGACATGTAGGATAGGAAGCTTGGTCTAGGAATCAAATTACAAGAAATTGATCCAATTCCTTTGGCACATGATCATCTCCCGAAGAATCAAAGCTGGTAGAGTCATTTTCACCGATTGAAACTACACAAATCGAGGTATGCCATTAACGACCCCCTCATCTTACTTATGCTTTTTGGCCTTGGTCATTTTGAATGAGACTTGATCTCAAGTGAGATCAAGCCATACAGATTGAAAGGATTTCATCCACTGAACGTTTTGCAATTGAAATCATGTGATTTCGTTATCTAGATCAAAAGAAATTAGCAAAAAATGATGGACGGTTCTCAGCTTGCGCAAGTCAGGAAGGAGATGAAGTCTCCGCCTTCCATTCCTTCTAAAAGGAATGGACGGCTCTGATCCAGGCGAACTGATTTGATTTATGCCCTTAAGGACCATGGGAGTAATCCGGACCGTCGATCGTGATTGGGCGGTCGGGATCATCTCTGTTTTCTCTACACCATGCCATGCGGATCCACATGGACCAATCCATGCGTGCCACGTGCCACACAAGTGCCACGTGGCCCGCAGTTCCGTGTGGACCCCGCCTCACTTAAATTCTGTTAAAAATTGTTAAACAACAGTTTTAAATAATTTAAAAATTAATAGAAAGTTATAAAAATCATAGAAAATTAAGAAAAAATGCAAAGAAAGGCTCTATGGATTCATCTTGATGAGAGGAACCAATGAAAATTAAAATCCCCAATTTTTATAGGGTATTTTACCCTTAATTTAAGTTTAATTAAAAAAATATTAAACCCTAATTACTCTTTAACCACAACTCCAATTGGCTTGAAACTTTAGGAAAATAAAATTAAGCATGAAATACACCTTGGGTAAATTTTTCATAATTTAATGCAATGAATTTAATGGAAATTGAATATTTAAATACTTAAATCTCAAATTAATTAATTAAATTAATTTTTAATGAAATAATTAATGAAATTGAATCAAATAACATTAAATTAACCTAATGAACCCTAATGAACATCAGAACACTAATTAAACTCATCTGAACTTAATAAATCACTAATTGACCTAATTAAATAATTAATTGAATTAATTAAATCAAATAATTAACCAGAACTTAATTAAATCATAATAAATCAACCAAATAATAAAAAATTATTATTGAACCCTCATTGGAAAGGTATTTTAGTAAGAAAGCTTTGAAAAATAAAACCTCCTAATGAATCTCAATAAATTAGGCTTAATTTAGGTTTTAATGAAATAATTAAAACCTTAATTACACCCTAAATATGAATCTAATTTAAAATGAAACTTTAAAAATATAAAATTGGCATGTAACCCCACTTGCAAAAATATTTCAAGTCCAACTGATCCATTGGTTGGGAATTCTTGAATTTCAAAGCTCTTAGGTCTATGTTAATCAAAGAATGAACTAAGTAAATCCATTCATCCATCAAATCATACAATAATGTAAACCAACCTTAATCAAACACCAAAATTATTAAAGATATTTCATCTAAACATCCTAAGTCAATTGAAATGACCAAATTCAATCTTAAGTTAATGAAATAAAACTTTAGGCTAATAAAAGTATTAATTAACTTAAATATTAAATTTTGAATCAATAACATTTAATGAAATCATTCATCTCTAATTAATCTAAGAATGAATGTAAATCTTAAGTCAATTAAATCAGATCAAATGAGATTTATAATTAACCTAAGTACTTTAAGTTAAGAATAATCTATGAACAAACCTAAGTCAAAAAAAAAAAAAAAATACTAAATCCTATTAATGAACTTAAACCTTAAGCTTACAAATCCATAATTAAATTACTTAAACTAAAATAAATGCTTAATGAATCTTAACACTAGCAATTAATCTAATCTAAGAATAAATATTAAACCTTATCCTAAGCACATTAGGTTAACATAAACTGAATTAAATCAACTTAATAACTTAATCTAAAGGAATAACATAAACCTTGAACATAATCCAAATTTAACAAGCCAAATTAATTTAAGTAAATTAATCCAAATGAAACTAATCATAATTAACATAATATTATGTTAAGAATTAAACCAAATCAGCATTATCTTAGGACTTGAAATTTATAAACATAGGATTAAGTTCGAAACAAAATTAATTAATAAATAACTTAAGCTTAAGCTAAATCAAATGAAAATCTAATTAAACCTTTGGACATATAAACTCATAATCAAATTAATTAAATCAAACATAACCATTAAGAATAAAATAATTCAACTTAAATGAAATAAAAAATATGAATAATTAAACATATAACTTAAACTAAATCAAATAAAAATAACATAACTATTGAATAAACATAAATGAAAAAAATATAATAACATTCATAAGAATTAATGAACTTAATACATGAGTTCATAATTAAACAATTTGAATTAAGATAAATCAATAAAACATAAGTCAAACCTTAACTTAAAACATTTTCAAGTAATCATAAATCAAATTAAATGAAATTAATGAAACTAAACTTAATGTTAAGTTAAGACAAAAGTCAAATTGAATCAAATTAAATGACATTAATATAATCAAACTTAAAGTTAAGACATAAGTCAAACCTCAGCTTAAACATTTTCAAGTGAACATGAACCAACTAAATTAAATCAACATAACTAAACCTATTATGAAGTTAAGACATAAGTTAAATAAAAGAAATGAACCAACCTAAATGAAATAAAACTAACATAAATCAAATTGAACCAATCAAAATAAAAATGAACCAACCTAAATGAAATGAAACCAACATAAAACAAATTGAACTATTCAAAGTAAAAGTGATCCAAACTTAAGGAAATGAAATAAAATAATTTGAACTAAAACTTTAATTAAACTCCAAGCTAATAAAATTATAACTAAAATAAATGAGATAAAATATCATTAAAGAAAATAAAATTTTTAATACCTTAAGTTAAAGAACAAAAAGGTTGATGAAACATTAAGAATAATTCAACTTTAACTTTGTAAATTCATTGGAATCAAATCAATTAAAATAAAACAAAGTCAACATAAGCCTAAACTAAAATAAATCAAATCAAATGAAATAAATTGAATCATATCAAAAGAACAAACTAAATGAATTAAATCAAATTTAAATTTCGAAAGAAAAGAAATATCAAAAACCAATCCAAACATAAATAACATCAAAAGGGTTAATTAAGGTACTTAAGAATCTTAGTTAGACTTTTGGAAACTTCATTAGGATTTAAGATGTGGAATAAAGTGAGTTTCAACTAAAAATGAAATTCATTCTATTTCTCATTCTTGAAAATCTAAATATTACTTTAACCAAGTAAAATGAACATAAAATGGGAATAAAATCACTAAACCATTTGAATTGAAACCACCCAATGGTAAAAATTAAACAAATTCAAACTTCAAATTTAAACTTAAACTTAAAGGAGCCTAGCAAAGCCTTGCCACATAAACCCCTCTTTTACACACACTAGATCATTTAGGTCACGGACTCTAAACAGATCATTCTGTGATTTTCTTTAATTTTTTGTGATATGTTGTGATGTGCTTCACATGTCTGTGTGGTGTATTGCTTTTGACTGGATGCCTAAGCTTGCTTTTTCGTTAGACTAGATGGTAGGGCGATCTTTCTAGATTTAACACTATTTTCTACAAGAGACTGTGTTAATGGGTTCACTGTCATAAATCAAATTATAAAATTGCTATTTGCTTGCAGGTGCTGAAAATCTTTTAGCATAGCCCATAGGACAGGTGGGCTTGGAAAGTAACGAATGCTGAGCCCATATGTTTGAAAATATAACTACTGTGTGCTATTTGTATTTCCTAACATCTATTTTGCAGGGCTTACGTTTATTTTTTGAATTTACAATGTAAATTTGAGCTTAGAATTAAGTTATGATCTATGGGATCTGGGATTAGCAGGAGCTGGCCCAACCAGGAGATGGTGTAGTGGTCCCACGTGGAACCTGATGGATGTCCCAGAAGAAGAAAACTTTCCTAGAAAGAAGATCCATAGATCTAAACTTGTAGTTCTATGTCGGGTTGTATACGGGTAGAATTTGGTTGCCCTTCTTTTTTTTCTTTCAGGGTGTACAGCAGTACCTGGCTGTATTGGCCTATTTTTATTAATTTAATTTGGCTTGATTTATTTTGGGTGTGCAATAAAAATAACATGCTTTTTCTAGGTTTTTTTCTATGACTGTGTTTATGCTATGATGAATGCTTGGACGTAGGCTCATAGGATAAATGAAATTTTCTACCTAACTAAATCATTTGAAACATAAAAATAAAGATAACTCATAACCTCATATAAAAGCCTAGGCATTAAATCAAGATAATAAAATATTTAGCAACCCCTTAGCTGGATGTTTAACATCATGCAGAATCATCTTATTTCACTCTTGTTAAGGGAGGGTTTTCAACTTTGCTAGAGAAAATGGGCTTAACCTTTGAGAGCCTATGATGGAAGAACACATCTTTTCCTTTTGATTTGGCCCATAACCATTTCTAATTGCATGACATTAGGCATAAAATGCATACCAATGGCCTAAAATGAATCTTGAATCAAAATTTATTAAAATTTAAAAAAAATATGCATTAATTAGATGCATCTTCATACCCTACATGATCTTAGGGATTAGGGAGTGAGTCTAGGTTCATAGATTTCTTTCCTAAAAATGCAACAACCCAGCCATCTTGCATTCATATGACTTGATTTTATGAATTTAAAATGCGCATAAGTGATGCTAGCTGGCAGCCTTCTCCAGGTAGGTTGTAAGTCCATAAGAGTCACAGATAGGCTAGTTCTCTCAAGTGAGGAGAATGGCCAATGATTCCCAAAGATAGAACTAGGTCGAGCATCTTACATGTGTCAGAAGCACTATAAACTATGTTCTAAAGCATCTTTTTCAAGAATAAGTCTTTAACCCTAGGCATTTCTACAGTCTTATACTGCTAGAATCTAAGTCCTAGATTTTTAAGAAAATGATAACTTGAAATCTAAAATTAAATCTCAATTTTGAAGCCCAATCATTGCATAGTTGAAATTTCTACTGGGTATCCCAATATCAATAGGCATTTCTTACTTTATTCCATTTGACTCTTGAAAATAACTCTCTCCAATTTGGACCTCTCCCAATTGAATTTCCCAAAAATCAATCCTTTAAAAACTACCTTAGTGGTCTTTAGGAATAACCACTTATTTCTTTAATTGAGAGTATTCTTAGGAAGAGACCCTTCCTAAGATGTAATTAACTATAAAGGCTTGCCTTTATAGGGAACCATGATCCCAAGATAAAATTAAATCTTGTTCTACTTTTTCATGTAGTTCAGAGGAAAATACTCTGGCACACGAAAGACTCCTTAGCCTTAGGAGTCTTTTATTGAAATGATCAAATCTATTACAATAGAGCATGTTTATCTTTTAAGATAATATGTTTATTCCTTAATATTAATTTTAAAATATTCCTAAACTTTATGTGGTGTCATTTCTTTCCTCTACTCTAGATGTAATACCAACATATTTTCTGGCAACTCCACTAGAGAATGGTTCCTCTCTCCATCTTTAGAAATAGTTGGTTATTTTTATATATTGATAGTGTACTAGTGCCACTCATCGATCAAGATTACCTTTCTTTCTATTGGATACATCTCCATTTCATTCTTGGTTGAGTCTATCCAACATCTTGAATAGAGGTTCTAGAACTCTTCGTTTGTCATAGTTAAACGATTGGGTCCTAGAACCAAATCCCAAAATAAAAGAGAGGTGAGAGAAATAAATAAAAATCAAGTCATTTCTGTTATGACCTAAATCTAGTCAAGACGGATTTGAAACCATTCTAATATGGAAAAGAGATGTTAAATTTAAAAAAATAAGAAAAGTACTTCAAGATTTGAAAAGTAAATCTCCAAAAATAAAGTGTCAAAGTTAAACATATCCTTGATCTTACTTAGGCTTTGTACTAGAGCTAAAGAGAATCAGACAGGGTCTTTGAATGAATACCTTTTGTTCTATTACATTCAAAAGTGTCAAAACACCTAAGGATGTAAATTGAAATGAAGGAGTTCTTCAAATCTTGAGAAAATTTAAATCAAAAGGAGGCATAGTTATGCCTATTGCCCCTTTATCACCATGATTGAAGTTTGAATTGCATTTAAAGAAGAATTAATTTAAAAGAAAATAAAAAAGGGGATAAAAAAAATTTTATCCCAAAAGAATGCCTTATTGACCTTAGGCAGAGGTTGATTAAGGAACTAAATATAAATCTTCTATCCTTATAGAAGAAAAGTTTACATAAATGCAAATCAACTTTAATCTTAATTTATTTGCACAAGTTCAGTAGAATATTGGAAAATTAGTTGTTCAAGCTGATTGGCCAAATCTAAGGAGTGACTTGGAGGTAACCCTCTTTTAGACCTTTTCAAAACCTTAAATTCTTAAGAGCTTAGAAGAGAGTCAACAGAGGAAGATGACATGACATAAAAAAAGAAGTGACATGATTTACTTTTGCTCCTAATCAATAGAAGAAAATAGATGGTAGCGAAAGAGAATTCTAATTCTCTTGATAAAGTTGAAATGAATAAAAGCTAAACCAATAAATTTAAATCAACTTCCTTAATGAGAGTTTCCTCTCATTAAATGAAATGTTATTTCGTGAATGGCTTTAATTAATTTTAAGGCTAAATCATGAAAAGAAAATAAATGAAGAGTTTAATCCTTCTAAATAAATCATGACCTTAGGATTAGGTCCTAAGGTGATATTTCTATATCTCAGAGTAAAAAATATGAAGCTTTTATCTCTGGTTAGTTGATAGATAAATCACTTAGGACTTTTTTAATCCAAATGAATGAAGAAAGCCCTACTTTTCTTTGTTCAAAGATTGAGGCATTATATGCTTTCAATATAAAGTGAATCTAAGGAGAATCCTTTGCAATGTCTTATGACCCACTTGACATTGTCTTAATGTCTAGTATGGTGATCAAAGATACCATTGCAAGCTGATATTACCTTTAATTTTATATGTGATATAAAAGAATGCAAATCAAACTTGACTTTCTAATAGCACATCATCTACCCTAGAGGGTCCTCTTTTAAATGATGATCCTCTAAATGAATAGATCATGAGGTCTATTAATCTATTGAGAATAGAGTTAGACCTACCTTCCCTCCATATCAAAAGGAAATTCTTGAACTCAAATTCAAAATGATAAAGTCATACCACCTCAAATAACATTGAAAAGAAATGGCAAATAAGTTATCCTAAAAATGTGATGTTTTTCCCATCTTAGAGAAGTGGCTTAGCAAGATCAAGCATCATAATTCTATATTAAAAATAAAATAAAATAAAATTGAAAAAAAATGAAAATAAAGTAAGACATTACATAATCATGTAATTTGCCTTACTAAATTATAAGCGACTTCCTGATGTGGCATTCCACTATGAAAAGGTTCTAGGGTCATCTTCTCTTATGAGGATAGATTACTAAGAACATATTAACATCTTAGTCGATGTGATAAAACCTAAAGAAGAAAATCTCCAACCACTTGTTGATCTGGGTGCATCAGTCAACATCAATTATAAACATGAAAGTGAATTTATTTAGGCTTAATTCTAATCAAAATTTGATAAGATGGTGCCATATAAATTCAATCAAATAAAGAAAAGAGTTTTAAATTTCATAAAAATTTAATCTTGAAAACTCAACCTAGAAAAAGAACTTAATCTCAATCACATTATTGATTGAAGACAAGAAGTTAAATATGAAAAAAAACTTAGAAATTCATGAAACATCTTTAAATGCTCTTGGATGGTCCTATCCAGCCAAAATAAAAAAAAAAACAAAATGAAATGAGATGAATGAAAAAGAAGAAAAGTAATTATGAAACGATGTTCATATCCATCCTAAATTGAAAGTGTTTAGTCTTTAGAAATATCATTCTGCTTATCCTAAATGACTTCACTAAATATGTGGTTCTAGTGTAATATCTCAAGAAAGTTATTTTGCCAAATTTAAATAGTTATATTAGATTTGTTGTTCCATGAAATGATGAAAAGGAAATTGTAGTGTTGAATCATGTTATATGATCAACTAGTCAAAACAAAGAGTTGAATCATATCAAAAGTCAATCAACCAAATGTGGGATTTGGACAAAAAAAAAAGAGAGAAAGAGAGCCGAATACATTTAACTTCTTAGTGAATCTTGTAACTGTGATACATGTTTGATGTAATCCTTCACAAAGAATGAAATGTTATGGAAATGGGTCAAATACATTCAACTTCTTAGTGAATCTTGTAACTAGGAAACATGTTTGATGTAATCCTTCACAAAGAATGAAATGTTATGGAAATGAGTCAAATACATCTAACTTCTTAGTGAATCTTGTAACTAGGAAAAATGTCAAATATAATATTTCACAAAGAATTGAGATGTTATCAAAATGTTACCAAAAGAAAGAAAGAATAAAAAAATGAAAAACAAAAGAAAGAAAGAAAAGTAAAGGGATGGAAGGACTATATCTAAGAGCAAAAGGATGAAATCTAAAATTTCTAAGCATGTGGACATGTTTGACTTTAAACTTCTCCGCATCAAAATAAAGTGGTGGGGTTATAAGCCAAAAACTGTCCCTAGCTAAACAAAAATAATCAGATATCTCATGCTTTGTCATCTTAGCCTTTTCCATGATTAGGTGAGCTCGCTTGGCAGGTTAAATAAAAAGTTAACGGGTCTTCTTTTACAAGTCTATATCTTTTGAATGGCATAGATTCTATTGAGTATACTCTGATTCCATTTCAAATGAAGCAAAATACCCAATATAAATGGACATTTTAACTTTAAACTTCTCCACAGCAAAATAAAGTGGTAGGGGTAGAAGTCAAAAATTATCCCTAGCTAAAAAAAATAAGCAGATGTCTCATACTTTGTAATCTTAGCCTTTGCCATGATTGGGTGAGCTCGCTTGGCAGGTTAAAAGAGATAATGGACCATCGTTTCTAGAGGTCCATATCCTTTGTTTGACAAAGGTCCCATTGAGGATACTCTGATTCCATTGCAAGTGGCCTATAACTATAAACAAGAAAAGTTATGGAATTGTAGAGCCATTGCAAATTAAAAAGCTTAAGTAGTTTGGGTCCTAACTTTCATTTCAAAAGGCACTCTAAGATATTGCATGAATGTTGTTTAGATGTACCTGGAGATTTATATAGTCTTCAAGTTCAGGATGCACCCTTAGAATTTGAAGAAGAATCCAACTCCATAATTGACAAAGTTGATATCAATGATCTAACTCTTTAATGAGTTAGCTATTGATGATTTGATCAGGCTACCTTTTGGGTTTAAAGACTACTTTATCTGGAAATAAATTGAAATGATCTCCAAATGTAGCATTCTATAAATTTATTCTTGATGCCATTCCATAAACTAAAGTCCCTTCATGACTATGTTCAAATTCCAAAAGAAAAGCAAAATTTTTGCTAAATTAGAAGCTAGAAAATGATGGTTATACATGAGAGGAAATCATTCCTCTTGGTTAGCTAACATTATTATATGACCCACATCTTGGGACTAGGGCAAAATCTTTACTTTGAAAATGAGTTTGTACTACCCATACCTTATTTTGAAATAAAAAAAGGGCTTTCATGCATAAGATTATCCTTCTTAAGGATAACTTATCTAAAAATTATCAAATTAAAATAATTCTAGAAAAGAAGAATTGAAAGCATATGATATGATATTCAGAATCCTTACAAGAATGTTCTATTATAGAGTCATATCATTCAATCTCAAAATATTGGGGCAATTTAGCAAAAAGGGTCATGATCAAGATTTCTTATAATCTCACTTTCAATTAGGTTGAGGGTTATATTGAAAATCTTGCCAAAAAAAAAAAAAAAAAATAAAAGAAACTTCAATATGACTTTGAAGAAAAATCTTGTTACTACATATAGAGTCTTGAAATTTACTTTGAAGTAATTTCAAAGACCTTGTAGTAAAATGCAGAAGAATCAAAAATGCAAAAATAAGAAATTAATCAAAGACATTTATGAAATTTCATTTCATAAAACCTTCAAAAGAACAATAAATCAATTGAAGAAATTCAATTTCAAATTTATCAGAAAAATCTTAATTTCTCTAATAAGTTAATCCTTTCAATTCCCTTATTAATTAGGGACAAAAAAAAATCTGTGTCTCCATGAGAATCCAAAAGATTATCTTGATTCTTATTTACTTTAAAGGAATCTCTTGATCTTTATTGAATCCAAGAGAATGCCTTACAAGCTATTGATTCATGTCAACAAAGAAAAAATGACATGCATGTCCAAACAAAAAGAAAAAGAAATTTCATTTGAGAAGCACTGGTTGACTTTGGTTTTTACTACCTAAAGAACTACACAGTCACATGCAAGCTCAAAGAGGTAGAATTCTCAGGTTAGTACCCTATGATGTCTTGCCTTCAGTGAAATAAACATCTACCATGGTTCATTGTAACTTTGAGATAAAAAGAAGAAAGAAAGAAAAATGATGAACTTCTATGCTCATGGCATAGTAAAGCATTGGGTCCAAAATATACCCAAGTCTTCCTTCAAAAATAAATGCCAACTCTTTGAAACCTTCTTCACTAAGCCTCTTCATGTGTAAAGAGTATTAGTGAAATCAAGAAATGGAAGCAAACCTTCCATCACCCTTCTATCAAGTTAGACTAATCAAGTAAGGATTAAGTCCATGAGACTCTTGCTTATTAGTCAAAACTTTTGGGGATTAGGATTAAGTCACTTTGACCCTTTGTGTCCCCTTTCCTATACATGACTTGAGTTAGGAGCAAGCCCTCTGTGGCACCTTTCTCATGTCCTTCTGGGTTTGGAGTAAGCCTTCATGCACCATTCCCATGTAAAACTATCTTTGTAGATTTGGAGCAAGCTCTTCGTGGCACCATTCCTACTTTCCAAAGGTTGGG
The DNA here is from genome assembly GCA_021442155.1 of Cymbidium sinense. Classification (NCBI taxonomy): domain Eukaryota; kingdom Viridiplantae; phylum Streptophyta; class Magnoliopsida; order Asparagales; family Orchidaceae; genus Cymbidium; species Cymbidium sinense. The sequence continues at coordinate 120,971,110 of CM038221.1, read as the reverse complement.
AGCAAGCCCTTTGTGGCACCTTTCCTATACATGACTTGAGATGGAAGCAAGCCCTCTATGACACCTTTCTCATGTCCTTCTGAGTTTGGAGTAAGCCTTCGTTCACCATTCCCATGAAAAATTATCTTTGTAGGTATGGAGCAAGCCCTTCGTGACACCATTCCTACTTTCCATATGTTGGGAGCAAGCCCTTTATGGAACCTTTCCTATACATGACTTGAGATGGGAGCAAGCCCTCAGTGGCACCTTTCTCATGTCCTTCTGGGTTTGGAGTAAGCCTTCATGCACCATTCTCATGAAAAACTATCTTTGTATGTTTGGAGCAAGCCCTTAGTGGCACCATTCCTACTTTCCATAGGTTGGGAGCAAGCCCTTTGTGGCACCTTTCCTATACATGACTTGAGATGGGAGCAAGCCCTCTATGACACCATTCTCATGTCCTTCTGGGTTTGGAGTAAGCCTTCATGCACCTTTCCCATAGGTTTGGAGCAAGCCCTTCATAGCACCATTTCTATTGTGTACATCAAAGACCTCTTTCTTGTTACACAAGCTATTTAGTTTGGATCAAGTATCCATAGACCCCTTCCTAATAGCTAGCCAGATAAGAATAAATCCCCCAGTGGTATCTTCTTTGGTTGGAAAATCAGGTAGTTTAGATTAGGAGTAAGTGTCCACATTGGCATCCTTTCCAACTACCATTCTCAAATAGGAGTAAGTCCCCCATAGGCATCCTATTATTATGTGAAGATTAGGAACAAGTCATCGAAGACTCCTTTTCTATCACATAAGCTATTAAGGTTGGATCAAGTCTCCATAGACCCCTTTCTAGTAGCTAGCTAGGTAAGAATAAATCCCCTAGTGGTATCTTCCCTGGTTGCAAAATCAGGTAATTTGGATTAGGAGTAAGTGTCCAAATTGGCATCCTTTCCAACTACCATTCTCAACAAGAGTAAGTCCCTCAGTAGGCATCCTACTTCAGTAAGATAAGGATCAAGTCATCAAAGACCCCTTTCTTACTAATTAGACTACTCAGATAAAGTAAACAAGTCAAGAAGACCCTCTTTCCTATTAGTCAAAATTTAAGGATAGGATCAAGTCCTCAAGGACCCCTTTCCTTTTCAAAAGAACTAAGAAATGGAATCAAGCCATTGAAGGCCCCATTTCTTTGGACTACTCGAATAGGAATAAGTCCATGTGACCCTTGTTTAGTAGTCAAAATGTTATGGATTAGAATCAAGAATTTCAAGCCTCTTCTCCCCAAAATAGCTATTTATGTTGGATTCAAGTCTTTAAGACCCCTTCCTAATAGCTAACCAGATAAGAGTAAAACCCCCAGTGGTATCTTTTTCCGGTTAAAAATACCAGGTAGTTTGGATTAGGAGTAAGTGTCTACATTGGCATCCTTTCCAAATACCACTCTCAAGTAAGAGTATGTCCACTGAAGGCATATCCCTTGAGCATAGTGATTGCATTAGGATTAGACCATTCTTTGGGTCCACTCCTAATAGCATTCCTATTCATCCTAAAACTTAATGAAGTTAAGTTTCTAGGAATAATTCACCCTACAAAATAAGAGTAGGTATACATATACCTATCTTTCACAATCAAAACCAAAACAAAATTGCAAATCAAAATTAAAACCCTGAACTTAAGCCCTTAGCTTATGCTTAATGTGGATCGATTCAGTCAATACTAATATGTGCAGTGTATTCTGGTAAATCTACTACACATATTGGGGGTCCATTTATTGACCTCATTTTTGAATGAGGTTAACTTGAAACTTAAAATTAGTAATTGGGATGTCCTAACCTCAAATTGGAATATCCTAATTCATTACTTAGGACACTTAAGTGTTTTAAGGAAACCACCCACCTAACTGAATTAGGTGGATTGAACTTAACATTGTAAACCAAATGAACCAAAGCACTCCAAATGAATCAAATCAAATTAAACTAAAACAAATCAAAGAAATCAATGCAAAATCAAAAGTCAAATTCTAAGTCAAACTTAGTCAACATAGGTTTGACCCAAGTGGGGCCCACTTAGTCAAAAGTCAACCCACCTAAAATATGACCAAATTAAATTATTACAAACATTCCAAATGATAAAAGAATCATACTTGAACACAATTATAAAGGAATTTGAACTCATTTAGACTTAAAATAGACTAATTAGATCACTTGATCTAAAATAGCCTAAATGAGTCATATTGGGTTCAAACCCAAATCAAATTGAAACAAACTCAAATTATTTGGAAATGATAATTGAACATAATCCAATTCTCCATAGATATAATTTGGTCAAATGGGTCATTTGACCCAATTAAATTCAAACATAACCCATTAACCCCAATTTGGGTCAAATGGGTTTAAACCAAAATTTTGAAATGAGTTAATTTAGCACAATTCCAATTGTCTAGATTAACCATATTAAAGATGAAATATCACTTAATTAAGTCAATCAAGTCATTTGACTTAACCAAAAATCCAATTCAAAATACATAAAGCCAAATGGATCAACATACCTAATGCACTTTGAAAATTAAAAATTAATAATATTTTAACTCATGGAGAATTATTAATGACTAAGTGCATAAACATTTAACACTAAATTGAACATTAATCAAAGAATGAAATTTTGCTAAATCCAATTATCCAAGGGTTAGTCAAATGCACTAATTCGAACCAAATCACATGGGATGGGGATGACCTTAAACTTTTGTAATGTTTACATCCCTAATCAAGTCATTTAAACTTTCCTTGCCTTATTGCATAAAAAAATGACAAGAAGGTGGGTGGGTTGGGGAGATAGTCAAGAGAAGTTCCATTAACTCCCCCATCTATTATTCTAAGGAGAAGGCAACAAACTAGCAAGCTTCCAAAATTCCCCATCAGCATGGCTAATAAAGGGAGAGGATAAAATGTAAGGAAAGTGGCTGGCTAGGCCAAATGAGAACACTCAAAAACTCTTCACCTCAAACCAAATTGAAGCATCCATCACATTTCCCACTGAAAATGAAGAGGAAATGAGCCTTCCCCCACTTCCCAAGTCGCTGGAAATAGAGCAAACCATCAAAGTTAACGAGTAGGATAGGAAGCTTGGTCTAGGGATCAAATTACAAGAAATTGATCCAATTCCTTTGGCACACAATCATCTCTTGAAGAATCGAAGCTAGTAGAGTCATTTTCACCGATTGAAACTACACAAATCGAGGTATGCCATTAACGATCCCCTCATCTTACTTATGCTTTTTGGCCTTGGTCATGTTTGAATGAGACTTGATCTCAAGTGAGATCCATGGAAAGGATTTCATCCAGACGTTTTGCAATTGAAATCATGTGATTGTTATCTAGATCAAAAGAAATTAGCAAAATGATGGACGGTTCTCGCCAGAAAGAAGATGAAGTCTCCACCTTTCGTTCCTTCTAAAAAGAATGGACGGCTCTGATCTAGGCGAACCGATTTGATTTATGCCCTTAAGGACCATGGGAGTAATCCGGACTGTCTGATCTGTGATTGGATGGTCCAGGATCGTCTCGTGTTTTTAGCCCACGCTGACGCAGACGCCACGCGGATCCACGTGGACCAATCCACGCGTGCCATGTGCCACACAAGTGGCCCGCAGTTTCGCATGGACCCCGCCTCACTTAAATTCCGTTAAAAATCATTAAACAACAATTTTAAATAATTTAAAAATTAACAGAAACTTCTAAAAATCATAGAAAATTAAGAAAAAATGCAAATAAAGGCTCTATGGATTTGTCTTGATGAGAGGAATCCATGAAAATTAAAATCCCCAATTTTTATTAAGTATTTTAGCCTTAATTTGGGTTTAATTAAATAATATTAAACCCCAATTACTCTCTAACCACAACTCCATTTGACTTGAAGCCTTGGGGAAATGAAATTAAGCATGAAATACACCTTGATAAATTTTTTCATGATTTAATTCAATGTATTGTATGGAAATTGAAAATTTTAAATACCTAAATCTCAAATTAATTAAATAAATTAATTTTTAATGAAATAATTAATGAAATTGAATCAAATAACTTTAGATCAACCTAATAAATCCTAATGAACATCAGAACACTAATTAAACTCATCCAAACTTAATAAATCACTAATTAACCTAATTAAATAATTAATTAAATTAAATAATTAACCATAACTTAATTAAATCATAATAAATTAACGAATTAACGAAAAGTTATAAATGAACCCTCATTGGAAAGGTATTTCACTAAGAAATCCCTGAAAAATAAAACCTCTTAATGAATCTAAATAAATTAGGCTTAATTTAGGTTTTAATGAAATAATTAAAATCTTAATTACACCCTAATTATGAATTTAATTAACATGAAACTTTAGAAATATAAAATTGGCATGTAATCCCACTTGCCAGAAATATTTCAAGTCCAACTAATCTCTAAGTTGGGAATTCTTGAATTTCCAAGCTCCTAGGTCTATGTTAATCAAGGAATGATCTAATTAAATCCATTCATCCATCAAATCATACAATAATGTAAACCAACCTTAATGAAACATCAGAAATATTAAAGATAGCTCATCTAAACATCCTAAGTCAACTGAAGTGATCAAATTCAATCTTAAGTTAATAAAATAAAACATTAGGTTAATAAAATTATTAATTAACTTAAATATTAAACTTTGAATCAATAAAATTTAATGAAACCATTCATCTCTAATTAATCTAAATCTTAGATCAATTAAATCATATCAAATGAGATTGATAATTAACCTAAGTACTTTAAGTTAAGAATAATCAATGAACAAACCTAAATAAAAAAATACTAAGTCATATTAATGAACTTAAACCTTAAGCTTACAAATCCATAATTAAATTACTTAAATTAAAATAAATGCAGAATGAACCTTAACACTTGCAATTAATCCAATCTAAGAATAAATATAAAACCTTAACCTAAGCACATTAGGTTAACATAAACTGAATTAAATCAACTTAATAACTTAATCTAAAGGAATAACATAAACCTTAAACATAATCCCAATTTAACAAACCAAATTAATTTAAGTAAATTAATCCAAATGATACTAAACATAATTAACATAATATTATGTTAAGAATTAAACCAAATCAGCATTATCTTAGGACTTGAAATTTATAAACATAGGATTAGGTTCCAAATAAAATTAATTAATAAACAACTTAAGCTTAAGCTAAATCAAATGAAAATCTAATTAAACCTTAAGACATATAATCTCATAATCAAACTAATTAAATCAAACATAAGCATAAAGAATAAAATAATTCAACTTAAATGAAATAAGGAAATATGAACAATTAAACATATAACTTAAACTAAATCAAATAAAAAATAACATAATATTGAATAAACACAAATGAAAAAAATATAATCACATACATAAGAATTAATGAACTTAATACATGAGTTCATAATTAAACAATTTGAATTAAGATAAATCAATACAACATAAGTCAAACCTTAACTTAAAACATTTTCAAGTAATCATAAATCAAATTAAATGAAATTAACATAACTAAACTTAATGTAAAGTTAAGAAAAAAAGTCAAATTTAATAAAATTAAATGAAATTAATATAATCAAACTTAAAGTTAAGACATAAGTCAAACCTCAACTTAAACATTTTCAAGTGAACATGAACCAAATTAAATTAAATCAACATAACTAAACCTAATATGAAGTTAAGACATAAGTCAAATACAAGAAATGAAACAACCTAAATGAAATAAAACTAACATAAATCAAATTGAACCAATCAAAATAAAAATGAACCAACATAAAACAAATTGAACTAATCAAAGTAAAAGTGAACCAAACTTAAGGAAATGAAATGAAATAATTTGAACTAAAACTTTAATTAAACTCCGAGCTAATAAAATTATAACTAAAAGAGATAAAATATCATTAAAAAAATAAAATGTTAAATGCCTTAAGTTAAAGATCTTAAAGGTTGATGAAACATTAAGAATAATTCAACTTTAACTTTGTAAAGTCATTGGAATCAGATCAATTAAAATAAAACAAAGTCAACATAAACTTTAATTAAAAAAAATCGAATCAAATGAAATAAATTGAATCATATCAAAAGAACAAACTAAATGAATCAAATCAAATCTAAATTTTAAAAGAAAAGAAATATCAAAACCAATCCAAACATAAATAACATCAAAAGGATTAATTAAGATACTTAAGGATCTTAGTTAGACTTTTGAAAACTTCATTAGGATTTAGGATGTGGAATAAAGTGAGTTTCACCTAAAAATAAAATTCATTCTATTTCTCATTCTTGAAAACCTAAACATTACTTTAACCAAGTAAAATGAACATAAAATGGGAATAAAATCACTAAACCATTTGAATTGAAACCACCCAATGGTAAAAATTAAACAAATTCAAACTTCAAATTTAAACTTAAACTTAAAGGAGCCTAGCAAAGCCTTGCCACATAAACCCCTCATTTACACACACTAGATCATTTAGGTAACTAACTCTAAATCTAGGTTAGATCGTTATGTGTTTTTCATTAAATTTTTGTGATATGTTGTGCTGTGATTCACATGTCTATGTAGTGTATTGCTTCAGACTAGATGTCTAGGCTCATTTGTTCGTTAGACTGGATGATAGGACGATCTTTCTAGATTTAACACTATTTTCTATAGAGGACTGTGTTAAAGGGATCACTGTCATAAATCAGAAGTTATAAAATTGCTATTTGCTTGCAGATGCTGAAAATCCCTTAACATAGTCTATAGGATAAGTGGGCTTGGCAAGCAACTAATGTTGTGCCTGTATGTTTGAAAATATAACTATTGTGTGCTGTTTGTATTTTCTAACATCTATTTTGCAGGGCTTAGGATTTTTTTTTGAATTTAAAATAAAAATTTGAGCTTAGAATTAGGTTAGGATCTATGAGGTCTAGGATTAGCAGGAGTTAACCGAACCAGGAGATGGTGCAGTGGTCCTCTATGGAACACGGGGATGTCTCAGGATACTTTCAAAAGAAGACCCATAGATCTAAACTTGTAGTTCTAGGCGGTTGTATGGCGAACTCATGCCCATTTTTCTTTCTTCGGGTGTACAACGCTGAATTGGCCTATTTTTATTAATTTAATTTGGCTTGATTTATTTTGGGTACGAGTGCGCAGTAGAAACAACATGCTTTTCCTAGGTTTTTTTCTGTGACTGTGTTTATGCTATGATGAATGCCTAGATGTAGGCTCATAGGATAAACTAAATTTTCTACCCAACTAAATCAATCAAAATATGAAAATAAAAATAACTCATAACCTCATATAAAACCTTAGGCATTAAATTAAGATAATAAAATATTCAGCAACCCCTTAGCTAGATGTTTAACATCATGCATAATCATCTTATTTCACTCTTGTTAAGGGAGGGTTTTCATCTTTTTCAGAGAAAATGGACTTAACCATTGGGAGCTTATAATGGAAGAACACCTCTTTCCCTTTTGATTTGGCCCATAACCATTTCTAATTGCATGGCATTAGGCATAAAATGCATACCTATGGCCTAAAATAAATCTTGAGTCAAAATTTATTAAAACCTAAAAAAATGTGCATTAATTAGATGCATCTTCATACACTATATGATCTTAGGGATTAGGGAGTGAGTCTAGGTTCATAGCTTTCTTTCATAAAAATGCAACAGCCCAGCCATCTTGCATTCATATGACTTAATTTCATGAATTTAAAATGCACATAAGTTATGCTAGTTGGCAGGCTTCTTTAGGCAGGTTGTAAGACCAGAAGAGTTAGGGATAGGCTAGTTCTCTCAAGTCAGGAGAATGGCCAATGATTCCCAAGGATAAAACTAGGTAGAACATCTGACATATGTCAGAAGCACCTGTAGACTAGGTTCTGAAGCATCCTAATTATGAATAGGTCTTCAACCTTAGGCATTTCTGCAGTCTTGTGCTGCTAGAATCTAAGCCTTAGATTTCTAAGAAAATGATAACTTGAAATATAAAATTAAATCCTAATTTTGAAGCCCAATCATATGATAGTTGAAATGTCTACTGGGTATCCTAGTATCAATAGTCATTTCCTACTTTATCCCATTTGACTCTTGAAAATAATTCTCTCTAATTTGGACCTCTCCCAATTGAATTTCCTAAAAATCAATCCTTTGAAAGCTACCTCAGCAATCTTTAAGAATAAATACTTATTTCTTTAATTAAGAGTATTCTTAAGAAGAGACCATTTCTAAGATGTAATTAACTATAGAGGCTTGTCTTTATAGGGAATCATGATCTGAAGATAAAATATTCCAATGTATACTTTTTCATGTAGTTCAGGGGAAAATACTCTAGTACACGAAAGACCCATTAGTCATAGAAATCTTTTATTGAAATGATTGAATCCATTATAAGAGAGCATGTTTATCTTTCGAGATAATATGTTTATTCCTTAATGCCGTATTTGGTCATCTAAATAATATATTCCTAAACTCTATGTGGTGTCATTTCTTTCCTCTATTCCAGAGGAAACACCAACAAGTCTTCCTAAATTCCCAAGGTATAACATATTCCTATGGCTAACTCTTCTAAGAACTCTTCTAAGTCTCTAGGCTTAGGTTAAGTGTTCACCTAATCATTAGAAGTGTCTTAAGACTAAGGAACTCTTAGTGTCTACAAGAGTCTTAGATCTATGATGAGAAAGTTGAGAGCTCACTCCCAAAACTGAGGTCAACATTGACGCTAATTTTTTAAACTTGGACAATGTACTCATTTTGTCAAAATCAAACTTTGAGGAAGAAAGCACTAGTAAGCTTTTTTGTTTTTTGTTTTTTTTGTTTTTGCCTCTATCATTTTTTCTTAGTACTGAGTGGTGAGTTCCTGAGTATAATTACCCATGCCGGTGGGATGAGTTGTCAAATGTGAATTCTTAGTTGCATAGTCACCCAAATGCAGGAGAGTCTTCATGTGCAAGGCGAATTATTTGATGCCAGTTGTTTGATAGGGGTGACCTTTCCTCGTGTTCTCCCACATAGAGCGAGTTCATTTGGGAAAATAGATTACTTATTTAAATTTTGTTCCTCTTATTTAGATGCTACTATGTTAATCCATTGCTACCCATAAGCACTCATTGGAATCATGTGTACTTTATGAGTATACACTCAAAATGATTTTTTTTATATGGATTTTTTTAATGATATTCTAATTTCTTTCACATATAGATAAAGAAGCTTGACTAAGAATATGAATGATTAAATTTTACACATTTAGAGCACTAGAATCAAATATCCTCCACCATTGATATTCATATCATCAAATTTTATTTAATTTTAAAAATTGAAGAAGTATGATAATGATAATAGTAAAAATTACTAAATTAGTTTGGATGTGAAGACCTTACCAAATTGCATTTCTTTTGTCGTGGTTAGACCAATCAACTTTTTAAACTTTTAAATTATCTCGATACTATTTGAATTCATTCATTGCAAATTTGGGTTTAGGACATATGTCCTTATTTCTAATAAGTTTAATTAATCTTTGCATCATATCAAGTTTTGATAGTAATTATCTTGATTATATTGAAACCATAGATTTAAAAAACATGCATCTCTATTTAATAATGTATGTACAATCTTTTTACATTTCTAAATAAACTTTTGATTGCCTTTGTTACTCTTTACATGCCATCATAAATAAAGCCAAGTGATGACTTCTCATTTGAATCTACTTGCAATAACCTTATTAGTGGACAAACTATCTTTAACATGATCAAACACTCATTATAGAATTTTTATCCAAAATGATATAAGCTGCCACTTCCCTTTTATCAGTTTTTGCCAACTTTGAATCAATATATATTTTTTGTAGTAAGTGCATGCAAATCATATTTATGTTCATATATATTTTTTTTTAATGCAATGAAAGTTATTATGAAACAAGTTGCTCCATAATGCATAATTTCCATTCACCTGGCCTTTTCTTAAACAAGATAACATAATGATATGATTATAAATTTGGTTGTTACATTTGATGATCTTTTAATTATCTCAATTACATGAGACAAGCTACCTATGCCTTTCAAATTTAAATTCAAGTAATGTGCAACTGGTAGATGTTGCCATTTTTTGATGTACTAATTCTTCTATTTTTTTGTAATTTGTTGTTTTATAGGTCATAGTTGAACCACATTCTCCAGGCCAATCCACTCAATTACCTTAGAAAATAAAGAGTATAGAGTAGTTGCATCCTTCTTGATGTTAGAAGTATCAATAGATTTTAAAAATGATACACCATATGAATAGTAAACTAAGAAATTAATCAACATTTTAATTTTAGTATTCATCCACCTATCAATCTTCAAAGTGCATCATATCTTCTTCCAACAATGTCTGCAAGACTTAATACGAAGCCTACATTCCTCTTTGCAATCCTTCAACAAATTAACTCTCATTTTATAATATGAAAGTAATTGATAACTAAGACCAAATGTAGCTATTGCATCTATAGTTTTTTGAGACGATGAATTCAATGTAATAAAAGAGATGTAAATATAAAAAAATACCTAGCAAGTGTCATATTAGCTTTCTAAATAACCTTTTTAGATGTCAAAAGACTTCTAAAAAAGAGGATGTGATCTTAGCTTGATTTTGGGAGCAAAATAATTATCAATTTCATATATTTGTCCCTTTACTTTATATACTCTTTTATCATCTGCAACTATGCTTTGTGATTTATGTTGAATAAAATGATTATAATCTATTCATCACACTCTCTCTATCTTCAACTATCTGTTCATCACATAGATGCCCACTCTATCTGTCTTCCTATACATTTGATTTTGTATGAGATATTACTTTCAAATTTTCTTGCATCTGAAAGCAAACATCATGTGAAACATTCTTCATAGTGCAATGCTTTTCTTACAACATGATGTTGCTTCATTCTACTTATGCTTCCACTTTTTAATATAATTCCACAACACAAATGCTTAAATTTCTTTTTCTCATCAATGCTTATGCATTCACTAAAATGATTTCCAACTACTTTCTTTTCTTATAAACATTATGGAAAGAAATAAAAGGTTGATTTTCATATGCTCCATTCCAAATAAAAGAAAAAAAAATGATTGGTGAATAGATAAAAAAATAACAACACTCATATATCTAATAATGCTTTTTATTTATAATAATCAGTTATTGATAATAATTCCTTAAAGAAATAAAAACTTTTAGAAACAAAAATAATTATTTTTTATTGGTCCACAAAAATTAGAGTTAAAGAAAACAAAATTTAGGTCACTACTAAGAAGGGTTTATAATAGAATGACAAGTTAGCAACCATTCCAAATTTCAAATCTTTAATTTATTCTTCAACTAATTTCAAACACTAAATATGTCCCTAACATTATCTTCCATCCTCTTAAGAGATAAGCTGATGAGACTCCTTAGGGCTCCTCACCTTGAATACAATCACATTTTGCACTTAATCAATTTTCACTACTTAGATGAAACCACTTAGGTAAGCACAACCATTCATCCTATATTTCTATTGACTATTGCTATAACTCTACTATATTAAAGGCAATACTATCCTCACTATATTTGAGATAATAGTTATTCTCCAACTCTTCCCATACATTTTTTAAGACATGCAATGTGTTGACGGCATAGCTTAATTTTCTCTGCCGAGATTAATCATCTAAATTATTTAAAGATTTATAAGTAACCAACAAATATAATAAAGAAGAAAAGCTTTTAGTTTAATGCAGTTAGCAAATAACACTTCTCAACATCAAAACATCTAGCACGAAATGATTATTTGACAACAAAAGAAAGACATCAAAAATTTAATGCTAGCAAAATATTAAGAAATAGTGATTTGATTAATAAAATGATTTCAAATTTTATATATTGAAATAAACATTAAATCTTCCTTATGAATCATGAGTACTAGCAGAGACTAGCACATTGGTGACTTTAGCTAGGCTTGTCACGAGCAGAGTCCAAAGAGAATGGCTAGAGAATGGATAAGGCAAAATCAAAGGCAAACAAACTAGTGGAGGTGAAGAAGAAGATCTAAGGCCAAGATGCATGGAATTAAGGAATTTCATTTCATTGTTTGGTTGATGAACAAGCTATTAGGTTAAAAAAATTTTAATTTTTAAAATTCAAATATGAAATTAATTTTAACCATTGGATTATAAATAAATGACAAATTAAGGTCAATAAATTAGATCGACTAGTTTCGTTAAATAAGACTCAATTCACCTGTTGAACAGTCAATTTTTTCGATCCAAAATTGTTCAATACAAATATAGTTTTTCTTTATCTCAACTAGATTGGCCTTGAGACTAATTCATGATTTAAACTAGCCAATCTACTCAGGTTTTAATGACATCATATTTTATACAAAAAGTTATTGAATCTATTTTTTTTAAATGACACTCAAACTGTAAAACATATACTAAGAAATAAAAGAATAAAAAAAAGATAAGAAATTAATATAGAAAGAAGATATATGATTTTATTATAATGCTATAAAATATAAGAATCGAGATAATAATGTGCATCCCTGACTTGCCCTTATCCCATGACCCTCTATTTATACGTGAGAGAACTATCATAACTCTATAGAAAATTTTTATATTTAAGAATAATGAGTAAATAATGTGATGATGCTTAATAAAGGCTTACAATAAAATGAAGGTTTGCGAGTTGTAACTCTTTAATTATATTAAACACATATTAATGGTTTTTAAATAATGAGTAGACTTGTATGACATTGATGACCTATTTCATAATCACTTAAGTTAACTTAGCTTTCACGAGTAACCATACTGGGTGGTCAGCATTATCTTGCCTAGTTAACTGCTAAGGTTAAGTTCATGGCAAGTGGCTTTAGCCACTTCGAGTTACTCAATGAAGTTAGCTCTTGGGCCGAGGATACTTTATTGGAGAGCTTGGGGAAACTTGTTCTCAATGGTGAGTTAACCATGGCAATGGTGATTTTTTCTAGTTGACATGGGTTAAGGTATGCTTGCTAGGGTGGCTTTGGTAATTTTACTATGACGAGTTTGATGTCTGAGCTCCCCTTAACAAAATAGACTTGGACTTGAGTAAATTCTAGGTATCTATTTTGTTCTCATATTTTTCTTATATTTTTGAATGAATTTCAATAGATAAAAGAATTAAATATTATTATCCAAATGGCTATTACATCCATCATGACTAAATGATTTAATGTGACCATTCAATACATGCCAAATTATTTAAATATTAAATAAACTTTAAGTCATTAAAGCTCCTTTAAATTCTTTTAAATCTTCATTTAAGTCGTTAATTATTTAAATCGTTAAAATGTTTTAAAACAATTTGAGTCATTTCAATCACATATTAGGGCCTCATTAAATAAAAATCAACACCTTGACAATAAAAGTCATCTATATTAATGCTAATTAGATTAATTACTATAAAACAACTTTTAAAGCATTCTAAGAAAGAAAAAATAAAGAGAACGTTGCTTATCTTTTAAAATTAACATAAGATGAAAGCTTAATTTCAAAAATGAGATTTTTCTTATTTTTTAATTTATTTAATTTGTCTAATATTATTTATATATTATATTATATATTTTTTATTTTCTTGTTTATATAAAAATCAATTTAAAAAATAATCACTTTCTCCTAATTATGAAAAACTTAATCTAAACTTAAGTAAATATTAATATAATTTGGTACATAACTTATTTTGATTTTATTAATTATTGCACTTTAGAAATCATTATTTTAAGAAATAAATAAATGTAATTTTACTTATTTAATTAATATCTAAACTAAATATTAAATATTTGAAAAGTAATATTATCTCAAATTAATATAATTTATGATAAATTTAGTTATTTAATATTTAAAATTATTAAAATTTTAAATTGTATAGCAATCCATTAAGAAAAATATTGGCCTTATATGCTCATATTATGCATGACTGGATAATATTCCCTTATATTTTTATTTAAAGAAATATACATAAAAGTTCATTTTATGTGAAATTACCTCCAATAAAGGATAGCCTCTCATACTCCATGAAATGGATATTGGACTTATTAATTAATCAAATTTGGTTTGGACTTTGGTTCAAATTAGGCTATCTATAGGACCAAAATATGAAATTGAAGAAGAAGTGCTCAAAAGGCATCGTAGAATTGACAATTAGTGGCATGTGAGGAATAATAAGTTAGTGATAGAAGGTTATTAAGGTCATGTATCTATGAGACTAACATGTGAGAGGTAGTTGATGACATATGATGAAAGCTTTTTGGGGCTAAAAATCTATAAGACCATTGTGCAAATGTGAAGAGAAACTCTATGCATTATGGGACCAACGATTGGTAATGTGTGCATGAGAGCTTGGGCAGGCACCCATGGGAGCTTGCTAATGCCAATCATTGACAAAATTGGTGATTAGCTAAAAGAGAAGAGGAGTTAAGGTGGAGGAGCTTGTTGAGCGTTAACATCATTGAGATCAATGATATGTGAAAGAAAAAGAGTTCATGCAGAATGATGGAATGATGGTTCAAATGAATGGGGTTTAAGCTAATTATGTCAACTCAAATGAAGTTCAAACTTTTAATCTGAACCTTTTGCAAACAAAAGTCTTATCCAAGTTTGAACAAAAGCCGAATGAGTCCAAAATAGTTTGAAAAAGTCGCCTTGATGCCAGGAAACTTGGTAGAGTAAAAGTTCATACTTAGTTTATTAAGTCAAAACAGATATTTGAAGAATTTAATAATAAAACTCAAAATTTTACATGAAAACCTCAAAAAGAGAAAAATTATGGGCCTAAATAAAAATCTTCCACTATTTTAGAGTACAAAATTTTTAAATGGATTACAAAATTGTAAATATAAAGGTCATAAGAACTTCAAATAAAACCAGAAATTAGATAAACACGGTTTCATGGTAGTAGATGATGGTCTGATAAATAATGATGAAGGCATGCTTTGATGACCGATGAGATTTCGATGGTTCGGTGGACCCCATCACGGGCTATAGCGGATAATGATCATCATTAGCAACGGAGGCGGTCATCGTGTGGCTGAGAGGATAACCGCGCATTGACCACTAATGCGATTCCAACTACGGGGCGGGCAAATTTATGCACCTGCTACCGCGCGACGGGCATAACATGGCCGACCGCTCCAGCGTAAGGCGCAGGTGACAACTTGCCAGCACCAGCACCGACCATTTCCAGTGGCCCGCATCGAAATGGTGGTGAATATGAATTTTGAATTTATCTTTCGTTGTATGTGAATGAGATGATTGATTGTGAAATACATTCAAAAGCATATGACGCAAAAAATTTAATATTCAATGTATTTTGAAAAGATCATTAAATGAAGCAATTATGAGATTTTAGATGAGATCATAGGATCGATTGACCATAAACACTTGTTAAAATTAATATCAGCTAATTCAAATCATTTTATCGGATTCATACTTTAGGTGATTTTGTGTTTCGGATCATTATTATTCAACATCCAAAATATATCTTTTAATGAAAATAAGAAACTTCAATTTAAATTGGTCCAAATCGAGCTCTTCATGTGAGCACAAGATATGCGCCTTTAAGCCCGGTAGCAGGCATAAGTATGCCGAAACCAAGATTTTCGATTATGGACCATCCGCACTCACGGTCGAAGGCGCTCCCATGGTTGCTCACGCGGCACCGGCCATACTGCGTCGGCCACCTGGCTCGCTAGCGATAACATTATTGTTTCCGGGCACGGAGAACTCGTCGCTGGCGCCACGGCTGCTGAGCTCAAAACCCATCGCTGCATCGCTGCAGATGGGACCAGCGGCAGACCCGCAACTCTATGGGTCCGACTGAAACCTTCGCCTCCCGGTATTATCACGCTACTGACCCATTTCGTGATCATAATCTCTTCTGAAGATCTATTCTCTCAAAATGTATGGTTATGGACTGCAAATTTCATTGAAGATTTGTTATTTTCATGTATTATATATATTTTGATGATTGAGATAATATCATCCAAAAAATATTTATATTTTAAAAATTCTTTATCTAATTTTGATGTCAAAGAAATGAGGAAACTGAAATCAAGCTAAAAACATAAACTTTTATCAGAACCTAAATATTTTTATTGATTTTATAAAATCAAACATCTAATCATTCTACAAACAAGATATATTTTTTATTGGATTTAATCTTTAAAATACATCAAATAATTAAAAAATATTTTAATTATATATATTGATTTTGCAATTATTAAAAAAAATCAATTATAAATATCATTTTCAATATAAAAAAAATAAATAAATTAAAACTAAAATACAAACAATGAGGTGTAATTAATTTGATAATTGTATTTGAGAAGTTTAGAATTTTATCATTTTAGTTTTTTTTTATTTTTTAATTAATTTCAATTTTTATTTAAGTGAATCAATTTAATTATCATTTTTTAACTTATTGTTTCTTTGTTAATTTGACTATCTCATTATCCCCATCATCAATCTACCATCCTTGTTCCTCACTATCCATACCATCATCCATTTAATTTTTTAGTTAATTTATATATCTTTTAAATTCTCTACCATATTAAAAAATTAAATATTTTATATATTATATATTTCATTAAAAATAAAATTATTAAAATTTTAAAATAAATATATTAAATTTTTAATAAATATTTTATATATTATTTTAGATTTTTTATTAAGTTTTATATTATTAAAAAATAATTTAATAAAAAAATATTGATAAATTTTATAATATATTTTAAAAAAATAATAAATATTCTTTAAATGATATTTTATTGGATTTAGCTTTTAAAAGTAAACTTTAAATATAATTTTAAAAATATATATTAAGATTTTTAATTAGTTTATTTGTAATAGTTAAATTCTATTAATATTTAAAAAATTAAATAAAATTTTAAAAAATATTATATCATATTGTATTTGGAAAGGAAATTTGGTTGTGATTGCTATCGAAATTTCTACATTTTATTTGCATGCTTCATTGAGTGCAGGATTTGTTCAACCTATTTTTTAGTTTATTTTTTTTTTTGTTTTTACTAAATTAGATTTTAACGTGAACATTTTAGCCCTTTAAGATCTCGAAGTAAGATCTACATTGTGCTTCAAGGTACTTCTTGATTAGAAATTGTCCCTGTTCTAGATTTAGCATATATTAATTTTTTTAATTAATTTTTAACACAAAATAAAATATCTTAAATATAGCTTAAAATAAAACTATTATATTTTAAATTCTTGACAAAATAAATATCCCTTAATTTGAAAATAGGTTGAATGCCAAACACACAGCATATTAATTGATAATAATTTGTAAAATCTCATTATATATTTTAAAAAAAAATAAGTTTTATAAAATGATTTTGATGCTTTAAAAATAAATATTACATATAAATATATTCTAAATTTTTATGATGTTTGTAATATTAACAATTCTATTAAATCTATTTAAAAAAATAAAAACTTTTAAAAAATATATACATGTTTGTATTTTGAAATTGCAAAACTTTTTACTTTATGTCTTTAGATTTAGATTGTGCAATACAAATTGTAATACCACTAAATTTGATTGTTCTTTCCTGTTTTCTTCTTTAAATTTAAGACATATTTAAGTGTTATTTAAAAGAAAGAATAGTGATCTGAAAAGAGGTTCTCCACTTATAACAGTATTCTTTAATTAGAAATTGTACCTTTTTTTTAAGATAGCATATAAGTGTTTGTTTTTTATTAAAGAAAAATTTAAATATCAGTTTAAAACACTGCTTCTAAAGATCAATCTTAATCTGTTATATAATATTTTATTTGTTAGATGTACCTCTAATGCTTTTTAAATTTTTTTTCTTGATTTTTGTTATATTGGTAATAACTAAAAATAGGAAGTCAAAAGAAAGATTTTGACTGAATATTAGCTGAGACATATGCATAGACTAATGTTGAGATTTCATAATACCACTCTTTCTAGATCTAGATAAATTATTTTTCTTCTATGAAGAAATATATTTTTTAAAATAAAATTACTTTAGAGATGACTTGATTACCGCTACTTTTGTTTCTTCCTTGAAAAGATATCACTGAAGTTTACATTTATTTATTATTTGAAAATAGTTAACCATCACCTCATATGAATCTTTTTTGATCATAGAACACATATTTACTATTTTTCTAACACATAAAATTTTATTATTACTTGAATAGGCAAAACATACTACGCCACGAATGAAAGAAAGTTACGGCCTTTTACGTGGTATGTAAATTAATAAAGTTTTATGTGTTAAACGAGTAAAAGGATTTCTACAGATGTATGTAAAAACCCCTATTTTTTATGCTAGCATTATTGCTTGACATGTTTTTTGTTATATGCTTTCATACAGTTTGATATATGCTTTCATATAGTAAATGTTACTATTATTGTGACGGTTTCCCTATTTAAGCATGAATACTGTGGCAGCTTTAGTGCAGGGTAAAGCTTGGTGCTATACAAAATTTATTAAATGTTAATGTTTATACTAATTATCATGGCATTATGTGGATACTTGGGTTTGTATTTGGATGTGATTTGTGATCTACATGTGAAGTTGCTAAGAACATGTCAATGATATGGAGAATATTCTAGAAAATGATTTAAGGCAAGATTATGGCCGGGTATGCTTAATGAGAGATAATTCTCCAAAATGACCTGCAACGCAAATAGAAGAAAATTTGCAATGCTAGAATTTACTATGGCAGATGCAATCAACCTTATGCAGAGAAAACACAAAATAAGCATGCCAAATTTCATTATGAAGTACACACATGCAAATACTTACCATCTTTGATGATTGACAAAATAAAGAATTATGTCTATGTGAATCACTAAAGTTTGTGTTTATTTTCTAGCCTTTCTCTTCTTATTCAACTTTGAGAGATGTCATTAATATTCTTCAACTTGAAGCTTGTGAACTTTCTTTTTAAGTATGTACTTTATTTTCAATAATCTCTTACTTATCATTCCCACATCTGCATATGAAAAGGTTAGAGTGGTCAAAATATATTTACTAATCTTTATTGTAAAAGAGTTTGATGAAAATAAGTAGATTTATCATTCAAATTATCTAATTCAATTTCATTATAAGAAAATAAATGACTATTCAAAGATACCATAATATATAATAAATAGTTTTAAAAAAAATTAACATAATTTTTTAAAAATCAAATTGCTCTATGCTAGCCATAGGATGATAAAAACATCTTGTCCAAAAGACTATGCAAAACATGGGGTGTGTGCCATCAGGATTTCAACTCGTTGGGTGTTAGACTAATTGTATGTGTCGAGACTCTAATATCAACTATGTAGTCTAGACACATCATGAGAAGAGGGTGGCTCGGGGTTCAGGGCGGGGGTTGAGTTTGGTGCGTATTAACACTATTGAACGCATTTTTTTAATTCTTTCCAAGTCAAATCATCATAATCAAGAATACTTAAATAAATAAATATTCATTCAGATATACAAACTAAACATACACATGGCTAACAAATTGTGGATAGACATTGCATCTCAAAAAATATTAAATTGAACATTTAATACTTTCTTCAAGTTGCAAGTGCTCCAAGCTAGCCCAATGGAACTAACTTTACATCATCTTGATGATTATTGATATAATTATCCTAGAAGAGATACTTAGTATATCATTAGATGATCATACAAAATCAATTTTCCTTAAATCATTACTGAGTCATAAATGAGTCATTAGGCTCACTGGTCAACATATATGATCCAAGCAAAAAACCAAGGACCAAAATACATACTTATAGCTCCATGATTTAAATTTACTTTGGAAACAATCAAAATAAAATAGATTGATGGAAGTCAGGTTTGAGTCTCTAATATTGATTGTTGATCTTAATCTTTACTCTTATTAGGACATCATAGGTTGAAAATTTTTCTAGGGTGACAGTTATAATGTTTATGCATGAACATATTGGTTTAGGGCTGTGAAGATCTAAGTCAATGTTGAAAGAAAATTCTTATATAATTGTGAAATGATTTATGCTATCTTCCACAAAAATATCACACAATTGTTTGTTGGTTTTTTATATTCATGCTAGGTGTAAGCTTTATAATTATTTTTATTTCACTAGAGCATTCATATAAAATGATTATTAATCAATTCTCAATGTAGTTCTCATTGCTTGAATGAGATGCTTGTGCCTTTAGAAGTTTTCTATTGTCAATATTAACATTTCTATCTTTTTTCCTTTAATTTTATTGTTAATAGCATTCCTTATTTAGTGATATTTATGGTTTTAGTTGTGTTGGATTATGTTTTTGGAATAAAATTTTTTTACATATATATTTTTAATGGTAGCTGCTATTGCAGTTGGCTAAGATAACTAGGATTGCGGCCAAGTTTAGCCAAGCTGACAATACCAATGATCTAATTTGGCTTGGTTATATAACAAGTTTTTCAAACTTGGCACGAGCTTGAATTGATCTTTCTAATGTGTTTTTCCTTTGCTATCTATGATTTAGCTTGGCTTCTACTTGGCTTATCTAAATTAATTTGCGAAGTACTTATTTGAGTTATTAAACATGCTTATAAACAATTAAGTTATAAATGAATTCTCATGTAGTTATCATATTATAGTAATTTTATAGGTATAAATGAACAAACAATTGAATAAACTTTGAATTAGCATCTAGTTATTTTACATCAATTAAATAAGCACTAATTAAATAAGATAATAGTAGGACTAAAAAAGAACTGATGATTGAATTGGCATATTAAAGTTCGAAAAGGAGAGCAACGACTAAATAATAGGACTAAAAATAAGATACGAGAGTTGCAAACTGCATTGCGATGGGCATATGACACGTTAGAGAAAATGCATCAAAGGCTAAGATAATGTATAGACTATGAAAAGCTAGTAAGGAGATGCACTCATCTTTGACTCTCATGTAGAGGGCTATGGCAAAGTGCTCTTAAATCGTACTCATAAACATGTTGATTGCAGGCATGTTGAGAAGTAGAAGATTTGTTAACCTTTGAAGGCTCTATTCTTAGCATAATTCTAACAATGCACTCATGTAAATATAACTCTTTTGACCTCGATTGACTAGAATGTATAGATTGAATGTGATAAAAATGTAGAATGATATGTGAAAAATAAAAACAAGAGGCAGAAAAAGTAACATAACCTAATAATTAAATCTATAATATTTTAATATTTTAAAAAATAGTTAATTAAGTTGCTTTAAAAAACTTAATTGAATAGTAAACGAACTATCATTGAGCTTAATATTAAGCTTTTAATAAGTTACTTGTTGAACAATAAACAAGTTGTTCATGAACGTAAGTAAACAAGTTCGATTGTGCTTAAGCTTGGTTACTTTAACCTGTAAGTTTATAAAAAATGCTTAAACTTGCTCATTTACTAATAAAATAAAAATGAGACATAATGCAATCAAGTTTTAATCTCCTATTTTGATATATCTATAGTTTTTTTGGTGATTGATAGAATGTTTCTAAGATGTATTTGTCTATTTGTCATGCTGATCATTGGTAGACAAATAGGTCATTTGTGGCTATGAAGATATGAAATATGATCACTTTTTCATTATTTTCTACCTCTTTTTGAATATATAGTCTTTCAAGCATCCCAACTTTACATTTGTTCAATGGGTTGCTTGCCCTTTAATCAGATTTTTACTTTAAAGACTTGTAGCTTCTTAACGATAATGATCTGTAACATTAGCAAAATTTTTGAAGGTTTATGCAAACAAATGCTTGGTGGTGTATTAGTACCTGCATTAAGATTTACATGAGACATATTCTTCCCCCAACAAACAAGAAGTTGGTGGAAATGCTGATAAGCCGTTGTAGTTAGTATAATAGACATGCATTTCTCAGACGTTAGTTCATAACTTTATTATATATTTGCTTGGATAATACATGCATCAGTAATTTTGCAGAGCATATTAAAGACCATCTTCAAATTGGTGATGGTTTTTACATTGATAGCCTATTATGACATATTTACTTCCACTATTTCTACCTTTATATAATTATGCCATACATTAATGTATTATAGTGTTTATGGAGGATGCCACCTATGCTATTAGTTCTACTATCGCATTGACTTAATGCTTGTGTTAGTAATCCTGTGTTCATATAAAGCTTTTTAGTTAGTTTTGCGTTAGTAATCCTGTGTTCATATAAAGCTTTATAGTTAGTTTTTTGCCCATCCATTGATGTATGAAAAAAAATCAATTAAATAATAGCTTAGTTAATTTCTATTTAATATATTTTCTTATGCTAATCCGTGATGCTGATCATTAATTTTCTTGTAAAAATGTTTGATTCTTCTGGTGAAAATGATCTTCATCCTTTTGTAGCTAGGGTAACTACCTCCTATAACTTTTAAGTTTTGATTTCTCAGTTTCAGCTGTGAGCTATCTTATTCTTATAGCTGGATAATAAAATTAATTGACAGAGGCAACATGGTCATCCTTCAGTAGACTTACCCTTTTTTGATTGTGAATTAAAAAATCCTATAGCGTTATTAAGTTGGCATATTTTTTTATAACTTCATAAATTTTATAGGCCCGGTTGCTGAAGACATGTTTCACTGGCAAGCGACAATTATGGGTCCTCCTGATAGTCCTTATGCAGGGGGAGTTTTTCTAGTCAACATTCATTTCCCCCCAGACTATCCATTCAAGCCACCCAAGGTATCGGTCATACTGATTTACACTCCAATAATCTTGTTATCTATCAGCTTGGTTATTCCACATGCTTATAAATGAGTTATGTATAATTTCCTTATTTAATGTGTTCCTTCTGAGATTTTTTTATCATGATCAAACTGTGCATGTGGTACATGTTGACTAATTTTAGGTGTCACTTGTTTATTTATTTATTTTGCTAGCAGATTATTGCTAATAGATATTTTGATTTTTTTACAAGAATTCTAACATTTATATTTAACTATGGACAAGTGAAATGCTAGCCAATTATGTAATGGCTCATGCATGCAAACTATGCAATGACGGTACTTTCACCTGGTTTACTAGATTCTTGATTCTTTGATGACCATTCATCTAGTTAAATGGAGAAAAGTCATTCAAATCCATTATTTATGATGTGATCTGGAAAAGTGCAGTCTTAAGGGATCCTTGGATAGGATAATCCATTAATCCTAATGTCATTTTTTGATCTTACAAGGTTGTTTGGGTTGTTAAGATATTCATGCTAGTCAAATCCACTGTAGATATTCATAGACCGCTCAACCATAGCAAAAAGCCATAGCTTTTTGTTGATAATCCCAGTTTTAGTCTTGTATTTGTTCAATTTATTCTTTCTCAACTTGGATTCCAAGGGGTGGACCTTGAAAAGGTATTGAATGAGAATGGTAATTCATAAATATCAATAGCAAGAAATTATATATTTTTATCAAAGAAAGTTTTTGTGAATGATTTCAATTTTAAACAATTCTGCTAATCTTGATATGCATGCCTAATTCCATTATTTCACTTCTTATGGTTATTGCAGATTGGTTTTATGAACTTAAATGACCTGCTAATGAAGTTTGCGGAAAGATGATTTTGTTAAATTCTTCTTTGTTGAAAGAACCAAATGATGGCTTAAGGAGTGAGTCTAGTGCACCATTAGAGTTGTGAAATGAAATTCATATCTAGTGTAAGTTTTAGTATGGATGCAATTGTTGAACGGTTTTTTTTTTTTTTAAAACTTATAGTGGCTATAAAGATTGGATATATATTTTCAAGTGTATTGTCCCACTTGAGAATTTGTTAGTTTACGACTGAGTTTTCATATTTATACCATGTAAGTTTACCTAATGACCTTGCACACACATTGATTTAGTTATTTAAGTCATCCTTAGCCAATGATCATTAGGTTGAATCTTAAGATCAAAGAGCAATGCAAATTGACTGTTTAAGAAAAGGTTCGGTTGGGAGAGCTTAGAGCCCCTATACAGTCCCAACTTTACTCATCTAAAGAAGTTATTTAGCATATGTATTATGACAAAAAAGCATCAACAATACTATCAAGTTACAATTTTCATATTTTCATTTGATGATCTATTGGATACCATGACTCGATAATGAACTTTATTTAGGATTGATTTTTTTAGTAATTATCATCAAAATATGCATATGTGAGGGGGATGGTTGGAATACTATCTTTAAGCCATAATGGATTATAATGCTTTTTTCCTTGTGTGTAAAAAAATGCAACAAGCAAATTCATATTGGTGAATTATGTGCTCTATCTTTTGTTAACATGTTATTATATAGTTTTATAATATTCTTATCGATTATTGGACTAGGATGGATCATCTTACTTATAGGTGTCAAAAATGACCCAAACTGAATTTGACTTAAAAAACTCGGGTTCGGGTTGACCCGATTAGTATTTGAGTTAGGATTTGCCTCGATTATTATCAGGGTTAGGTTTAGGTTTGCCCAAACAGTCGAAAACAACCCAAATATGTCTTGATTATTGTTTAGGTTCAGGTTAGGCTGGTTCAAGTTATGTTACTTGGGTCAAATAGACCATGTTTGGGTTAATTTGTTTGTGCTAATTCAAAAAAAAAAAAAAAAAAAAATATATATATATATATATATATAAAACTCACATAATAAATGGGTTAAATAGGTTGAGTTCAGGTTGGATTCAGATCAAAACTTTTGACTTATATAATAATTGGGTTGAGAGTAGGGGTTTTAATGGATCATCTACATATTGGAGATCTGTTTGTTAATTTTATAGGGATGGATCTTATTATTGGTTGGGGTGTTTAAATAAAATGTATATATATATATATATATATATATATATATATATATATATATATATATATATATAATATACATGTGTATTTTTGAGAGGTCCCATGGTTTCTAATCAAGCTCTTTGGACATTATTGTTTAAAGCTCTGTCACATCCTGGATGATAGAACTATTTGTATCCTTGATCTAATCTACCTACACCTCCAATCCATTCCCCACTAATTAACTTCAAATTTTAATTTTAATTTAAGGTCAAAATTTGAGCCTAAGTAGCCTTCTTAATTATGCGTGTTCTCCTAGGGCTTGACCTCATAGGCATTCTTATACTCATATCTAAATAAACCTAAAATCAATATCAGGAGAAATTTGATTAAAAAAAACTTAATCTGCCTCAACGACAACTACTTTTTTGTTCTCTCTTACATGTCTAGGAGGTTCGTAAGGAGTTGATTTTTCTTGAGCAATTCACAAGATTGGTCATTGGATGGATGTGTAGCAAAGTCACTTAGGTAGCTTGTATTAATTTCTCATCAGAGTCTCTAATAATCTTCCTACTCCACAGCAATTAATTTCTTTGATGGAGCATTAAAGTTCATGATTTTACTAACTTCTTTGTGGCTACTTTAATGAACGAACTACAACGATTGAGAGAGGACTACCCAAGAAAACTTTGATTATTTTGGTTGTCAAGCTTGAACTTGATGGTCCCCCGCAAGACAAGGTTATTTTTTACTTGTATAAATGCTATATTATAAACTCAAATACTATGCAGACATGTTATTAGTCTTGTATTTTTATTTTTATTTTTTTAATTGACAGTTTTTTAGTACTTAATGAAAACTGCATGGAGACCTTTAGTACAATTTCTAGATCAGTATAATTATGAGAATTATCATTTATCATATCAAAATTAGAAAATCCAGGAACATAGTGAGTACTATGATTTAAAAATCTATCTTAATTAGGATGAATATATATTTATTTTTTAATATATATTGTATCTGTCCCATTTTTTTTCTTGAATTGTCATGTTTTGTATTCATGGCATGCCCATGTCCCCATATGACTAGGTGGATTATAGTGCGAACTCCTGCCCTTTTATTTTGGAGCATTAGCTCATTTCTTCTTTCCAGATATTTCACACTAAATAGGAACATAAATTATCAAAGCAATGAGCTCTTAGCAAAGTGATTAGCTCTTAGCTATAATTTAGTTAAGTATATGTCATGACCCCGACGAGCTTGTATACTTGATTGTGGAAGGACTAATAAAACATTCTACAAATTAACATATAATGGGCCTTATCCTCCAATGGTTGACTCCTCATAGAACATAGCATATGCATCATACCATGTCCAACTAACATGCTTACATTCTTCAATCGATCTTCCATGAGAACATATTGTGTTTTTATGAAGATTCTAGATCAAAGAGCACATTGTGATTATGAGTTCTTTTGCACAATTTAATTGCATGTTCTTAATGTTCACTGGTTTTATTTTTATTTATCTTTATTGCAATGTATCTAATATTGTGATAGTAGTATAAAGAGAATGAAACCATTGCATTAGAGCTAAAAAATTTGTGCCCGGCCTTCGCTGAGAGTTTTGATTAGTGTCGGGTCAAATATTTAAAAAGCAGATTAATTTGATAGATAAGCACTGCCTAGATATGTCATCCTCATTTTGTAAGAACTTTAGATTTGATTTGAAGTTTTTCATAGGCATAAACACTTACGGTTAATTACTCTCAATAACGAGAACTTTCGATTAGGGCTAGTTGTTAGATTGATCATTGTAGTAGTTGTTTACGTTATGAGATTTGAAAATTCACCACCATTTAACTTAAAACAATGGTGGGGGAAATGATGATGAGCTAGATTAAGATTCCATGGTTCCATCGTTCTAAGTTGTAATGATCCTTGCTCTACTTTATTGGTAATAGTCGACCCAACTCGACCAAAAGATTTTTATCAACAACCAAGGGTTCCGTCGTTCAAGGAGACCTCATAGACTTAAGATGTATGTTCGTCTATGGGGACAATCTTAAATCAATCTTAGCTAACAGAGAGATTTATACCCTATCAAATGTATTTTATGATTCACAACTCAAATAATAAATTAATCAGGGAACTTGTGGGCATATGATTGTGACTGTAATTTAAAATTATTATTTTGTTACGAGCCACCCGATTAGAGGGTTGTGATCATAATCAGTACTTTTTTATGGTTCTATTTTATGGCGAAATCACACAAATAGAGGACACATGCTATATCCTCATTAGCATTAGGTGATTTTAGTGTGATTATAAAATATATTTGATATAACATTAGCTCTTTGTGAGTTTAGGTTAATCCTAAACTTATTAGCCTCGATAAATCATTGTAAAAGGTGGATGAATTTTTTGCTTTAAGTTTTAGATAATAAATTTCTTTTGAATATTTTGAATTTTAAAATTTTCTTAAAGCTTTTAACATTTTGATCTTGATATAAGCCTTAAGTGATTTACATGTGGAATTGGAGCATTTTGGTAAGAATTCCCTCTTGTTGATATTTGTTTCAACACGATCATCATCTTGATAAGATATTTGAAGTATTTGCATTTGTTAGTTAATCAAAGTTTATTACTTAAATATTATTACAAGTACCAGTTTCGTCAACTTCAATCTTTGTAAGAAGGAGGATCATTAAATGAAATTCAAGTTATTAACTTATAAACTAGGTATCTTATTCTAGAGCATGTTTAGCATGATAAACTTTGAGTTTAATCTTGAAAGAGAGTTTGTCATTTCAAAGTAATTATAAGTACTTTAAAACATTTGCATGCTTTTTGAAACAAGAACAATTTGAATTTAGACTTTATCTTGGCCAGTGCAGCATTCTTAGGTCCTTCATTTGAATGCTTTAATGTATTGGTTGGAGCATAATGCACTTAAATGAATTTATGTGAACTTATGTAGCATACATCATAAGTTTCGATGCTTTATATACTTGCATGAATTTTGATGCACTCGTATACTTTTCAAAGCACTTGCACAACTTCTAAGGTGATGTGATTAAGCTTTAAAACTATTGTACGATGTGTGCAAATGACTTAAAATATTGCTTAAATTTAAAATTGTTTTGTACGAATGTTTTATCATTAGGATGCATACAACATTTCTTTTTGGAAGTCTTTGAAAGGTTACCTTTTGTTACTTGCATAAAATATTGTGAATTCGGTGGCCAATTATATGGTTAACATATTGCATTTCTATTTGCATTTAGTTCACAATTTATAGAATTTTGAATGTTTTAACAAAGCCTTACTCGTCTTTGTTGACGAACCTCCAAATTCACAAGTTCTATTAAAAAATTTTCATTTATTTTCAATTTATTCAATGCAACATGCAAAATCATTTAAATGTTCATCAAAAGGTTCATTTATGCTCATCGATGAGCCTAAAAGTTCTATCATTGCTCATAAGTGAAATTTCAAATTTGTTGCAAGTCCCTTATTTGTATCCAATTCTATCTTTTTTGAAGCAAGTCATGTCATAATTGAATATTCATTTTCATTTATGTTTATTTTGTAAACTTGAGTTTGTAGAGTTGAATTAGTTATGTTATTTAATTCAAATGATAAATTTTTGTTCTTTTCAAGTGATGCTTCGACGAAATTTCAGTAGCCTCTTAGCGTCTCTCATATGTAGAGGGTTTCATCTGTAGTGTTAGGCCTTCTCATCACTCCTAAAAAGGCATGTATGGTCAATGTAATGTGACACTACAGCCGGGGATCTTCATACCTACTATACTAAAAAAAACATGCATAGGCCTTCAATGGTAGTTGCACGAAGAACATTTTTTTGTTCGTTGGAACAACGCGTATAAGTACCTTTGTCAACAATTTTTTCGTCATGTTGAAGTAATGTGCACAGTTAGTTTTTTATAATATTTCCGCTGCATTAGAACAACATGAATGTGTGCTTAATTTTAGGTCATTTTACATATTTCACCTTCGCACGACGGTGTTGGTTAATGTCGGTTTAAAGTGGAGGGGAAAACATAAAATAGAGGAGGGGGAGTGGTTTCTTCTCATTTTTTTAGTTTTCTAGAGAGAAAAGGTAGAGAGAGAGAGGGAAAATGAAGGAGAATAAAATAAATAAAAATATAAGATTTTTTTTTGTTTTCTATGTGGGGAAGAGAGAGAGAGAGAGGGTAATTATATGCACACACACACAATAAGAGGAGGGAGGTTAGGTGCCAACTGGAACCCGATCCTTGCTATCTGGGTAAGGTAAGGAGAGGCACGTGGTTGCTTGGTCTGGAAGAATAGAGGGAGAGGGATGGTGCTCGATTTGTGGGATTTGTGCAGATGATGTGCAGTAGAACGAGAGAGGGAGACATTGATTTGTGCAGGCGGTTAGGAGGAGATATATGGGGGAAAAGGTTAGGTTATTGACTTGAGGAGAATATGAAATGGTTGGCATTGCTGTGCGAAGAAACAAGGAAGAGACGAGCACTGTTGTCACGAATGATAATGAAAGGAGTTAGGGAAGGAGTTAACAAGGGTTTCTGAGAGCTTCAGAAATATAAACTCATTCAGCAAAAGCTAGAAATGAGATTACAGGAGACACAAGGATGCCTCATTATTGGTATGAGTGGCTCGGTGAGTACAATTGATGGGTGAAGGAAGAGGGAGAAGTGATGGTGAAGTTTGTTTAAGGCTATGGTAGGTTGGGATTTGTGTTCTATCGAGAGAGAGGAGGATAAAGAGTTGTTGGGTGTCGTGTGTGATAGAGAATGGAGAGGAAGGCACAAGTTAAGCAGAGGACTTTGTGCATTTGGTACTTCGTGGTGTTTGTGGACTGAGACGTGGGAGCTCATGTATAGGGCTTTGAAGACGTGGGTCTGGATGTTCAAGGACTTAGAGTCCCTGATACAATTATAATGATGCAATTGATGTTGATCACGCCAAAGAAATTATAATTTTCAGGTAGAAAACCAATAACAATATAGTTGGTTTCATACTTAGTGTTTAATTACATTTTTGCCTTTGTGAATATTAGTGTTGTGGGTATATACTACTCACCAAATAGTGAAATGCATGCGATTTTGGATATTTTCAAAGTAGTGGAGTCTCTTCCAGTTTTTTTCTCTTTTGTAATCGTCTCCTTATCTTCGCCATAGTTTGATCCTGCATCATGTGGTATCAAAACCAATGGGTGAAGATCGAAGACGACTTAGCTTGCGACGTCGACCGAAGTTGGTCATACCTCCAGGATTTTCAAGACCACCGCGCAATTGATTGATGCCCTAGATTTGGTGTTTTAGCCGGTTGTTCGAAGTGTGTGATGGGAACTCCTCCACCTTAAAGACAACGATGTGCCCCATCTGGGAACCAGATTGACAGATGTAGCACCCATACCAGAAACAAACAACATTGTTGCGGGGAATCAAAATCTGTGGCTTTCTCGTCAATCCTACTAACCTACTTTAGCAAGCTTCTTGGATCCATTAGCGAGCTCTACCCTCATTGTTGGATTGCATTCTTCACAAATTCGGTCAATGATGTCACACCCGACCTTATCTTGGTCAACTGCGTTAATAACAGAATAGGATGACTCGATTGGACATTTCGCGCGTTAGCCAAAGCAGTGAAAGGTGTATCTAATCAAATCATCACTAAACTATTCATATACACTTAACTTAATTCATATCACAAATCTGAGCGTGAAATCTTTAAATAAATACAGGCGGTAAAGACATTTAATTTGTGCGTGCGCTTTAACTCCCAAAACTATACTGATTCAATAAACAGGCCAAAACTACTGCCTTTTCCGAATTTTAGCGTCATAAAATTTAAAGCAGTGAGACGCTAAAAACAAGCTCTGCAAGGTAGAAACAAATGTGCGTGACATGTAAATCTATAAAGCGTAAAGCGTAGTCATCGATAATGTAACATTATCGACAATATCGTAGGTCTTTGTAGAAATGTAATCGTAGAAATATAACAATATCGTAAGTTCATAATCAATCAATGTCGAAAACGATGATTTTTTTTTTGATTTATTATTTAATCATTTTAGAAATGTATTTATAATTCTTGGGTTTGACTTTCATTCATAAGTGTCACGACGTCGACTAAAACAAGGTAGAAAGGCTCGACCATACTACATCTACAACTACCGACAGGTTGGACGACTAACGACACCAACCTCAAAATGTCGAGAGGGATCTAAGATCCCTAATCACGGCTCATCTCGTCGAACTTTTCTTTCTTTGATTCACTATCTTCTATCACAATTTTCCGACATTTCGCTTATCACATTATCGATTTAACGTGTTTTCATTTTTATATGCATGATAAATCAATCTTTGACTAGGCTTTTATGTCATTGTAAATCATCATCATTAATCAACATTTATATATGCATTCAACATGATATCTACATTTTATATATAAATTCATTTATAAGTGGTAGAAATAATGGCATACGTAAGAAAGCGTTAATTCGTTAAGTATGTCTCCGCCATTGCAGTCGATTAATGTGCATAATTCTTCCACCGACTATAATAAAATAACTCTTCATGACTCTCCTATGAAACGTAATTAACTAAATCTTACCCAATTGATCTCTCATAAAACTTTGGAAAGCGACTCCAAAGTAATCTCCAAAGAAATCTCCCGTCATTAATTACCTAATCAATAAACTAAAATTAACAAACACTCATCAATCCAAATCCCCTCATAATTCTACTCACTGACCAAAGCGGTTGAATTCCTGATCCACGCATTTCCAGGAAGGCTGAAGAAAAGGAGAGGAAAAAGAAACTTACAAGTTTCCCAGTTTCCGATCGGCCGAAACGAATTCCCTAGCCGTCGGTTCTAATTTCCCCAAACCAGCAGCTTCTGGGACTTTCATTGGGCGTACCAGACAGCGGCCGGCGGTTAATGGCGCTTCCAGCCAACAGCAGTCGTCAACCGAGGTCAGCGAGCCGACGGCGAAGCGATGAAGAGAAGCGGTTCTGGTGAAGCCGGCGGAACTCGCGTTCGTCGTTCAAAATCCGAGCGGCCGTCAGCCGAAGGAAGGAAGGCGACTTCGTCGCGCAGTTTATACGGGCACTAGTCAAAGCCGACAAAGGGGCGGCTCGGCGTTCGTCCGGGGCGGGTCGATTCCGAGGAAGGAAAGGAAATCCGTCGATCGGAAGAGCGGTCTCGATCTCGCGTGAAGGAAATGAGGCGTGGAGAGATCTAGCGTCCACGTCAGTGGCTTAATCCGATGCATGCACAGATCTTCTGATGTCGCTACGATGTGGGTTAATTAGCTTAAACAAAATTAATTAAGAAATAATTTGGATATTACAATTTCCTCTTAACAAAATTAGTCCTCGAAATTTCTTCAATCATCGAAGGAAACTGCTCTCTTCTCATTCTCCCAGTAGCTTCTTTGATTGGTGCTCTTATTTAATTTTAACATAGAAATTTGTATTTCGCAATCTCTTGACATCAAATTCTAAAATCTTTTTCCGTCATGCATAAGTCAAATCTGCAGATTTCAAACTTGGTATATGGAATCTTCGCTCTGCGTCGTGATCCATTTTCTCAACATTGAAATGTGAAACACGTTGTGAATGTCTGATTGATGGGTAAAGGCAAGCATGGCTGTAGATCCTTTCAATGATTTCAAAAGGTCATGTACTGGGCTCAATTTACCTCCGGTGACCAAATCTACTAATTCCCCTAGGTTTGACTTTCAAGAATACAAATTCTCCAACTTGAAATTCTACACTGCTTAACGTCGTATACTTCACGGCGATCACGGCGACTTTCAATCTATATCGATTAATCGATTTTCTCGGTAAAACTCCAACTCTACAAATGTCTTTCTCCCACGCCGACCCAACTTAATGGAGTTACACTTTCGACCATACAATCTTCATACGAGGTATTTCAATACTAGATTGGTATTATTGTAGAAACTCGATCATGGAATATGATCTTCCTACCTCCAAAATCTAAAACACATAACTCAACAAATCTTCTGGACTTGAATTGTTCTTTCGATTGTCCATCACTGCGGATGAAAAGCATCTTAAGTGTAGCTGTGTGCTCAATTCCTTGCCATGTCGGAAGTAAATCTGTCTCGTAGACGATCACTTTTAACCGTGAAGTCTTACAATTTCTTTAACATATAATCTGACAATTTATCAGAATCTCGTTTCGTGGGTAAGAAATGAGCGACTTGGTCAATCATCCACCGGCAGGATCTTATCACGGACTGCGGATCTCAGGAAATCCCATAACAAAATCCATAACAATTTCTTCCCACTTCCACTCGGTATAGGTAATGGATAACAATCCAGTCTTTGATGCTCGGCCTTACAATCGACAAAAGCCAACAGACATATTCATATGTCCTTCCATACCTACCAAAATGTTGTTTTTAAATCTTTGAACTACCGGGATGAATAGTATATCCCGCGATGAGCCTCCCAGTAAAATTTCTTGTCAAATCAACATCATCAGTGCCATAATTGTGAATGCTTACGAATAATACCCTCTGCATCTACAAGAAAATCTTGCTTCTGACCAATCTGGATTTGTTCAAGGAATTTCTGATATCCACGTTTCTGTGCAGCTTTGATTCTATCAAATAAAGTTGATTCGACTGTCAATTGAGATAAATGCATTATCAATCTTAACTTCCAAATTTTAGCTCTAATTCTATCAACTCGACTTGAGTAATAACCCCGGCATTTCCCATGGACTTGCGACTTAATGCATCGGCCCACATTAGCCTTGCGGGACAATCTTGAATATCTAAATCATAATCTTTATTAAACTCAAGATCTTCTTTTGTCTTGGATTCTTTTGTGTAAAGATATACTTAAGACTCGATGATCCGTAAAATTCGCATTTCACTCCATAGTAATGTCTCCAAATTTTAAGCAAACCACATTAACTCTAGATCATGCGCGGGATAATTTCTTCGTGAGGCTTTAATTGTCTGAGCATAGCGATCTTCGTTACCGTTAAGACCACTTAAACCTTTTAAAGAGCGTCTAAATATTTGGAATCCCTCAGTCCCTGATGGAATAGCTAAAACTGGGGCAGTGGTCAATCTTTGTTTAATTCAACTTCGCTTTCGCGTCATATCCATTGGAATTTGACATCCTTTTCAATAAATTAGATGAGCGTTGATATGAGAAAATCTCTTGAAAACTTCATAATAACCCTAAGCCGCAGAAAACTTCGTAACATTCTTTGGTCACATTCTAAAATTCTTTTCTTTTGAGGATCAATGAAACTCCTTCGCCATCGATAATGTGACTGAAATGCGACGCTATTCGTCAAAATTCACATTTTGCAAATTTGGCATATAATTGATTTTGTCTTAACAATTTAAAACAATCTCAAATGATTTGCGTGTTCGTCTTTAGAATAAATCATATCATCAATAAAGATGATAACAAATGGCCCAGGGCTTGAAAACACGATTCATTAAGTCCATAAAGATGCGGGAGCATTAGTTAAAAACCAAATGGCATAACAAGAAATTCATATGTCATACCGGTTCCAAAAGCTGTTTAAAATATCAGCATCTTTAACTCTAACCTGATGATATCCAGATCTCAAATCAATTCTGGAAAATACAGTGGCTCCCTCCAACTGATCAAATAAATCATCAATTCTCGGTAGTGGATACTTGTTCTTGATTGTCACTTTATTTAATTCGCGTAATCACACACAATCGCGATCCTTTTTCTTAACAAATATCGGTGCACTTCGGTGAGTTCTTTGGTAGAATAAATCCTTTGTCGTCAATTCTTGCAATTGGCACTTCAATTGATTCTTTAGGAGCCATCACGTAGGGAGATTTATGTATTGAAGTTATGCCAGGGTTGCATCAATCCCAAACTCCACTTCGAGTTAGTGTGGCAACCCAGTAATTCCACATCTTCGAACCTGGAATGTTTTTCACCAAACACCTCCTTATTCAACACATCCCAATTTGGTAATCTGCTTTAAATATTTACTCAACTTCATTTCTAATCAAAGAAAGCGATTCTTATCACAGAAAAATAAAATGATTTTTCACCGGGCATGCAAAATTTCACTCTCCTCTTCCAAAGATTCAATTGTTGCAAAATATTTGATCAACCAATCACAGTATAACGTCAAAATGTCGATTGGTAAGATAGTAATTACGTAGGAAAGTGTTTATCTTGAATGTTAATGTCAACAACACATTTCTATTTGATTCATCTTATCTGAAGGCATTACCACATTCAATCTGGTATGAAATAAATAAGATCAGTAAAGTGGCGAAAAGGAATCGAAATGAGCGAATCTGGCCAGAATCAACCGAAAATGATCTGAAATTTTAAGCATACTTGACACCACTTCATTTGATTCCTTTGCTTCTTGTGGAGTGATAGCAAAAACTCTGGCTTTTACTGGAGGGTTGGTTTTACGTTCTGAAGTTTCTCCTTTTTCTTGAATTGAAGGTCTTCCCAAAAATTGTGTGTTACCTGGCTTCCAAAAATTTTCTTTGTTGACCCTGTCCCTGTCCCTGATAATTGTATGGCTTTACATCCTTCTTCTTCTCCATTAGGCGGTCAGTGCGATGTCCAATACCACTCAAGCATCTCCACGATCTAGTACATTAAAATGTCTTTTCCACACTTATCACAAATAGGTTCTCTGGCGAATTTGTTTGTCATCATCAAACTTAAATTTCTTACAAATCTTCAAGCTTTTCACTTTTGTGAATCCCATTTGTTCTTTGGAAAAATTCAACTCATTCTTCTTAGCCCTTTCAACTTCGAGAACTCACGATATCAGGAGCTAATGCCGATCTCGATTGATCGGCGCCAGAAATCTATGACATTTCTCTTCGCATCGATATAATGTGCATATCTAGAAAGAAGTGAACTTCGACTTCATATTGCATTATAGTTTTGAGCCTGAGTTAGATTGAAAAATTTATCTGGCGATGGTGGAATGAACCAATCTTTGAATACTTTGACAAACTCATCCCATTTGATCGAGTAATATCGTCAAATCTTTCTATGTTGAGCTCACCACCCCCTCCCCCCAACACAAAAGTAGCTACTACTCTTTTTTAGGCAAATCATCCCATCCAAAATTTTTTCAATCTTAAGCGACCAATCTTCCGCTATAAGATCACTCCCCGAATGCGGTGGTTTGAGCGTTTGAAATATCTCAAATGTTGGTCACCACGAACCATACTTAGATCCATGCCTTTTCCATAGAAATTTTATCAACAATGAACTCATACAATTCATCGATCTACCTTCACCACTTCTTTAGGTTGTATTTCCTCATTAAATTATCTTGTGACGGTCGAGTCGCATTTAGTCTGAAGGGCCCTCCCAACTACGGTATTTCTTCGGCAAATTAATCAAATTAATAAAAAGTATTTATATGATATCTTTACTCAATATCATACATGCATGAAATTAAATATCATACATGCATGAAATTAAGAACATATAGATTCCTAACTCAAAATTAACATCCTATAGCTCTGTATTAATCAATTCACACTTATCCATCCCTAAATCCAAATCATGCTTCCATTCTATCAATCTTTTTTGCTGTTCTCAACCTTATTGCTCGATCACTTTTCTCAGGATGACACTCTTGGGTTGCGAAGTGTAACGAGAATAGGATATTTCGATTGGACATAAATTTCAGCGTTACGTCTTCTTGCGAACGAGCAAGTCAAGGTGTATCTAATCAAATCATCACTAAACAATTCTGATTCATTACACTTAACTTAATTCATATCACAAATCAGGGTAAATCTTTAAATAAATCTGAGCGGTAAAGGCGTTTAATTTATGCACTGCCTTTAAAACTAGCTATCTGATTAACAAAAGCCAAACTATCGTCTTTTCGAAATCATGTATCAAGTAAAGCTTAGTGAGACAAAGAATCTAAAACAATTTGTCTGAGCGGTAAAAAATGTGCATGAACATGTAAATCTATAAAAGTTTGGTAAACTGCATCTGCGGAATGTAACATTATAACCGAACAATATCTTTGTAGGTCTTTGTAGAAATGTAGCATCTTTGTAGAAATATAACAATATCTTTGTAAGTTAAATGCGTATCAATCAATGTCGAAAACTGATTTTCATTTCGGTTCTTATCAAATCATTTTAGAAATGTCATTTATAATTCTTGGGTTTTGACTTTCATTCATAAGTTGTCACCGGCGTCGACAAAGTAGGTAGGGGCTACCATCTACATCTGCGACAGGTTGACGACTACACCACCAAATGCAGAGTCGGGGATCAGATCCTAATCACGCATCTCGTCGAGCTTTCTTTATCTGCTGATTCGTTATCCTATCACAATTTTCACGTTTCATTTTCACATTCTGCATTTAACGTGTTTTATCGTTCTATATGCATAAAATCAATCTTTGGCCAGGCATGTCGTTGTAAATCATAAATCATCTGCGGTCAGTAATCAACATTTATATCGTTCAAACATGGCGAAATATCTACATTTTATATATACATTCATTGATTTATCTGAGTCGTAAAATAATTAAATACATAAGAAGAAAGCGTTCATTAAGAAATATGTCTCTCGATTAATACAAGTCTGTCGTGATGTCTTGCACTCGATTCTCCTCGATATAACCTATAATAAAATAACTCTTCTACATGACATCTGACCCCTAAATGAAACATAATTAACACCAATCTTCAATCTCTCCTCAACTTTTGGATGCGACTCAAAGTAATCTCCAAGAAATCTCCCACGTCACTATTAATTCATAAATGATCGATAAACATTATCTAAATCCCAATAATTCTACCACTCACTGGCAAAACGGTTGAACTCCTCCGCATTTCAACGCCAGGAATGAAAAGAGGAAAGAAATTAACAACTTAGTTTCCCTAAGTTTCCCGTCGGCGGGAATTCCCCGGCCGATCGGTTCACGGAATTTCCCCCAAACCGAGCGGCTTACGGGACTTTCCAACCCGGAGGCGGTTCTGAACTTTCCAACCCGACCGGCGGTTCACTTACTTGTCGCGGTCGGCGTTTCCAAGCGGCTCTGAAGGGAATTAGGCTTCCACCGTCGGCAGTCGACGCGCCACGATTCTGGCGCTTCCAGCGACGCCGAAGTCGTGTCGACGGGTCCAAGCGAGCCGGCAGCGAAGCGATGGCGGTTCCCCGGTGAAGCCGGCGGACGTCGCGTTCGTGTCACGGAGGTTCGTAATCAGGGCGGTCAGCCGAAAGGGGCGGCGATCGCTGGTTTCATACGCGGAAGCACCTAGTCAAAGCCGGGCGGAACGGCGGCTCCGGGTCACGGAGCGGTCGAAGCGAGGGAAGGAGGAGGAATCATCGATGCCGAAGGAACGGGCGGTCTCGATCTCGCAGCGTGAAGGAAATGAGGCGCGGGAGATCTAACAACCGTCGAGTGGCTTAATCGCGATGCATCGAAGCTAGATCTTCTGATGTCATTCTGATGCGGGTTAATTAGCTTAAACAAAAATTAATTAAGAAATAATTTGGATATTACAGCTGAGCCCAAGGTAATTTTCACATCAAAGCTAAACTCGATTTTTATTGTTTAGATGGTAATCCCTACGCTGAGGATTGCTTTGATTGGGAACTAAAAGTAGAAGAATTTTTTTCTCGTACTAACATTCTCTAAAGAAAGCAAGTTTTAGAGTTTCTGCTAGCAAGTTTAAAGGTCGAGTGGAAGTTTGGTGGAATCATATAACCCGAGCCCGCTGCCTTGAGGGCCTGCGTGATGTCGAGACTTGGTCCAAAATGAAGCAATTACTGCGAGATCAATTTCTACCCTCAGATTACGATAAGTTACTCTGCTTTAGTGGTAACAGCGGCCCTCTAGTTTATGTCGATACATCCACGGTTCCTATTGCACTAGAAGGATATTCAAATGATGAAAGGTTTGGAGTCCCTATAACTAATGAAGTTGAACTGCAGCAAGCTACTAATGAATGCAAGAGCTTGAGGAAAAAAAATTGCTTAGTACAAATGGTGCTGTTAATGAGGAACTTGCAAACATCAAGTTGAGACTTCAAGATTTAATGTAGGAGAGCAGAGACTTGTTCTCCTCCATTGAAGTGCTAATGAGACATCCATGAAATGGCATGTGTCTATAGCTTGAAAGATGGTTTAAATTATGTCCATGTTAAATTGCAATCTGAAAGAAAAATTAGGCAAGATTTTGAGGTTTCTATTACAGATCTTATGTTACAAGTAGTGGAGACAAGTCAGAAGCTCGTCCTTTAATGAACAAAATAATGAATTGTGCTATCTCAGGGCAAGAGTTCTTGGTCTTGAAGGAGTTGTATTACAATATGTGGTGCTGTATAATGAAAGAGAAAGGGAAATAAATGTTGAAGCTTCTTCTCTTAATCTGGAAGTTGCAAATATGAAAACTCGTTTGATTGTAGCTCTTGGGTAATTAATATCTGCAAATGTTGAATTAACTTTTATGAGAAACCAATCCTATTTTAAAATTGCAGAGTTTGTCATGCATCAGAAGACATAAAAAAAACAACCTTGAAGAGCTACATTTAAAGCATTTAGTTGACATTGTTTCACTAGAAAAATACATTTTCAATGAAGCAGAATTGATGGCTGAAAGAGAGGTTGATAGCTAATCTTGCTACTATTTGCACTGAAACTGCCTTTCAATATATTTGTGAAAAGATGGATATTATTAACATAGATGCCGAGACAATAGATGCTGAGACCTTGAACTTCATGGCCATTACAAATGAACAACTCAAGGCTGCTCTTGGAACAAGCAAACCATCAATGTTTCGTGAAATGATGGTTGAAGTGCCAAATATTATGTGGGATGACATTGGTGGTCTTAGAACCATGGAGAGAGAGTGGCAAGAGATTGTTCAATATCCTGTGGAGCATATTGAGAAGTTTAAAAAAATGGAATGTCTCCTTCAAAGGATGTCTTTTTCTATGGACCTCTTGGTTGTGGGAAGACTTTGATAGCCAAGGCAATTGCCATTGAATGCCAAGCTAGCTTCATCAACATTAAAGATCTAGAATTGATCACTATGTGGTTGGATGATAGTGCCGTAAATGCGAGAGAAAATTTGATAAGGCTCTACAATTTCCACCTTGTGTCTTATTCTTTGACATGTGTGACTCAATCGTATGGGATCTTTTTTAAAGACTGTTAATCCATCATGGTTTCAACAGATATATGGTTTCGACATTTATTCTGAAATAAATGAGCAGGGTCACAAGATGATTTTAGAACTCGAGTCGAGTACTTTTTGAAGTGGAAGTGATTTGATGCAATTGGTTTCTCACTTAGCCCTTGCGAATATTAGTGTTGTGGATATATACTAATCACCGAATAGTGAAATGCATGTAATTTTGGATATTTACTGAATGGCGAAGTCTCTTATGGATTTTTTTTTTTTTTTTGTTTTAGAGAAAGCATATGATAAAGTTCCAAGTGAAGTGCTTTGGAGAGTTTTAGAGAAGAAAAGAGTTAATATTGATTATATTCAAGTTATTAAGGATATGTATACTAGAGTTGTTACCTATGTCCAAACACAAGGAGGATTTACAAAATATTTTCCTATTTCAGTTGGATTACATCAAGGATCAGCTTTAAGCCCATATCTTTTTGCTTTAGTTATGGATGTTTGTAATGTTGATGACATTCTTCTTGTTGATAAGACTAGAGAGGGAGTTGAAGAGAAACTTGAATTATGGAGGTCAACCTTAGAGTCTAAAGGTTTTCGTTTGAGTAGATCTAAAATTGAATATATGGAGTGTAATTTTGGTGGTAGAAGTTCTAGTGGTGGTATTGTGACATTGGGTGATCAAGTCATTAAAAAGATTGAACGTTTCAGATATCTCGGGTTCATTGTTCAAAATGATGGTGAAATAGATGGGGATGTTATTAATATAATTCAAGTTGAATGGTTGAAGTGGAGGAATGCATGTGGTCTGTTGTGTGATAGAAAAGTACCGCATAGACTTAAGGGAAAATTTTATATGATGGTGGTAAGACCTGCAAGTGTAGAATGTTAGCTAGTAAAAGAGAAGCATTAAAGTAAGTTAAGTATTGTAGAGATGAGGATGCTCAGATGGATTAGTGACTTTACTCTTAAAGATAAAATACGAAATGAATATATTCATGAAAAGTTTGGAGTAGCTCCAGTGATAGATAAGATTAGAGAGTCGCCTTAGATGGTTTGGTCACATAAAGCATCTGCCGTTCGATGACCCAGTTAGGAGAGTAGATGTATTAGATTCGCCTTGTGTTAAGATAGGTAGAGGTAAACCTAAAAAGATTTAGTTAGGATGTATAAAAAACGACCTTAGTTTATTAGATTTAAATGAGAATTTGACACTTAATAGGACATGTGGAGAAGAATAATTCATGTAGCCGACCCCATATAGTGGGATAAAGGCTTTGTTGTTGTTGTTCTTCTTCTTCTTCTTCTCGTCTCCTCATCTTCATGTAGTTCGATTTTGCATCAATAGTTACATAAAAATGTGCTTCTTTTGAGTGTAAGTAAACTTGAAGATATGTGAAAGTTGAAATTGAGTGATAGTGCAACAATGGATCAATTCAAATAAATTCTTAGGAAATTTGAACTACAAAATTAGCGAGCAACAGACTTTTTTACACCACAATCACCTAGCTGTAGCAAACTTGACCAAAAATATGACTCTTACAACTCTAATCACAAAATATTTTTGAAGAAATTATCTATCACATTAAAGGAATGTTCAAGAAATCTTAGCCTCGTGCATATATAAGATATCTTCTTGTAGAAATTATTTCACATTGCACCACAATTAAAGGAATCTCATATCCAATAAACTCATATAGGACTGAAAGTAGAAACTTGAAATATTATTAATTGAAAGTTGTTTATATGTTACAATATTTGGTATATTGATAAACAACAAATATCCTAAAGTTTGCCATGTCCTCGGTCCTACTTAAAGTCAAGGTACAGACGAATTGCCGAGGCATTATTTTGGTCTATTTTTCCTCAAATATATAAAATTTGTGAATAAATCTACCAGATTTTTTAACCAAGAACCAGTCTTTTGGAAGTTCTAATCTCTTCCCATACCACCACCTTTGCCTTTGTGCAAAGAAAAGTTCCAATGCTAATAGACGTTAATCTTTCTGTTTTGTGAACTATGTTTTTTGTTTTTGCGGATTTTTTCTTCTTTTTTGTGGCACCTTCATGAACCCTTTAACTGTATCAACGAGCCATGTGGGTGACTATCTTCTTACTATAGACAATGTTCTTTTGACTGTCTGACAATAACTTAGCCATATATTTTGGTGACATAGTTCTCCCTTTTAAATCAATATGGATACCAATGTTATTGCGTCCTTTCACTTATGATCTGTGAGCTTCAGATTAAAAATCAGAGTGGCTTGATTCCTCTTCAAATTGATTCAGGGGGTTAATACTTATTGAACTAGCATCCTTCTATTGACTTTTGTAAAGAGGTTGGAAGATTTAAAGAGGGTTACCCTTAGTAATTGCATTTTATTTAATATGTACATCCAATATAATTAATTGATTCTTGTTTTGTTGAAGTTTCTGAATCATTTGCCAACCAAGGAGTTAGAAGGAACAGAAGCTAGTCCTCATTAACTTCTTTTCTTTTGATGTTGTTAACTAACATACAACCTGATTCTGGCGCAAATTTTTTTTGTTAAGTTAGATTTTGTATCTACTATTATATTACTCCATGTTGTTTCGCATTTAAGATTGCAGCTAGAGGCTTATTTTCTATGAGTAAGATGCATGTAATTTGCAGGTAGTCTTCAGGACCAAAGTTTTCCATCCAAATATCAATAGCAATGGAAGCATTTGCCTTGACATTCTGAAGGAGCAGTGGAGTCCTGCATTAACTATATCCAAGGTTAACTACTGATGTGTTTGTTTGGAGTGTGAATTTTGGTGTTACTCATGTGCTCATTTTCCTCCTCAAATGAAATTGAATAAATGGTTTAGCCGCATTTGGCAAATGCTTGCTCGTTTTTCCTCTCAACTATTTTTCTGCATGGAATACAAACGCTTTTGTCCATATGATTATAGTAATATAGCTCATACCTTTTAGAATATAATGTATCTTTTGAGGTTCCCTGGCATGGTTGGCATGACTGCATTGGTACCTGTTATTTGTGAAGCAATAGAAAGCAAGATACTTGAGGCTTTCTTGGTAATGCTTTTTACCTATTTGATTTTTAAAATTTGTGATTTAACAAATTTGATTTATGTGAGGAGTAGATGGTAGAAATTCTATACCACATATACACCTCCATAGCATCCCGTTCATAGTAAACATTTATAGAGAAGTTTGTTTATCTTTATACTTTTGATGCTTTATATCAAGCGACACAACACAATAACAATGCAACATTACCTTAAGAAGCATTGCATTCAATGTATTTGAACTTCCATACTATAGATACTCATTGAATTATAGTTGAACTGCTTGTGTTGAAATTAGTTATTGATTCCCATTAACGCACAACAAAATCAA
Source organism: Cymbidium sinense (assembly GCA_021442155.1). NCBI lineage: Eukaryota > Viridiplantae > Streptophyta > Magnoliopsida > Asparagales > Orchidaceae > Cymbidium > Cymbidium sinense. Next base: position 120,927,709 of record CM038221.1, on the reverse strand, counting down.
CTGTTTCTAGTTGCACTAAAGAAGTGCCTCGGAAACACCATGAATGACTGACTAGAAATTTGAAGGGCATAATTTGGCTAAGCCTGGACTATACATGAGCTTCTTCTGAGCCCTCAACATGGTATGACAAATGAAGCTAATTGGTACGGACCAGCTCGGGGCTTGCTTTTGTAGGGTCAAAATGGCGTCTGTATAGTGCATCATTTTCACTCACCGTGAACATAGGAATTGGATGGATGACTCACTCCCTCTTCCTTGGTTTAACTTTCTTTCAAGGGCTCCTCTTCCCAAATGGGCTTTCATCTCATCTAAGTCTGACCACTTCAATTTGACTTCTCAGTCAAGCTTGTGTTGTGCACTTCTCACTTCCTACATTGTTCATGAAAAAGTCTACTCAACAAATAGTACGATTACTACACAATGGGTGCAAATGATAGAACTACTGAAGTACTTGGGGATGAAGTAAAATATTAAAAATTAAAAGAAAATTAATACATATAATTATATAGTTTATGTTGCACATCAGGTAGAAAATTATTATGGCCTCACTATTAGAGCAAGAATAAGGGCTAAAGATGAAAGCAAAGGCCATGATGGCCTCATCACAAGATCAAGATTAAGGGTCAATAGAGATTCATCAAAAATGAGATATCAAAGTTCATATTTGTATTTTTGTATGCATGATTAAGATTTATTAAGTTTTAAGAATTTGAATTTTTAATTTTAATCTTGTGGTTGGCATTTGCTTATTAATTTTTCTTGCTTTATTTTGGCATAGTTTTGTTTGGAAGGCATATGGGACACAACCATTTTTTGATTGGAGTTAAGATAGGAGTGGCCTCTATCTTCCTTTTTTTTTTGAATTATTCCCTCTTTTTGTTTCTTTTCTTAGGATTTGATGACATGCTTTAGATTTTTGCTTATATGAATGACAATTAGGTTTTGATTTTTAATAAAAAAATTGATATTGAAATCTTTGGGGCTTTGTGCTTGGTGGCCAAACTCTATTGATTTCATGTTTAGTGGCGACCTCTTTGGGATCTACTTGGTGGAAGAGTCATATACCCTTAATCTCTTGTTGATCTCTCTCCCATCCTCTCCTACTTCTTTAATATGCTTAACCCTTTTTTAGTTTTTTCCATCCACACCAAGAAAAAATTTATTTAAGCCTTTTACAAGTGGTCATCCAAAAAATTAGTACATTTTTAATCAATTTGGCTTTCTCTCTTACATTACACAACAAATTCTTTATAATGACCAAAAACTTTAGATTATATATTGGCATATCCGTTTAATCCTTCTTGGCCTCCCCAACTCTCCAAATACATTATTAGATTGTAGCTATTTGAAAAATGCAGCTGTGAAGTTGCTGTCTGAAAGTTGCTATTTGAAAGCCGCTGTTGCTGAAGCACTGCTCTTGTTTGAAAATTTTAGTTGTAAAACTGCCCAGTTGCAACGGTTTGTGAGTAAATGACTGAAATATTCTTATGCATATATTTTAATGAATACAATGATGATTTAGATGTTATAATCCTTATATTTAATAGTATTAACAAATCAAATATATAAGTCATCTCAAAATCATTAAGTTTGTAGATGAAAGATAATCCCAACAAATATTAAAAATTTAAATAATACTTCAAACATAATTAAACAAAAAACTCAATAAGAACTTTAAATGTCAATTTCAACAAACTTTCTTAAGGTACTAAAAAATTAGAAAGAAATCATCCAGTCAAAGCTTATATCATAAAAAGAATAAAAAAAATTTGCATAACATATTATTTTCTAGTATCACTTATTGAAATGGAAGAAAAACAAAATGGTAAAAAAAATATCACTGTTTCCTGCACCTAAACGCATATGCAGCATCTTAATACAACATCGCCCAAAATAACTTATAATTTCTCCCATGAAAACTTCCTAGTCAAAATTGATGCAAATCTCACTTTTCCATGTATCAAATTTAAAAATAAAATGGCCCAAACTCCTATTCAAAACTTAAAAAAAGTATAAGAATACATATACTCAACCAGAATTTTGTGCCAAGGCATATACCACACATTTACCCAGCCAAAACAATCGCAAGAAATAAGAATAAAAAACTAATCTTTGGCGATTTCATTTGTCATAGCAAGGAGAACGTTCTTGGTTTTGTTCATCGCAGCAGGGAGAAGTATCGCGATTTCTTCGTTCACGTTGATGGTAGGTTAGGACTTTATTTTCGATAGGTTGTACATGCGAAAATTTTACAACAACAACAACAACAACAACAAGCCTTAATCCCACTAGATGGGGTCGGCTAAATTTTACGAGGGGGTAATTTAGGAATAAATTTTTTTCTGGAACCCCCAAAATAGTGTTTCTACGCCTGACTTTGTTGAATTTTCATTAGATGATGCATGACTTATTGAAGCTGCATAATGAGAGTGTACTAGTGGTTCACATTGTGATATTTAAAACTAATAATTAGATTAAAATCTCTTCTAATACCAATAAACTCTTCATCTAGAGTTTGAACTATTTAATTTTTAGCTAAGAATATGGGCATTTACACTTCTCCTCATAATTGAAGAAAGGTTGTTAAGAAGCTATAGAGATGAAATATTTAATTCCTTCCAAAAATTCTTCAATTAATTATTTTCATTTAGATAGTAGTCTTTTATATGCCCATGTTTGTTGATTTATGGTATTCATGTGCATTATGCAATTTTAGTTTATGCGTACATGAATTATTGTGAAATGAAATTACATTATTTTAAAACCCATGCATAATTAATTTTATAGATTATGCTCGTGCTTTCATCTTAATTAAATCAAATTAAATATAAAGTAAATTAATGGCAAATATTTAATAAGTATGTGCACGTAGAAAATTTTCTCTTTTGTAAAATTTTACAAGAATATTTAACTTAAATTAAAATTTCATAGAACAAATTTCTTAATCATAGATATATTATTTTTCAGATTTAAAAAAAAACCATTTCTCTAGCTAAAACAAATTAAAAAATTAAAAATTAAGTATTTTTTAGCATTATATAACTTATAATTTTAAATGAGTTAATCTAAATTTTATAGATCCAACAAATAATACATAGATCTTGCAAGAAAAAAAAATGAAAATGAAAATGAACATGCAAATCAACACAAAAAGTGTGTATAACATCAAATAGAACATAGGTTTGAAAAATACATGAAATAAATTTTAAAATCTAATCCTTTCAAAAAAAATTGGAGAAACTTATAGATGAAATTATAAATTAGAACTTATGGAAGATAGAGAAGAAGATTTACCTTCATATCTACAAAAAATTGATGAAAATGGGCATCTCTAGCATTGATGGGGTGGGTTAGAGATAGACAACATTAGCTCTTGGCATAACACAGAGAATGAGGAAAAAAAGGTTGAAATACATTTTTTATGCACATTATGATGAAAAATATTTTGAAAAATCTTGCACTTATGTCCGATAGATTATTTAGTGAATTTTTCACCAAAAAATCCAAATGGTGGAAAGTTCCATTGGAATGCTTGTTAAAACTTTTAGCTATATACTTTTGCTAGTAATCTTGTTGAACCTTTTGGATTTTGTTGTAGTGATAGGTAAGAGATGATTTCTCATTTGAATCTAGTACATGCGATAACCTTATAACGTATTTTGATAATTTTGACATAATCAAGCAATCATTTCAAAACTTAAAATTAAAAATCATAGAAGTGGTATCCTTCTCTTGAGTGGCTTTCTAAACTTTGAGTCACTATAGTATTTGTTAGTCACAAATGCTTATAAATTATGCTTGTGTTTGTAGACATTTTTCAAAGTAATGAAAGTTGTTGCGAAACGAGTTGCTCCTGGAAGCATTATTTCTATCCAATAATGTCTTTTCTTAACGAAGATAATATAAAGACGTAATTTATCACCCTCGATGTACTTTTGGCTAGATCCAACATATGAAAATGCTATCAATATCTTTCAAAATCAAGTTCAAGCATTGTGCAGCATGATATCAATAAATATCATCATATTTTTCATGTAGTAAATATTTTTTAATTCACAACATTATTAATCACGAAGTAATATTATTTTTTGGGCCAATGTACTCAACTATTTTAGTAAATAAAGAACATAGACTAATAACATTTTTTTTTTATTATTAGGAGTATCAACGTATTTTAAAAAGATAAATCAAATTGACATTAAACCAAAAATTCAATCAATGTTGCATGCCAAGTGTTTGTTCACTCGTCAACCATCAATGTGTATCATGTTTCTTTTCAACAATATCTCTAGGACTAAAAAATATATTGGTATTCTTTTTGCAATCTTATAATTAATTGTCTTTCATTCTATAATAGGAATTTGACAATCAGGACTAATTACAATCATTGCATCAACAACTTTTGAAATGAGACACATGCACTTGTGCCCTTCTAGAGAAGCATCATTGATACTTGGAAACTATGTAGTCCACTTGGAAAAGTAAAGAATATGCATTAAAATGTTTTGCTTCTTTAGTTGCTAAGAACTCTATTTTGCGAGTTCAATCTATTTAAACTTGATGCTCTTCTTCAATAACTTAGACAAATGGGCGAAAAACATGAGCAAATCTATTGTAAGTATATACAAATCTAAGAAAGCTTCTCACATTTATCATATTTGTTGGTCTCAACCAATCAATGATAGTAAGGATTTTTTGTAATACATGGTGATACTATACTAGCCACAAGGTGTATGAAGGGATGCTTTCAAGGTAGAAATTCCACTAAGAGAACTTGGCAAATAATCAATGTTCTCTGTGTCTAATGACCTATGCATAGTTTCATTCATGCTCAAAAGTCTTCGAGTACATTGGAACATCATCAATGATATAGCTTGAATAAAGGTAATAATGACATTCATTACCCTAATATTATTATTATTGTTATTATGAATTTGTAAAGGCTCTAGCGAGTATGAAAAGTCCTCTTCTACTTATCTTATTTTTTGATCTTGAATTGATGATAACTCGTACAATATCAATCTTAGAAAATATTATTGATCTCACTAGTTGAATAGATCTTTAATTTTTAAATGAGATTATCAGTTTTTGACAAATAACATATTTCATTCTTAACAGATGATTTTGAGTCTCATGCTCTCATCCTTATCAAATAAAAAAAGGGCTCCACTATGTAGAAATACTCGAACAATATACCTTTCATTAAGGCCCTGTTTGCGGCGGTGATAGCGGTGTGGTGTGATTTGAATTACACTGCTACTGTCAATTGAGAAATTGCGTTTTGAAAAATCTATGGTGGGAAAGTTATATTTTTCAACTTGACTTAATAAAGTGCGGTGGTTATCAGAAAATTACATCACTTTTATTTTTTAAAATAAAAAAAATTATAATGCACAACTCAATTTTTTAAGTAGTATTTTTTTTTTTGCAGCAGCTTCACCACCATGTTTTCATATAGATTTAGCTGCCTCAAAATGATCCTAAGTCATCCCAACTCTTGTAGCTTAATTGTTTCTACCTAATAAAGTGTTTGAAAATTAGTGCCATTCTCGACATCATTTCTTTTGTAAATTTCACTTATTAGCCGGGAGGAAGACTAGTCAATTCAATCGAGAATACATATAGGAACTCTTTCACAATGGGCATGTTATCTTACCTTGTGCTCTATGTTGTTAATAGAAACCAAATATGTTTGACAATCTTTAGCGATCAACCTACACGCTCGAAGGAAAAACATTGATGGTGGTACTCAACTTTTATCTCATATGGTGAAAGTTGGTTAATTAGAGATCTTAATCTTAGTCCTTTTTTTGGCAAATCTATATGTGCAGGGTGTTAAGGATAATAAATCCTTTCTTAGGGTTACCTTAAATTCAAGACATAAAACAAAGTATGATGAAATAAATGCTAAATTTAGATAACAGTTGATGCACGCTACGCAACTTCCACATTTGTCTCTAGTCGACATATGGATAGATCTTTTAATGCTCGTACATGAGACAAAGTGTGAGAAATACCCAACTCTCGACAAGTCATTTCAAATATAAATAAAGAATAAACTTCTAAACCCAACAATATAAACACAAGTTTATCATGGATATACATGATACTTGTCTTAAGGTCAAGTTCTCCCTTGACCTCCTACTGAGTCAATGTGAAGACTCTAGGTTTTGGTTGACTGCTCTTTTTTCTCTACCTCTTTGGGTGAGTACCCTCCATCGCACTTCTCTCCATTAGCTTAAGTTGGATTTGATCTCGTTGAGGGATTTTGAGGGCATTCCCATGCAGAATGCCTACACTTCTTACAATGAAACAATGCCTTATCTTCTATTAGCATTGTCCACCTTGCCATCTTCACACTTGGAGCCTATCAGGGTTGAACTTGATTTCTTTTTTGACAAGCATCCTTCTCTCATTCTCTCTCTTATTTTCCTCGAGTCCTTTCAGTTTTAATTTCTTTCTACTCATTCTTGATTAAATATGTCATTTCTCTGACAACCTCATAGCACATTTATTATAGGATTGCCACTTGTTGTCGAACAAAATCCCTTAATCCGTTTTGGAAGAGGAAACACCTTTGTTCTTCGTTAGAACTGTCAATAGTGCATAATGCGCCATTGCCATGAACTTGGACTTGTATTAGGCCGCCATCATGCCAAGTTAAACAAGTCAGTTGAACTCTAATTGTCAAGTTGCAAAGCATTTGTGAATTCTTTTAAAGAGATTATAAGGTTTGGAAAATCTTCAAGATACGCACATCTTTTAGCAGTGAATCTATACTAGCTTCTTTTGTGTGTAAGTATTGTTAAGGAAGTCTTTCATTTATTTGGGTGGTTAACTCTCTCAAGCGCCTTCTCAACTTGCAAGAGCCAGTTCTTGACCTCTAAGATATTAGTAGTTTCCGTGAAGCTTTCTAGTTCTAGCTACAAAGAGCACTGTAACCACTAGTCAAATGCATGTCATAAGCTTTAGCGTTAACCTAATTGGTCATGTTATCACAACCATAGAAATCACCCATCCTATAGTTGGTTTATGAAATTATCTTTTAGTAGTCTCGAGTGTATTAAATGGTTGTCTTGACATCCTTTCCATTCACAGTATCACATCTTCAATTTCATGTGGTTCACTACTCATTTTTTAGTCAACTTGACCTGCATGTCATGCAATTTTGCAAGAGAAGATTCTGAAAATTCATACTAGGTTCTATGGTATGTACTAGCAAATATAAGCTTACTCATTTTAACTTACTCTCTTCCCAAAGTTAGACCCTAGTCTTGGAATCTATAACCTAAAGCTCTTATACTAATTATCACAATTCCACCTGAGAACTTCCCAGGTCGAGTTGTAGGTCGAGTTGTGAAGGGCAAACATGAAGGATATGAATAGACTTAGATTGAACAATAAAATTTTTTATTAAACTTTCATGGGTTCATCTAACTGAATAAAATTATCTCATTAGGACCTCATTTTAGTCGAGTTTGATTAGTTTAATTCGCCTCTTTTAAACTCGAGTTTATACTTCTAATCTCTACTTAACCGTGATAAAAGATTAATGAGCCATTAGAGATACTAATATATAGAAGTGTCTAAAGGATAAAACTGCCACAGCAAGCGTGGATAATGTAAAATCTTCGAAATAAAAAGTAAGATCTTGGAAATAGCAATATAGATCCGGGTCTTATGACTTCAGACAATTAAATCAGAAGTTCATGCCATCACAAGCACTTAGCTTACTCGGCCACAAACCCAACGCAATGCTAAAGATGAAAGCATAAGTTTTTCTAAGTTAAGCCTTCTGCCAACTTATCTTTGCATGCTCTGTCCATAGATAAATTTTCACTTGATATATAAACAATAGAAGTGAGTAAAACTAGATAGAAGAATGTCTCAAAAATTAAAGGCATTGCTATGTAGTTATAGTTTAAATAACACAGTTTTAAGGACTTGATTGATCAAATGAAAACTCAGCAAATTTGATCTCACACACACATCACTTTCAAATCTATTTGTCAAGATTGAAATGGTACAATGCAAGATATTTTGAGGTCACATTACCTCCTCTCAATTATCTAAAAACCTATATGGGCATATTGTCCTGTAGTTTATCACAGTCCCCTCGAACTATTCAAACCATTTTATGATCACATCACCCTATAGTCGAGATTTCTTTTTTCTTTGGGACATTCGAGCGAATTTAATTGCAAACTCACACACACAATGCATGTGTAAGGGTTTGAATTCATGATCTCTTAGTTGAAAGCCTAAACTCTCAACTACTATGCTAAGATGCCTTGCATACTTTATAGTTGAGATCACATTGGCTTTTGAATTAATATCATTTCAGCTTCAAGATCACATCACATCATTATTGGAGATCAAACAAGTAACAATATCCTCAAACACTTGCTCTCATTTACCAAATTTGATGTATCATGTGAGAGTTATCAATGATCACATTATCATAATACTATCACAAGTTATGCTTCATTCACAAGATAAAAAGAATTCGAATGTAATAAACATGTTATTTAGAATGTAGCGAAAAGTGCTGCAGTTAATTTATCAGGATTTCCCTCACCAAAAAGTAAACGCAAATGTTTGTGAGAAGTTGTCTTTTGATCTCTTGAAATCAGTGAATAAACTACTCAATGAACCCCAAATCCACAGGAAACTACTGAGTCTAGTCAGTCTATGGGCCAAAATTGAATAGCTAAGCAGAATTCGAGTCAGTGTAACGGTTTAATTTAAACTTGGCTTTTGGGATTTGAAAGTTCTGGTTTAAAGTATTTCGAAAAGTTATTTGTCTTTTCTTTTTGAAAAGTAAAACAGAGCTTTCAGATGATAAAATCAGTTTCAAAAGCTCACTATTCAAACGAGTATCAAAATTAAAAATTCACGCTCTCAAAAGTAAAACGCACTAAAAAAGTCCTCTCTAACGAAGCCTTAGTCGAACTATATGTAGAGATAGAAATATAAGTAGTAGAGTTCACGGCATTATATAAGCTGTCTTTTAATCTCTCAGTTGCAATCTATAACTGATATGAACTTGAATGTGGGCAGGTCCTGCTTTCAATATGCTCGTTGTTGACAGATCCAAACCCAGATGATCCATTGGTTCCAGAGATTGCACACATGTATAAGACGGATCGAAACAAGTATGAGACTACCGCGAGGAGCTGGACTCAGAAGTATGCCATGGGTTAAGCCAAATTGAGTAGCAGCCGGTCTCTTATTTCATTTCAGGTACTCTGTTTGCTATCTCAATTATGTGTTAAAAGAGTTGGAATTGGCTGTGCCTACTGTTCTCTGTTTTACCAAATCCAGAAGTCGTCTCCAAAACAAAACATGAAAGAAATTGCCTTTTAATAGCTTGTTTGGAGAGTTGTTTGATGTATTGGAAACCTGCGAGGTTTGCTGTTCTTATTCTGATGCGAGGAAAGTGAAAGATTTGGTATTGGTGGCAAACATGCATTGAAAGCCATAATTATCTTTATTTTTTAGTTTGAGCATAAGGGGTGAGGTGGGGGGAATTTACATACATGTCACACATTTATATTTACATATCTAATACTCAAATTTCAATATTTACATAAATAATATCTAAAATTTTAATATTATATCAAAAATATTATCATCATCAATTTTTTAAGTGAAATGTATTTTTTGTGCATAAAAAAAGTGTGATATTTATAAATATTAAATTTTAGAGGTTAGATATGTCAATGCATAAGAAGTATGTAAATCTTCTATATAATTGTAGAGTACGACGAGGTCCACTAGTGTTGTGACTCATAAATAAGTTAATTTATTCGTTTTAGATATTATTTGGTTTGATAATTAGCTTGAATTTGATTAGTTTTTATAAACTTGTATATTTAACAATTCACATATAAATAAGAGCTTATTTGATTATTTTTAATTTGATACTAGCTTGATTATGTTTTTATACTATGCATAATACAACATATCTATTAGTCTCTTAATTTTAATATTTTGTAGTATTATTTTTAATTTTATTTTCATCTCTCTCTCTCTCTCTCTCTCTCTCTCTCTCTATATATATATATATATATATATATATATTATGCCCTCTTCAAAATTTTAGGATTTAATTTTAAAATTGTGTAGTCAAGATTAGGATAATGCAAGTAATATGAGAGGATTAAAGACACTTTCCATAAATGAGAAGAAATTAATATATTACATTCATTGTTTTGTGCACTAGCTTCAACTAGCATATTTGTAATTGTTGTAAAAAATATGTTCAAATTATCTTATTATTTAACATAATTTCTAATTTGATGAATATTGTTGGAGTTTCATGCAAAGTCATGATCAATTCAGAGAAGAATATTATTAAATTAAATAATGATGAGTTTATTACATGATAAAGTTTAAATAAAAAAAATAATGTTTAGACATATCAGTGATATACGATGAGGTTCGCATTATGAATCATTAATGAGATTGATTATAATGTTTTCTTCAGTGATTGATGTACTTGAAATTATGACGGATGATAGCATAAGTTTTGAACAAAAAAGTGATGCATCTAATTATCAGAATCATTACAATATTTTGAGTTCTTGTTTTGCTTTCATTTAATGAAAGATGTACATGAAATTATAATTAAATTATCAAAAGGATTGTAGAAAAAAGAATGAGATATTTTAAATGTCATATCTTTAGTTCAAATATTTAAATGAGATTATAAGATATATGATACAATAATTGGGACAATTTTTTTAATAAAGTATTTATATTTTGTGAGCACTATAAAATTGTTATCCTTAATATGGAAGGTAATTAGGTTGCAATTGGATTTTCTCATTGTAGAATTCAAGTAATTATAAATTTGTATCATTTTCGAGTTGATATGTTTTGCATAGACATTGATAAGTAGGTTGAAGAATTCAATCATTTCACAGGCAAATACATATATGCTTTTCATACGCTTTTATGTATGACATGTTTAAATTCAAATAATTCTTTTAGTGCATTCAAAAAAGATAGATTAAATAGAATGACAAATATACTACTATTGTCGGGTCTAAAGTCCTGAATGAGAAAAGTGGATGGTTTTATTAGGTAATGGACAACCAATATAAAACTTGTGAAGAAATTGTAACATAAATTCTTTAATATATTGTGTCAATGCTAGGGCGTTTCTTGAAAGTGACACGCTGTATGACCTAAATATAGTAAAAAATGGGCAAATGCCATTACATCGTCTCCTAAGTGTTTATGTCCTTCACATAAATTTGGATGTATGTTTAAAAAAAATTAGAATAATTTAGAAGGATTAATACAAAAGATACATCTTTAAGAAAGAATATTTATTGGGGGAAATTTAAATGGATATGTTGGTATATAATTTTAGATGTATTCATAGTGGCTATGGGTTTGGAGTGACTTACGAAGAAGGTATGATCATTTTGAATTTTATTTTAGCTTATAATTTCATTATTACTAATATTTTATTTATGAAAAAAGATGAACAAATTATCACTTATAAGAATGAACTTAATAAAACATAGATTTATTATTTTGTGGTAAGAAAAATTGATCATTTAGATTGTAAAGATTATTAGATCATTTCGGGTGAAAGTTTAAGTACCTAGCATCGATTATTGGTTTTAGATTTTAAGATGAAGGGTTGAAAATGAAATATAAACTAAAATATTATACTAAGATTAGATTGGGATACTTAAAGAATACTAATAAAATATTTTTAAGAGTAAGATACAAGATCTTAGAATATTGGATGTATATATGAAAGCTAATGTTAAGTAAAAAAAGTAGCAAGTGAGATTAAATAAATTACAAAAAATGTATGGAGAATTAAAAGAAAAGCTCCTATTAATAAAAAATAATTGGTGGTGGAGTCAAAATGTTAAAGAAAATTTGTTATAAAAATTACTTTAGATGTAAATTCTTAGAGAATTGTGAAATATATATGGATTCTAAGAAAGAAATATGTGATATAAAAAATTCAGCATTTAGTGATTTATATAATTGATTGAATATACTAAAGATGACAAAAATGTATAAGTTAGCTATGCAAAGAGATAGAAGAAGTAAAGATTTTGTTTAAGTGAAATGCACTAAGGATTAAAACTAAATAGTACTTGTCTTAAAAGAGGATATTTAATATAAGTAGATGATATGTTTTGATAAACTCTCTAATGAAAATTGTGAGAATATGATTGACTTTAGTGACCTTAGAACTCAAATAAAAATATAGATTTTGTTTTTTATCGATGTATTAGTTAATACAAAGTTGGAGAGGCTTTAAAGAAAATGAAGTGTGAAAAAGCAGTGAGACTTGATGATATTTCAATAGAAGTGTGAAAAATGCTTAGAAGATCAAGAAATTTCTTGACTTATTAATCTTTTATTATTATTTTAAAGACAAAAAAGATGCTATATGGTGGAGATATAATTTGTTGGTTCCTATTTTTAAGAGTAAATGTGATGTATAATAGTGTGCAAATTATAGAAGAATTAAGTTAATGTGTCATACATTAAAATTATGAGAGAGTGTAATTGAGTATAGGTTACGACGTGATATAAAAGTTTCTCAAAACCAATTTGGTTTCATGCCAAGTAGGTCTATTATGGATGTTATACATTTGTTGAGAGGTTTGATGGAGAAGTGTGGAGAGAGTAAAGAGGATTTATACTTGATGTTTGTTGATTTAAAGAAAGCATATGAGAAAGTTTCAAGGGAAGTGCTTTGGAGAGTTCTAGAAAAGAAATGCATTAATATTGCTTAAATTCAAGTCATTAAGGATATGTATAATAGAGTTGTTGTGTTCAAATACAAGGAGGATTGACCAAATATTTTTCTATTTCAATTGGATTACATCAAGGATCGGTTTTAAGTCCATATCTTTTTGGCTTTAGGTATGAATGTTCATACTAGACACTTACAAGAGGATATACTTTGGTATATATATATATATATATATTGATGATATTCTTCTTATTGATAAAACTAGTGAGCTAGTTCAAGAGAAAATTGAATTATGGAGGTCAACCTTCTAGTCGAAAGGCTTTTATTTGTGTAGATCTAAAATCGAATGCATGTAGTATAATTTTAGTTGTAGAAGATCTAGTGATGGGGTTGTGACAATGGGTGATCAAGTTATTAAAAAGAGTGAACATTTTAGATATCTAGAGTATATTGCTCAAAGTGATGGTGAAATAGATGGAGATGTTCTTAATAGAATTCAAATTTGAAGTGAGGAATGCATCAGGCTTATTGTGTGATAAAAATGTATTGCTTAAACTTAAGTGAAAATTTTGTAAGATGATGGTGAGACTTGCAATTTTTTTATGATGCCAAATTTTGGCCAGTAGTTAAAGAGAATCATAAAAATAAGTGTTGTAGAGATGAGGATGCTTAGGTGAATGAGTGACTTTACACTTAAAAAGATAAAATACAAAATGAATATATGTGCAAAGGTTGGAGTCACTCTAGTGGGAGATAAGATTGGAGAGAGTCGTCTTAGATGGTTTGGTAACATAAAACATCGATCATTCAATGATCAAATTAGGAGATTAATTTTTTTAGATCTGACCTATGTTAAGAAAGGTATAGGTAGATTTAAAAAGACTTGGCTAAGAAGTATAAGGAATGACCTTATTTTATTAGAGTTAAATGAGAATTTGATACTTAATAAGACACAATGGAGAATTATTCATTGATCCTACCCCATGTAGTGGGATAAATGTCTGTTGTTGTAGATATAATGATTATTGATAATTAGTTGAAAACTTATATTATGGATATGTGGCTAGAACAATTTTATTCTTAGAAGACATTAGAAGGATTGCTATGAAAATTATTGAAGGGAAGAAAAATATTATATATCCTTTTGTTTTCAAATTATTAAAATGAGAATTGGTTCTACCAATTCGACAACGAATGTTGAAAGAGATTTTTCTATTAGAATACTGTGAAAAATCAGCTAAAAAAATAGAATTGGAGATTAGTGGATGAATGATCTTTTAGTCACTTTTATGACAAAAATATATATTGAATGATATCGATAATGATGTAATTATTCAATTCTTTCAAAATATAAAGGATATATGTCATCAATTATAAGCTTTTTGTTTATTTCTATTTTATTTATTATAAATATATTCAAATAAAATAAATTAAAATTGATTGTCAATGTTGGCCCCAAGCCCATATAAAAAAAAATTTGAGTTTATTTTTAATTAATAGATGTTCTTCTTCCACAAAAAAATTCCTACCTTCGTCACATGTATTTTGTTTGAGCTAACAAACAAAATTTTTGCTTGATTGCTTAATGTGTCGAAGTGAACATCAATTAAGCTCTTTTAAGCTCTGTTTGTTTGTACTTTTAATTGAATTTACCTGCTTTTAATTTATGTTTTTGCAAATAGCATAATTTATCACTTCTACTATACCCAAATGTTAAAATATTAGATTGATGCTATTTGAATCTCTTATGGTTGTATAGTTAGGAGGATTTTAATTGTTATTTCATATAATCATATTTATAAGTATATTATCTGATACTTTATAAGTATGAATAGATCATTTTATTTTTAGTTTATTAATATCCTAAAAAGATCTATATTTTTGTGACTTTTAAAGAACCTCCTCCTTGGTGTGTGTAGGAAATGAAATGATAAATTTGTGAAAATTTCAAGAATTTTAAACTTTTTTTGATTAAAAGATGAATTAATAATTTTTTAGGTTTTTATAAGATGCTTAATTAATTCTAAAACTAATTGTAAAAAATATGTTTCTATTTTTTTATTACAAGTAAAAAAATGACAATTGAAATTTAGAAACTAAGGATAATTAACTTAAGAACTTTTATGACCCTGAAAATTCTACTAGTCGAAGCACGAATTTTGATGTCTAAAACAATCTGATTTTGAATCAAAACTAACCGAGATCAAGCGTTTATTATCAACCGACTCTTAAACATGGAGTGTTTATAGTCAAATCGAGCGTCTTGATGAGCCAGATCTAACAAGACCAAGATCTCATAATTCTAACTTCATTTGAGCATTCAAATACACAAAATATATCAGATGATCAAATGAATCATTTTGAGCCATCCGATGGAGTGGAGTGGTTCGGGTTTTGCATGTATTTACAGAAATGCCACTCCTCCAATATATAAATAACCCCTCATTCTTCACATGAGGGGCTAAGAGAGGAGAGAGCTCTAAAGCTTGAAAATCCCAAAGCATAATCGTCTACCATTTCCGTGACCACCCTTGGTTGTCAACCACGCCGATCACCGACGCACCATCTCAGTCAATCTCCATCGGTCACCATCACGACGACCTTCATCGCGGCCATCGATCCCCATCACCATCATCATTCGCTACCACTAACAAGTTATAACTGAACATGACTTATATGGTTGTTGTCCGATTCGGATTCCCATTGTCCGCCCTTCATATAATCGTAATCCCAGACGGAAAACTTTGTACTTCAAAACAAATACATAGTGGATGATTTTTACTGGGCTAGGCCCCGTGGTTTTTTTACCCTATTTCTAGGGTTTCTCACGTTAAAATTCTAGAATTTTATCATTAATTCTTCAAACATATGTGTGTGTGCTGGACTCCGCAACAAAGCTAAGGTGTAAACTTTTACTCTACCGCAACTGGTTTTCTAACATGCAACAGTTTGGCGTCATCTGTGGGAAACTGATTCCCATTATTTCATCTTGTATGGCAACCAAGTTTCCCAACAAGATCAAAACCACCATCGAGGTGGAGCATTTCAAGCTTTTAAGGAGCACAAGTGAAGAATGAAGATTCATCAAACTGCTCTTCAGATTTTGTCGCGGGGTAACTCTTAATCTCGAAGATCGCCCATGTTAATATGTTAAGCATCTAATCGATTACCATCCCAAGCAACAAGTCAAAGTTGGAGGATATGTCAACATTGAGAAGAGATATAGCTTCGCAAATTATGATTTACAATCATACTCATTAAAAAATAAGACCAAGGTTAAGGAGCAACTTTGGCTACAACCACAAACAGATATTTTGATTCGACCTCTTCCATACAGGTTAACGTCATCAAGTAATACTTCGACAAACAACCTCGGATAGGTCAAAAATCCTCAGCAGATTCAATTCGATCTCTTCCATACAGGTTAACGTTATCAAGTAATACTTTGACAAACAATCTTGGATAGATCAAAAATCCTCAGCGGATTCAATTCGATCTCTTCCATAAAGGTTAACGTCATCGAGCAAAGACTCTGACAAACAACCTCAAATAGATCAAAACTTCGACTACTCACAGTTAACATCATCGTAACACTCGACAAACAATCTCGGATAAGTCAAAATCCATTGATTGACCCGACCTCTTCCATACAGTTAACGCCATCAAGTCATACTCTGACAAACAACCTCAGATAGGTCAAAAATCCTCATCAAATTCGACCTCTTCCATAGGTTGCGCCATCTCACTTTAACAAACAATCTTGGATGGGTTAAAAATCCTTAGCGGATTCAATTCGACCTCTTATGTGCAGGTTAACGTCATCGAGTAACACTCTGACAAACAACCTCGGATATGTCAAAAATCCTTAGCAGATTCAATTCGACCTCTTCCATATAGGTTAACGTCATCGGGTAACACTTTGACAAACAACCTCGGATAGGTCAAAATCATCAGCGATCCAATTCGACCTCTTCCATGGTTAGCGTATCGATAACACTCGACAAACAACATCGGATAGGTCAAAATCCTCGGTGGATTCAATTCGACCTCTTCCATACGTTAACGCCATCTAACACTTTGACAAACAACTTCGGATAGGTCAAAAATCCTCAGCGGATTCAATTCGACATCTTCCATACAGGTTAACGTCATCGGGTAACACTCTGACAAACAACCTCGAATTGGTAAAAAATCCTCAGCGGATCTAATTCGACCTCTTCCATACAGGTTAATGTCATCGAGTAACACTCTGACAAATAACCTCGGATAGGTCAAAAATCCTCAGCGGATTCAATTCGACCTCTTCCATGGGTTAACCGTAACACTCGAAACAACCTCGGATAGGTCAAAATCCTCGGATCCAATTGACCCTCTTCCATACAGGTTAACGTCATCGAGTAACACTCTGACAAACAACCTTGGATAAGTCAAAAATTCTCAACGGATTCAATTCGACCTCTTTCATACAGGTTAACATCATCGGGTAACACTTTGACAAACAACCTCAGATAGGCCAAAAATCCTCAGCGGATTCAATTCGACCTCTTCCACGTTAACGCCATCGTAACACTCGACAAACAACCCGGATAGGTCAAAATCCTCGGCGGATCCAATTCGACCTCTTCCATGGTTAATGTCAGCGAAAACACTGGCAAACAACCTCGGATAGGTCAAAAATCCTCAGCGGATCCAATTCGACCTCTTCCATACAGGTTAACGTCATCGAGTAACACTCTGACAAATAACCTCGGATAGGTTAAAAATACATAGCGGATTCAATTCGACCTCTTCCATACAAGTTAACATCATCAGGTAACACACTGACAAACAACCTCGGATGGGTCAAAAATCCTCAGCGGATTCAATTCGACCTCTTCTGTGTAGTTTAATGTCATCAAGTAACACTTTGACAAACAACCTCAGATGGGTCAAAAATCCTCAGCAGATTCGATTCTACTCCTCACATGCAAGTTAACAGCATCAAATAAAATCATGAAGAATGATACTTTAAAATTATCTATCAGACTTTCTGAGTTGCTCAAATGGCGGTTCCTAATTAACGCTTCCCCGCCATCTTGGCAGTTATTAACTGTTAAACAATCCATTGAAGTTTCAAGAAATCCAATTTCCTACAAGAAGAAGTAGGAACACGAACATGGGTCACCATCGCCGACTACTGCCGCGATCATTGCGGCCATCTCCGCGGCCATACCATCGCCGGCCGGTCATCCCCACCGACTACGGATGTCAGTCACCATCGTACCATCGCGCAGCTTCGCCGACCACCTCCGGCGCCAACCACCATGCCGCCGCCGTACCACCATCGGCCGTTATCATTATTAATCATCGTCGATCATCATGACATCCGCTGCCACCGGAGCTATGACGATGTATCAGCGGTCATGATCGCCTTCGAACCCGGTCGGTCTGACAAGGGCAGTTGACACCTCTTTCGAGGGAAAACCGGAGCCTCGCCGTATGAACTACGGGCCTTGATCTTCTCCTAACGATCTCCTCTTAAGAAGAAGAGGAACACTCAAGCATATGAGGGGTGTGCCTTCTCCCTTGGCCCTAGGGGGGTTTTTATAGACCCCCTATAGAGACAGAAAGGTAAAAAATCAAAGAAAAACTGCCCAAAACTGTTCAAAATCGTTCAAAACGGGCAAAACCGGATGTTTGCTCAGGCGCTGCCACTGGCTCATCGCGTCCATCCCTCATCCGGCCACGGGCTAAGTAATTCAGATCGTTCCAGTTCGCAACCCAACCCCCGACCAGGACAGCGACGCCGCCCCGCGACAGATCATGAACCAGCCTTCAGCCGGCTTCCATTTATTCCCATTGCTCCGCGGACCCAAACCGGCCGCGACATGATCATGACTCCGGCCATGAGCAGAATCAGCGAACCGACTGTTCAACTCGCCCTCCATTCAACCAGCTCATTGTGACCCAGGCCCATTTCATTGACCGTGCCCACGGCAGCGGTTATGGCCGCATGACGCATGCGTTCGCCATGAAGGCCATGAGCGCCGCAAGCACCAGTAATGTCCGGATGGGTTTATAACGAAATCTTGCCACGATACGACACATCCGCATCTACACCCGCTTGTGATCATAATCTTTCCACGATGACTGCTCTCAAAATGTAAGGTTAATGGACTTACAAATTTCATTGAAGAATTTGCTATTTTCAAGTATTTGACATATATATTTTTGAATGATTGAGATAATATCATCCAAAAATCAACGATATGACGAAAATTGCATTAGTTGCGAAGAATCTTGTCGAAAACAATCTAATTTTGAATCAAGACTAACCGAGATCTAGCGCTTATTATCAATCGACTCTCAAACATGGAGTGTTTATAGTCAAATCGAGCGTCTTGACGAGCCAGATCTAACAAGCTCAAGATCTCATAATTCCAACTTCATTTGAGCATTCAAATACACAAAATACATTAAATGATCAAAGGAATCATTTTGTGCCGTCCAATGGAGTGGAGTGGTTCGGGTTTTACATGTATTTATAGAAACGCCACTCCTGCAATCTATAAATAGCCCCTCATTCTTCACATATAAAAAAGAGATAGAGAGCTCTAAAGCTTGAAAATCCTCCAAGCATAATCGTTACCACGCATGCCGACCACTCCGTTGGTTATCAACCACGCCCGGCACATGATCGTTATCGCGATCCTCGCCATGTCAATCTTTGCTGGTCACCATCACGATGACCTTCATCATCAGTTACTGATCCCCGCTGTTCACCATCATCTACTACAATTAGTAACTGTTACAACCTGACGTGACTATATGGTTGTTGTTGTCTGATTCTGAGATTCCCATTGTCCGCCCTTCTCATATTCAATCATGTAATCCCGTATCGGGAAAACTTTGTACTTCAAAACAAATACACAGTGGATGATTTTTACTGGACTAGTCCCCGTGGTTTTTTACCCTATTCCTACGGTTTTTTCACGTAAAAATTCTGGAGTTTTATCATTAATTCTTCAAATATCATGTTTGCAATGTTTTGGTAAATTTTACTCTACCGCAACTAGTTTTCTAGCACGCAACAAGAACATATATGAAATTTATTAATAGTTTTAATAAAAAAATTGTCATAATATTTTAATATAATTTATATTAAAAGAGTTTAAAAGTTATTGGATTTATAGAGATATGTGTCGCATATGAATAGTTTGTATTATATTAATTTGAAAATAAATTTAATTCTTAAAAAAATTATTTTGATATAATTCTTGTTAGAGTATTTTAATTTAATTATTCTGTTAAAAAGATAAATGGGTTATTTATTTTGAGTGATTAGGAGTTTATAGTAAGGATATATATATATATATATATATATATATATATATATATATGTTTTAGGTGTTTAATATAAAGTAAAATAGATACAAAATATATGTGCATGAAAATTAAAAAACATGCAAAAACACATTTTTGTTGAATTTAAAATTTGCTAGAATAAGAAAAATTTCAAATTAATTGTTCATAATCTTATCTCTTGAAGCCATTTGTGACTTCTGACTATGCCAACCATGAGACTCCATCCTTGATGTCCTTGAGTCTTATTGTGTTAATTATTTATGTGTCTTCCTTAGTTGCTTTCCTTACATTTTACATTGTATTTTTTGCATCCTCTTTAGTTTCTTTCCTTGACTTCATCATTGTAAACTCCACAAATTATATGTTACAATCGCTATCTTATGATCCCATGACATTTTGGTGTCTTCATGTTGATACTGATTCTCACCCTTCATTCAGTAACTTGATCCCATCATCATCAATCTCATCTCTATAATTGTGCTTTTTAAAAAATTATATATATATATATATATATATATATATATATATATATATATATATATATATATATATATATATATATATATATTTATTATCAATTCAAAATTTATAAATTTAATTATTTGTAATAAATATATCTTATTATTCTCTTTTTTTTAGCTTTGATACATCCTCTAAAATTAATCTATCGACGAATCTGGCATTTTTAAATGCTGATCTAATCATGACATGCTTATCAAGACTGCCTCGATGACGAACATAAGAATATCAGCATAGTCCGATCCGAAGAATCGACTCGAGCTATCGAGCATGAAAATGGATCCTAATCCGCCAAATGGTCACCAAAACCGACATATTTATAGTCGAAGCTTCCAAGATGAATCCAACGAATCCAAGATCACCCAATTCGACATCATTAAGGCACCGGATCATCAAAATACACCGTCATCGGGGATCACTGCCGTCCGATGGGAGTGGTTGGAGTTTTCCATGAATTCTGGCGCCGCCACTCCCAAAAAACTATAAAGAGCCTCATTCTCATCTTGGGGGACCGGAATCGATTGAGAGCTCGAGAACTACCGACCTTAACGCCGACGCATCTATCACCACTGCCACCAAGAATGTCAAGATCGTGATTTAGGAGATCTAGAAAGACCGGGTTGCCTCCTTTCTCCAAGATCAAGAGGTTGCTCGGAAGATCTCGCCACTTTTGAGAAATTTCTCCTTGGAGTTGACCGATATTGTATTTTTCTACACTCGAAATATTATTTTCTAAACATCTTCTTCTAACCAGAAGCAGGACAGTATCTTTTGAACACATAGTGAAAGTTCTGAGGCAAGGCCCGTTTTTTTCCTTAACGGGTTTTCCACGATAACCCCTATGTTCATATCCCCTTGTTGGATGATTTTTTTGGGCTACGAACTAAGATCTCGATCTAGGAATAAAATTCTAGACGCAAAGCTTAAATCTCATTCTCCAAATTTTCAAAACTCTCTACAATAATTTAAAATATAACAAATTATATTTAAAATATTTTTATATAATTTTAATTCAATTATTTAGGACATGCGTGTTTGACGCGTGTGGGAGACGCGTCGGACCCGTGTCTGTGTTCGATATCTGTCGGATACTATACGTCTAATTTTTGAAAGTGACAGTACATCATAGGTTAATATTAATATTAAAAAATTAAATTCATTTTATGATAATTTTTTAATTTATTTTGAAATAAATAAATATTTTATTATTTATAATCAAACTACCCTTTAAAAAAAATATGGTTGATGTTTGGGCCCTCATTTAAGAGGCTATGATTCATACTATTTCACCAACTGAGTTCAACGTTAGATCTTTCTCTTTTAGCGCTCTTCCACGCCCCCCAATGCATCATCATTTTCTCTTTTAGATCTTCCACGCCCCATCATCAAAATGATTGCATGCCCCTTCTCAAGTAGTGGATTTGGATTCTCTTTCATTATCATTATGGGGTCAATTACTTTTATTTAATTCATTTTAAAATGATTGACATTAATTCTATTTATTTTTCTTTAAATTTAAATCGAGTAATTGAATATGAATAATGCATAAAATCTTGATGATAATTGAAGGATATTAGGTTTTGACAATTATCAAATTGACTTGATTGACTATTTTCTATTTGCTGATTTTGACTTGTCCTTTATGTTGACTTTGATGATATTCGATTATACTCTACTAATGATATGTAAGATTTTTTTTTTTTGTACAACTGAAATTATTTTTCTGGATTATAAATTTAAATGATTATATTTTATGATATATTAATTTATTGCTGATCATTTTTAAAAAATTAAATTCCTCATAAAAGATCATCGTTAACTTTTGTTCTTCCCTTCTTCGAATCTTGGCATGGCTCCTGATTTACTTTTCAGTGATGAGCTTATAAATTATAATGGATTTGGCCTGCAAAAAGCCTTGTTGAGCTGCATCATGTGTGAGGATAGTGGAGAATATTGTGATGAATGCATCTGTGATGGCTACTGCTAGGGTCTAAAATTAGTTATAAAATTATTATAATATAATAAGCAATTTAAAATCATTATGAATTGTATAATTTTTTTAATTAGAATTGATAGTATTTCTTTTTCAGTTTTCACATTTTAATAATTATGCGTGAAAACTTATTCTTAATTTAAATTTTTAAAAAAATAGCAAAATAAAAATGTGAAAATGATCTATAGAATAAAATTATATAATAAGTTCTAAATACAAAATCAAATTTATGGGCACTCATAATTTTGTCAAAGAGACTCTTAATTGTCTTAAAAGTAGGTGTTGAGGAGGTAGAATTTTTTTTTTATACACATGCTTAAAAACTTATTGCGCTTTAAGTCATTATATTTTATATGCCATAACAATTTAGATCGTGGCATAAGCACTTGAATTAAAAAACTTTTAGAGTCTACTATATGATTGTTTAGACTCAATTTCTAGCTATTTCTTTTATTGAAATATACATGAATTTAACAAGTTTGATATCGGCCATTCTCATCGTTAAGATACTTAAATAATCCTAACATATTTTATGATCAATAGGGGATAAATATTGGTCATATGATCGAGTGCTATGACTTTTAATTTAGATTATTAGAATGCCCTTATTTAAAAATCTATTAATAGATCATACTTCCTTTAATTTAAGAAGGTTGTAATAATGCCACAAGAAGAATTTTAGAGAAGAAAGTTCAAAGTTATGCTTACTAAAATATGATGATTATCCTTGATAATAAGGTTGGCATCCATTGTTATAAGTAAGATTAATACTATTCATAGCCAACATGATTGATTAATTTCATTTGTTGGCTCCAAGGTTAATGGTTGCCATCACTAATAATGTTAGTGCTTATTATATACACTATAGCCAATACCCACCATTGACGATAAGGTCGGTACTTGTCATCATTATGAATGTTGATGGCCATCACATCAATAATGTAGATACTCATTGTCACTAAAAATGTTGATGTCTGTATGATAATAATGTTAGTACCCGCTATTGCTAATATGGTCTACCCTTACTATTCACTATAACATTGATGCCCACTATAGCCTTCAAAGTTGATGTTTGGTATCTTTATCAAGGCCAATGTTTATTATCAATACTAAGTCTGACACTCGTTATCTACAATAAGGCTAATACTCACCATAGTTATTAAGGCTGGTGCTTATCGTTGCTGATAATATTGGCAATTGCCATTACCAACAAGGCAAATGTCCATAGTCACTAATAATGAAGTCATCCATCATTGATACTAAAACCAGCATGCATTATTGCCATAATGATTGACACTTATTGTCGACGCCGGTGTCGATACTCACTATCGCTAACAAGTTAAACACTAATCATTGAAACTAATGTCAATGTATACCATCACTATCAATGCTAATACATGTATTTTTGATCAACAACCTTCTTTCCTATAATAAGGAGAATTAAATATTATACTATCAACAACCTATTGATGTCATCTCTAATGCCTTAAGGATCTCTCTACTTGAATCACCAAAAAATATTTTTTATAGTTCATGTCTATTATATTGTACAATGCCTTCTCCATTTGAGTGGAAGATCATCATTTGCAAGCTAAGCCTCACTCATCGATGTTATAGCACTGCAATTAAAAAAAAAGCTCAAAAGAATCCTCTTAAAATAATGTAGAAAAAAAAACTTCATACATTATTTCATCGATATATTGAAATATCTCACATATGGTGTGAGTGTCTTGAACTTCATTTTAACAAGAAATAATGAAGCAAATTATTTTTTTTCAGCTCATATTGGTCTTAAAAAGTTTATTTTATTATTGAGTAGTCACAGGGGAAGCTAATTATTTTAACATGGCATAGGCACCTACAATTTCTATTTTTATCACATCAGCTCTCAGTCATTCTATTTGATTTCAATTGAAATCAGTTGTAAATTACTATCAAAATTGTTAAAAATCATGCCCTCCCCTAAGGCTCACGCTCCTCCCTCCCCGATGGCGAAATGGCTCCCCTCAACCGCTCTTCTAACTATTTTCTCTCTCGGGTGGTCTTCGCTCTCCCTAGGGCCTCGGGTCTCCGGCTGTGGCCGGGGGTTAAACTGCTTCTCCCTCCCGTTTCTCCCCTCCCCCAGTAAATGGATTTCGTATCTACATCTTCTTTTCCCCATTTGTCCTCAAATCGGAGCGATGGTCCGCAGCTCACTCGTCCCCCCGCCACAATGCTAGCACAGTCTTGGAATTGGAAGGCGCTATTGAGTGCCCACAAGGAAAATAACAACTCCCTCTCCCTCTCTTATATCCCTTCCTCTAAAGACGAAGTGTGCTTTTCGGAAGATGAGTTGGTGGCGGGTCAGAAGGAATGGGAGCTATCCCTGGTCGGTCATGCCAGAGGAAAGCGCCCCTTCTACGGTTCACTGCTCGCGGTCATTAAGCGAAAGTGGGTCATTAAAGGCCAATTGGAGCTCCCAACCCTAGAAGGTGATTTCTTCCTATTTCGGTTCACATGTAAGGAATACTATGACCTAGTTTGGAACAATGGCCCATGTTTCCTCAATGGCCGACTATTCATCTTTCGGGAGTGGTCGTGGGATTTCTAGCCGATTGAAGAAAATTTCACCGACATACCCCTCTGGATTAAGTTCCCAAATCTCCCTTTGTGCTGTTGGAATGAAGAGGGGCTATCCAAGGCAACTAGCAGAATCGGGGTTCCAATTGCCGTGGACAACCTCACGACAACCAAAGCTCGACTGACATTCGTCCGGGTCTGTGTTCAGGTACACGCGTCATCTCCTCTTCCTGATTCTATTCTCTTAAATCTGAATGGAATAAAATTTGACCAAGCGGTTCATTATGACTGGAAACCCAATGCTTGACCCCTCAACCAAGATCCCCACCAATATCGATGACCCTGTTACCCACCTGTCATGCAAATGTCCCCCCCTCCCCATAGTTACTACCTTTTAAACTATTTTAAATTCCTAAAGGAAATCCTTTCACTCACGCCAAAGAAACAAAACCTAATCCATTCCCACCTCCACTTACACTATTACCACCCGATCTACTGCCACCTCACCTTCAAAATCATTCTATCAACGTCCCCAAGAATCCATCCCTAAAACTCCTTCCAAACCTAACCAGGACAAAGAGACCACCAAATCCCCTAACTCCCTTGCCTTCTTAGCCCAAAAAACTAAGAAGAAGGGTAAACACCACTAACTCCCTCCCTTAATGTCCCTCCACAAGCTTGGTAGCTGGAATGTGAGGGGCCTTCTAGTGGAAGGCCGATCCCGTGACTGTGCTCATATCATAAAAGAGCATAATCTTGACATGATTTGCCTCCTAGAAACAAAGATCAGTTCTGATGTTTTTGATAACTCTGCTATCTGTAAAAAGCTAACCCTTTTTCCCTACGAAGCTAGCTGCATAACTTTGACATCTATTCTGGAGGCAGGATTTGGCTAAAATGGAATTCTAATTCCATTTCCTTTAAGCCCTCTCTTATAAATGCTCAGTTTATTCATGGTAAGGTGTCCTCCTACACTCATCCTAGTTTCAATGTGACCTGGGTGTATGCTCATAATGATGCTAGGAACATATTAGAGTTGTGGTCTTCCCTTCGACACCTCTCTGCAAACATGGTAGAACCTTGGCTGGTTATTGGGGATTTCAATTGTGTTTTATACTCTAATGAGAAAGCTGGGGGAAACTCTACCCCCCCAATCGCCTTATAGACTTTAAAGACTGTGTAAACGACATGGGGATCTTTGACCTCCCGAGCTCTAGACTTTTCTTTACCTGGTCCAACCTCAGACTGGAAAATCCTATTAAAATAAGAATTGACAGAGCTATGTGCAACTCCTACTGGGTGGATGTTTTCCCCACCTCCTCCTACAAAGCTCTCCCACCACTCTCCTCTGATCACTCACCTTTAATAGTCTACTCCAATAACACGCATCCAAGGAGTCACAGATTCATTTTCAGAAATTACTGGGTCCTTTACCCAGCTTCATGGCTCAAGTCTCTAAAGCTTAGAAGATTTTTGTAAAAAGGGACACTATATTAGTACTTTTCCAGAAGCTCAAGCTGGTTAAAGAATATCTCAAATCACATAAGTTCGATCCTACATCTCTTGAACAACAAATCAAAGTTTTGAAAGAAGACCAGGAAACTCATTTGAAACTCCTAGATAAAGATCCCACTAATCCAACCCTTCTCCAAAATTTGGAGGATATCAATGCTCATTATGCAGATATTGTCAAAAAAGAAAGCCTTTGGACTAAATAAAGAGCAAAAGTAATATGGTTCACACATGCTGATGATGACCTACATTTCCTTTACTATTCTATTAAAGAAAGGAGGAACTCCAATATGATTAGAGAACTTCAGGTGGGAAGGGGGACTACCTCTAACCCGTCTGAGATGGCTGATGAAATTTATCAATATTATTCTATGCTTTTCAATAAAATAGGCAATCTTAGAAGATCTCTCTCAGATACTCCGATTGACACATGTCTAACCCCTTCCCACATTGAGGAGTTATGATCTCCAATTTTGGATTCTGAGATCTTATATGCCCTTAAAAATATCAATGAGGATAAAACTCCGGGGTCAGATGGTTTTACTTCTAAATTCTTCTTGTTTTATTGGGATATTGTCGGTAAACAATTTATGCTGGCTGTTAAACACTTCTTTACCACCAAAAAGCTCTCCGAAGTCTTCAAGCACACAATTATTACCCTGATCTCAAAAACCAAACATGCTAATCATGTGACTGACTACAGACATATCTCCCTCTGTAACACTTTTTACAAAGTTATTACTAAGGTCCTAGCAAATAGACTAAAAAGTGTTCTCCCACATATCATTCACCTAGCTTAATCAGCATTCATTAAGAATAGAGATATAACAGATAACATCTCTGTTGTTCAAGAAATCTATTTGTAATTCAACAAAAAATGATCCTCCAGTCTCTTTTGTGCCAAGATTAATCTTCAAAAAGCCTTTGACTCTGTTAATTGCTCTACCGTTATTCTCAGACTTCTACAGAAAGGTTTTCCTAAGACATTTGTTGAGTAGGTGGAAGCTTGCATCTCTGATATCCTATTCTCCATTATTCTAAATGGCCATATTGAAGGATATTTTCAATCATCTAACGGTCTGAGGCAGGAATGCCCACTTTCTCCTTTCCTCTTTACCATCATTTGGATATATTCTCTTGCATCCTTGATAAGATGGTGGTTGATCAATTATTTAGACCAATTACCTATGGTAACACCTCAATCTATCACCTTATGTTTGCTGACGACATTCTTGTGGCAGGTGTTGTGGACTCCCAATCGGCCATATCCCTAAATGAGGCATTGGGCCTGCTCTCGGGCCTTACTGGATTGGAGGTCAACCAACAGAAATCTCAAATCTGTTTCTCTAATTGTTCTGAAACCTCTAATCATTATTGCTCATTACTGAATATAAAACTAGGAACTTTCCCCCTCAAATACCTTGGACTCCCACTGGTCTCCAGGCAACTTAAATCCACTCCTTTGCATGGCCCTCCTTGACAAACTCACTAAATGGTTAGTTGGTTGGAAATCTAAATGGCTCTCCTTTGGTGGATCCTGATCCTCATTAATGACCTCTTAACCTACTGGTTTAAAGCTCAGGCTCTTCCTAAATGTATCATCCAAAAAATCAAAGCACTCACTGCAAATTTCTTTTATCATGGAGAAGTGGTTAGAAAATTACATCCTATTTCATGGTATCAAACAACCTTACCTAGGGATAAGGTGGGCACTGGACTGATCTCTTCTAGTTCTCTTAACTCCATTTGCAAAACGAAGACCCTATGGAAAGTGCTGAACAACTCTTCTTGCCTTGCAACTTGGATTAGGAATAAGTATAGTTATATTTGGAAAAAAACACATAAGAAATCTGCACTTTGGAGAGAGCTTCAGCTCAATGCATCCAAAATTAAAGGGAAGTTATTGTACTCTGTGGGGGATGGAAGTTTCTTCTCCCTTTTTTTCGATCCATGGTGTGATGGTTCCTCAATTCTAGACATTTGTGGTGCTGAATGTTTTGAATTGCTTGATAAGACTTTGAATTCCACTCTTAATGTACTTATTAGGAATGGTGAATGAAATATCCCCACTGCTTTCTCCCACCGATTTCCCTCCTGCTCCCTTTCCATCAAAAAAATAGTTATACATGATGGTATTGACACCATTCTGTGGAATGGAAACAACTCCATAAACTCTAAAAGCATTTTAAATACCCTCTTTGAACATGTTCCGATGGAGGAAGGCAACAAAGAAATTTGGTTCAAGGGGTTTTCTTTAAATTATGCGGTTTTCTGTTGGATGGCTAAACCCGGGGGGGTGGGGTCCTTAAAACTTCGGATATGCTAAACAGGTGGGGCATTGGTGCCACCCTTGCTTGCCCTCTCTGTCACTCTGAGAATGAGTCCCATTCACACTTATTTTTTGGATGTCCCTATTCACTTAATATCATATGAACTCTTTTGCCAAATGGGAACTACTTTTTCTTTCAGCCCACTCTCAATATAGTCCTAACGACCTCCTCTCTCATAACCCACTCTACACTCAAAAGACTCTACTTACTTATTATTGCAGTGACGGTTTACTCCATCTGGTGCGAGAGAAATAAGCGATGTTTTTCTAACCAGAGGAACACTGCTGAATCCATCTCCTTGAACATCAAACTTAGAGTGACCCTTAAATTAAGCCGATGGATCATCAAAGATAAATGGCCTAGGTCGGTACTTGACATTCTTCACAAGTAGATCAGCTATGGCAAACCAAATATTATGGATCGACCCCCTTAACTCATGTTATACATCAAGATTCTTTGTTGGTTTTTTATTATGAACTTCTGTTATGGTCTCTTTATATTTTTTTGGTCTTATGCTAAGAAAGATCTCCTGGTGTTTTGTTCGGGGGGAGCACTGTCTGCCCCCTGGAGCCTTGGTTTTGCTTGCAAATTCTGGATGGCATGGGCACTTTTTTTTTTCACCTTATTTGTATCTCGATCATGCTGCTATGTCTCAGTCTTCTATGATTTTTGCTGCTATGGATTTGGAGCTTAGATGTTCTTTTCTTTTTGCGATACAATTGGTTTTCATATGGGCAATGATGAGGACTTCGCTGCTGTCATAGCTCTTTTGCTGTTGTTATTCTGCTCCTTCCTGGATGACGACAGGCTGAAACCCGGACTGGGGTCGAGAAAGCTCCCTTCTCCTTATCCTGACATTCTGCCTCACATCATTTGGGGTTATTGTGCTCTGTGTTTTTTCTGCTATTCGGTAGATTGCTACTCTGTGGTTCCTTACTTCCCGACCCTAGGACGTTGGATGGCAGCTGTTGTTAACCGATGGTAGCATATGTTGGTTGGACAGCTAATCACTTGATGCAATTTCTGTCTTAGATTTATTTTTTCAATTGTCCCTAAGCCCTATGTTACTCTTCCCCCCCTCTTAACTCCTAACTAAATTGTATTCTTCTGGTTCTTAGCCCCTGGGCTGTTCCTCTTCATTTGAAGATTCCTCTTGTAACTCTAATTTTGGAATGAAAAATTGGGCTCTGCCCTCAATTTCTCAAAAAAAAAAAAAAAAAAAAGTTGTAAATTACTTTAAATTTTTTTTTTTTTTAATTTGAGCTATACATATCTCATTAATAATCAATCTGAACTCCTGAAACAAGGTTTGATTACTTAAAGTAAATAAATGAATGAATGAATGAATAAATAAATAAATAAATAAATAAATAAATTTATTTATTCATTCATTCATGCAAATATTATATACTTTTTGCTCAGACTATAAACTAGCTCCAACCATTCAAACTCAATCAGCCGTAGCAGATTTTTCTATATATTTCATTGCTGCAGGCGTTTGCGAACTACTCACAGTTCCTCTTCAAAATTTAACGCAGTACCAAACAATGAGAATTCAAGAAATTTGAGATCAAAGCTTTTAATATCTGTACTGAAGAAGAGAGCTACATAAATGTTTCTGAATTTTTACCTGTAAGCCTCAAAATATCTACAACCGAGAGAGAGAGAGAGAGGTTGGAAGCTGGGCGGCCGTGACTAAAATGATTACATGGGAAATGGAGTCGATTCCCTGAACAGTTCCCCACTTGCAGCACTATTATTTATGGGGTTGGGTGAATTTGGCACTCAGCGCCACATATATGGGGAAGAGTACATAAGCCCTTCGTCCCAATTAATTCGTTCTTTGTTAAAGCAGGCAAGTTCATTTGAATTGAATGGACGGGAACTGGCTTAATGGCTTCAGAGCAGAGACCACATTCAATAGATTACCACACTAATATAAAGCGTACGTAACTTTTCTATATATGCTTCTTTGCATCATCTTTTGATAAAGAGAGATTCATTTTATACCGACCAAAATTTATTTGTCGAATTTATTATCAAATAACATGCACGCCATCATCTCAGTTTTTGACGAGTTAAAAAATCTCACTATAAAAAAGTTTTTACAATGATTAAAATGTTGTAATTTTCATTGTGAGGATCATTTGCAGTACCATCATTATTACGAGTGTGAGTCAAGCTGGCTCAAGAGCTGACTAAAGCTTAGCTCATTAACGAGCTCAAAAGCTAAGCTTATAGAGTCACGAGCTTAAGCTCGAGCTCATAGACAAGCTCAAAAATTTTTTGATGTCAAGTTCGAATCTAATTTGACTGTTTCGATAACTTATCGGCTGTTATTACATAATTATGACTATTATCGTATATCGCGTTATCAGTTCGATAGTTCGTGCTTTTAAATGAGCTCGAGTTTTCGAGTCGAGCTCGAGCTTGACTTTCTTTAAATCAAGTAGAACTTGAGCCTGGTAATTGAGCTCGAGCTTGAACTCAACAGGGATTAAATAAGTTTAATTTGATTAACTTAAAACTCGACTTGACTCATTTACGCTCCTAATATCAGTGACTTTGAAATTATTGGACATATTATGGTAATTATAATCATCGTAAATTAAACTTAATAACAATTTAAATAACTGTAATATTCCAAAAGTATAGAGATTAAAACCGTTGTAATTTAAGCAAATCTGAGAGTTTGAATGACTACTACTAATTATTAAATATCGTCATGATTTGAACATTGCAATGATTTTAATCGTAATAATTTTATAATATTACAGCGGTTTTAATATATGGTTGGTTTTTTCAGTATTTTTAATTATGACAATTTGATTTAGTATTTATTTGTAAAAATTATAATTGAATTAAAGAAAGAGTTAGATATATTAAAATTAAAATAATATAGTTTGAGTTATATTCCTGAGAAGCAATCATCCAATCATTAATTATTGAGCAATGATCATCTAGATTGGAATACTTTAGGACTAGAAATGTACTTAAAACCCTCTTAGCTTATCACATGAATAAAGAATTCTCAACTAAAAAGTATCAAATCATACTCTTTTCAATTTCTTATGCTTCAAATATTAGTTGACCTCTTAACTTGCTCCTAATCATAACATGATAGACAAGATGTACTAAACCCCATCCTTTTGCTCTGAATTGATTTAGTATAATATCTTTTGCACTTTATTGTCCTTATAAATAAGTCATCATTTTCTATTCTATTATTATTTTGGGACTGAGTCAGTATCATTTCAGAACTTCTAGAACTTAATTAATAGTTAACCTACCTTGATTAACTATTTATTATAACACAAAACATATAGTGCTTTATTTCTAATTTGACCTTCCTAAGCATTAATTGATAATTATTTTATTATGATTTGTTACTTGAATCATAATATAATGCATAAATATTTTTTATGTTTCTTTAAGAGGTCCTATTTTAAGATGATGATTATTATATCTTGCCCTACTAACCTCTTTGTATACCTATGAGGTATGAAAGACATGTCTCTTTTCATTATAATAATGATATTTTTTAATCAATGTATACACACACAAGTTAGGATTTCTTGCCTAGAATCCTATGATCTTTAGCAGTAGTAAAACCTAGTCATAATCCCGTTTCATCTCTTTAGCTATTAATACTTCAAGAAACTTAAGTTAGGACTCAATTGACATAGAGTTAACCTTGAAATAACTTAAGGTTATTCAAAGCCTTCCAGACTTAGTCATACTTGGGATTAGACAATTAACACCTTAAGATAGATATACCACCATAATATTTGTACTTAGGAGCTCCTAATAACATAATACTGCCTAATGAAATCACAGTCACAGCTTAATTTATCCTAACTTAGTTTCCCTTATACTTTCTCTAAGATATCTGACACCCTTTAGGTTATGAGTCAAGTCATCTTTCCTTGATGAACTTAGCTCCTTATTGAACTTTATAATTATGTTAAGAACATCTTAGCACTAAGACTTGGGCCATTCCGATCCTTTGCTTGGCTTAATCCTTGACTTGAAGTAGTATTGGACTAACATATATCTTGTGATGTAAAGACTCTTAGTTCTAGCCAAATCCACATGGATAAACCCACTTAATTAATTTCCTTACTTATAAACATATCTAATGATAAGAGCATTCCAATTGAGTATAATTAAGCTTATTATTCTTCTAAAACTTTCTTTGGACTAAATTGAGCCCAGTTGTACTCTTTGAGCTTGACTTAAGAAACTCAACCAACTTAAACTCAATTGATGGATAATGATGTGGAGGAGATGAATGAAAACACATACACATATAGCATCATTAGCATCATTGTTAACCTGTTTATGAGAAATGGGATTAATAAAAAATAAATCCTTAACTTTGATATAAATCATATTAATATTCCTATTATAATTCATCTTTATAACATGATGTTTAGCATTATAATGTTCAGACCATGGAAACAAAAATAATGAAAATCGGTCTAATAATCTTAATACTCTCATTTATACTGCCATTTGATGGATTAAACCAAGCATTCAACTACTTGAAGATGTCTATACAAGTCATTTTGATAATTGAGATTTTTATATACAGGTATGTAGAAGAGTATAAAAATTGAAAGTAAAGGACAACAACTTGAAGATGATAAGTCATTTTGATAATTGAGATATTTATATACAAGTATTTAGAAGAGTAGAGGCTAAAGAAAAGGGACATCCTCTTAAAGATGAAATTAAAACTACAATTTTTGGAATTAAGGAAATAAAGAATAAAATTTCTTTAATATATAATGCATGTATGTTTTTTTTTTGAATCATCATTATTTCTTTAATTTTATTATCATTTGTTATGTATTATTTGAAAATGGATTTCTATTTTGAAAATAGAATTTATATTTTCCATTGGATGAAGAAGGGATCAATGGCATGTTAGTGATATATTATAGCTAAGGAATTAATTTTGATACGAGAATTATATTATAAAAAACTAAATTATTGAGGTTGTTATTAGTGCTATATATATATATATATATATATATATATATATATAGGTAATTCTTTCTAATATTTGTGTAACATCAATAGTTTTAAATCAATGTGAGTTACAATGCAAGAAATAATATCATGTCAGAGTATATGACAATTGTAATTAATAAGATGATAAGCTTTTAAATTTCACTTAAATTAGCCATAAAACCTAAGAAATAGTACCAGCCAAATTTCTTTTTTAAATGTATTAGTACAAAAACATCTAATATTAGCACATTCACTTATTATATATAGTTTATTAAATAAACATGCACAAAGAATAAACATTTATATTTAATATATTACATTCTTTAAAAATTATTATCTTCTAATATGTCTGTGATAATATTATTTCTTCATTGATGATAATTAAGGGAAAATTTTATAAGATGGTGGTAAGACCTGTAATGACTTATGGTGCAGAATGTTGGCCAATAAAAGAGAAGCATAAGACTAAGTTAAGTGTTATAGAGATGAGGATGCTCAGGTGGATGAGTGACTTTACTCTTAGAGATAAAATGCGAAATAATGTTCGAGAAAAAGCTGGAGTAGCTCTGGTGGCAGATAAGATTAGAGAGAGTCACCTTAGATGGTTTGGCCACATAAAGCGTCGGCCGTTCGATGACCCGATTAGGAGAGTAGATGCATTAGATTTGCCTTATGTTAAGAAAGTTAGAGATAGACCTAAAAGACTTGGTTAAGATGTATAAAAATGACCTGTATCTTTGAATTAAATGAGAATTTGACACATAATAGGACACAATGGAGACAAAGGATTCATATAGCTGACCCCACTTAGTGGGATAAAGGCTTGTTATTGTTGTTGATAATTTTCTCTCATCAACCATCAATATTAATAATACCTCTTATTTTTTTTTGGAAAATTAGGGCCTCGCGCAGAGTTCATTTAAATGCAAAAATAATTACAGGAGGTACAAAAGAGCCTGAGCTACAAAAAAAATAAGGGGCATCATATTAATAATATCATCATATTGCATCATTGATAAATTTATCATTAATTTAATGCATAATAAATAATCAATGGCATACAATTGTTAAGCCATTTTGGCCACGCCAATTAGTCTCTAACATGATAAAAAATGACCTCCCTTATAAATTTTAGGAGGGCTACTAGTAGAATAAAAATCATAAATTTTTAATTTTCTATTTTGATATCATAGCACACCTTATTATTTTTTCATTCAGACTATACCGGAAAAATGTTCGAACCAACCTCAAAAAATGAAAGTATTTTGATTTGAAATGAAATTTTAAAATAAATTTTTTTGTTAAAATAGAGAGTGGATACCATTTTTTATTTTATCTATTATGAGCATGTACAGTCAAAATTTTTTAATTGGATGCAAATAATATTATTTTAAATAAATAGATTCTTGAACGACAAATCCACCATAACGTGGATTGTAGCCTGTAGGTAGCTCGAGCCAGTAGCACGTTCGGACAACTATGTGGCCTTCCTGGAAACATAGACAAACAACATATAGACTTATATATATATATATATATATATATATATATATATATATATATATATATATATATATATATATATATATATATATATTTATGTCTTCAGACAGGCTTCTGAGGATCTTTATTTCTTCCCTAAAATATTAGGAGATCGAGACTTTTCAACTTTCTCAATCATTTCTCTACAGTCATGGCGCTTTCGAAGGTCATGCAGCAATTTATGTTATAATTACGTATAGACCCCAAACCTTATTTATTTATCAGCCGTGCTCCCGGTCACAAAAAATTACTATCTCTACTACTCATTTTAGCACTGTCAATACTACAATGCTGCATGTAACTACTATTCCCCCTCTACCCTCTTCCCATATTGCTCCTCACTTAGACAAAGATCTCACCGGTAATTCCCTGATAAATGACCTTAATCAATTGCCTGCCTCTTCTCCCTCTCAAGAAGAAATCCCAGATCTCGCCACTACCACCCATTCTTTAAACAATGAACCTCCTCCTCAATCTGATAACCTGATCCTGAATTCTATTGGTGTTACAACCCGATCATTTCGCCTCCCAAAGTCTCAAAATCCTTGGAACAACACTCAAAGACCCCGAGCAAAGGTTCCTTAGATAATAACCTTTCCAAATCCTCCTTATCTCATAATGGGCATAGCCAAAAAGCTACGTCCAAAAGAAAAGGTAAATGAGTTCTTCGTTATGACTATTTATCCTAGAATTGGATGTTGGAATGTTAGGGGCCTTTTGAAGGGTACAAGGCTGAATTATCAAGGAGTTTAAGCTTGATTTGTTACATTGTCAAATTGTCTTCTTCCTCTCTTATTAAAAGCTTTCCTTCCAGTAAACCGAGTCTTGTGAATTCTGGCTTAAATGGAACCCTTTTACTATTTCCTTCAAGACTCTCTCTAAGGATGCTCAATTTATCCATGGTGTTATTAAAGGTAATGGCATGCCAGATTTCTTTGTTACCTTTATCTATGGTCATAATAACCCACAAGATAGAAAATCTCTTTGGAGCACTATACGTGCTTTGGCTGACTCAATAAGCTCTCCTTGGATAATACAAGCAGATTTTAACTGTATTCTATCATATAAGGAAAAATTTGGAGGTAACCCGACCCCTATGAACAGAATGCAAGATTTCAGGGAGTGTATCCAAGATAGTGGGCTCTTGGAGCTTCCAAGTTCGGGTTTGTTTTATATTTGGTCCAATCTATAGTCTGGAAACTCTATCCTCACCAAGATTGATCGGGGCTTATGCAATGATCTATGCCTAAACACTTTCCCCAACTCCTACTATAAAGTTTCTACTCCCCTATCCTCTGATCACTCCCCTTTATCAATTTTTGTTAATAATACTACTCTTGCACAATCAAGATTTTGCTTTAGAAACTATTGGACATCTCATTCAGGCTTCTTAGACATAATTAGTTCGGCTTGGAACACCTTTGTTCAAGGGGATCCTCTTTTTGTGCTTCAAAAAAAACTTCAGATCACTAAGATGTTACTCAAAAGGCAGGGGTGGGCTGCCTCCTCCCTTCAGATTCAGATCTCTTTAACAAAAATAGAACAAGAAGATATCCTTCTTCGACTTGAAAATGATCCCCACAACGAGCTCCTTTTGAAGGAATCCATTGAAATTAAAAATATGTATGCTTCTCTCATTAAAGAAGAATATGTGTGGCAGAGCCAAGCATTACATCGCCAATGATGACATCAAATTTCTATATTGTTCCATCAATGAGAGATAAAATTCCAAGCGTATTAGAAGCCTCCAAGTGGAAAACGGAACTATATATGAGCCTAACTCTATTGGAAATGAACTTTGTAGATACTTCACTGATCTGTTTAATTGCAGGGAATCTTTAGTGTTGATGAGCTCCAACATTCCTATTGGCTCTGTGGTTTCTCCTTTGCAAGCTGCAGAACTAGAAATGGATCTTACTGATTTGGAAATTACAAATTCCTTGCACAATTTTGATGATAATAAATCCCCTGGTCCACATGGGTTTAATGCAAAATTTTTCAAGGCTAGTTGAAATTACAGAAAATAATTCCTCCTAGTGCATCACTTCAAACGGAAACTTCCCACTCCATTCAAGCATACCCTTATTACATTGATTCCAAAATTTAAGCATGCTACTGTTATTTCTGATTATAGGCCTATTTCCTTGTGTAATACCTTTTATAAGGTGATAGCCAAAGTGCTTCAAAGCAGTTAAAGAAGGTGCTTCTTTAATCCACATCAATTTACTTTTATTAAAGGTAGAGACATATCTGATAATATTGCATTAACGCATGAGCTTAGTCTTGATTTTGCGGCAAAAACTATGGGGAATTCCTTTCTTGCAAAGTTTGACTTGCGAAAAGCTTTTGATTTAATTCATAGACCTGCTCTCCTTCATTGGCTAGCTCAGAAGGGTTTTCCTATTCATTTTATTAAGTGGATTGAAGCTTGTATTTGTGATGTTCACTTTTTTGTGGTGCTTAATGGTAGTGTCAAGGGTTATTTTAATTCTACTAATGGCCTTAGACAAGGGTGCCCCCTTTCACCTTTTCTATTCACCATTGCTATGGATTTTCTCTCTCGCTTACTTGAAGATCAGGTTAGGCAAGGAAATTTTACTCCAGCTACTGTTGGGAATTATGCTATCTCCAATTTGATTTTTGCAGATGATCTATTAGTTACTGGAAAGGCAAACAATATATCTATCAATTACCTAAGAGGCATCTTTTGTTCTTTGGCTGATTACTCTAGCCTAGAGGTTAATAGGGAGAAATCTATCATATGCTTCTCTAAGAATTGCACTAATACTGATAATTATTGTAGATTACTGCACATTAATGTGGGTCAATTCCTTTTCAAATATTTGGGCATACCTATTGCGGTTGGCCCTCTCAAAGCTCACCACTTTGCTGCTCTTTTGGAAAAGCTGCATCTATGGTTAGCTGGGTGGAAATCCAAACTTCTATTCCTAGGGGGTAGATTTTAGCTCCTCCGTGCTACTGTTAATAACCTACTAACTTATTGGTTAAGGTTGATTTCTATGCCTAAATGCATTCTAAAGAAGATATCATCAATCATGGCCAACTTCTTCTATCATAATGGTGAAGCCCGTAAATTACACCTTATTTCACGCTAAAACTACCTCCCTAGGGATAGGGAGGTATTGGTCTTCTATCTACCTCTAATTTAAATACCTTAAGTAAGTTCAAATGTCTCGGAGGTCCTCAACAATACTTCTCAATTTTCAGGATGGTGTAAAAATAAATACATATCTCTATGGCATAAGAATGAATCCCGTACGTCCTCACTTTGGAGAGAGCTCAAACTTCTCGCTTCTAAATTCCGGGAAAAAATCTCTATTATAGGGGAGGTCAAATCTCTACATTCTCTTTATTTTGATCCTTGGTGTAATGGTTTGTCTCTATTTGAAATCATGGGTAATGAATGCTTTTCCTGCTTTGGTCAACCGATCCATGCTAGGCTTAACTCCATATTCCACAATGGAGTGGCTGTTCTTCCTGATGGGATGCATTCTCGTTTCCCTGCTGTCTTCAAAGCAATCTCTAATTTTTCAGGAAGACAAGATTCTCATGAGGTTTTATGGGGAAGTACTAATAAACTATCATCTAAGCTTATTATTAAAGCATTTTTTGAGCACATTTCTATGGTTAATTGGTTTAAAGACATTTGGTTTAAAGGGTATGTTATTAATTATGCATTGTATTGCTGGATGGCTTTTCTCAAAGGGCTGAAAACCTCGGACCAATTTCAGGCTCGAGGATTAGGTCCCACACATACTTGCTATCTCTGTAAGGTTTTTTTGGAATCTCATTCTCACCTCTTCTTTGAATGTTCTATTTCTATGACCTTATTGAGGAATATTCTTCCTGTTGGGAACTTGTTACTTATGCAAACTACTTTAGCACAGCTGTTGAGTGAGATTAGTAACATGGAAAATATGATTTTGGCTAGATTATGCTATCTTATTACTGCTGTAACGGTGTATATTATTTGGAGGAAAGGAATGCTTGATTCCATAATCAGACTGATAGATCCATCTTATGGATGGGTAATCAAATCAAAACTATTGTGGCATTCAAACTTAGAAGGTGGGTTTTCAATGACCATTGGCCTGCGGAAACTATTAGTGCTTTGCTGAAATGGAGGAACCAGGAATACTGATCTACTTGTTTATAACACTGATGCTTTTCATATTTCCTTTCTGGTTTTATTTTTGGTGGATGATGATGATAATGGGGGCCCTACTCTTATTTTTTTTGGTATTGATGGTGGTAAGGATTGTCATTCAACTTGGATGGCTGGGTTGAATCCAAAATTCTTTGTGCACTCATCTGCGATATCTTTTTGCTGAAGGACATTGGTCCTTGATGGTTTTCTCTGGGCTTGCAGAAACTGTTGGTGCTTTGCTGAAATGGAGGAACCAAGAATACTAATCTATCTATTTTTAACACTGATGCTTTTCATATTTCCTTTTTGGTTTTATTTTTGGTGGACGATGATGATTATGGGGGCCCTACTTTTGTTTTTTGGTGCTGATTGTGGTAAGGATTGCCATTCATCTTGGAAGGCTAGGTTGAAACCAAGATCCTTTGTGCACTTATCTGTGATATTTTGCTGGAGGACATTGGTCCTCGATAGTTTCTTTGGATGACAATTCAGAAATTGGTGAATGGCTGATGGCTCGTGCTGCTCTACATCCTCATCTGGATGATTTTGAGATCTGAGTCCATTTAGTCTCTTTATCCATTTCTGCTCTATTTTAAATGTTGATACTATAGTTCCCTTTGTCTTATGCTCTATTTCCTTTTAACTTGTTA
Source organism: Cymbidium sinense (assembly GCA_021442155.1). Classification (NCBI taxonomy): domain Eukaryota; kingdom Viridiplantae; phylum Streptophyta; class Magnoliopsida; order Asparagales; family Orchidaceae; genus Cymbidium; species Cymbidium sinense. The sequence goes on along the minus strand of CM038221.1, from coordinate 120,887,340 downwards.
TTTAGTTAGATACCTCTGTTTAGCTCAATTGTAAAACTCTTTTTGGAATGAAATTGGGTTAACACCCTCACCTTTTCCAAAAAAAAAAGCTAATGTAAAAGAACCAAAAAGATGTATTAAAAATAGAAAATGACTGGACTCAGAGACAATGCATAGTTAAGGGACAGAGACAACATATATACGAGAATAATCAGTTATCCAATGATCAAAAGCTTTCAACGGTTGGACAATCTAGCTGGAAACTAAGTCGGCGAGTGAGGTTGTATTAGACAAGCGTTGTTCGATAATCATCATCCAGGGAGGAGCTCATGTAATGCTGCAAATAGAGAGAAAGTATAACACCGGCAGCTGCAAGGGTCTCATCATCATCCAGGCAAAAAGTCGAGGGAAACCATATGAACTAAGAACAATCAAGGCACAAAACAGTAGCAAATATAATCAAAATAACAAAGATAGTAGAAAATCAGGCAGGAACCAGAGACCCAAAAAAGAGAAACAAAGCAGGTCTGCAAATATAAATCACTCCCCTAGGGAGGTCTATCCATCATATCAGGTTTGCCATAGTGAATCCATTTGTTTAGTGTGTCCAGAACCGGGCAAGACCGCTTATCTTTAAGACCCCATCGGTTGAGTTTAACAACCACTCTGAATTTAATATTCAGGGAGATGGCAACAATAGAGCTCTCCTGATTTGTAAAAACTCTTTTATTCCTCTCACACTAAATGGTATATACAGACACAATAACAATTAACAAATAGAGCCTTTTCAAAGCAGAATGATTCAAGAGGGAGGATGCCGTAAGTGAGGAAATCTTTTTTGATTTTTTTTTAATTATCATATTATTTTTTATTTTTAAAGTGTTTTAACAGTACACTCACAATTTTTTTTTTCCATCAATATGGAACCACATGGAATTAATTATATAGTTGCGATCATCATAAGGTTATATATATATATGTATGAAACATAACATAAATATAAATAGGTGGAATGAAAAGTTAAGATTTTATATTTGGTTTATTATATGTTAGAAATTTTGTGATAATAAAGTAATTATTTTATATCTTAATATTATACTAAGATATGCATATAAGATAAAAAAGCTCACATGTATTATAAGATTTTTATGTAGGAATTTTGTGAAGAAAAAGAAAATGATTTAACTGAAATAATTATTAAATAGATAATGATTATAAGAGATGGCTCTTCTCCTTAATTAGGGAAGTGGGATTATAATATATGGAATGTTTACTTGGCCTCTTATCACTATAGTGAAAATTTTAGATAAATAGCAAGAGATGATGGACATAGGCATCAATGTTGGTATGGTCGCCACTGAAGTCAAGTAATAGTAGGTGAAGGTGTTGAAGTGATGATAACTGAGAATGGGTTTTGATGTTTGGAGCTGTCTTTTGGGGACAATCAATGTTGGTGTTAGATGCTAAAAGCCAATAATTAGAGGTAGAACCAACATCAATTTTCAAGAGAGATAAATTTATATATTAGGATAAAAGTAAAGTAAAAAAAATAATTTTTATGACAAATGACTAATTTGACTACTAATGGTTAAGAGTGGTAGTTATATGATGATGATTTTTGATAGTGATAATCAATGTCAATTAGTTTCCCCCTATTTTTTATGTTAAACTATTGAAATCCAAAAGTAATTCGGGTCTTGAAAATCTGTAGTGTGAAATCACAATTTTAGAAAAAAATTACAAGATGTGATCACTCATTAGATGTCAACATGGACCTCCCATCAAGAGTGTGACTACGTAAAATCTCATCAATTATACTTTCACTTTTCTTCAAATTTAGCATATCATAAACAACAACAAAATATTAAGATATTTTATTATAAATTTCTTAAGATTATTCAAACTCTTAGAGTCTCCATTGAATTTTGGAAGTATTAAAAATGAATCAAAACATTGAAATGTGATTATGGCCTAAAGACTCTTTAAAATACTTATTTGGGTCTGAAATTTAGCTTAAACATGAGTAACAGGCTAGGCTTATAGATCCATCATCAGGTCATCATTTTCTATCAACAACATCAACTAATAGATATTGGCATCTACATTTGAAAAATTATCAGCTTCCAATGCTAACATTGTTATTGTTTGATGATTGTCTTTCCATTGCAGACACAGCTACTGATTAACATTAATAAGCATCATATCATTATTGATGTTTATCACTTTTAATGTTTTTCTAATATTTTACTACTTTAATAATTGCCCACATCAGCATTTCAAATATTATAATCCTACTTTCTTTAATTAAGGAGAAGGGTAGACTTTTATAATCTTCATTTATATTATGAATTATTTCAACTAGATCATGCCTACTGAAAATTATCTCATTATATTTTCAATATAAAATTATAATGTCTTTTGTGATCATTTTTTATATGTGTTTTTAGATATTTGTATAATATTAAAATATAAAATCTTCAGTCCACCATCACAATTTTTTTTAACATGCACTAATGTTAGAACTTGATAATATGCAATATATATATATATATATATATATATATATATATATATATATATATATATATATATATATATATATATATATATATATATATATATATATATATATATATTTAAGAAAATCCATTCTTGTTGATATGCCACTAAAATTTCTTCTGACCAAACACATATAGACCTTGAAGAAATTATTTGAATTATAGACTTTTATATTTGCTTCAAAACCATCTAAACTTCATATTTAGCAAATTTATTGTCAAATCCAAGTAACTAGGATCGCTTAATTTTGAAGCCATCAAGACACTCAAGTTTAAAAAAGAAAGAAAAAAAAAATGTTCAAAGAGTTCATTCTTTGTTCTATGATGTAGCATTCCAAATTTTAATTAAAAAAAAACTTAAAATGTCATAAAATATCTACACATAAAAATTTATTTCACACTTGAAGGAAATACTGATTTTGAGAGAGCGCATAATTTTGAAAAATTCTAGAGGTCCAATTGCCAAATGATGTCGAGTATCACTGCTAATAATCATCCTTGCTTGACTGGAATTATTCTATTGTCATCACTTAACCCCCTTACCTTCTAACAAATAATGTCAAGACCTATAAGCGCTTGATCACCATTACTAGCTATCAATTAATCCTTATAACTCATGCTGCAATTGCCTTAATTGATGGTCAACAGGCATTGATTCCCATCACCCTTGATTATTTTTATTGTGTTTTCTACAACTATCAACTAAGCTTAAGAAGACAATCCAAACTTTATAATCTCATCATCTCAAATCTAAGGGCAATCAAAATTTTGTAATCTTCACTATTCTAGCTAAGTTAGGTCTCATAAAAATTTCCTCTTAATTATTAGTTTAAAAATCAGATCAGATAACTATTCTAATTGATTTAATTATGAATTAGACCTTCAACTATGAAAATTACTTCTACACAAGACCAATCGGAATTGGTAGTTGGACTATTGAACGGGTGAACCAAACTAAATTTTGAACAATTAATAAATTTTAATATGGAAGATTTACATGCATAGCACAGACTTCTTATGCATTTATATATCTAACACTTCAAATATAATATTTGCATATATAACACTTTTTCTATGTATGAAAAGGTGCATTTCACTTCAAAAAGTTAATGCTAGTGTTATTTTTTGATGTAATATTAAAGATTTAAGTATTATTTAAGTAAATATTTAAATTTTGGTGTTAGATATATAAATATATACGAATTTTGTGTTATGTATGCCAACCCTCATTTTAATATTGATCAAATTTGACATTCAAAATTTTGATTATATGCATAAAAATAGAAGGTTTTAACTAAAGATGCTAAAATAATTAAAATATTATGCTCTAAGATTTTAACTTATCATAATATTCAAAATATTCAATAGTGAAATATCTTAAATTATAATATTAAAGTATTAAATTAATAAAAATATCATTATTATATTATTTAATTTATATTAATATAATTTAAATATTCATTACATCTTTTAGTTTAACCTCTAATGCAATTTTGAATTAACCATTGAACCTTAAAACTTTTTTTATTTTAATAAAATATTTAATTTGATTTTCAAAATCTTGCTTCTAATATTTTCTATATAAGAACTCTTATAATCTTATGATCCTTTTATATCTATTTATGTGAAACTTTATGTAACACTAAAATAAAGGGTGATTTACATACATAGCACTCAAAATTATAAATATTATATATCTAACCCTCAAAATTATTTATTTACATAAATAACACCCTACACTAATAAATGCAATAAAGATAATACTTTTCTAACTCTCATTATTTTTCTCATTGGCAGCAATGAAAAAGTTCATTAGTTGAACAGAGTCAAAAACGGTCTTCGTAGAGAGCGATGTCGGCTGCGGAGCTCTCTGCGTTTAGGGTTTTCTCCTTCTCCTCGTTCCGTTAAATGATGGTTTTCTGGTCAGGATTCTCAACCCCTTTCTTTTTGGCGCATTTCTTCGGTGGTTTGGGTTTATTGGTACAAGTTTTTCTCCGGCTTTGGCCGGAGGCCGCCCGCTTAGGGTTAATTTGGTTTTTGTGTGTTCGGTCTCTGTTATTTTGGAATCTTTTCAGTTAAGCTATGGATTTCGCTTCTTCTTCTTCATTTCCCCGCCTTAACTATTTCGGGGCATGACCCTAGGGTAAATCCGCAAGTTCCCGTCCAGGTGATGGATCCATTTTTGTGTAACTGGAAAGCTCTGTTAAACTCTAATCAGGACAGCTCCAATATTGTCTCGTTAAAATATAAGCCTTCTTCGGATCCTGAAGTCTCTTTCTCCGAAGCGGAACTTATGGATGGGAGAAAAGAATGGGAACTTTCCCTTGTTGGACATTCTATTGGCAAAAGACCCTATTGTAGTTCTCTCCAAGAGTCCATTAAACGAAAGTGGTCGTTCAAAGGACACTTAGATTTGCTAACCTTAGAGGGAGATTTTTTTTTTTTCAGGTTTTCTTGCAAAGACGATTTGATCTCGTATGGGATAGTGGGACTTGCTTTTTAAATGGTAGACCCTTCATTTTTAGGAAATGGTCCTGGGATTTCAGACTTGTAAAGGAGAAATTTTTTGATATTCCGCTGTGGATCAAACTCCCTAATTTGTCGTTGTGCTGTTGAAATGAGAAAGGTTTTTTCAGAGTAGCTAGTAAAGTGGGGATCCCACTAGCAGTGGACAAGCTCACAGCATCTAGACCTCATAACCTCCCTACCCGTCCACCTTTGGAGACCGACCCCACAATTTCTACAAGCACTCTCATTCCTCCATCGACTCACCACAACCTAATCAAAGACCCTCTCTTTTTAGGAGAGGAGACAGCCCCCCCCCCCTCCCCGAGGCCATACCCCCACAAACCCATACTTCTCTAAACGACCTAAACCAGCTCCCAGCACTATCTCCTCCCTTAAACATGGAGGAGAACGACCCAATCCTAAATGAAGAGCCGACTCAGTCAACTATCCCTAACCCCTCATATACCATTACCACCCGTTCAGCTGCCACTTCTCCACCAAAAACTTCATCCACTAGACCTCAAGACTCAATCCCTAAAACTCCAGGGAAGCTTCCCTTGGAGAAAGACACTACAAAATCCCCAAATAATACCTCCTTCCTTGCTCAAAAGGCAAAGAAGAAAGGTAAAAACTATTAAACGATTGCCATGTCTCTCCCCAAAATTGGAAGTTAGAATGTGCAGGGATTATTGGCTGAAGGCCGGCTTCGTGATTGTGCTCGTATTATCAAGGAATTCCACCTTGATATGTTCTGTCTCTTGAAAACCAAAATTAATCCAGACTCCCTGGTCAATCCTGCTTTTATGAAGAAACTTATCTTATTTTCCTCTGAAGGTAGTTGCGATAACTTTGATAAATGCTCAGGTGGCCGAATCTGCTTAAAATGGAATTCAGATGTTCTTTCATTCTCCCCTATTATTATTAGCTCGCAACTCATACATGGAAAAGTCTGCCTCCCTTCCATCCAGTCTTTCTTCGTTACTTGGATCTATGCTCATAATGCTGCAAGAGAAAGACAAGAGCTCTGGACCACTCTCCGCCATATATCTGGTACTATGAATGAACCTTGGCTTATTCTTGGTGACTTCAATTGCATTATTTTTTCACACGAGAAGACCGGGGGGCGGGGGCAATCCCATTCCCTCTAGCCGGCTTGCTGATTTTAAGGATTGTGTCAACGATGCTGGGTTAATTGAGGTAAACAGTTATGGGATTTACTTTTCTTGGTCCAATCTCCGGGTGGATTTTTCAATCAAGATAAAGATTGACAGGTGCCTCCCCCCTTATCTTCAGATCACTCTCCGCTGATCATCTCTCTCAATAACCAATACCCTAGAAAACATCATTTCATCTTTCAGAATTATTGGGAACACCTTCCTAACTTCCTCTCATTGGTCCGTGTGGCATGGTCTAAATATGTGAACGGGGATCCTATAATGGTACTTCTCAAAAAGCTTCAATCAATTAAATAATTCCTCAAAAAGCAAAAGATTGATTCTTCCCCTCTTGAGTACCAAATTGCTACTCTCAAGGCAGATCAGGAGAAATATCTACTGTTGCTAGAAAGGGAGCCCACAAACACCCATTATATTCATAATATAAATGAGATCAATTTATGTACTAAGAGGCAGTCAAGCTGGAAAGTCTGTGGGTGAAACAAAGAGCAAAAAATTCTTGGCTTTCTAATACTAATGATGACCTTAAATTCCTCTATTGCTCTATCAAGGAAAGGAGGAACAATAACCAGATAAACTCTCTTCTTGTGGATAGTGGTATGATTACCTCACACTCTGAAATGGCTTCTGAAGTCTATCTTTTCTTTTCAAATCTCTTTAACAAGGCTTATCCGGAAGACTTATCTTGCTGGGACATACTGAAAGGTGCTACTATCAACCCTTCTTGTTTGGATGACATTGGAGGCCCTATCACTGACTTGGAGATTATCAAGGCTCTCCATGCCATTAATGAAGATAAAACACCTGGCCCGGATGGCTTTACCTCAAAGTTCTTCATTCATTGTTGGGCTATTGTTGGGAAATAATTTTTTTTGCCCACCATTTTTTTTTTTGGTAGATTCTTGGAGGCATTCAAGCATAGCGCCATAGCATTAATCCCAAAAATAAAACACTCCAACTCTTTGGACAATTATAGACCTATTTCCCTTTACAATACATTTTACAAAGTTATTGCTAAAGTCCTTGTGAACAGGATGAAGTCGATCCTTCCCTCTATTATCCACTCTGCTCAGTCTGCCTTTATTAAAGGTAGAGATATTGCTGATAATATCACGGTCGCCCATGAGATTTGTGCTGATTTTGGCAATAGACAATCTTACAACCATTTCTGTGCAAAGATTGACCTTCATAAGGCTTTTGACAGTGTTAACAGGAGAATTGTTCCCCAGAGGCTTCTTCAGAAAGGCTTTCCCAAGATCTTTATGGAGTGGATTAATGGTTGCATCTCTGACATCCCCTTCTCTATTATTTTAAACGGGCAACTTGAGGGATTCTTCAAATCTTCAAACGGCTTAAGGCAAGGTTGCCCGCTATCTCCCTATCTCTTTGTAATTGTTATGGATATTTTTTCGTGCCTCCTAGAAAGGAAAGTGGAGGAATGTTCCTTTAAACCTATAGCTACAGGCAATTTCTTCATTTCTCATCTCCTTTTCGCTGATGATATTATTGTGGTTGGTGAAGCAGAGTCTTCTTCTACTGAGGCTCTTAAAAACATTTTGGAGTGTCTTTCCTCCCTAACGGGTCTTAATGTGAATTATGCCAAATCCCAACTTTGCTTTCCACATTCATCTGGAGCTATGAGAAATATAAGCAACATCCTCAACATTGAGGCAGGGGAATTCCCCCTAAAATATCTTGGTCTTCCTCTTGCGGTAGGTCCCCTCAAATCCACTCAAATCTCTACTCTTCTTGATAAGCTAACTAGTTGGCTTGCAGGTTGGAAATCAAAGTGGCTTTCTTATGGTGGAAGACTTCAGCTCATTCGTTCCTCCATTAATAACTATCTCTTCTATTGGCTTAGGGCACTAGCGGTTCCAAAGTGTATCCTCAAAAAGATCACCTCTCTCACAGCCAAATTCTTTTATCATGGTGATGTGGCCAAAAAGCTTCATCCTATTTTGTGGTTCAGGATGACATTACCTAGAGATAAAGGGGGCACTAGCTTGGTCTCTATCAATACCCTAAATGCATTATGCAAAATCAAAGTATTATAGAAATTGCTCAATCATTCCTCAACTTTCTCTACCTGGTGTAGGAGTAAATATAGTGTTGTTTGGGAAAAAAACTCAACGTTCCTCTCCTCTTTGGAGGGAGCTCCACCTTTATGCTAACAGATTTAGGAGAAACTTTCTTTTTTCTGTTTGTGATGGCAGAAGTTTCTCACTATTCTTTGATCCCTAGTGCAAGGGAAACTCCTTATTAGAGCTATGCGGGGTGGATTGTTTCTCCCTGATTAATCTACCCAAGGATTCCCCTCTTAGTGGCCTAATTAGGAATGGTGCTTGGGACATTTTTGATTCTTTCTCCAAGTATCATCCGGATATCACCCATATTATAAGAGAAATCATCTTACATCTTGGGCTTGACACTGTCAGTTGGAATGGTGTCTCAGTTTTTGGGAATCATCTTGTCTTGAAGTGTATTTATGAATCTCACCTAGAAGTTGAATGGGCTAAGGACATCTGGTTTAAAGGCTATGCTATAAATTTTGCTATTTTTTGTTGGATGGCTATTCAAAACGATCTCAAAATATTGGATATGCTTAACAGAAGAGGTCTGGGCTCTACTTTAGACTATCCACTATGTAATTTGAAAAAGGAATCTTATGCTCATTTATTCTTTGGTTGCCCCTTCTCCTTAAGTATCATTAGTTCCCTATTGCCTAACGATAATTTCTTCCTGTTCCAACCAACGATTCACACTGTCCTTGCTGCTGCTAATCTAATGGATCATAAGGTCCTAAAGAGACTCTAGTTATTAATTATGGCTGTATCAGTTTATTCTATTTGGTGCGAGCGGAACAAAAGGCTATTGCTCATGAAAGCTGCTCTTTTAATGCTATTTCTCTTACTATTAAAGTGAAAGTGGCAGCAAAAATCTGTCGTTGGCATATTAAAGCCTCTTGGCCTCTGGAGGTGAGAAGAAAGCTAGAAAATTGGACTTTAGTGGGAAATGCTATATTGATTGATTTACCCCTTTAATCGGGGTGTTTTCTATTTTTCTATTCGTATTTCCCTGCAGTCTATGGTTTTTATTTCTTTGACTCCTGGAGTGTTTTGTTGTTCGTCAGGAGCCCTTTTCCTCTTTGATGTTGTGGTTTCTCGTGTTCCCCTGCTGTTCGGGTTGGGGTTTTGTTGGTTCTTTTTTTCTTTGTGTTCTATCGACTATGCGATGGCTTGTGGCTTATCTGTTTCTTGCTCCCTTAGTGCGAGCTTTCCCTTGATTGGGTGTTTAGCTCAGTTTTAGCATTCGGTTGTGTTCCCTGTTGGGTCTGGTTTTGTTGCTCTGGTTGGGGGTTTTGGGAGGTTGGTTTTTCCCAATATGGTGCTGGGTGGTTCTAGTGGTTCTTCTTATGTAGGCTGGTGCTCCCTCGAGTCCTGGGCTGTTAGGGATCTTAGTTTTGGCGCAGATTGTTTGCTCTGGTTTTCTAATGCTCTTGTTGTGGCTCTTGTTTGGCAATTGTTCCTCTCGGTTTTGGAGGTTTTCTTTGGCTGGTTTTGCTATCATGAGAAGGGGTGCTTCTCTATTTTTTTTCACAGGTTTTGGCTGCTGATATGGGCTGGTTACTCTGTTATATCCTTACGACGCTGGCGGGTTTTGAATGGACAATGATGAGATAGAAGCTGCTGGTCTCTATACCTCCTTGCAGCTGGTGCTCCTCCTGGATGGTCAGCATCTGCAACCTGGAAAAGTCTGCTAAGATCTCGGGGCTCCCTCTCATTATTATATCGACTTGGGTTCCACTGGCGGGCAGATGTCGTCAACCGTTAGAAGCACAACTCTGGCCATTTGGACGAATCATTATACTGCTTTTGTTGTTTTGGTCTCTGAGTCCATTGAGCTAAGACTCTTTTAGCTAAGATTGTTTCTGTTATAGTTTTCCCTTGATCTCGTTTTACTTTTACTTGTAATTGTTTTTACCATGGAATGAAATTGGGCAATGCCCTCAAATTTTCCAAAAAAAAAAAAAAGTTCATTATCGAGTGGCTTTTTTTTACCTCCGTGTTCGTCTGCCAATTGCTAGTGTTCACGCCTTCTTCATACCTCTCCCTAACATTGGTCCTCGAGCCCCTCCCCATACCTTTCTCTCCCTCCAACTATTGCTCTGAGTGTTCATATCTTGGGCTCTTTGCCAGCCCTAGGACTCTCGAAACCCCCTCCCCCACATCATGTTTAGCATCTTGCTATTATCATTCATGGTGAAACCCCCACTTTGTTTGTTGTCATCTAGCCATTCCCACTGATCCACCCAAATCCGTTTCATCGTTGACCGGAATAACACTTGCCTCCTTTGCGCCGTAGTCTTTTACTTGCAAGACCAGAGGTTGGATAGATGTGGAACACTATGGCACTGGAGATGATCACCCTTAGAGAGATTTCCTGCTACTGTTCATGGTAGATGGGGGTGTTGTAATTGAGTATGATCATCAACTTCATAGGGAGGGAATTACAATCAGAAGCAAGAGATCCCGTCCTTTCAACCATCTTACCATTATTTCCTAGAGTTAGAATTGCTACAATTGCTTTAACTACCTTTCTCCCCTGATTTGATTGTACCTTACACCTCCGTAGTTTGGCCTCCATAACTAATTTCACTGCACGAGCATACTCAATCTACTTTAGAAACTTCACTTCCTTCTTGTTGTTGACCTTCATGCATGCGCCATAAGTCAAGTCGAGCTCACAGAATGAATTTGACAAGCTTTAGATCACAAATCGAAGCTGAAATGCATTGGACATCACCAAAATCAGTTGAAATGATCTCCGATCGATGAACAGACTTCGCCATTGTGTTCAAAATATTAAAATTGATCACAATATACATATTACACAATTCGACGGTCGACCGATCAAGAAGAAAATCAGTCGACGTGCTTACGCGCATATCGAGGTCGAGAAGCCGCGACAATGCCCAAATAATCTCCATTCATAAAATTGATCGTGTCGTTAGCGACGAAACATTGAAGCCTTTCAAATGAGACTGTCCACGCTCAATTCGAACGAATTTGTGCAAATATTGAGACATCGAAAGCGATAATGCGCATTTTTGAATTGAAATAGACTTCGATTGCAAACGACAAACGACTACGATCTAGAAATGGAAGCCGTTGCATTGAATATTAGAATAACATAAGATTGATATATATATATATATATATATATATATATATATATATATATATATATATATATATATATATATATATATATATATATATATATATATATATATATATATATATATATATATTGTCATCACCAAAATCCAAATTAAAGATAATTAAAAATAAATAAATAAAATCCTTTAAATTCCCTCTTACCTAACCCTAATCCCCACTACCCATAGCCCAAAAGATCCCATAGTTGGCCCTAACCCTCAATTTCTTCCATTCTCCCACGAGTGTCGCACCCAGTTGAAGATCCTCCCTCAGCTACATGGATCGCGCGACCTGAACCACTGGTCTCGTCCAGTGAACCGCACGCGACCAAACGTTGTTCGTCCCTCCTCCCACATGACCAGTGAACTGCGAACCGAGGCTGAATCTCACACGACTGTCCCATGCATGCATCCATGCCCACGCTTGCCTCTGCAGGCCCATGCAGGCCCCCGCACGTGCATCTGCGCCCAGCGCCCGTGTGCACGCATCCGTACATGTCTTTCTTGGCATGACGGAGAAATTTGAATTTTCTGACAGGTACTCAAAGAGCCTATGCACGTCTTTTTAGATGGGTAGGTTGGGAGATTCATGGTCATGGTGTTGCAAAACACCACCCATGTATGTCTTTTTAGATGGGTGGACAGACCTAGTTTCAGTAGAAATCCCCCAATTAGGGGAGATGCTGCCAAAATTTTATCAAAATCTAGAGTGTCAAGGAACAACAAGAACATGATATTTGAAGTCTGGGTTGAAGGTAGGTACATAAGTACCCATACACACTTTTATAGGCATAGCGGGGAAATCTTTGTCATATGCAGGTACTTCAGAGCCCCATATATGCCTTTCTTGGCATGGTAGGATGGTGGATTCGGTCGTGATATTTACACCACCCGTATATGCCTTTCTTGGCATAGTGGGAAAACCCAACATGCAGTCGACCCTTTGTATGGGGCATGCCGGGATGTCGAAATCTTTGTCAAATTTTCACAAAGCCGTAAAATATAAAATTGCTATCTAACATTGCAGTGTATAAGTACCTTTCTTAATGTATATCAGATATGCGTGTTTGTGAGACCTATATATGTCTTTCTTGGCATGATGAGATGATGCATTCGGCCGTGGTATTTACACCACCCATACATATCTTTCTTGGCATGGTGGCAGGCCTAGGCCCCATTGCAGCCCATATACGGGGATGACACCGAGAGGCTGTCGAAATGCTGTCAAAATTTTATCTAAAATCCTAAAAACTTGCAATAAAACTCAATCAAAATAAATAACATTATTCAAATCTCTTGAGCTTAAATTAATACTGAATTAAACTACTCACATGGGCCCCGACACTATGATGAATGCATGAATCTAGTGTCTGAGGATGCTGAGCGGGTAGATTCCTAGTTGGGTCTTAGGACTGAGTATAGGTTAACAAAACTTAAAAATCTAATGATGCTATTATAATATTTTCAACTTAATAAAATATCTGATAAGCTAATTCTGTCATATGACAGTAGATCTGATGCTCTATTATTAAATTAATAAAGTTGACAAAATCTCGAATAGCAAAATAATACATTTACCCTGATGATGACTGTGTTGAATAGAGATTTCAAACGAATGGGATATCAGCATGAAGTTATATTTAAGATTCAATATCAAATCTGATAAATTCAAATTTCATGCAAATCCAAGAAAAATTATAAGAGAAGCTTAATATAAATGACTAAATGGAAATCATCAATATAAAATTTAAAGCTAAAACTCAATTCACCTTTTATAATTGTTTGTTGAAGGCAATAAATTTAGAAAACTCTAGCTCACAAAGGAGCCAAAGTCAAATCAAGTATATTATTCACTCTTAATTTCATTTGGTGACATGGCGTGCCTCACGTGGCTTTGGCAGCTGCCCAAATGATATATAGTTATGACAAGTGGTTGCGCCAAATGACACCATTATATTACGGTCATGTGGCAGTGCTCTCCCAATGGCTCGAGTTGTGATCCATGCATTTGATAGGCGAGCCCTGTAAAGCCAAGGTGGACTTAAACTTGTCTCTTTAGACAAACACCATTCCAGGTCTATAAGGTTCCTTTGGACGACGCAACTCATTGCTACTGACAAGGATTCTTCGATTAGGTTGGGTCAACTATGTCCTTTGACTAAGTAGACTAGGGATCACGACAGTCAGAGATGAAGAAACCATGGTATCTTGATCGGGCGCATCATCGTTCCCCCAACCATCCGCTTCAAGTTAAAGGATAATGAATTTCATAAATCTAAATTCACTCAACACTCAACATACTACTATACATGCGATCTAACAATTTAGCCGAAAATTCTCTCTCAGCATTGGGAGGGGTAATTAACTATAGGTGCTTGCGCTTGTAGGAAACCTGGAACTAGATCTAAAGTCCTTACAAAATGAGAGAGAAATCTCTGGATTGTGTTTTATCTATTATTCCATCTGCCTTCTGAAAATTTGACCGACATTTAATCTATTCTCTTCATCGAGAGGTTGGTGATGAATTTTTGGAGCCCACACTTGTATTCTTTTTTATGGAAGATCCTAGAGCTAAAAATTGCTCTAAAAATTGATTGAGCCTTTGAATCTCATTCATGGAAGATCGATCCAAGAGCTAGATAGTTGATGATCTGGAGATTTCAACAAGCCTCCTCGTTGATGATCTAGTTTGATTCGATAGCTACTTACGGATGAACTTATTTGTTGTTGCTAACGTAAAGAATAATGTGAGTTAAGAAAAATATTATTTTTGTTGTATTTATTAGTTTAAGGCGTTATATATATATATATAAAATGAGATATTCATAATTTTGAATATTATGTACATAAATTCCCCTAAAATAAAATACTAATTCTCTATTATCACAAAATCTTTTACGAGCAGCACATGTTACTCTCACTTATATAAAGGTTACAATGCTAATAACAATATAAAAAATAATGTTATGCTCAAAAGTGAGCTCTTTATAAATTATTTTATAATACATTACTAATATCTCACAAACCCTTCATTATTACTTGATGGAGTCGTGTAATATAACTGAGTATCTTAATTTTTTTAGTTTAATCGTGCACACGAGTGGTCGACCGAAACCCTGAAAGTTTGGTGTGCGGTGTCAAAAGGCAAATTAAATTTGGGGAAAGGGAAATTAAATAATTGTTTTTGTATAAGGAGAGCCTCCTCAGTAGGAGACAAGGCAACAAGCCGGCCAGTAGGCTGAGTTCCTCCCACTAAATAATAGCCAGTTGTGAGATGATATGGCTGTTGTCTCTTCCTCATGCATGATTGCATTGGCTGACTATCCATTTAACATATTGTACCCATTCCTTGTAGTTTCCATTAAAAATATGATTATATTGCAGGGCTAATTTTTAAATTATAAGGAGCCTTTTAAGATTATTATTATTTTTTCAAAATAAAATATATTTGATGATAATTATTATTTTTTAAAAATACTAAAAAATTTTATAACTACTTTAAGTGTTTTTAAAATAATATTATTTGTTTTCAAAAATTAAAAATAAAAATAATTAAAAAAATACACTGAATAAAGATGTTTCTTAAAAATAACAAAAAATACAAAAAAAATGATTCATTAAAATAATATTTTTGAGGTTTTATATTAAAAAAATACTTTATAAGTTTTATTGTATTTATTTGTTTAAAAAATTTGAGGAATTATATTCGACAGTCAAAAAGAAAAAATAAAAAAATAATAATAATAAGGAAAATGACATGTGATAATTATTTTATAATATGATAATTTTTCTCAAGCTTTTGAAAGTTTGTGAAAGCAAATTGTGGATATAGGAGATAGCATAGTATTGGAAGGTCACACTAATTATACGTCTATATGCAAACTCTATTTTAAATTATGATTAAATTCACTCAATGTCTGAAAATAATAATATCAACGAAAAATTTTTTAGGCTCGTTATTGTTATTTTATTACAGGCGGCAATTTAATGTTAAAAATTGTAAAAGTTATAGCTAAGAGCACATATATTTTTATTTTTTAATATGAAAATTTGCATGCATAGCACACAATTGGTATGCATTTACATAGCTAACACTTAAAATTTGATAATTACAAATACAACACCTTTTTTATACTTCAAAAGTGAATTTTACTTCAAAAATTTAACAAAAGTGTTATTTTTGTTGTAATAATAAAGATTTAAATGTTTTATATGTAAATATTTATATTTATATATTAGATATGTAAATATATAAGAATTATGTGCTATGTATATAAATGTCCTTTTTTAATATTTGTGATGAGATTTCGGCCGATATTCCAAAAAATTATGATATATTCTAATATATGCATGGGGGAATTTTGTATCTATTTTAAGGAGCATTATCTTCTAAAAATATGAGAATTATTTAACTAAATATTATTAATTATATGATTTGACATGACGTTATAGAATAGTTAAATGCCTTGTGATTTATATATCTATTTATCTATTATTTATTTATTTATTTATTTTCGTATAGGTTATATATTGACGCTTGGTTCTATGATTATAAGTGATGCTTGTTGGAAGAAAGGCATGTGAACGTGTGGAGCAATAGTGCTGCATGTAATATAAATAGATTCTTGAAAAAATTTGGACAATTTTCTGCGTATTTTGAGGTTTCTATCGTTAAACGAAATTGGATCATTATATCACTGCGTATTCTCACATATAATCTTTCTATTATATTTAAAAGGCATAAGATCACATAATTTTGAAACAAAATAATGAAGATATTTATTATATAAATTATGATAAAATATTTAGATATTTACATGTAATTAACAGAATAATTATCATAAAAGGTAAATAAATTTTATAAGATAATTATTTATTCTAGAAATAATTATAAATACTTTGTTGTCACTGTATTCAGCCACAATATTTTTTGTGACCAACTTTTGTCGTAAAATATCACAGTGAAAATTTTATGACCATTGCCAGTTGCAAGCTGACATGAAATAGTTTCACATGAAACATTATTAACAAATACAATAAATTAACACACATACATAAATACAACCGCATCACATTACAATGATTTAAGATAAGATTGTGGGGATCAGCTTACTTTCAGTACAATTTAATACACCATCATTTACAATCATGTAAGTTGTTCATTAGTTATAATCATTGGCATCATCAGCAAAAATAATATGCTTTACATAAATTAGAAATATGTTATTATTCATCATCCTCAATTATAACAACCACCACCACTATCAATGTTATCATCTTGCCATTGTTTATCACATCGCTTAGCTTGTCTTATTTCTATAGCTTTCTCTTTTTTTTTTTTCACCTAAGTCTGTAAGGTGAGATTTTAATATAATGCAGTCGAGATTCGAACTCAAAATTTTGACAGAACTTTCAAAGTTCTTGCCAATCTGACTAAATGGCACCGACATAGCTTTCTCAATCTAAACAACATAATATCTTAAACCTTCTTGTGCATCAATTGCCCTTGGTAATGGTTTCCTATTTGATCTCTATGAGGCGAATAGGCATTAGCTCCTGTCCTCAGAACAACCATCAAAGGCTTCTTGGTTGCTCTCTTGTAAATTCCATCAATGCATTAAGGTTGAATTCATATTAAGTTGCAACAACATGCACTCCAATGTTTGAGATTATGCTGCCTAACTTTTTTTCTTACATTATAAATACATGTATGTAATAAATTTTACTATTTCTTATATAGGCAACTGAGCATTAAAATTTTTATTTCATACTTAAGACACTTTCATGAAAAAAAAAAAAAGTTCATTGTATACATTAATCCCTTTCTTCTTATCAGTCTACTCTACTAGAAGAAGTTTAAATTTTTTTTTGGAGCTTGCTTTAGTTTTATTTTTCTTATAATGCATTAGATGATTCATTATAATAAAATATTTATTTTGATATTTTGATATTAAATATATTATTAATTTTGATGATATCCATATGTAGTGAAGGTAATGAAGCTGGAGTGGCTCTTCTTATGCTCTTGAGGTCCACCACAACTTCTAATCATTCTTTATGTCTGCATTGCATTTGTGAAATATTAATTCATAAATACACTGTAAATATAAAGCTTTAAATAAATGTTGCATGAATCAATTGAAAAATTAATCTATTAAATTATTACATATGTTGCAATTTACATTCATTAGTTATTTTTAATTTATGCTTTTAAACCATTATATATCTTGTGTAATAGTTTTACAAACTTCTCACTATTCACTCTCATTCCTTGGATGGGAAACTTACATGGTAAATTTGATTTATTTGTGTGGCCAATATAAGTAGCTTACAAATCATAAGCAAAGATTTATTTGACAGTAACAGCCATTTATAGTGTTAAATTTTTTAGAATTACTATTGACTGCAATTATTAGTTCTTGGCACTGGGTTCCATTTTGTGCTCAAAATTGATTTAAAGCATGAAGAAAAATGATGGATATTTTCCAAACCAAATAAGCTTCAGCACTTTAATATTTTCTTTATTATCAATTTTTTTTTCTTAAAATGGTGCATAATCCTATAAAAAATAACTCAACTAGCATTAACAAATGATAGATGAAAGTTAAAAAAAATTGAATAATCTTTTCTTAAAAAGACACTTTCTTTTTTTATTATAAAGTCCTCAAACTCTTATATCATAGGCTAAGTAAATTAGTAAGTATTTTGTGTATGTAGTTAAATAATTATGAAAAAAACTCTATCAAGCTTGCAAATAGTATCAATAATGTTCCTTTTTAATTTCTTCATAGGATCAACATACAGAACAATTGTAAAGATATCCAAAAAAATGCTTAGTCAATATATCTCAATTTGGCAACAAGTCATGAAAAGCTACCTTAAACTTTTAATCCAAAGACACACATATCTTCTTTATATAAACACATGGTAGCCACAGGCCTTCATACCACAAAATTTATAGCCATTTATCACATTTGATGCATAATCATCCATAAATTTTAAGCTTTTAATCCAAACATGCACATATCTCCTTTGTTCCTTATATGTTTTTAGATATGTTCTTTTGTATAATAGATCAAGTAGTCATACTTTCATATCCATCTTTCATTATTAATATTATTTCCCATGTACATTATTATGAATTTCGATTTCAATCAATATGAATTAAATCAATTTATCCAATTGTAATTATTGCAAAAATTAGAAATCTTCTGCTTCTTACTACATATCATATATTATTTTAGGTGATAATGACATCTTTGAAATATTTCTTCTCTTTAGAGAGGAGGAAGATGATCAAAACTAATGAAACCTTTAATAAATTTATTTTTCCATATTTGGTAGGAGTAGTTGATGGGTAGAAATTATCAATGACAATTAAAAAAACTAATCTTGCTATTACGTGTGGGAAAAATTTATGACACCACATAGAGTTTAGAAATTTCTTATTTGGATGATCAAATGCGTCATTAAGAAATACACATATTATCTCGGAAGATAAATATGTTTTCTTATAATGGATTCAATCATTTAATAAAAGAGTCCTAAGGCTAATGGGTCTTTTGTGTACCAGAGATTTTTCCCCTGAACTATATGGAAGGGTAAAACAGGGTTTATTTCAAACTGGGTTCATGGTTTCCTATAGAGGCAAGCCTCTATAGTTAATTATATCTTAAGAATGGTCTCTTCCTAAGAATACCCTTGATTAAAGAAATAAGTTGTTATTTGTAAGGATTTCAAAGTTGGTTTTCAAAGGATTGATTTTTGAAATATCAATTGGGATTGGTTCGAATTGGAGAGAGTTCTTTTGGAGGCCAAACAGGATAAAGCAAGAAATTTCTATTGATATTGGGATGCCTTGCAGACATTTCAACTATCCTATAATTGGGTTTTAGATTTTGAAATTTAATTTAGGTTTTGAGTTGACATTTTCTTAGAAATTTAGGACTTAGATTATAACATTACAAGATTGTAGAAATGCATAGGGTTGAAGACTTATTCCTGAAAAGGATGCTTTAGAACCTAATCTACAAGTGCTTTTGACACATGGATCTGATTTTTTTTGTTTGGGAATTATCTCATTCCTCTCACTTGAAGGAATTAACCTATCTTCGACTTACCCGGAGGGGCATGACTAACACCACCTAAGTGCATTTTAAATTCATGATGCTAAGTCTCATGAATGAAAGATGGCTGGGTAGTTGTATCTTTAGGAAAGAAATCTATGAACTTGGACTCACTCTTTAATCCCTAAGATAATGTAGGGTATGAAATGCATCTAACTAATGCATATTTTTTAGATTTTTAAACATTTTGATTCAAGATTCATTTAAGGTCTTGGGTATGCATTTTTATGCTGAATTCCCATGCATTCAGAAATGATTATGGGCCAAATCAATATAGAAGAAAGGCTTTCCCAAGAAGGTGGTCATCCTTACAGGTTAGATGCCCCTTATGTGTAATGGGAGAAGTTGCCCAATTTAAGGATTGGAGCAATATGATTGTTTGATTTTAAAACTTGATTATTTCTAATTTATTTTATGTTTTGCATAAGGCTTTAGTTTATGTGAGGTTTCAAGTTTTCTTTAATTTTATTTTAGTTGTTTAGATTTAAGTTGGGTATAAAATTTAGTTTTTCTATGAGCTTAATCGTCCGGGCATCCAATCATAGGAAAATACAACACAGAAAGAAACCTAAAAAAGCAGGTTGATTCTATTACACACTCAAAATAAACTAAGCTAATTTAAATTTATAAAAATAGGGGTGCGAAAAGGCAAATGGGTAGAGCCCTCTATACCTAGAGTCTAGATCTACGGGTCTTCTTTCTATGATAGTTTTCTTCTTCAGGGACATCCATTGGGCTCCATAGTGGACCACTGCACCATCTCCTGGTAGGTAATCCTAGACCCTATAGGTCATAACCTAATTCTAAACTCAAATTTATATTTTTGACTTCAAAATTAATTCTAAGTCCTACAAAATAAATGTTGGGAAATACAAATAGCACACAATAGTTATATTTCACAAATATAGGGGCCTAACATTAGCTGCTTGCCAAGCCCACCTGTCCTATGGGTTATGCTTAAGGATTTAAGCATACCTACAAGAAACAACATTTTATTTTATTTTATTTATGATAGAAATTCTTTCTAGCATAGCCCCATGTAGAAGACAATGTTAGATCTAGAAAGAACATTTTACCATCCAGTCTGACAGGTAAACAATCCTAGGCATGTAGTCTAAAATAGTACACCACAAAGACATGTGGTGAAATTTTATAATTTCTAAAAAATAAAATATACTTCCATCTTCAGTCTATGCGAAATATACTTTCTTTTTTTTATGCATTTTTGATGCCATGTAGATTCGTAGATGTTCTTATTGAGGGTGATCGAGTACGATATTGAGGATATGTGTATTATCTCAAAAGATAGAAGTCACAATTTCTTAATCGATTGATAGTCACTATCTTACAATGGACCTAATCACCTCAACAAGAACTCTTATGGATAATGGGTCTGTATGTGTACCAAAGATTCTTCCCCTACTTTACATGGAAAAGTAAAGTAAGGTTTATTTTAAACTGGGTCCATTAAGTTCCTTACAGGGATAAGCCTCCATAGTAATTACATCATAAGGAATGAGATCTCTTAGGAATACTCTTGATTAAGATAAATGATCGTTGTCTCCAAAGATTTCAATAGATAGGACTATCAATCGATTAGTTTATTTTGGAAGATCAAATAGGATTGATCAAAGAGAGAGATTTATTATCAAAGCCAAAGGAAGATAAGTAGGAGATGCTCACGATGCTAAAAAATCTAGTGATCATCTCAAATTATTCGATGATTGGGCTTTACATTTTTGAAATTGAATTATTCATTTGAGTTGACTTTTTATTAGAAGTTTAGGGCTTATAATTTCACAATATAAGGTTATGAATATGCCTAAAAGGTGAGGATTTATGCTTATGGCCCATAGAAGGGAGAAGAAACCTCAGAACCTAAATCTATGGAGCTTTGGCGAGGGCTAAAAGCATGACCTAAATGTAAACCAAAAATGGGTACTTGGTTTGCCTCTGCAAGAGAGGTCAAACCACTCGACTGCTTGGACTTACAATTGCCTGGGGGTGGCCGCTAACTAACACCTCCTATGATTTTAAATTCATGTAGGCAAGTCATATGCTTTATGTAAGATAGCTAGATTGTTATTTATTTAGAAAGAGACCAAGTCCTTAAACTCACTCCCTAAAGAGACTAAATCATGTAAGGGTATGCTTCAAATGACCAAATCTAATGCAAATTGTATTTAATATTATTTTCATATTTGGACAATCATTTGACTCAGGCTTATAGGATCCATATGCTTAATGCATGAGAAGTAAGATTATTGGCCAAAATCAGCGAGAAGGGAGGAGGTGTGTTTCCACCATGGCTCTCAAAGGTCAAGCTAAGTTTCTCTCGCAAAGGTGGAATCCCTCCAATCAAGAGTGAAATAATATGCTTTTTATGTATGATATTATAAAAGAAATACTCATCCAGCTAAGGGGTTGCTAATTCTTTTATCTTGATTTTAACATAGGCTTTAAATGAGGTTATGAGTTGTTTATGTTTAATTTTGAGTTGATTAATTTTGTAAAAGATTTATTTTTTTCTAAGAGCCTAAACATAAAGCAAGAAAGAAACTAGAAAATCATGCAATCTTAAAGTGCAAGCTAAACAAAACATCAAATATTTTATAAAGCTAACACAAAAGAATAAAATTCCATTTGTGGTCGGGCACCACCGCACAAACCCAAAAACAAATTGGGCAGCTCAGGTTTACCCATATACAACCTAGATTTACAAATGAATTAATTTACAATTAAGCAAGAAAATTCATGTTATGTTATGGGGGTCTTCTTTCTTCTTTTCTTCTTTCTTCTTTCTTTCCTTCTTTTGGTTCCTTCTTTTGGATGATTGGAAGGTGGTTGCTCCAAAGGCTTCACATGGTACATAAGATGTAATCTTATGAACAATGCTCATCCTAATCCCCCATAATAATCATTCCAAAATCTTAATTATAAAAATACATGAAAAGGAAAAGTAAGTCTAACTAACACCTGAAAAATAGAAATTAGCTAAACAAACCATACAAATCCCAAGCATGTATATTGGACTTAGCACGCCACACATGGGTAACCAAGTCCACCTGGTCTATTGGATTATGCTTAGGGGTATAAGCACCTGCAGAGTAAAAGTATTTATATTTTTATTTATTATAGCACCCCTTAAGCACAATCCCCTACAGAAAATAATGATTAGCTAAGTCATCCTACCATTCATTCTACACACATTCACCCTAACATCTAGACTAAAATAAAATATCACAAAATAAAAGTAAACATCAAGCCATGCACCACCCAAATCTAAAGCTAGAAATAATGACTTAACCTAATATGTGTGCTTTAGAAAGTTTGTGTGGTATGCTTAGCTATGGTTTTAAGGTTTAGATTTTCTAAGTATGAAGATGTTAAACTTAGATGGGTGATTTCATTTAAGTGTTTAGTTGATTTGGGTTGATTTTATTTGATGCTTTGTTTAGGTTTGAGTGAATCCTATAATTAATTATTAAGTGTTGTATAGAGAGAGAAAAGAGAAGAGGGCTTCTCTTTCCTTCCCTATCTTAAGTAATTTCTAAAGTGGATTCATGTTTAGTTTTGTTTGGTGAATGTTTTATTATGTTATTTAATTAATCCTAAGTTTAGATCAATTCTAAACAAATCTATTAAAAAAGAAAGACATTTTAGGATTAAGTAAAGTGAACTAAATTCATGAAACATACATCACTTCATTTCTTTCCCAACATATACAACATGCATATGGATGTATCCTAAGCATATCTATACATACAAATGAAATTGTTCAGCACACTTTATGATGAATGCTAAGTGAGTTTCTTAAAAAAATTTGAATGCTTTATGATGCATGATTTTCATTAAGTAGAAAAGAGGTTTTCTTATCCACTTTTTCACATGCACACATATATGTATGAAAGACATAAGTGAGTATGACGCCATTGTTAACCAGGGGTGTAAGTTACAAAACCTACTTAGGGCTACTTATAGTCTCGCAACCCCGAGGTTGTCCAGACTAATATACCACTTTCCTTAAATACAAGTATATGTACAAAAGAAATGAAGGGAAAGAAAGATGCAAAGGTTTGTACTTATGTTTGGACTTGGTTATGTAATTTATATGTGTAAGTATAAGGATCTTTCTTAAGTCATAACATGGAAGCGGATAAGAATAAATTTAAGCAAGTGTTATGTTCCTTTAAAAGAACTATACACATTGCAAATCTTATTCAAATCCATATTAAGAGGAAAGAAAGGAAGCAAACATAAGACATATTTTTAAATTCACATGCAAGCTTATAAATAAACTATAAGTAGCACCCTATTTTGGATATTTGTTTTATAGATTTTGAAAATAGTTTTGAATTTGATAGTGATAATAGCCATTCATATTTTACTTTAACCAAAACATGCAATTAGACATAAAGAAAACATTTATTTTTTTTTTTTTTGAATTTGATTTTTGAAAAACATGAATGTATGAAATTCATATGACATACACATTTAGCATGTTAGGAAAGAACAAAAATGATGAAAGCATGTAAACACATCCACCTAATTAATTCTTAAAGACAATCTTATGAAATAAGAAAGCTTAAAGTAAATCAATTATTTTTTAAAGAAGGTTTGATTTTGTTATGAGTTTGATTTAATTTGAGAAATGTGAGGTGAGTTTGTTGTTCCTAACCCATTCTCACATATGTTAGTTATTTTAGTTTAATTTTTAGATGATTAGATGATTTTTTATGTGTTGCTTAGGTTAATCTATGAATCAAGCATGCTAATTACCCCTTACCTATACCACCTTAGCATAGTTCATCAAATGATTATGAGCCAATGAGATGATATAAAACCATACAAAGAATTTAAATCAGTAATGCACCTAGTAAGAAAAGGGCCTAATGCATTTGGCTAATGATTAATGATTAATTAAACTAAGGAGTTTTAACTTAAGTAATTTCATAACCCCCTCACATATGTGAGTTGAGTTTTGATTTCCTTGATGTACTTAGGCTCTTGAATACTTAATCATCTACCAAAGATAGATTAATTGAGTTCTAGAAAGTTTTATAATTTTATGAAATTAATTAAGGGGGTAATTAGTGAATTAACCCTTAATTAAGGATGGATTAAGGAAGAAAAGGGGAGTTTAGGGAATATCTTAAGGAAAACATCCCAAAATTATTTCTTAAACTTCACATTCACTTAATACAAACTTAATTGACTCAATCAAATGGTTATAACACTAATTTTGCCCTTAATTAGAACTAATTATATTAAGTGAGTGATTAAAGAATGAATTAGAAATTCCCTTAATTAAGCCACCAATAAATCCTAAGAAAATTAGGGGAGTCAGGAGTCATCTCACTAATTAAGCAAAAGAAGTTTGGGATAAATCAGTGGAGTAATTAGAGGGTAATTAGCAAAATAATATTTTCATTAAAACCCAAATTCATAGAAAAATAATACTCAAAATTCATTGAAATTAATTTCAAAATATTCTTTATATAATTACCCATCCAATGCAATTTATTTCATTTTTTTATTTTTGTAGGCTTAGATATGAATTTTAGAAGTTTCCATAATTAATTAGAATATTTAAATAACTTAATTAAGTATTTAATACTATCGACACCACGTGGGTCGCTGACGCGCATGCGCTTTCCCTGTGACATGATGGGATTGGGTACTTAACTTATCACATCGTAGTGCCGCGTTAGCGATGGTGCTATGCGCTTTCTCCTCAGCTGTCCGATCAAGAATCAGACGGCTGAGATTAAAGCCGCGATTCTAAAGGATGAAATGTGGAATGCTACGTATTTTAATCTCGATCGTCCCTCCAAAATGCATGAAAGGATGGCCAGAGATTCATCCCTGTAATTCACTGTGTATGATGGAGACCGTCCATCTTTAAGGAGATGATCTGAGCTTGATTGAGCTCAAATTAGATTAAAAATCAACCCACACCATCTAAGCATGAGGATAAGCACATCTAATGGCTAGATCAACATAGGATTGAAATCCACTTCACAAGGGACCAACATACATTGAACTTAAGCTCAGTTTAATGGCATACCATGCCAGAGGTGATCACTGGCGCTCGATTCCCTTGAAGAAGCTTCGTCTAGTTAAGACAAAGCCTTGCTAAAGTTTAGAGGCTTTGAAATGGGGTAGATCTTCCTATGGACGAATACCACTTGCACTTGAGCTCAGTTTTGATCTAGGGCACTCCTCGCTTGCTTCAAGAGCTTGTATGAAGGTTTTGGCAAGCTCAATTAAGCTCCATGAGAGTGCTTACAAGAGGAATTGCATTGGTTTGTTTTGGAATGAGTTTGGTTGAGTTTACTTCTTGGGAGGTTGATGAATTGCTTCTCTAACTTAGCAGTAATGAAATGATTCAATTCAAATTAGGTGGAGTATATCTCTCCCTTTGGAAATTGGACGTCTTAGCAATGCCTTGCCATTTTGATCCAATTGACCATAAGGTGTGGGTTGTTTGAGCTGTTAGAGGTGTCCTTGAATTCAGTTTTGGTCAGGGAGTAGAATGGTGAACTTCCCATGTGATTGAATTGAGTGGAAGGAGGATTCCACATGCTCCATTTCAAGGCATGATATCAGTTTGGAAATTGGGCTAGGTTGGGCTGACCCAAACCCAATGGGTTGGGTGCACCACACTCCCTAGTGTTCACTTGATCCACTAAGAGGGTGCCAAGTGGTTATGGAGAAGATTTGACCAAATTCTAAGTAGTTTTAATTTTGGGTTACCCTATGGCCTAGGGGTAAAATGGTCATTTGATCTTGATTTTAGTTTGGACATATTTGGCATGATGGGAAAATAGGTTTGACCAAGTTTCATTGAATTTGGAGTTGGTTTGATATGATTTGGCTCATGTTGACCCATTTAGGTCAAAATGGGTCAACTTGGGTCAAGTTGACCAATTGGTCAAATTGGGTCAAACCAAGGGTTGGGTCAAGTTCATATAACCATTTGAAATTTTTTGGTGGCTTTGGTTTGATTCAATTTGGTTTAGGTTTGAATTTGGTTCATTTGATTCATTTGATTCATTTAGGTCAAATGGGTCAAGTTGACCAATTTGACCCATTTGACCTATTTGGGTTAGGTCATGGGTTGGTTTAGGTTTAGATAGTCATATGAAATGGATTGGTATCTTTGTTTCCAATCAATTTTGGTTAAGTTTGAATTTGGCTTAATTTGATCCTTTAGGTCAAGTTGGGTTCATGGTCAATTGGGCTAGGTTAGGTCTAGTTGGCCAATTGGGGCTTTGGTTAGGTTCAACAATCATTTTGGGATGAACTTGACCCATTGGTTTCAATCAATTTGGCTTAGATCAACTTTTGACACATTTTAACTTTTTAGGTCAACTTGGGTCAAGTGTCCAATTGGGTTACGTTAGGCTCAAATGTTGACTTGGTTAAGTTCAAATATTGATCATGAATGAACTTAGATCATTGGTTTCAATCAATTTAGCTTATGGTGGATTTTGGCTATGTTGGGTTTCATTTTGGCTAAGTGTTGACTTGGTCAATCCCTTAAGTTTGACTTGGTTTGACCTAATTTGAGTGATTGATCATCTCATGATGATTGTTGATCATGATGAGAGGCTTAGATGGGCTTAGTTTATTCCAATTTGGTTAGGATTAAAATTTGGCTCATAAGGGTACTTTAGCTCACTTCGGGTCAAGGTTTGACTTGGTTTGACCTAATTTGAGTGATTGATCATCTCATGATGATTGTTGATCATGATGAGAGGCTTAGATGGGCTTAGTTTATTCCAGTTTGGTTAGGATTAAAATTTGGCTCATAAGGGTACTTTAGCTCACTTCGGGTCAAGTGAGCTTAAGTAGGTTAAATGGCTTGATCAAAGCTTGATTTGAGTTTGGTTGAACTCACATATGGACTTATGATTGAAATATAAATCCATTTGCAAGTGGTTTGATGTCAAATGGGCTTTGATTCATTTGACAATTTCAAGTTCAAAAGGTGAACATGAAATGGATTTTGGCTTAATTTTTGAATTGAGTTTTGGTTAAGTGATTGAAGTTTGTATTTATATTTGGATTCATGATTGAAGGATTGATTGAATCATGAAAAAAAATCAAGAGTTTGGCTTGATTTAAAATTGATTTGGTTAAGTTCAAGAATTTGACTTGAAATTTGATTTGATTGATTTTAGGGTGTTTGATTGTTTAAGTTGGTTTTTTGTTTGAATTTATATTTCATTTATATATGAGGAAAAATTTGTGTTATGATTTAGAATTTGAATTTCAAATTTTATTTATATATTTTAACATGCTTTGAGCAGAAGTTAGAGGAAATCAAAGGACTTGAGAAGATTTGTTGAACTTGAATTTTGGATTTAGCTTAATTGATTTGAATTTATATTTTATTTATATATGTGAATATAAATGAAAATATAAATGAGTTATGAGAAAATTTTATGAATTTGAATTGATTTAGATTTGATTTAGGCTAAGTCCATGAAGGAAAATCAAAGGGCTTAGGCAAGATTTGGAACTTGGAATTTCAATCATAAACTTCAATCATGGATTTGGAGAAAATCAATTATGCTAGAATTTATTTAGGTTTGATGTTGATTTGATTTAGAGATTCGACTTGAAGTAAGGAAGCGAGGAATGTGGTTCAAGCTATAGGGTAGGCAAATTTTCCTAACACCCCTAAGGCATGACATATTCCTATGGCTACCTCTTCTAAGTCTTTAGGGTTAGGTTGAGTGTCCACCTAATCACTAGATATTTCTTAAGACTAACAATCTCTTAATGTCTAAGAGGAGTCCTATGTCAACGATTGAGGGGTTGAGAGCTCATTCTAAAAATGAGGTCAATAAACGGCATCCAATAGGTTTGGTGTGACTGACAAGAAACACTGCACATATTGGTGTTGACCAAAACTATCAACAACACCAAACGATTACAAGCACTAATAAAGATGATCTACTCCTAAACCAAGGTGTAGAAGGAATCCAAAGCTTAGTGCAATGTGACTCTACTTGTGTTAAGGGTATAAGAAAGGGAAGGAGGAATCCACTAGGGATATAGTATGTAAACCTTCCACTAGGGAAGCAGGTTCAAGTCATCCACAAAGGGATGAGGGGTTTGATTTTATTTGTTTAACTAAGATATGCTGAGGAAAATGGTTGAATTTGTTTCAATTTATTATTTATTTAGTTGTGTTTATTTTGACTCCATCAGGGATAGATAAGTGAACTCTCCACTAGGGAAGCGAGTTCAAGTCATCCACCAAGTTAAGAAAGGTTGTGAAATCTACTGAGGGATTAGAATTCTAAGTCCCCTGGGGAACTAGAAAGATTTACATCCCACTGAGGAGAAGCAAAAAATCTGATTTGTATTGATTAATTATGTTTTTT
Organism: Cymbidium sinense; assembly: GCA_021442155.1. Lineage (NCBI taxonomy): Eukaryota > Viridiplantae > Streptophyta > Magnoliopsida > Asparagales > Orchidaceae > Cymbidium > Cymbidium sinense. The sequence continues at coordinate 120,858,378 of CM038221.1, read as the reverse complement.
GTTTGTTTCACTCCACTAAGGGAGGAGGGTTGAATTTGTTTCAAATTTTTAGATTTTGTATCTTGAAATGGACTCTATTGGTTTGTGATGGAACACACTGAGTAGGAGTCATGAAGGCCTAGACCTAACTCAGATTTATCAATCCAAAAGGGGTAGTCTACTAACCACATAGTAGGACTAACTGACCAATGGGAATGCCTTTCGGTGTGCAGAAGTTGTACTAGGAAGAAAGCATAGTATACTTACATCCTCCAAAGTAGGGACCGGTTGCTGGGGTGACCCATTTGTAAGGTAACAGATTGAACCCAACCTAGGGCTAACAATTGAGTGAATGTCACCAAGGGACTTAAATCAGCTCAAAGATAGTCAAAGATTAATTTCTTAGTTTATTTCGATGGGTCCCATCAGTTTGTGATGGATTGCATTGAGTAGGGGCCATAGAGGCCTATACCTAATTCAGATTTACCAATCTAAAGAGAGTAGTCTACCAACCACAAGGTAGGACTATCCAACCAAGGGGATGTCTTTCAGTTTGCAATGGTTAATTCTTAAGAAGAAAGCATAGGGACTCACACTTTCTAGAAACAATAAACCACTGGGTTGATCAGTTGGCAAGGCAACAGATTGAACTCGACCTAGGGTTAACTATTGAGTGAATGCTTCTGGGGGACTTAAATCAGCTCAAAGATAGTCAAAGGTTAATTTCATTTTAAAGTTTGTTTGGATGGATTACATTGGTGTGTGATGGATCAAACTGAGAAGGAGCTTATATCAGCCTGGACTTATCTCAGATTCACTAAACCAAAGGGAATAGCTTCCCGACCTATGGGAGAACTATCTAACCAAGGGAGTGCCTTTTGGTTTGCAATGATCAATTCAAGGAAACAAAGCTCAGGGACTCACATCTTCCACTATAAAATATCACTGGGGTGATCAGTTGCTTTGGGTAATAAATCGAACCCGACCTAGGGCTGCTCGTCGATTTGTGACAGTCATGCTAGAAAGAATACATCATAGTCTTATATCTTTCAAAGAGGAATGACCGTCGGGATAACCTGCTTGTAGAAAAATAGATTGAACCTGACCTAAGGGTGACTACGGAGTGAGCACCAACTTGAGGATTTATCTCAACTCAGATAGTCAGGTAATTCCTATAGGGAGTTCTGCTAACACTGCCCTAAATAAAGGATGCCTGCTTGAAAAAAGGGGCCCTTTAGGGGCTTGAATTCCTAATCCACAAGCAAATTAATTAATTATTTTGTTTGTTTATTTATCATTGACCCTATTAGTTTGTGAGGGGTCAAACTGAGAAGGAGCTTATATCAGTCTAGACCTATCTCAAATTTACTGAACCAAGGGTGAATCTGTGCATCCGCTGAACAAATTCTCCAACCATAGGGGTGGCTACTAGGAAAGGGGGACTATCTAATCCAAGAGTAACATGGGTAGTGTCTAAATGGGGTGGAAAAGGACGTGATCTAAATAGAATTCCCACAGGGGGAGGGGCCGTTAAAGGCTTAATCCAAAACCTTGGAGAAGATGACATGGCTAGTCATATATCAAATAAGTATTCGGTGGCTAACTCAAGGAGAAAGTGTGGGAGCTCACATCTACCAAGAGTGGTGTATCCACCGGGTGAGTCACTGTCAGCATAGAGTATATCAACCAACATAAGGTGCCCGTCAGTTTGCAATAATCAGCCAGGAAGAAAGCTCTAGCACTCACATTCTCCTATAGCAAAACTGATTGATGGGATAGTCTATCTTCAGCTCGACAGGTGCTATCTGACCTAGGGCGACTACAAAGTGAATGCCATTGGAGGACTTACATTAACTCAAATGCAATCAAGAGGAAAGGAGCCTCTGGGAGACTTATCCTAAACCTCAAATATACTTGACCTAGTTAGGTCATGATGAGTAGTTCAAGAAGAGAGCTTAGGGACTCACATCTTCTTAAACAAAATCAACATGAGGTAGCTCACTCAATGGGCAGTGAAGTCTACCATACTAATAAGACACTCGTTGGTTTGCAATGGTCAAGTTAATAAAAAAGTACGGGGATTTGCATCTTCCAAACAAGTGACCATTGGGGTGATAGGCTAGCGAGGTAGCATGTAGACCCTACTTAGAGCAGCTAATGAGTGAGTGCCATAGGGGGCTCGCTCCCACATAAAATTAGCCTGAGTCAAAAGATATGTGTTTATTTTTATGCATGTGTTAAAGGGAATAGGATGCCTCTTGGGTTCTCTCACACCTATCCTAAAACACGTTGAGGGAATTTAATGAAGTGGTGCCACGAATGGTAGCCAGGATTCCCATTAAGAAAGGATGCCGCTTGGGTTCTCTTACACCTAACTTAGTTGTGCTAATCGAAATAGGATGCCTCTTAGGTTCTATCACACCTATTCTAATAATGCCAAAAGATTGTGTTTGTGTTGTGAAAGAGGAATAGGATGCCGCTGGGGTAATCTTACACCTACCCTAAACACATCATGGCGGATTCGTAAGACAAACAAACAACACTTTGAAAGAAGAGAAGATTTTAATAAACTGGAATATAATTTTTATTGATTGGTAGAATTGTTTTCAAACTTTATTTTTATGGGTAATATTTCTTCAAATAGAGCCCATTAATTTAAAGCATCGGGTGTTCCCCTTTACAATCAATAAGATGATAAGATCCTCATTGGTAGGCCTTCTCTATGACATAGGGGCCTTCCTAAGAGGGAACTTGCCTCCCATCTTTCGACTAGCAATAATTGGTCTCGTTAGGATTAACACAAGTTCTCCTACTTGGAAAGACATAGGGTGGACCACTTGCTATGCGCTTGAATCATTTTGGCCTTATATAACTCGAGGTTCTGGCACGCTCATAGGTGACACTCCTCTAAACCTTTGAGCCCTTATAACCATAATTTTGCATTCTACTCTATAGTGATCTTGCTACCCAATGCTATCCTTAGTGATGGGAGTTGAACTTCTAAAAGTAGAACAGTTTTGGACCCATACACTAAGGAAAATGGGGTCATTTGAGCTGAAGTTTAGTATGTGGTGCGGTAGGCCCACAAGGCTTCAACCAACTGTCACTTGTTATTGTCAAGAGTCTTCTTCAGTATATGGATAAGAGTTTTATTGAATGCTTCTGCTAATCCATTTGCTCTAGGGTAGTAGATGATGGTGTATCTCCAATCTATACCATGTCTTCTGGCGAAGCTGTTGATCTTTGTGCTTTTGAATGCAGTGCCATTATTGAATATAATTTTTCGAGGCACCTCCAACCTATATATGATATGGTTCCTAAAAAATTGAAGCACATACTAAGTTGTGACCTCTTTGAGTGGGATTGTCTCTACTGACTTAGAAAAGTAGTTAGTGGCAGCTAAGATGAATCGATGACCCTTGGAAGAAGGAGGATCGATCGGATCGAAAATGTTGATACCCCAACACTCGAATGGCCATGAGGCTAATGTAGGGTGTAGAATATTGGGTGGTTAGTGGAGGACCACACCGTGTACTTAACATTGATGGCATCTCCTAGCTACATCCATGGTATAATCATCGAAGGAGTAGTATCTAGTCTCTTGATCTTTATCTTCATCTTGGACCGGATTGATGCACTCCAGACACGTACCTCGATTTATATGCCATGGGCTTCATGTTTTGTAAACAACATAACCACATATGGTCAAAGGACCGGCGGTACAAGGTGCCATCAACGAGAGCATAGGAGAGAGCTCTCTATTTCACCAGATGGGCTTATGAATTTTCTTGAGGTAATTTGTCAGTGTTCAAATAGTCTATGAATGGTTGCCTCCAATCCAGTTCATTATCCTTTTTGGAAACAACATCCTCCCCTTCAAGAGAAAGTCTCTTGATGAGTTCAACATCAATAAGAGATATGACTTGTCTATTTTGGACCCTTATTGATATGGACTCATCTTCCGGACATGCCAATTCTTTAGCAAGTTTGGCAAAAGCATCTACCATTGTGTTCTCTGCTTGGGGAACCTTGTAGATGGTGACTTCAAGAATTTGGGCCAACAGCTTTATAGTATACTCATGGTAATGACGAAGCTTGGGTTTGAGAACCTTGTAAGACCCGATAATTTGGTTGATGACCAACTGAGAATCCCCAAAGATGTTGATGCTCTTGACACTGATAGTGATGGATACCTCCAAATCGATAATCAAAGCCTCATACTGCTTCGTTGTTGCTGCAGGGGTTAGAAAGATAGTTTGAGAATCCCATCACATCGTGATGAGTTAGGAGAACTATACCTACCCCTGCCTTTCCTGGAAGAGTAGATCGTGGTGCTTCCCCTTTATGAAAAGAAGCCGCACCATCAAAATACATTTCCCATCAGCGACTGTCAACCCCCCCTAAGTTCATGATTTGTTCATCAAGGAGATCATCATAAAGGAGAGAATTAGTAGGAAGTGGGTGCGCTGCTAAGAAATCTGCTAGTGCTTGTCCTTTTATCTCACAGAGGGGTATGAATGTGATATCGAACTGTAAGAGAATCATGGACCATTGTGCCAAACATCCGGATAGTGTTGATCATATCATGAGGTACTATAGCGAATTGGTTCTAGAGATTAAGTTCAACTTATGAAAAAGCATGTAGTGCCGTAGCTTTTGAGAGGCAAAGATCAAAGCTAGGCAATATTTCTCAATAGGTGGATAGTTCACTTCTGTAAGAATCAGATGATGGCTGAGGTAGTAGAGAGTGTTCTCCTTCCCTTCATCATTGGCTTGTACTAATAGAGCAAGAGAGAGTCATCCAATGCGGTGTAGAGGATGAGTGGCACGGATAGGGTTGCTAGGTGGCGGCTTCACCAAATCTTGCTTGATGTCTTCAAAGGCATCTTGACACTTATCATCCCACTTGAACTTGGCATCCTTTTGATAAGTGCGGAGAATGACATCTCCGATAGGTTGGAAATAAAGCATCTTAGATACCATCCTTTGGAAAGTTGAGTTAAACTCTTAGGAGGTGGCATTTCTAAGATAGCTTTGATCTTTTCTAGATCTATTCTATTCCCGGTGTGACAAACAAGGAATTTTCCCGAAGCTACTCCAAATGCACACTTGGATTCATTTTGAGGTTATATTATCTTAACCATTGAAAACTACTCAAGTCAGGAGATGGTCTTCCTTTTCTGCTCTTCTTAGTTCGTTGAAGATGCGACTCATGGCCCATTGGTATGTAGCTGACATTTTTAAGGTCAAAAGGCATGACCCTATATGAAGATTTGATCGGGGTTCAAAAATAGTGTTTCTTTCATCTTGAGAACATCTTGATTTGGTTTGTAACTAGATGGCCCATCCATGAAAAGCGCATGAGATGAGGCAATATCCACCATTAATTCTGGTATAGGAAGAGAAAACTCATCCTTAGGACATGCCTTATTTAAGTCTCTGAAATCGATGCATATATAAATTTGGTTGGGATGACACTGGCTAACAAGGTAGGATATTTTTATTCCCTGATGAAACTAGCATCAATCAATTTCTTGACTTCAAAAATGACCTGTTGTTCGATTTCTAATCGCACACGTTTAGGAGCTTGCTTGATAGGGGTAGTGTTAGGATCTATTGCTAGCTTGTGGACTGCTACGTCAGAAGATAATCTTGGTATTTCTTCATCACTCTATGCAAAATAGTCTTTAAACTTAGTCAATAGCCTAACTAAGTCATTGGTTTCTTCTTCATTCGAATGAGCGGTATGCGTGGATGGATTTTCTTCTATCGGTTGATTTCTTTAAGCTTGTCAATTATTGAATGGATCTCCTCTTCAAATTGGAGGTGCATCTTTGATTTGGAGATCATCGGATCATCGAGATTTCTAAACACACATTCTCATAAGAGTTGGTGTTGTGTGAAAAGAACTATCGGACTCCAAATGATTGGTAACAACTAGCAATTAATCATCATCATCATTTGGACCTATAGAATCTAATTTAACTCTTGATTGTGCTTCCACCGTATTATTCCATGCTTCTCAAAATTTTTCGACTTGTGCTTGGATGTATGAGGAATCAAACCTTTCTATATAAGATTATGAACACACAAGTAAAAGTCAAATAATTCCATTAATTCTTTAAATATATCCTCCTCAAGTTCTACATCAACTTGACTTGAGGATGATGATCCCAAAAGAATCTCTTGACTTCATATCCTTTGGAAGACTTAGGGCTTCTACTAAACCTTCAACTTTTTGAGATGAAAGTGGTTAGAGCTAAGGTGCCTAGCTGCTGCCTAATAGTCTCACATAAACTAATTTGAATACTTTGCTTTGTTGAGGCGATCTTCATCTCTGCGGATTGAAAGTCACCTCAATGGAACCCATTGAGAGGGTTGGGTATACTAATCACATTAGACTCATCCTGAGCTGATTCCAAGTCTATATGAATAGTAGGGGTACTCTATGAACTGAACATAACCTTGTTGGTGATGGCCAATCAGGGGTCTTCCACCTCTAGAACTGCCTCTTTTTCTACCTCTACACACTGGAGGTTGAGGCCATCTACCCACATGTCCATATGATGGGATGAACTATGGGTGGAATGTGATATGCATATCTATTTATTCTTCAATTCCCCTTTCTTATTCACTTGGATTTTTATTTTTCTTTTTTTTTTCTTTTGCCTTTTCTTTTTATTAATTTCCTTTTTCTTTTGAATTTGAGTTTTATCCAAATTCATGAGAAAGGGTGTTTTGAGGAAGATAGTAGGTAGCATCCTCATAAATCTCAACCTCTCTAATTGAAAATGGCTTTTCATCTCCATTGACACGGTATTCAATCCCATCCTTTCTGAACTTGATGCACTGATGGAGGGGGATGGAATTATCTTATTTTGATGTATCCAAGGCCTAACGAGCAAAGTAGTGAATGAAGTATTCTAATCAATGATGTAAAACTTGGCTTTTAGTCACCTATCTCCAAAGGTAACACTATGGAACCTAAAGCCTCACCTTGTTCATTGAATCCTCTCAACATCATCGATCTCCTGAGTGTGGAGATGTCATCCTCAAATAGGCAAGTCTTTAGACTCATAATGTTCACCGATGCACTTGGATCATGAGAACTCTAGCAGTTTGAATGTATGTCATTTGTAGAGGGGGCAGTTATGCTCCAAGTCCCCTAAAAGAAGCTCTTCATCTATGAAAGTAATCGCCTGGGCTTCTTTTGTGTAATGTGCCTCCTCACCAATAGCGGTCAGCTGAGCTAAGCATATCTAATGATCAAGGAGAGCTTGATTAGTGATTCCCTCGTCTCTTTAGATAAGATAAGGGCATCGTATATGCTTAGCTTAGAAGGCAACTTTCTTAAATGAGAAAGGACATTGTAGTCCATCTTGGGCTAATCCTCCACAAGCATATCCAAGGGTGGAGCATCCTGTGGAGGGGCTTCTCGATCCTCTAAACCAATGACTTGTTTCCCTCTATCTTGAGGTGTCTTTGCCCAGGTAGAACCACTCTAGAGGTTGACTTGGTGATCTCTTGTGGTAATGGAAGGTTCTACACGCACAGGCTCACATCTTCTCCTATGGGACCCTCAAAATGATTCCAAGTCTATCTCAAGAGTGAACCCATAGCATTGAGTAAGTCCAACTATGAAGAGGAAAGATCAATTATTATAGTTATTTTGACTTGAAGAGTTATCATTAAGAATAGATAACTCATAGTGACACATATGTAATTCAAGCTAGCTTTATTCTTCAATTTCTTGGATTTGATAGGAGGTACAAAGTAGAAATCAAGTAAAGTAAGAGGGTGAGGGATTTGATGCCCTCATCCATCGATACAAGATGTCTACTAATAGAAGAAGAACTAGCTGAAGTAGTGGTAGCTATTGATGTGGTAGGCCAATAATAGAGGAGGCTGGTCGATTGGGTTGGTTGTACTACTTGGCTATCTGGGGGCACATGCTCTCTACTTGACTCTCACTGAGTTGGCTCAGCAATTTGCAAACCTTTCTTGATGTTGAAGGTTTGAGCTGATTCAAGCACCTTGAAGAAAAGTTTCTTGATCTTTTAGACAATCTTTTTAGAGGTTTTTGATAAATAGATATCCCAACCTTCTTTAGTGTTGGAAGGATCACAAGTATCCCCAAGAATTATCCTAATTGAACTAAATAGTTATTCTACAAGGTGTTTCTTCGGGATAACTATAGCACCGGTCTTGAAGCTAAGTTCACGCCAATCCTTAAATGTGAAGCAATCCTCAAAACATGACCTAACATATGGTGGTAGGGCAAAGTTAGGATCATGACTTTTTCTCACTTTCTCACGGTCTCTAGGCTTTGGGTAGTTAAAATCAGCTTCTTTAAGAGATTCTTAAAGATCTTTCGATTACCTCCCTTAAAATAAGGTTTGTTAAGTTTATCCAAAAGAGTAGGACCATATACCCAAGCGTATGTGTGCTACTACTGATGATATAGGTGAGGAGGTTGAGTAGGCCATGGAGGCTACTGTGGCTACCGAATGGGCTACCTCAGTGGTGGTAGAGGAGGTGTAAGCAAAGGCTGCTGAGGTTGTGGTCTCTCAAATTGATCTCTAGCTGTTTGTTCCCCTTATCCACTATTTTCACTGCCCCAGGATTCTTCTCATATATCTTCTGTGGCTTTGCTTTGGGCAACCAGTCTTGAAAAGATAAATGTTTGGCCTCTCCTTGTAGACTAGCCGCCTTGTTAATTAACTTCTCAAATGTTTTGATGGTGAAGCCCTTAAGCATGAAGGTGACCGTGCCATGTACATTCTTTAGAAGAATCTCAATAGCATGTTGTTCAACAGTCATTTCATACTCAGTTATCCGAGAATGTAGTCAATAAGGACTCACCGGTGTTGTGTGCTACAACAAGATCATAACAAGAACCCTTTGTTAAGCTCAAAACCTCTTGATAAAGAGTTGCTAACTCAAGAAATATCTTCACCGAACCATTGGGAAGTTCAACATACCAATCAAAGCTATCCCCTAGCTACTCAAAGAGGCAATAGCAAAGCATCACCATGCATTGCAACAACTAGCTCAAATATACTACCTCGTTTCGCCATCAAAATTTTGAAGGAAGGTGGCACAAACCCTTGGGATATTGATTGCATCAAATTCCTGGGTCTACCCTTTGAACCGATGATCCTCCCCGGCTTGAGCCTTCACCTCTTCTCAACCATGGACTTGATATCTTCTTGTATGGAGGTACTTTCCACTACCTTCCTATACATGCTACTACTTGCTCAATGAGGTAAAGGTCTTGGGGTCCAAGACATGCACCAACTTGTCGACTCTCAATGTAGTAGGATGAACCGCAGGGGCTTATTTTTGAAGTACTGAGACTACTGCTAACAAGTCCTCAAGCTACCTCGCCATCCTATCTATTTGTTCATCTTTTTATTTTAATTGATATCAGAGGTGTTGGGCTGATTGGGCTGTGTCTTTTTGCTCAACCTCATCACCTTCCATAGCCTGCTGCTCTCTGAGGAGGGATCCCTAGTATCTACCATGCAAACCCCGACTGAGTCTCCCAACAAATCATCTTCATTGGGATCAAAGCGATCTTCTCCTCATCGACCAGCCATATCCTAGATCTCCTTCTTTCCATGAAATAATGAGCTACTATGTCATCTAAAGAGAATGATCATTGGAATGCACAAATGCTTTTACCGACGGTGATGATCATCATGAACTATGAGGCATCAACCTCCCCTCCGGAGAATCAATCGTGAGGATTATACTGCTAGAATGCACTACTCACTAACTCTAAAAAGGGGTGACACTCCTAGAGGCTCTACTATCATGGGTGCAAGGTATCATCTCCTCCTCTCTCTCAATCGCTGCAACCATCTCATGTCCCAACTGGTGGTGTTGGTGAAGGGATGACCACTATGCTTCGTGATCGCCATTCTTCACCACAACTAGGCAGAAGGTCGAGCAGGAGAGCTCACCGCCAAAGTAGGTGTAGATGGAATAGATCCTTGGCTAGCGATCACCAATGGTCCTCTTCTCCTGGATGTGGCCTTCATGGCCTTGAACGGAGATGCCGAATGTGAACGGATGGGGATGGGGTAGAGCGGTGTGGTGGAGACACCATCGACTCTCTCGAAATAGGGACCCTCCTTCTATGATGGGTCATTCCTGTAAGCAGAATACTATCTGTGTGATCGACGTGGGTAGCACATCGATCAGGAAAATCAATGAGTGCAGGTCGCCGACCGACCAAACCTCCTCTCCAGTGATAATGAAGTGCGCCCCGGCTCTCCTATAGATGTTTCCCATGGGGGATAATAGATCTCAAGTCAAATTGAGCCCCACTCAACATCATAGCTCGCCAACCTACGTGAATCAACGAAGTCGGCATACACCTCCTACTAGCAGCATGATGGTATGAACTGGGTGGAGGTGAAGTATGGATCCTCCTAGCATCTCTCATCGACCAGAGAGGATGAAATGGGTTCTATAACCAGTGGAAATCGAGGGCAACTCCTCATATTGACCGTGTAGCGCCTCCATCTCCGGCGATGCATGTATGGTGGCTAATCATGCAATTTTGTTCCTTGAGTCGGTAGGTGAGTGGAGTAAGAGCTAGGCCTAACCTCAAAAGTTGGGGAGGAAATCTCTAGGATTAGAGGAGCCTTACCCTTCGAGGGTGTTAATGAGTGGGTGCTAGCCCACTAGCAACTAAAATAATGGTGCATCACCGCCACAATGCAGCCGACATTGCACCGATAGAAATTGTCACCGCTTCTGGGATATCGAGTCGATGGCAATCTCAATGACCGGCTTCACCACCACTGGTCCTACTAATAGTTGGGGAATGCCCTTGTAATCCTCCTCAAACCTCCCAAATGAATGAGGTGTAGAGAAGGCTGATCAGGCCAAGTCCATCCCATGGGGAAAGGTAAACACGTACTTCTGGGAAGCCATAACAATCAACTGTAACTAGAAAATGGAATTGAAACCGAAAGACAAGCAAACGAGAGTCTATATTTGAAAATAAACTTGGATCATTTTATCTTTAATTTTAATTTGAATTTAAAATTTGAACCCACATCCAACATCTTGAAGTGTTAAGTGGGTTCAAAATGGATTTAGAAGATTTAGAGATTTGATTGGAAAGAGAATTTTTGAATATGGAATCCACTTCAACAAATTTGGGTATATTGAAAATGAGTTCAAATATTTTTAGAAAGATGCTTCCATAGGTTCATGTTTAAAATTAGATTTTGATTTGAGGACCTTCCTTTAACAAATTTGAGTATGTTAAAGTAAGGGTCAATTGGTTTGTTTGATTTGATATTTTGAATACTCACTTAGCAAATTTGGGTATGCTATGAGATTTGAAACAATTTCTTGTTTATTTCTTGCTTATTTGTGAATTTTTGTGATTTAAAATGAATGAAATTTATTTAGAAATTTGGTAAAAATGAGATAAAATGTGTTTTGTTTTGAATTTTTTGAAAATGGATTCTTAGCAAATTTGAGTATGCTAAAAATCCAATGTGTTTCTTTTGTTTTTGATTTTGATTTTGGAAAGTGGAGACTTCACTTTAGCAAATATGGTATGCTAAAATGAAGTTTCATTTAATTTTGAAATGGAAATTTCACTTAGCAAATTTGTATGCTAAATGAATTCCAAAAAGATGTGTTCAAATTTTTGTTTTGATTTTATTTTTTGAAGGAGACTTCACTTAGCAAATATGGTATAAAGAATGAAGTTCAAAATGTTTTGAAATTTGAAATGGAAATTTCATTTAGCAAATTTGAGATGCTAAATGAATTTCCAAAATGTGTTTCAAATTTTATTTTGATTTTGAAAAGAGACTTCATTTAACAAATTATGCTAATGAAGTTCAAATATGTTTTAAAAATTTTGTGTGAGGAATTTCATTCAATATGGGTATAAAATGAAATCAAAAAATATTTTATTTTTGAAATGAAATTATTCAATAAAGAATATGAAATTCAATAAAATTTATGATTTTGTTTGAATGATATTCAATAATGAAAAGAGGAATTCATGTGCTTTTGAAAATTTATATTGAAAAAACCCAACAAAATGGTATATCAAAAATATTGAAAGGTTATCCAAAAATTGAAAATGAATTATTCATGTGAAAATATTTGATATAAAAAGAAAAAATTGTATGAAATAAGTGAAATATAATAAATTGAAAATGAAAATTGAAAAAAAAGAAAAAAAAAGATGATTGTATGAAATAAAAAAAAGATAAAAAGTGTGCAAAAAAGCAAGTGATGAAGGATTTATTTTATCTTTATTATTTTAGAATGAACCTTTCCTTAACATAAAATGGTAAGGAGGAAGTCTTAATTAATTTCTTTTTTGATTTTTTTTTACCCATTGGGAAAATGGGGTTTTAAGACCAACATGAGGTGAGGTCCTAAAACCTAAAGATGAGGATGAAATAAGCTAAGTGCCAATGGAATGAAAGATAGTCTTGATTCATACAAAAGTACAAACCCACTATCGATACTTGGAGAAAATGATCATTTACCAAAGATGAGAGGAACCATCCCCAAGAAAAAATCAGGAAATTTTATAATTTCTAAAGAATATATACTTCCATCTTCACTCTATGTGATAAAATGAAGATAAAATATACTTTCTTCTTTTATGCATTTTGACACCATGATCCATAGATGTTTATTGAGGTGATCGAAATTGAGGAGAGGTGTACTATCCTGAAAGATAGAAGTCACCACCCTACAATGGACCTACTCACCTCAACAAGGACTCCTAAGGACAATGGGTGCATGTGTACCAAAGATTCTTCCCTACTTTACATGGAAAAGTAAAGTAGGTTTATTTTAAACAGTTCATTAAGTTCTCTACAGGCAAGCCCCATAGTTAATTACATCCTAAGGAATGAGATTCCTTAGAATACTCGATTAAGGTAAATGATCATTGTCTCCAAAGATTTCAATAGGTAGGACTATCAATCAATTAGTTTATTTTGGAAGATCAAATGGGATTGATCAAAGAGGGAGATTTATTATCGAAGCCAAAGGAAGATAAGTAAGAGATGCTCACGATGCTAGGAAACCTAACGAATATCTGAAACTATCCTATGATTTGGCTTTACATTTTGAAATTGAATTTATTTATTTGAATTTATTAAGTTTAGGCTTATAATTCATAATACAAGGTTATGGAAATGCCTAAGAGGTGAGGATTTATGCTTATGGCCCATAAGGGAGAAGCAACCTCGTAACCTAAATCTAAATCTTTACAGGCCAAAAGCATGACCTAAATCTAAGAAAAATGGTATTTGGTTTACCTCCATAAGAGACAAACCACCCAATGCTTGGACTTACAACCTGGGGTCCAACTAACCTCCTATGATTTTAAATTCATGTAGGCAAGTCATATGTTTATGCAAGATAGGCTATTATTTATTTAGAAAGAGACTAAGTCCTTAAACTCACTCCTAAAGAGACTAGATCATGTAAGGGCATGAAATGACCTAAATCTAATGCAAATCATATTACATTTTATTTTATTTTGGACAATCATTTGACTTTTATAGGATTCATATGCCTAATGCATGAAGTAAGATTATTGGCCAAAATCAGAAGAAGGAGAGGTGTGTTTCCACCATGGCTCTCAAAGGTCAAGCCAAGTTTCTCTAAAGGTGGAAGCCCTCCAATCAAGAGTGAAATAATAGGCTTTTTATGTATGATGTTATAAAAAACTACTCATCCAGCTAAGAGGTTGCTAATTCTTTTATCTTGATTTTAACTTAGGCTTTAAATGCGGTTACGAGTTGTTTATGTTTAATTTTGAGTTGATTAATTTGGTAAAAGATTTATTTTTTCCTAAGAGCCTAATCGTCATCCATGCCATACATCAAGAAAGGAAGAAATAAGAAAAACATGCCATCTTAATGCTCAAGCTAAACAAAATATCAAATATTTTATAAAGCTAACGCAAAAGAATAAAATACTATTTGTGGTCGGGCACCACTGCACAAACCCAAAAACAAATTGGGTAGTAGAGCTCTACCCTTATACAACTGATTACAAAATGAATTTTACAATTAAGCAAGGAAATTCATGTTATGGGGTCTTCTTTCTTCTTTTCTTCTTCTTCTTTTGGTTCCTTTTTGATGGTTGGAAGGTGGTTGCTCCAAAAGGCTTCACATGGTACATAAGATGTAATCTTATGACCAATGCTCATCCTAATCCCCCATAACAATCATTCCAAAATCCTAATTGCAAATTACATGAAAAGAAAAGTAAATCTAACTAACACCTGCAAAATAGAGATTAGCTAAACAAACCATACAATCAAGCATGTATATTGGACTTAGCACCCCACACATGGGTAACCAAGTCCACCTAGCCTATTGGATTATGCTTAGGGTATAAGCCACACACAACAAAAAAGTATATATTTTTATTTATTACAACACCTTAAGCACAATCCTCGTAAAATAATGATTAGACTCCTACCATTCATTCTACATTCACCCTAACATCCATACTAAAACAAAATCACAAAATAAAAGCAAACATCAAACCATGCACCACCTAACCTAAATTAGAAGTGGTGATTTAACCTAATGTGCTTTAGAAGGTTTATGTGGTATGCTTAGCTATGGCTTGTTTGATTTTCTAAGTATGAAGATGTTCAACTTAGATGGGTGGTTTCATTTAAGTGTTATTTGATTTGGGTTGATTTTATTTGATGTTTTTAGTTTGAGTGAATCCTATAATTAATTACTAAGTTTATAAAGAGAGGAAAAGAGAAGAGAACTTCTCTTTCCTTCCCTACTTAAGTAATTTCTAAAGTGGATTCATGTTTAGTTTTGTTTTAGTGAATGTTTATTATGTGTTTAATTAATCCTAAGTTTAGATCAACTCTAAACAAACCTATTAAAAAAAAGGCATTTTAAGATTAAGTAAAGTGAACTAAATTCACAAAACACATCACTTCATTTTTCTTTCCCAACATGTATAACATGCATATGGAATGAATCCTAAGCATATCTATACATACAAATGAGAATGTTTAGCACACTTTATGATGAATGCTAAGTGAGTTACTTAAGAAAATTTGAATGTTTATGATGCATGATTTTCATTAAGTAAAAAGAGATTTTCTTATCCATTTTCACATGCACACATATGTATGAAAGGCATAAGTGAGTACTACCATTGTTAACTGGGTGTAAGGTACAACCTACTTAGGGCTACTTAAAGCCTCACAACCCTGGGTTGTCCAGACTAATATACCACTTTTCCTTAAATACAAGCATATGTATAAAAGAAATGAATGGAAAAGAAAGATGCAAAAGTTTGTTATTTATTTGATTGTATGCAATTTATATGTGTAAGTAGGATCCTTCTTAAGTATAACATGGAAGAGAATAAGAATAAATTTAGGCAAGTGTTATGTTCTTTAAAATGAACTATACACTTTTCAAATCTTATTCAAATCCATATTAAGAAAAGAAAGGAAGCAAACATAAGACACATTTTATATTCACATGCAAGCTTATAAAAATATAAGTAGCACACTTTAGTTTTGATATTTGATTTGATAAAAATAGTTTTGAATTTAATAGTGATAATACCATTCATATTTTACTTTAGCCAAAACATGCAATTTGACATAAAGAAACATTTCATTTTTTTTAATTTGATTTTGAAAGCATGAATGTATGAAATTCATTTGACATACAAATTTAGCATGTTAGAAAGTAACTAAAATTATGAAAGCATGTAAACACATCTACCCTAATTAATTCTTAAAGACAATCTTATGAAATAAGAAAGCTTAAAGTAAATCAAATTATTTTTTTAAAGAAGGTTTGATTTTATTTTGAGTTTGATTTAATTTTATGAAATGTGAGGTGAGTTTACTATTGTTAACCCATTCCCACATATGTTAGTTATTTTAGTTTAATTTTTATGTGATTATATGATTTTTTATGTGTTGCTTAGGTTAAGATATGAATTAAGCATGCTAATTACCCTTACCTATACCACCTTAGCATAGTTAATCAAATAATTATGAGCCAATGAGATGACATAAAACCACAAGGAATTTAAATCATAAATGCACCTAAGAAAAGGGCCTAATGCAATTTGGCTCATGATTAATGATTAATTAAACTAAGGGGTTTAACTTAAGTAATTTAACCTCCTCACACATGTGAGTTGAGTTTGATTTTTTTAATGTACTTAGGCTTTGAACACCAAGCATCTACCCAAGATAGATTAATTGAGTTGTGAAAAGTTTTAGAATTTTATGAAATTAATTAAGGGGTAATTAGTGAATTAACCCTTAATTAAGATGGAAGAAGAAAAGGGGTTTAGGAATATCTTAAAAAGTATCCCAAAATTATTCAAAACCTCAAATTCACTTAATCAAAACTTAATTGACTCAATCAAAGGGTTAAACCACTAATTATGCCCTTAATTAAGCCTACTTACATTAAAAGAGTCATTAAGGAATGAATTAGCAATTCCCCTAATTAAGCCACCAATAAATCCCAAGAAAATTAGGGGAGGTAGGAGTCATCCACCACTAAGCACAAGAAGTTTAATTAATCAGAGAAAGAGAGTAATTAAAAAATAATATTCTAATAAAACCCAAATTGAGAAAATACTTCAAAATCCATTGAAATTAATTTTAGAATATTCTATATTCAATTATCTATCCAATGCAATTTATTTCATATTTTTTTTGATTTTTCTAGGCTTAGATATGAATTTTGAAGGTTATAATTAATTAGAATATTTAAATAAATTACTTATTTTTTAATCCCCGGTGCCACGCCACTAACGCATGCGCTTTCCACGCAGATGGATTGGGTACTTAACTTGACATCATAGCACCGTGGCGCTTACACTTTTCCCGCCATCCGATCAAGGATCGGATGAGATTAAAGCATTCTAAAGGGTGAAACATGGGAGATATATGTTTAATCTGGTCGCCCATCCAAAATGCGGATGGATGGCTGAGATTCATCCCTAATTCTTCATGAGATGGAGACCGTCCATCTTGGAGATGATCCAAGCTCGATTGAGTGGATTGAAATCAACCCACACCATAATGGCAAGCACATCTAATGGCTATCAACATGATTGAAATCCACTTCACAAAGGACCAACATACATTGAACTTAAGCTTTAATGGCATACCTCACCGAGGTGATCACCGAGCCCATTCCTTGGAGAAGCTTCTAGTGAGATGAAGCTTTGTTGAAGTTTGAGGCTTTAATTGGGGTGGATCTTCTAGACCAACTCCCTTGCACTTGAGCTCAACTTTTGATCTAGCACCTCCTTGCCTTTTGAGCTTGGAGAAGCTTGGCAAGTCATTGCTCCTCCATGAGTGCTTGCAAGAGAATTGCTGATTTTGAGTGTGGAATGAGTTTGGATGAGTTCTCCCCTATTTTCTTAAGAAATCAGAAATGGGAAATCTTCTTAGAAGCTTGGAAGGTCGAGGAATTGCTCTGACTTCTAGCTCAATCAAGAAATTAATGATTCAATTTAAATTATGGGGAGTATATCTCCCCCTTTGGCAATCGGATGACCGAGCAATGCCTTGCCATGTTGATCCAATTAACCACAAGGAGTGGGTTGTTAGCTATGTGTCCTTAATTGGCGGAGTGGAATGGTGAACTCCCATGTGCTTGAATCAGTGAAGGAGGATTCCATGTGCTCCATTTCAAGGCATGTGGTCGGTTTTGGTTTTCTGACCCAAACCCATTGGGTTGGGTGCACCACACTCTCTAGTGTTCAATTGATCCACTAAGAGGGTGCCAAGTGGTTATGGAGAGCATTTGACCAAATTCAAAGTGGTTTTGTTTTTGGGTTACCCTATGGCCTAGGGGTAAAATGGTCATTTGACCTTGATTTCAGTTTGGTCGTATTTGGTTTGATTAGAAAATAGGTTTGGCCAAGTTTCATTGAATTTGGAGTTGGTTTGATATGATTTGGCTCATGTTGATCCATTTAGGTCAAAATGGGTCAACTTGGGTCAAGTTGACCAATTGATCAATTTGGGTCAAACTAAGGGTTGGGTCAAGTTCATATGACCATTTAAAATATTTTGGTGGCTTTGGTTTAATTCAATCTGATTTAGGTTTGAATTTGGTTCATTTGATTCATTTAGGTCAAATGGGTCAAGTTGACCAATTTGACCAATTTGATCCATTTGACCTATTTGGGTTAGGTCATGGGTTGGTTTAGGTTTAGTTAGTCATATGAAATGGATTGTTATCTTTGTTTCCAATCAATTTTGGTTAAGTTTGAATTTGGCTCAATTTGACCCTTTAGGTCAAGTTGGGTTCAAGGTCAATTGGGCTAGGTTAGGTCTAGTTGGCCAATTGAGGCTTTGGTCAAGTTCAACAATCATTTTGGGATGAACTTGACCCATTGATTTCAATCAATTTGACTTAGATCAAGTTTTGACACATTTTGACTTTTTAGGTCAAGTTGGGTTAAGTTGGGTCAAGTATTAGTAAGTTAGGCTCAAATGTTGACTTGGTGAAGTTTAAACATTGATCATGAATGAACTTAGATCATTGGTTTCAATCAATTTGGCCTATGGTGGATTTTGGCTATGTTGGGTTTCATTTTGGCTAAGTGTTGACTTGGTCAACCCTTAGGTTTGACTTGGTTTGACCCAATTTGAGTGATTGATCATTCATGATGCTTGTTGATCATGATGAGAGGCTTAGGTGGACTTAGTTCAATCCAAATTGGTTAGGATTAGAATTTAGCTCATAAGGGTACTTTAGGTCACTTTGGGTCAAGTGAGCCTAAGTAAGTCAAATGGCTTGGTCAAAGTTTGATTTGAGTTTGGTTGAACTCGCATATGGACTTATGATTGAAATATAAATCCATTTGCAAGTGGTTTGAAGTCAAATGGGTTTTGATTCATTTGACAATTTCAAGTTCAAAAGGTGAACATGAAATGGATTTGCCTTGATTTTTGAATTGATTTTTGGTTAAGTGATTGAAGTTTGTATTTATATTTGGTCATGATTGAAGGATTGATTGAATCATGAAGAAAAATCAAGAGTTTGGCTTTATTTGAAGTTGATTTGGCCAAGTCCAAGAATTTGATTTGAAAGGCTTAAGTTGGATTTTGATTGAATTTGAGTTTGATTTTTGGATTTGGTTTTGGTTGTTTGAATTTACATTTTATTTATATATGAGAATATAAATGAGAATATAAATGGGTTATGGGAATATTTCGAAGATTTGAAGTGATTTGAACATGATTTAGGCTAAGTCCTTAAGAGAAAATCAAAGTGACTTATGAAAGATTTATGAATTGAACCTGAATTTTGGATATAATTTAAGTGATTTGAATTTATATTTCATTTATATATGTGAATATAAATGAGAATATAAATGAGTTATGAAAAAGTTTCATGAATTTGAATTGATTTAGATTTGATTTAGGCTAAGTCCATGAATGGAATTCAAAGGACTTAGGCAAGATTTGGAGCTTGGAATTTCAATCATAAACTTAAATCATGGATTTCAGTCATGGGTTTCAATCATGGATTTGGAGAAAATCAATTATGCTATAATTTATATAGGTTTGATGTTGATTTGATTTAGAGATTCAACTTGAAGAAAGGAAGCGAGGAATGTGGTTCAAGCTATAGGGTAGGCAAATTTTCCTAACACCCCTAAGGCATGACCTATTCCTATGGCTACCTCTTCTAAGTCTCTAGGCACCTAATCACTAGATGTGTCTTAAGACTAAGGATCTCTTAATGTCTAAGAGGAGTCCTATGTCTAAGATTGAGGGGTTGAGAGCTCATTCTAAAAATGAGGTCAATAACATTTGAAGCAGAACACATCAAATCACCTCACAAGGAAGCATAAAGAATCACAGAATGACCTAACATAAGTCTAGGGTCCATGACCTAATGATCCAGTGTATAAAGAAGATAGATTTGTGTGGCAAGACTTTGCTAGGCTCTTTAGTTCAAGTTTTAATCTGGAGTTTTAGTTTGTTTGAATTTTATCTTTGGGTGGTTTAAATTTAAATGATTTAGTGATTTATTTTCTATTTTACCTTTGGGTGGTTTCAATTCAAATTATTTGGGGACCTAACTCCTAGTAGAATGAAATCCTCATCTTAAGATGAAGATTCAACCTAGAGGTTTAACTAAGATCCTTAAGTATCTTAATTAATCTTTTTGATTTCATTTAGTTTGTTTGAATTTTGATTTGATGTTTTCTTTTCTTTTCATTTTATTCTTGTTTTAGTTTTCAATTTGATTTGATTTGATTTGAATTGGTGTATTTGATTTAATTTAGTTCATTTGTTTTATTTTATTTAGTTCGATTTGGTGTTTTGACTTTGGTTTGTTTCATTTGATTTGTATTAATATTTGGATTAAGTCAGGTTGATTTCATTTGGTTTAGTTTAGGTTAACCTAAAGCACTTAGGTTAAGATTTGCATTCATTTGATTTGATTCAAGTTATTTAATTACTTTTAAGTTTCTTTAAGTGTTTATGATTATGATTTTATTAGCTTAAGGTTTAATTAAGCTTAACATGATTTATTAATTTCATGAATCTTTAAGCAAGTAATTTCATTAAGTTCTTTGACTTAGGATGTTTGGAGAACTATCCTAAGTATTTCTGATGTTTGATTAAGATTAGTTCAATTTATTTCATGATTTAATGAATTAATGGATTTTCGTATTTATTATTGATTAATATTGATCTAGGAATTTGGAAATTCAACAATTCCCAATCCAATGATCAATTGGGTTTCAAATTTTTATGACAAGTGGGATTACATGCCAATTTCATGTTTCCAAAGTTTCATCTTGATTAGATTCATAAATAGGGTGTAATTAAGGTTTAATTATTTCATTAAAACTTAAATTATGCCTAATTTAATGAAATTCATTTAGAGGTTTTATTTTTCATTGATTCCTCACTGAAATATGTTTTCCGTGAGGGTTCATTCATAATTTTTGGACATTGGGTTGATTTATTATGATTTAATTAATTTCTGGTTAATTATTTGAATTAATTATTTCAATTAATTACTTAATTAAGTCAATTTGTGATTTATTAAGTTTAAATGAGTTTCATTAGTGTTTTAATATTCATTGAGGTTCATTAGGTTGATTTAAGGTTGTTTGATTCATTTTCATTAATTAATTTATTTAATATTAATTTATTTAATTAAATTTGAAGTTTAGGATTTGAAATTTCATTTCTCATGAAATATAGTGAAATAAATCAGAAAAAATTTTCATAATGTGTGTTTTAACCCCAATTTAATTTCTTCAAAGTTTTAATTAAAATGGATTTATGGTTTGAGTGTAAATAAGGTTTAATGATTTTTAATTAAGCTTAAATTAAGGCTAAAATATCCAAAGAAAATTGGAGATTTTAATTATTATGGATTCATCTTATCAAGATGAATCCATAGAGCCCTCATTTGTATTTTTTATTTATATTTATTTTTCTATGATTTTTAGAAGTTCTGAGTGCTTTCAGCAATTTTTTTAATTCAAAAATCCCTATTTTTCCTCTTTAAACTAGTGAGCGCTGATGTGGCAGCCCTGCCATGTATCGCACGCTGATTGGTCCACGCGGGATCCACGTGGATCCCTCGTTAAAAAGACGGCGGGATGTGGGATTGATCCGGACCGTCCGATTTAAGATCGGACAATCCACAATTTATCTGCGAATCCTAAGGGGGTTAAATCAAATGCTCCGCCTATATCGGAGCCATCCATTTCTTTTAAAGAGCAGATGTTGATTTCGCTCCTTCCCGACGGGAAGAAGAGAACCATCCGTGGTTTTGCTTGATTTTTGGTGATGTACTCATCGAAATCTCACATTTTCAATAGCAAATCCATCACAAATGGATATCCTATAGATCTATGCGGCTTGATCTCACTTGAGATCAAGTTTCCTTCGCAAAGCTTCAAAACCAAAAAGCTTAAAGGGACGTTAATGATGTACCTTCATTTCTGGCGATCTCCAGCGGTTGGGATGATTCAAAAAGCTTCAGAATGACAAGAGGAGCTTGAGAGTCAAATGAATTGGATCCTCTCCCTTTGGATTGGTCCCTAGATTGAAGTAGGTCCAGATCTTATCAGCTTGGATGGTTCTCTAGCCTCCCAAGGCATGGGGTGGGGAATGTTCTTTTTGGCTTCTTTTTCGATGATGAAGGTGATGGAAAGCTCCATTGAGCTTGTGGAATGCTTCTATGGCTCTCCTCTTGTTTGGCCGTGACCTATCTCTTTAGGAGAATTTTTTGGTGGCCGAAATCTAGGCACCGACGGTGGCAAGGCTGACCAAGGGGTGGGTTCAATCCCCCTTGGCCTAGTGAACATAGTAGGATGCTCACTTGGAATGGAGGGTGGCTCCTTGCTTAGTTTCCCTCTTGGACAACCCTCTTTTTCCATCCTCTTCTTATTTTATTTTCTTCTCTTCTCCTTGGAAGAAGCCAACTTCTCCTTGGCTTTTTGTTGGCTTGGTTGCCTTCTGTTGAAGGCAGTCATCCTCTTAAGAGGTGGATGGCATATGCATGGGAAGAGGGGAAATGGAATTTCCATTCTTTCCTTTTTTTTATTTTTTTAATTTCATTATTTTTTAATTTTCTTTTATTATTTTCATTGATTATGGCATCATCATCAAAGCTTAAATTAATGTATGGTTACCCAACTTAATCTCAAATGAATTTGAGGTTAAGTTTGAATCCATTTGACTTGGATCAAAAAATTGAAACCAAAACCAAGTATTTGGATTCAAAGTGTTGGATTTTAATTTAAACCATTTTAATTTAGAATTCAATCATCTTGAATTGATGATTTATTGAGTTTTGATTTAATTGATTCATTTAAATTTGGATTAAGTTTGAATTTCATTTCATTTGAACCCATTTTGCCTAAATGGGTTAAATTTTATTCCAATTGAGTTCAAATGACCAATTTGTCTTAATTAGATTGGGCTTGAACTCCAATCATGCTTGATCACATGTGTGAGATGATTTGGAGTAACATATTTCATTTAATTTCAATTTAATTTTAATCTGAACCTATTTGACCCAAAGTGGGCTTAATGGGTTAAGCTTAGGTTTCATTTGAATCAAATGATCAATTTGACCAAATTAGACCCAATGGTGGGTTGAATTGTGTTTGATTATCATTTTCAAATGATTTTGGATAATCAAATTGAGTTTGTTTCAATTTGATTTGGGTCTGAACCCAATAGGACCTATTTATGTTATTTTAGACTAAATGGTATAATTAACCTAATTAAGGCCTAAATGAATTTGAATTTCTTTAGATTCATGATTAAACATATTTATTTGATCATTTGGAATGATTTAATTTGATCAAATTCTTGGTGAGTTGACCTTTGACTAGGTGGGTCCCACCTAAGTCAGACCTATGCTGACTAGATTTGACTTTGGATTTGGTTTTCTTGTTTTAATTTGATTTCATTTTTATTTATTTAGATTTATTTTAATTAAATTCAAATTGGAAGATTGGGTTGATTCCACCTAAGCCAGTTAAGTTAGATCCAACCTAAGGAAGATTCCTAAAGTCACTAAGTATAGTGTCATAAGCATTGAATTAGAAGATTCCTATTTGAGATTAGGTCATCCTAATTACTAATTTTAGAATGATATTATCCTCATCCAAAAATGAGGTCAATAAATGGACCATCAATATGTGTAGTGGATTGGCCAGAGTACACTGCACATATTGGCCTTGACTGAATTGATTAAAATTGGTTCAAATTTAGAATTTTGATTTTTGATTTCAATTTATGTTTTGGATTTGATTGTGAAAGATAGACATATGCATACCTATACTCATTTCAATTTGATTCACTCTTAGGAACTTGTATTAACTAAGTTCTAAGATGAATAGGGATGCCATCAGGAGTGGACCCGAGGGTGGTCTAATCTTAATGCAATCACTATGCTCAAGGAAGATGCCTTCAAGGGACTTACTATTGTTTGAGAATAGTAGTTGGAAAGGATGCCAATGTGGCCAATTACTCCTTAATCCATACTACTTGATGTTTTAACCAGGGAAAGATACCACTAGGGGATTTATTCTTATCTAGTTATCTATTAGGAAGGGGTCTTTAGAGACTTGATTCCAACCCAAATAGCTAAGCTGCGGAGAAGGGGCTTGAATAGCTTAATCCTAATCCTCAATATTTTGACTACTAAGCAGGGGTCACATGGACGTAATTCTTATATAAGTAGTTCAAAGAAATGGGGCCTTCAATAGCTTAATTACATTTCTTAATTTCTTTGAAAAGGAGAGGGGTCTTAATGACTCTACCCTTATAAGGATGCTTACTGAGGGACTTACTCCTTTATGATTGGTTAAGAAGAAGGGGTCTTCATGACTTTATTCCTTCTTGAATAACCATAATGAAAAAGAGGGGTCTTAATGGCTTATTCCTAGACCTCAAATTTTGGCTAATAGGAAAGGGGTCTTCATTACTTGTTCCTAACCTAGGTATCCTCTTTGACAAGAAAGGAGTCTTCATGACTTATTCATATTCTAGTCTTTTAAAAAGAATTCCTACTAGAGGACTTATTTCTTTCTAGCTAGCTATTAGGAAGGGGCCTTCAATGGCTTAATCCAATGTAAATAGCTTAGGTGGAGGAAAGGGGTCTTTGATGACTTATTCCTAAACCTCACATTTTTATTTTGACTTAAGGATAGGGGTGTATGGTGTTTATTTTGGATGTATGTGTAGGGAGGGGGGACACCACACAAATTCGAGAGTGTACTTATTGAGGTGATCGGGTATGACATCAAGGAATAGTGCACTATCTCGAAAGATAGAAATTACTATCCTACGATGGACTTAATCACCTATTAAGGACTCCTAAGGCATGATGGGTCTACGAAGGTACCAGAGATTTTTTTCCCTACTTTACATCGATGAAAAAAGTAAGGTTTATTTAAACTGGATTCTAAAGTTCCCTATGGGGGCAAGCCCCTATAGTTAATTACATCCTAAGGAAGATGAGTTCCTTAGGAATACTCTCGATTAAAGTAAATAATTATTGTCTTTAAAGATTTTAAAGATAAGACTATCAATAAATTGACTATATTTGAAAAATCAAGTGGGATAGATCAAAATGAGAGACTTATTATTGAAGCCAAAAGGAGATAGGGGATTCTCATGATACTATGAAGCCTAGTGAGCATCACAATCTATCCTATTGTTGGGCTTTATATATTTAAAATTGAAGATAATTATATGTTTGAGTTGAAATTTTATTAGAAAGCTAGGGATTATAATCCC
Organism: Cymbidium sinense; assembly: GCA_021442155.1. Lineage (NCBI taxonomy): Eukaryota > Viridiplantae > Streptophyta > Magnoliopsida > Asparagales > Orchidaceae > Cymbidium > Cymbidium sinense. The sequence goes on along the minus strand of CM038221.1, from coordinate 120,833,078 downwards.
ACAATACAAAGATGTGGAAATACCTAAGAGGTGAGGATTTATGCTTGTATCCCAAGAGAAAATAGTAACCTAAGATCTTAAATCTATGGAGCTTTACTGAGGGCCAAAGCACATCATAAAGCTAAGGCAAAAATTGGTATATTATTTACCTCTACAAGAGAGGATAAATCACTCAACTGCTGCACTTATAACCTCCTGGAGTGATAGCCAGCTAACTCCTCCTATGTTTTAAAACCATATAGTCAAGTCATATGTTTTGTAAGATAATTAGGTTTTTATTATTTAGAAAGAAACTAAAGTCCTTAAACCCACTCCCTAAGAGAGTAGAGCATGAGTGATATGGATAATGACTTAGTCTAATGCAAATTTTATCAAATTTTCTTTTATTTTGGACTCTTCATTTTGACAAAGGATATAGAATTTTATATGCCCAGATGCATGATGAAATAGGATTATTGGCTAAATCAGAGCGAAAGAGGTGTTTTTCACCACAAGGGAGACCTTCAAAGGTCAAGCCTTCTCCTATCGTGCAAGGATGAAAACCCTCTCTTAGCAAGAATGAAAGAAGATGATATGCATGATATTAAGCATATAATATTTAGCTAAGGGGTTGCTAAATCTTTTAATTATCTTGATTTAATACCTAGGATTTAAATGAGGTTATGAGTTGCTTAGAAAATTAGTTATGAGTTGTAGTTGGGATATAAAAATTAAATTTTTCTTAAGAGCTAAATCAGATTTGGCCACATATTAAATCATCATATATGAAAAAACTAGGAAAATGCATGCCATTTCTATAACACAATTATAAAAAAAGCATCAAATAATTTATCAACTCAATGTTAAAGAATAATAATCCAGTGTGGTCGGGTACCACAGTATAACCCGAAAAGAGAAATGGGTAGCCGAGCTCTACCCTTATACAACCAGGTATATGAAAGAATAATTACAATTAGAAAAATGAATAAATGTTATGGGGGGTCTTCATATCTTCATATCTTCATATCTTCATATCTCCTTCATTTCTTCATTTGGATTTGCTTGCTTCAAGGCATCACGGGGCCTCCCAGGATAAAGCCTTCTAGCCACCGCTCATCCTAATCCCTCATAACACTAATCCTAATTCCTAATACAAAATTACATCAAATGTAGGAAAAGTAAATCTAACTACACCTGCAAAATAAGTGTTAGCTAAACACACCATATAATTCAAATAGTTATATGCATAATTTGGACTTAGCACCCTGTATATGGGTAACCAAGTCCACCTGTCCTAATATAAATTATTCTTAGGGGTTAAGCAACCTACAAAATAGAGCATTTATATTTATTTTAAGCACCCCTTAAGTATAATTTCCTGCATAAAAATATGATTAAGCTAATCACAACCTAACATCCAGTCTACCAAGCATACACCCTAACATCCAATCTACAATAATATATCACAAAACAAACATACATCAAACTATGCACTGCCTTAACATAAAGCTAAAAGTGGTGACTTAATCTAATGTGTGTGTATTAAAGCTTGTGTGGTATGTTCTAACTAGGCTTTAGAGTTATCATTCTCTAAGTATGAAGGACATTTAATTATAAAAGATGGTTTCACTTTAAGTGACTTAATTAACTTGTAAATTTTACTTAATATTTTCTTTTGTTTCATTTGACCTACACTTAACAACTAAGTTTTATAAAGAGAAGAAAAGAGTGGATCACTCTCTTTTATCTTTACCTTAAGCCACATCTAAAGCTAATTAATTGAATAAATTCCCTTTAATGAATGGCTTATTACATATTTTAATTAGTCCTAAGTTTAGGTTCACATTAAATAAACTCATTCAATAAGAAAGGAATCTTAAGATTAATTGGAATTAATTACTATCACATAACACATATTTGTTCATTTCTTTCCATCATATATAGCGTGCATATGATTAAGTCTTAAACATACCTATACATGCAATTTGCATCTTAGCACACTTAAATGATGAACGTAAGCAAGTGTACTTGGAATTGATGTTTCATTTGGTTGAATTATTTAGTCATACTAATTTAAAGCACTATCTAAATTCTTACACAAAAATATAAGAGTAGAACTCCAAATCATATGATTAAATAATTAAACCACTTGAACAAAAAATGAATGCATGTCTTTCTAATATAAAGAGGAGGTTTTCATTCATTAGCTAAGTACACATTCAAATGTATGAAAGTTAAGCAAGCACATCGCCATTGTTTTATACCAGGGTACTGAGGTGCGAACCTCCTTATGGCTACTTAAAGCTGTGCATCTCTAGAATATCCAGAGTAATATACCCACTATTCTTAAATACAAATAGTTGTGTAAGCAACTATAAGAATATAAAATCATGCAAAAGTAGAGTTTGATTTATTTAATTAATTTATGTAAATGAATTAAAGCTCTATCTAAATTCTAATATCAAAGTGCATAAGAATGAAATCAAATAAGTACATCGCCATTGTTCTGTACCAGGGGAGTGAGGTAGGAACCTCCTTAGGGCTACTTAAAGTCGTGCATCCCCGGGATGTCTAGACTAATATACCCATTAACATTCAAACTTATGCAAGTCATCATATGAATGTAAGAAAGATACTTCACTTCATACACTAAGCTTATATTCACATGCATCTCCTATGTATGTGTAACTAAAGTCACAATATATATATATATATATATATAATTCATTAATAAGCTTTTGAAAGTACATTTGAGATTTAATAGTGATAATAGCTACAAATATTTCTAATTAAGTCAACACATGCAAATTTGACATAAAGGAAATTATTTTATTTGATTAATTTTTGAAAGAAATGAATGCATGACTATAAGTGATATAACAATATTTTAATATGACTGGAAAGAAATAAAGTAACACAAGCATGTAATTTTAATCAATCCAACTAATTCCTAAGGACAATCACATTAAACAAGCTTATTTAAAATAAACCAAAGTTTCTTAAAGCCATTTTTGATTTCATGTTTGATTTGATTTGAGGGATGTGAAAGAGGTTTGCTAATCCTAATCTCATTCCCCATATGTGTGAGTTAATTTGATTTAATGAAAAGCAATTAGGTTAATTTTATGAATTGATTAGGTTAAGCATGGATTAAGTCAATTAATTAACCCTTACCTATGTCATCTTAAGGTAATTAATTAAATAATTCTGAGCTAATATGATATGCAAATAAATTGAAAAGTAAATAGCTATGTTCCTATGAAATGAAAGGGGCCTGATGCAATTAGCTCATAATTGTTAATTAATTAAGCTTAAGGAACTAACTTAATTACTTCTATGATTTTCTCACACATATGAGCTACCCATAATTTTAATAGCTCTCTCTTTAGGTTATTGAACACCCAAAGAGCTATCCAAGAATTAATTAGGGAAAATAAGTTTAATTAAGTTAATTAAGTTCATTAATTATCTAATTAAATCTTAATTATCCTTAATCAATAATATGAAATGGACTTAGGGAAAGAGACAAAGGAGGAACCCTAAGTCTCAATCCCTAAATCTTTTTAATTAGTTAATTAAAGTTTAGTTATAATTTGGACTTTGATTGATTTAGTTAATTAAGTAATTAAATGAGTCTTAATTAATTGATTTTAAAGAGGGAATGATGAAGACTTAAGGAAAAGATTGGAAGATGGGTCCCAATCCATTTCCCTAAGTTTCTCCACTGTTAATAGAGGCTAATGAGCTTAATTAATGGATCAATTTTGTTCATTTCAATTATCATTGATTAAGACTTAATCAATTAATTTTCCTACAATCCAATAAATTCCAAGAAAATAGAAGGTCATTCCCCAAACATCTCTGAAAGTTTGAAATTAATTGGATAATTAATCGAAAGTAATTAGGCTAATTAAATTTTAATTAAACCTTAATTAAGCAAAAAATACTTTTCAAAATTAAATAATAATAATTTTCTTGGATTCTCTTCTTAAATACCTTTAAAATGAACCCTCATTTATATTTTTTAAATTTTTCTAGGATTAGTTATGAATTTGAGAAGTTTCAGCCTTAAAAATATATTAATTAAGCCTAATTAACTCCCTAATCCAGTCAGTGCCACGTAGCTGCTGATGCGGCATGCTTTCCACATGGCACAATAAGATAGGCTATTTAAGTTATCAAATTGGGAGGCTGACTTAGATTACGGTGGACATGCTTTCTTGTGGACCGTCCGATCTAAGATCGGATGCCCATAATTAAATCCCATAGTTAAGAAGGAAGTAGAGAGGTTCTAAGCATGATCAGATCAGAACCATTCATTTCGATCCTGTAGAATGGACGATCTGTAATCTATTTTTGCAAATGATGAAAGATGGATACCGATCTTTCTCCATTCGATTTGAGCTCACTAGAGCTCGAATTGGGATCAAATTGATCCCACACCATCAAGAGAAGGAGGCAAACACATCCAATGGTCAAGATCGACCCACATGAAGCTTTTCTTTGACAAAGGCCCATGGAAAATTCACCTAAACTATGGTTTTGAAGAATTACCTCACCAGAGCTAATGTCCGACAGTGGGATCGATGGAGGTAGCTTCACCTAGTTGAGGTGAAACTTTATTGAGAAGCTTGTCCCTCAATTTGAAGTGAGCCGCTCGGACGACCAATCCACGCACATAGGAGCTTCAGCTTCGATCAAAATCGAACCTCTGGTGGCTTGGAAGCTTGGAAAATTATTTGGTATTGCTCAATGAGGTTTGGTGATGGTGTGTGAAAGGTTGATTGAGGTTAGGCGGAGGATTAAGCAAAGGGGATTTTGGATTGGCCTCCCCTATTTTGGTTATGCATGGGAGAAGGAAATGCAAGCTCAGGAGGCTTTGGAATGCTCTAAAAAGGGCAGTGGGATTTTTTTTTTCTAATTTGGGTGCTCAGTGTCTTTGAATGGTGTCAAATCCTATTTGAATTGAGGGGGTATACCCCTCAATTGGTAGGGAGGGATGGACGGGATGGGTTTGGTTCAATCTAATTTAGGTTGGATTAGAACTTGGATCAAAAGGGTCTCTTTGATCACTTTGGGTCAAGTGGACCTAAATAGGTCAATTGGTTTTGTTTTAGCTTTGTTCAAGTTTAGTTGAACTCATATATGAGCCTAGGATTGAAATATAAATCCAACTACAATCCATTTAGAGTGTAATGAATTTTGGCTCATTTGAAGTTTTCAAGTCAGAAAGGCTAACTTGGGTTTGACTTGGGATGACTTAATTTTGGTTTGATAATTATAGTTCATATTTATATTTGGATGAGTGATTGAAGGAAAGACTGATCCATGAAGAAATCCATGGGTTTTGAATTGATTTGAGTATCACTTAGCCAAGTTCAAGAAATCGGCTAAAAAAGTTAAAATTGGAAATTTGATTTAATTTTAGTTTGGTTTTAGCTATTTGAATTTATATTTTATTTATATTTGTGAATATAAATGAAGTTATAAATGATTCATGGGAAAATCACTTGAGTTTGGAGTGGTTTGGAAGAAAAATTTGACCAAATTTGAGGATGTAGGTCTAAAAGGCTTAAGTAAGGAATCGATTTAGTTTGATTTATTTTTGATTATTGGAGGGTGGGTTTTATTTATATTTGTAAATATAAATAAAGTAATAATTGATTTATAAAGAAATCAATTGAGTTTGGGTTGAGATTTGATTAAGCTTATGGAGGTAGGTCCATATGGCTTAAGAAAGGTCTTGATTTGGTTTGATTTAGTTTGATTTTATTTGGCTCATTTGAATTTAGATTTCATTTATATTTATAAATATAAATGAAGGAATGATCAATTTATAAAGAAATCAACCGAGTTTGATTTAGTTTAAAGGGGGTTTTGGCTAAGCATATGAAGGTGGTTCATATGGCTTAGGAAAGGATTTTAGAACTTGAAATTTTCCAATCACTTGGAGTTGGATTCGATTTAGAATTTGATTTGAGATTGAGTGGATATTTGAGAAAATTAATTTAATTGGGGTTGATTTGAATTTTATTAAAGCTAAGTCCATAAGGCAAAATCAAAGGGCTTAGGAAGGGTTTTGGAGTTTGAATTTGATCATAAGTTTCAATCATTTAATTTGGAATTGATTTCTGAATTTGAATTTAAGGTTTGGTTTGAGTAAGGAAGCATGGATTGGGTTTAAGGCTATAGGATAGGCAAGTTTTCTTAAATCCCTAAGACATAACCTATTCCTATGGCTAACTCTTCTAAGTCTCTAGGCTTAGGTTAAGTATTCGCCTAATCACTAGAAGTATCTTAAGACTATGGAGCTCTTAGTGTCTACAAGAGTCCTAGGTCTATGATGAGGATGTTGAGAGCTCACTCCAAAAGTGAGGTCAATAAGGTCTTAATGATTTGTTCTTAACCTTAGTCATTTTAAGAGGATGCTTGTTATGGGACTTACTCCTATATGATTGGCTATTATGATGGGGCCTTTAGTGGCTTAATCTTACATAGATAGGTAAAGAGAGAAAATGGGTCTTTGATGACTTAATCCAATCCTCAAAATTTTGTTTTGACTTATGGATAGGGGTCTTTATGACTTTATCCTAACATTAGTCATTTAAATAGGATGTATATTATGGGACTTACTCCTATGTGATTAGCTATTAAGATGGGACCTTCAATGGCTTAGTCCATCTTAAATAGCTAAGGAGAGGAAAGGGGTCTTAATGACTTAATCCAGTCCTCAAATTTTGACTAATAGGAAAAGGGTCTTCATAACTTATTCCCTTACCTAAATAGTTGAGATAGAAAGAAAGGGGTCTTTAATGACTTTATCCTTATCTTGTTGCATGAAAGGATGCCTTCAATAGGACTTAAACCTATGTAATTAGCTATTAAGATGGGGCCTTCAATGGATTAATCCAACTTAAATAGCTAAAGAGAGAAAAGGGGTCTTCATGACTTAATCCAATCCTCAAAAGTTTGGCTAATAGGAAAGGGGTCTTCATGACTTATTCCTATCCAAATTAACCTATGTGACATGAAAGGAGTCTGAGTGACTTAATCTTATCATGTAAATAGTAGGAATGGTGCCATGGAAGGCTTGCTCTATACTTATGGGAAGTCATAAGAAAGGTGCCACAAATGGACTTACTCCCATCTTAAGGAAAGAAAGAGTTATGTCATAAAAGGCTTGCTCTTAGTTTATGAGAATGGTGCACAATGGCTTACTCCAAATTCATAAGGAAATACATGAGAAAGGTGTCACAAAGGGTTGCTCCTAACTCAAGGTATGTATAGGAAAGGTGTCATCTCGGACGGTGGAGATTAATCCTACGATTCTTATATAATTAAATCAAGTGAAACTAGCAGATTAAATTACGATCGTCTGTTTCAATCATGCAGAATGGATGGTGGATGATCCTTCATCCTCTGAGCGACGAAAGATGGACACCGTCTGCCCTCCACCACTTGATTTGAGCTCACCAAAGCTCGTGGAGGACTGGGATCGACTGTAAAAGCTTTAAGGAAGAAATCTAGAGAGATCTAAGGGTGAAAATCACACAAAATCACCATTTCTTTCACAAAGGGCTAATAAAATTTGGAAAGTTAACGGTTTGCCAAAATTCATCTCATTGGAGCTCAGTACTGGCGGTTGACAGACCAAGGTAGCTTCATTTTGAAGAGACGAAGCCCTACTGAGAAGCTCGCCTCTTGCCTCCTCGCCGCCGGCTTTGTGGATCAAACATCATCAAAATCCTCACCAGAGTTAGGATTAGAGTGGTCTTTGGTGCTCAAATCGATCAAGAATCAATTTATTTCTCCTCATCAGAGCTTGGTGAATGTGTGGGTAAGGTTAATTTTAAAATGGGGCTTTGGATGAGGTTGGAAGGAGATTGGCTCTGTCTGTTTGCGCATTTTTGATGGGAGGCTCACAAACCGATAATGCACTGTGGAGGTCGCCTTGAGTCACTAAAGCTCGAGGATGGTCTCTTTATTATTTGAATAGAATGAGGGGAGTATACCCCTCCTTCCTCAAATCAGATGGCTCAATTTCCTTTGCATTTGACATTGTTCGACCTGAGCGACATTAGTGAGAAGGCGGTGGCTCGATTTGAGTGGGTGAGGGTCAAGTTGGCTTATCCATATCTCCTTTGGTGAGCCAATTAGAGAGGTGGGTTAACTCACCTCCCTTGACATATGGCAGACCCTAGCCTTGGGTCAGGTTAGCCATAGGGCCAAGGGTTCAAACTAAGCTTTGGGTGGCTGTCAAGTGCAAAAGAGGGGGTTTGACCACCCAAAAATAGATTTTATCTGACCCATATAGGTTGGACTTGGGTTGGATTTGATTTGAATTGACCCATGGTGACCCAAGGATGGGTCATGCTAAGTTTGAATGTGTTTGGGCTTGGTTTGAGTGGATTTGGCTCAATTTGACCCATATATGTCAAATTGGGATAGGTTGGGTTAGGTTGACCAATTTGTCAAATTGGGTCAAACCAAGGCTTGGGTCATGTTCAAATGATGATTTGAGATGTTTAGGATCAATTGGTTTGATTTGGTTTATGTTAGATTTGAATTTGACCCATATAGGTCAAATGGGCTAAGTTGACCAATTTGATCAAATTGACCAAATTGGCTTAGGTTTGGTGTTGGTTTAGGTTCACTTGATCATTTGAAAATGGTTGTAGGATTTGATTTTAATTAATTTGGATTTGAAAATGATTTAGGCCAATTTGATCCTTTAGATCAATTTGGGCTAAATGGGTCAATTCAGTTGACTTGGTAAAATTGGGTTCAACCAAAGGTTTGATCATGTTTAATAATTAATTTGAAATGGATTTAAGTCATTGGTTGAAATCAATTTGGATTAGAACTTGATTTGGCCAAATATGGACCTTTAGGTCAAATTAGATCAACTTGGGTCCAAGGGACAATTGAACTTTGTTTGGCTCGATTGATGGGTGATGTTCAAGGGTTGATTTATGATAATTGTAGGAAATATTGGATAGGTCAGTTTAATCCAATTTAGGTTGGATTAGAATTTGGCTCAAATGTGTCCTTTAGGTCACTTAGGGTCAAGTGAGCCTAAAGGGTTAATTAGCTTGATTGGATAGAATTAATGGCAATTAGGTTATCCAAGGTGATCAACAATCATCATGAAAAAGATTTGAGGGGTTGATCCAATCCAATTTGGGTTGGAGTTTGGTTCAATTTGGCCAAATTGATTACTTTAGGTCAAGTGGACTAATTGGGATAATTTAATTAGATTATATTTTATTTGGGTTGAATTGAGTTTGATGATTGATTTGGGATTGATTGATGGCTTTGATTGCAATTGATTTAGGTTTAATTGGATTTTGGCTCATTTGGACATTTTGGGTTCAAATGGGCTAACTTAGGTTAATTGAATTGATCTTGGATAATGGGTTTAATTGGCTTGATTCTAGTGTTTGGAATGAGGGTTTTGAATGGTTTGAGAAAATTAATTGAGTTTGGTTTGGGGTCAAATCCATAGGATTAAATTGTAGGGTTAAGATGGGTTTGATTTTAGCTTGGAGTTTGGATATGAGATTGGATTCGATTGGTATTAGTTTTATTTGAGGTTTGGTTTTGCATTGATTTGAAATCGGTTCAAGACTTAAGGCTAGGCATAAGTCATGGGTTAGGCTATAGGTAAGTATGTTTTCTTATTCCTAAGTCATAGCCTAATCCTATGGCTCCTCCTAAATCCCAGGTTTGGGTTAAGTGTTCACCTACCCACTAGAAGTGTCTCATGACTAAGGAAATCTTAGTGTCTAGAAGACTCCTAGGTCTAAGATAAGAAGATTGAATTCACTCCAAAAGTAAGGTCAACAAGAACAACAAACCCTTCTGGTTGTTCCATATAGATATCTTCCTCGAGATCTTCATGAAGAAAAGCAATCTTTACATCTTGCTATTCCAAATATAAGTCTTCAGTTGCAATAATACTCAAGACCATTATGATGGTAATCATCTTTACCTCTGGTGAGAACACCTTTGTGTAATCGATCTCACGTAGTTGCTAAAATCCTTTGACCACCAATCAAGCCTTATATATTTTGCTCCCATCTGACTCTTCTTTCACTTTATACACCCACTTATTTTGCAATAGTTTCTTACCTTTAGGTTATAGGTCTAATGTTCAAGTTTTGTACTTCTCGAGAGAGTTCTTCTCTTTTTTCATGGCTTTCTCTGACTAAATTAAATCTCCCACCTGCAATGCTTCTAAGTAATGCTCTAGCTCACCATTTTTTTTTATCAATAATAGATAATATAAAGATGGAGTATACCTTTGTGAGGGTCTAGAATGTTTAGTATATTTCCTCAATGTTATAGGAGTAGATGACTCTTGAGGCTCTTGTATGGGAGCTTTTGTATCAATACTAGAACCTTTTGAATTTTATCAATTTTATCAATATTGATAACGATGATCACTTCTTCAAGCTTGTTGGCTATTTGATTTATCATTATATAACTTGTGTTCATCAAATGTTATATATTTGGCTCTTATGACTTTTTATTTTGGTCATCTCAAAATCGCTAACTAAAATAGTCTAAGCCATATCCAATAAAGTAACACTTCTTTGCTTTTGCATCAAGCTTATCTCTGAATTTAGAATCAATGTGCACATATAAAATACAACAACAAACTTTTAAGTGTGAAAGTCATACCTTATTTCCACTCCACTCTTCTTCGAGGATTTAGGTCTAAAAGGCTTAAGTAAGGAATCGATTTAGTTTGATTTATTTTTGATTATTGGAGGGTGGGTTTTATTTATATTTGTAAATATAAATAAAGTAATAATTGATTTATAAAGAAATCAATTGAGTTTGGGTTGAGATTTGATTAAGCTTATGGAGGTAGGTCCATATGGCTTAAGAAAGGTCTTGATTTGGTTTGATTTAGTTTGATTTTATTTGGCTCATTTGAATTTAGATTTCATTTATATTTATAAATATAAATGAAGGAATGATCAATTTATAAAGAAATCAACCAGTTTGATTTAGTTTAAAGGGTTTTGGCTAAGCATATGAAGGTGGTTCATATGGCTTAGGAAAGGATTTTAGAACTTGAAATTTTCCAATCACTTGGAGTTGGATTCGATTTAGAATTTGATTTGAGATTGAGTGGATATTTGAGAAAATTAATTTAATTGGGGTTGATTTGAATTTTATTAAAGCTAAGTCCATAAGGCAAAATCAAAGGGCTTAGGAAGGGTTTTGGAGTTTGAATTTGATCATAAGTTTCAATCATTTAATTTGGAATTGATTTCTAATTTGAATTTGAATTTAAGGTTTGGTTTGAGTAAGGAAGCATGGATTGGGTTTAAGGCTATAGGATAGGCAAGTTTTCTTAAATCCCTAAGACATAACCTATTCCTATGGCTAACTCTTCTAAGTCTCTAGGCTTGGGTTAAGTATTCTAATCACTAGAAGTATCTTAAGACTATGGAGCTCTTAGTGTCTGAGTCCTAGGTCTATGATGAGGATGTTGAGAGCTCACTCCAAAAGTGAGGTCAATAAGGTCTTAATGATTTGTTCTTAACCTTAGTCATTTTAAGAGGATGCTTGTTATGGGACTTACTCCTATATGATTGGCTATTATGATGGGGCCTTTAGTGGCTTAATCTTACATAGATAGGTAAAGAGAGAAAATGGGTCTTTGATGACTTAATCCAATCCTCAAAATTTTGTTTTGACTTATGGATAGGGTCTTTATGACTTTATCCCTAACATTAGTCATTTAAATAGGATGTATATTATGGGACTACTCCTATGTGATTAGCTATTAAGATGGGACCTTCAATGGCTTAGTCCATCTTAAATAGCTAAGGAGAGGAAAGGGGTCTTAATGACTTAATCCAGTCCTCAAATTTTGACTAATAGGAAAAAGGGTCTTCATGACTTATTCCCTTACCTAAATAGTTGAGATAGAAAGAAAGGGGTCTTTAATGACTTTATCCTTATCTTGTTGCATGAAAGGATGCCTTCAATAGGACTTAAACCTATGTAATTAGCTATTAAGATGGGGCCTTCAATGGATTAATCCAACTTAAATAGCTAAAGAGAGAAAAGGGTCTTCATGACTTAATCCAATCCTCAAAAGTTTGGCTAATAGGAAAGGGGTCTTCATGACTTATTCCTATCCAAATTAACCTATGTGACATGAAAGGAGTCCGAGTGACTTAATCTTATCATGTAAATAGTAGGAATGGTGCCATGGAAGGCTTGCTCTATACTTATGGGAAGTCATAAGAAAGGTGCCACAAATGGACTTACTCCCATCTTAAGGAAAGAAAGAGTTATGTCATAAAAGGCTTGCTCTTAGTTTATGAGAATGGTGCACAATGGCTTACTCCAAATTCATAAGGAAATACATGAGAAAGGTGTCACAAAGGGTTGCTCCTAACTCAAGGTATGTATAGGAAAGGTGTCATCTCGGACGGTGGAGATTAATCCGATTCTTATATAATTAAATCAAGTGAAACTAGCAGATTAAATTACGATCGTGCTTTCAATCATGCAATGGATGGTGGATGATCCTTCATCCTCGGCGACGAAAGATGGACACCGTCGCCTCCACCACTTGATTTGAGCTCACCAAAGCTCGTGGAGGACTGGGATCGACTGTAAAAGCTTTAAGGAAGAAATCTAGAGATCTAAGGGTGAAAATCACACAAAATCACCATTTCTTTCACAAAGGGCTAATAAAATTTGGAAAGTTAACGGTTTGCCAAAATTCATCTCATTGGAGCTCAAGATCTTGGTTGGACCAAGGTAGCTTCATTTTGAAGAGACCTCTAGCTTCGCCTCTTGCCTCCCTGCCGGCTTTGTGGATCAAACATCATCAAAATCCTCACCGAGTTAGATTAGAGTGGTCTTTGGTGCTCAAATCGATCAAGAATCAATTTATTTCTCCTCATCGAGCTTGGTGAATGTGTGGGTAAGGTTAATTTTAAAATGGGGGGCGGGGTTGGATGAGGTTGGAAGGAGATTGGCTCACTCTGTTTTGCATTTTTTGGTGATGGGAGGCTGGAAACTCGATAATGCACTCAGGGAGGTCGCCTTGAGTCACTAAAGCTCTGAGGATGGTCTCTTTATTATTTCGAATAGAATGAGGGGGAGTATACCCCCTCCTTCCTCAAATCAGATGGCTCGAATTTCCTTTGCATTTGACAGTTGTTCGACTGATGCAGGCGACCAGGGACATTAGTGAGAAGCTGAGGTGGCTCGATTTGAGTGGGTGAGGGTCTGAAGTTGGCTGCCATGGCTTATCCATATCTCCTTTGGTGAGCCAATTAGGAGAGGTGGGTTAACTCACCTCCCTTGACATATGGCAGACCCAACTAGCCTTGGGTCAGGTTAGCCATAGGGCCAAGGGTTCAAACTAAGCTTTGGGTGGCTGTCAAGTGCAAAAGAGGGGGTTTGACCACCCAAAAATAGATTTTATCTCATATAGGTTGGACTTGGGTTGGATTTGATTTGAATTGACCCATGGTGACCCAAGGATGGGTCATGCTAAGGTAATGAGTGGATTTGACCATATATTAAATAGTTGGTTAGGTTGACCAAATTTGTCAAACCAAAACTTGGGTCATGTTCAAATGATGATTTGATTTGAGATTGGTTTGATTTGGTTTTTATATTTGAATTTGTTAACCATAAATGTCAAAAATTGATCAATTTGATCAAATTGGTAGTGGTGTTGGTTTAGGTTCAATCATTTGATCATGGTTTAATGATAATTGATTTGAAAATGATTTAGGCCAATTTGGTTGAAATCAATTTGGATTAGAACTTGATTTGGCCAAATATGGACCTTTAGGTCAAATTAGATCAACTTGGGTCCAAGGGACAATTGAACTTTGTTTGGCTCGATTGATGGCCAAGTGATGTTCAAGGGTTGATTTATGATAATTGTAGGAAATATTGGATAGGTCAGTTTAATCCAATTTAGGTTGGATTAGAATTTGGCTCAAATGTGTCCTTTAGGTCACTTAGGGTCAAGTGAGCCTAAAGGGTTAATTAGCTTGATTGGATAGAATTAATGGCAATTAGGTTATCCAAGGTGATCAACAATCATCATGAAAAAGATTTGAGGGGTTGATCCAATCCAATTTGGGTTGGAGTTTAATTTCAATTAGTCAAGTGGACTATTGGGATAATTTAGAATTATATTTTATTTGGAGTTTGATGATTGATTTGGATTGATGGCTTTGATTGAGATTTAGGTTTAATTGGATTTTGGCTCATTTGGACATTTTGGGTTCAAATGGGCTAACTTAAATTGAATTGATCTTGGATAATGGGTTTAATTGGCTTGATTCTAGTGTTTGGAATGAGGGTTTTGAATGGTTTGAAAATTAATTGAGTTTGGTTTGGGGTCAAATCCATAGGATTAAATTGTAGGGTTAAGATGGGTTTGATTTTAGCTTGGAGTTTGGATATGAGATTGGATTCGATTGGTATTAGTTTTATTTGAGGTTTGGTTTTGCATTGATTTGAAATCGGTTCAAGACTTAAGGCTAGGCATAAGTCATGGGTTAGGCTATAGGGTAAGTATGTTTTCTTATTCCTAAGTCATAGCCTAATCCTATGGCGAATCCTCCTAAATCCCTAGGTTTGGGTTAAGTGTTCACCTACCCACTAGAAGTGTCTCATGACTAAGGAAATCTTAGTGTCTAGAAGACTCCTAGGTCTAAGATAAGAAGATTGAATTCACTCCAAAAGTAAGGTCAACAAGAACAACAAACCCTTCGGTTGTTCCATATAGATATCTTCCTCGAGATCTTCATGAAGAAAAGCAATCTTTACATCTTGCTATTCCAAATATAAGTCTTCGTTGCAATAATACTCAAGACCATTATGATGGTAATCATCTTTACCTCTGGTGAGAACACCTTTGTGTAATCGATCTCACGTAGTTGCTAAAATCCTTTGACCACCAATCAAGCCTTATATATTTTGCTCCCATCTGACTCTTCTTTCACTTTATACACCCACTTATTTTGCAATAGTTTCTTACCTTTAGGTTATAGGTCTAATGTTCAAGTTTTGTACTTCTCGAGAGAGTTCTTCTCTTTTTTCATGGCTTTCTCTGACTAAATTAAATCTCCACACCTGCAATGCTTCTAAGTAATGCTCTAGCTCACCATTTTTTTTTATCAATAATAGATAATATAAAGATGGAGTATACCTTTGTGAGGGTCTAGAATGTTTAGTATATTTCCTCAATGTTATAGGAGTAGATGACTCTTGAGGCTCTTGTATGGGAGCTTTTGTATCAATACTAGAACCTTTTGAATTTTTATCAATTTTATCAATATTGATAACGTCAATGATCACTTCTTCAAGCTTGTTGGCTATTTCTGATTTATCATTATATAACTTGTGTTCATCAAATGTTATATATTTGGCTCTTATGACTTTTTTATTTTGGTCATCTCAAAATCGCTAACTAAAATAGTCTAAGCCATATCCAATAAAGTAACACTTCTTTGCTTTTGCATCAAGCTTATCTCTGAATTTAGAATCAATGTGCACATATAAAATACAACAACAAACTTTTAAGTGTGAAAGTCATACCTTATTTCCACTCCACTCTTCTTCGAGGATTTTAAAACCCATTGGAACAGATGATCCTCTATTGATTAAGTAGGCTGCTGTGTTGATTGGATTTGCCTAAAATGCCTTGGGCAAGCTAGAATGTAATCTCATACTCCTAACATACTCGTTCAAAGTTCTATTCATCCTTTCGACAATGTCATTCTATTCTGGCAATCTTGGAACAATTTTTAGCATATGAATTCCATGTTTTGCACAATAAGCCTTGAATTCATTACTATCGTACTCACCACCATTGTCAGATTTCAAACACTTGACTTTTAGTCATGTTTAAGTTTTTACTTCTACCTTCCACTTCTTAAAAGTAACAAATACATCAAATTTATTTTTCAAAAAATAAACCCATACTTTCCTTGTTGAGTCATCAATGAATGTGACGTTGTACAATGAGCCACCAAGGGATCAAACTGGAGTTGGTCCCCAGATATTAGAGTGTACTAATTTAAGCTTCTCAGATTTAGAAGTCCTTGAGTTTTTCAAAAAATTGACCTTTTTCTGCTTGCCAAGAACATAATTCTTGCATAGCCCCAAATTTACAGGCTTTATATTTGAAAACTTCTCCTTTGATGCTATGATCTTCATTCCCTTCTTATTCATGTGTCCAAGTCTTTGATGCCATAATATTGAGCTCTCACTATCAACAACCGTTACCAGATCTTTACCTTCTGAGGTCATGTACAATATTTCTATCTTTTTTATCTCTAGTCATGACTAATGTTCCTTTAGATAGATACCTTCTGCGATCCACCACCAAACACTAGGGTGTATCCATAATTATCGATTTGGCTAATTGATATTAAGTTTCCCTTGAGGCCTAGAATATGTCTTACCTCCTGTAAGACCCACTTTTCTCCGTTTCTAATTTTGATATGGACTTCTCCCTTTCTGAAATTCTCCAGCAGCTCATCATCTGCAAGATAGACTTTACTAATTTTTTTTTGCAAAATAATTATATAGCAATTCACGATAAGGGGTAGAATGGAATGACGCACTTGGATTAAGAATCCAAGACTCAATGTGACTCTCAACACAACATACTAGTGTTTCATAGTCATTTTCAATTAAAAAGTTTGTGGACTCTTCATTATGTTTATGATTCTTTTTTTTATGTACTTTGCACTGACTTGAGAAATATCATTTTTTCGTACAATTCTAGCAGACAATATCCTTTCAATTCTTAGACTTGCCTTTGGATTTTGACCTTTCTTAATTCTATTTTCTACTAAATCTCCTTCCTCATACTCTTAATGCTAAGAGTAGAACTTGAGATAGAAAATTCTCCAGATTATTTTCTATGAATGTCCTCACTTATAATCAGGTTTCAAATATCATTTAGCTTTAATTTAGTGCTACCCGATAAACTACTTACTGCATTCACCATTGGAGACCAACTCTTCGGCAAGGATGACAATAAGATTAGTGCATTGATCTCATCATCGAATGCAATATCTACTAAGCCCAATTGAGTCGTAATCACATTGAAATCGTTAATGTTGTCAGCAATAGATGCACCTTTTTTCATTTTTAAACTAAATAAAAGACACATTAAAAATACCTTATTTGATGCTGATGGTTTCTCATACATATTTCATCAGATTGATTGTCGTCTTCTTCTTGATAATGTTGAAAGTGACATTTCTCATTAACATTAATTGAATCACACATAGTGCTTGGTGATCTAGCAACTCTCACTCTTCTTGGCTCATCTTCTCTAGCTTCTGACCCATAAGAGATTCATGCAGTTTCTTTTGGTACAAATAGTCTTCTATCCTCATCTTTCAGAAATTGAAGTTCTTGCCATAAAGCTTATCAAGTTAGACCTTCCCCTCGTTGGCAATCTCTTTCTCTTTTTAGCAACACCTCGCTCTGATACAAGTTGTTGGGAGTTTATGAGAGAGAAAAGAGAGGGGGATAAGAAAAGAGCTCAATCTGTCACACACACAAAAAAAGAATAGAAGAAGAGTTACATTGTCTGACGTCTTGCATACTACCACGACCGCACGAGGATCTCACTAAATTTCTCTCTTACAATGAGCTTAAGAGAAGATACAAATTTTGGGATGCCTCATCCCATGAATTTTCTCCCCGTTTATAGGCTAAGATGAAGGGGGTATGTTTATAGGAGGAATAATTTTAATTGACCATTTAACCACCAATTCTGAATTTCAAGTATGAAACAATTCAATTTTGATGGTTACCAAACTTTGACAAAAAAAGAAAAAAAAAATCTGTGAAATTTGACTCCACATTTAACATACATAAATACAACTGCATCACATTACAATGATTTAAGATAAGCTTGTGGGGATCAGCTTACTTTCAGTAGAATTTGATATTCAAGCACATATGCAATCAAAATCAAAATAAGAAGTTTATTGATAACATTTAACATTAATCAAAAGATTTCATTAACTATAAGATCTTGTAAAATATAATTTGTATGCAGTAAGCTTAAACTTGAACTACGTCCATAACTTGGCTATAGGGGATGTGGGCCCATATTAGACAGTGTTATATGAATATGTCCTTAAGTTCCCTTGCTAAGACCAACATCAATATATGATCAAAACAAAGCTATGAATTAAAAAAAATAAAATTATTGAGATTTACAAATATAGTATTAACTAAATTCTCTTCATCATCATCATTCATCAAATTCTCTTCTTTATCATATTATCTTCCTCTTTAGTTTTAAGTGTAATATTTCCGTTTATACGTCTCTTCTTTAAAAAAAAAAAACTAAAGTACCAATATTAAGCTTTGTATGAAATTTATAGAGTATTAGAAATGTTTCTATCACCTCCTTAATTAAACTTTTATGCGCTTTTTTTATTGAGTCACTAAACTTGAATTAAGGGTATATTAACTTCGTAATATATGAAGTTACTTTTTGCTACTAAATATCATTGTAATCATCTTTAATGTTAATTTATGCTTCTAAAATAGTTTTACAAACTTCTCACTATTCGCCCACACATTCGCAGTGGTTTAAACCACTGTCTTTTTTAGATACAATAGTGATAAAAATCGACATTTTAAACAGTGGTTTAAACCGTCATAACAAACAACGGTTAAAACTGCTGCCGTAGACCCATCGAATATAACCCACACATTCGCCCACCCGACCCCCTAAATGCCTGATTAGCAAACGAGCGAAGGTCTCGGGGTACTTTTTTTTTTTTTTTTTATTTCTTGATTTTAAGCAAGATTACTGTTTGATCTATTCATATATACTATTTTCATGAAAGACCCATCAAGTTTTTGTCGATTTTGGTATGTATTGTTGATTTTTCATGATAACTTTTAATTTCTATGAATTTATATGTTTTTTTGAATTTATATATTATTATAATAAGTTTAGCTTAAGATTTATATGTTTAGCTTTGGATTTATATTAATTCCAACTAGCTTAGATATTTTTAGGAGTCTTGATTGTACTCCTAGCTAGTCATTGTAGATTGTTGTTTTTAACATATATTATTATTTTTCGAATATGCAATTTTAGTTTACTGATCTCACATTGTTTTTTTCTTTTTCCTTTTTTTTTTGTTTTGTTTTGCTGCTTTTGATGCAATATACATATGTTTCTTAAATCAATTTGTTTGTATTTTTCTTCTTATTAACTTAATGTTTAGTTGAAACATTTAATTTTCGTTATTCATTACGAGAGGGAATGGGAGCCAAAATTGTGAGAAGTTTTATTGTATTTTATAATTTGTGTTAGACTAATATAGTTTGTTATTTATAAATAAGTGTAAAGTATTAAGATTAAAATTAAATTGTTATTACTTTAATTACTTGTGCAAAATAATATATTTGAGTTATATATGGCATAATTAACTGTGTGAGCTTGGAGACTTAAATATCCCTTTAGAGTAAAACCTTTATATCACACATAATTAATTAATTTTTTATTTTTAGTTATG
Source organism: Cymbidium sinense (assembly GCA_021442155.1). NCBI lineage: Eukaryota > Viridiplantae > Streptophyta > Magnoliopsida > Asparagales > Orchidaceae > Cymbidium > Cymbidium sinense. The sequence goes on along the minus strand of CM038221.1, from coordinate 120,813,537 downwards.
ATAAATACATGCACACAGCAAAATACAATAGCATCATATGAAAAAATAATATTTATATATTAAATTTTTTATTATGATAAATATATATCTATTTGATGTTGCATGGTCTCTATCAGTTCATCCTTTTACTTAGGATCGATTTGTTCTTATGGTTTATAATTTGCATGAAAATGAATTATAAAGTTTAGTCGATTATGGATATAAAGTTTGGTCGATTATTAATCAAAATATATATTGATGTAAAAATAACAAGTTGTTGTGCTCGTATGTTAGTAGGATTAAGTTTTTGAATTGAAAATGAATTTGATCATCGATGTATTTGCTAAGAAAATATTTCTTATTTTTGTTCATCGTTCTTAATTAATTGGTTAGTATAAGAAGATTTTATTAAGATTGAATTTTATTTTATTTGTTTTGTGATTCTTCTTTGAGTCTTTAATTAGTAATTTCTACATCCACTTAAAGTAGAGTATTTTAAATAGTAGTTGACAATTAGTTGAAGTTGATTGATAACACATTTCAAGTGTGAAATATACATGATTTTTTCTCTTAAGCTTTGATTTTATCACAATTAGTTGAAGTGGGGCTTGTTATTATCACTAAAACTAGGATTCCAAACTATTGTTCTAACTTGAGTTAGACTGTGTTGATTGAAATTATAATATGAAATCAATCAACCTTCACATGATCATTCTCCTTATATTGGTGAAAAATAAATAGTGATCTAATCGGCCTATATATCTTCATCATTTAAGAATATTCAATTGCATCACAATATAGCTTTATACATTTATTAATCTTGATAATCTCTTCTTTTATCATAATCATATTAAGTAAAACTCACTTTTTAATAGTGATTTCAGAGTTCTACTTTCATTTGAAAAGGACAAGTGTTGGATAACCAAACCTAAATGGAGTCCTGATTATAAAAAAAAAAAAGGAATTGATGGTTTTCTAGAATTTGCAAGTCACAGGAGAAATATATTAGAAAAAAATTTATGCCCATGCAAAGTTTGTATTCATATGTATTTTCATACCACAAAAGATGTCAAGAGTCATTTAATATCGAATAGTTTTTTTCATGGATATATTATTTGGAATCGGCATGGAGATGATCATACGACTGATGCTAAAGGTACAGAAAAAGAAGCACCATGTACCACATCAACTACTGAGCAATTACTTATACAAGTGAACTAGTTAAACACAAGTGATATAGAAGGATTATTAAAAGATACGTTTGGCTTACTTCAGTAGATGATTGTAAAAATCAGAATATAAATCCATTGAATGCCGATCTAAAAATTTCAAAGTTAATGGAAAATGCAGGGGCGAAGTTATATCATGGTTGCAAGCCATTCTCGAAAACATCATTTAAACTACACTTGCTTTGTATCAAGTGTTTAAACTCCTAGACTTTACGATTCTTTGATATGTTACTTGTGCTACTATCTGATGCATTTCGTAAAAGGGTTTCATTACCTAAAAATACCTATGAGGTAAAAAATTAATGAAAACATTTGATTTGGGATACCAAAAAATACATACCTGTCCAAATGATTGTATGCTCTTCTAGAAAGATAGATCTGATACATAAATATGCCATATTTGTGGCTCATCTCTATGGGATATTAATCAAAAGAAGAAAGTTGATATAGAAAAAAAAAATACATTTGAAGGCGACTAAGATTGTATGATATTTTCCACACACTTGTAGATTACAATGATTATTCAAAACAAAGAAAATTGCTGAAAATATGATTTGGCATGATAAACACAAAAACGAAGATAGCTTGATAAGACACCCTGTTGATGGGGCTATGTGGAAATAATTTGACTCACAATATCCTAATTTTACCTTAGATCCACACAATGTTTGTCTTGGACTATTTGCTGATGGATTTAATCCTTTCAAAACTATGAGTAGCACATACAGTATTTGGCCTGTGATTTTGGTACTGTATAATTTGCCTCCTTGGATTGGAATGAAACAAAATTCGTTCATATTATCGATAATTATACCGAGGGAGAAGAGTCTAGGAAATGATATCAATGCTCACTCACAACCTCTTATCCAATAGTTATATGATTTATGACAAGTATTACAATGTTATGATGCTGCGATTGAACAAAATTTTAATTTACGTGCAACATTAATGTGGATCATCAATGATTTTTCTTCATATGGCATGCTATTTGGGTGGAGTATGAAAGAAAGATTTGCTTGAACATGCTATGCGGACAATAAATAATCATTGTAGCTATATAACAGTAAAAAGTTTTATTTTATGGGTCATTGACATTGGCTACCAGCAATTCACGTTCTCCATCAACAACAACATTTTTTTTGATAATACAGAGGAGATTAGATTTGCACCACAAAGGCTTTGTGGAAATCAAATACTATCACAAGTTGAAAGGTTTCAATTTGATTTTGGAAAATCAAATAAAATTGAATATAAGAGTTATAAAAGAAAGCATAATGATTTGTTGACTGAACAATCTAGCGATTCACTAATTTGGAAGAAAAAAAGTATCTTCTTTGATCTGCCTTACTAGGAGTATAATTTATTAAGACATAATTTAGATGTCATGTATATAGAGAATAATGTTTGTGATAATTTTTTGGCTACTCTTCTCGACCTTGAAAAATCAAAAGAATATTTACAAGCACGACCAGATTTAGTACAAATTGGAGTAAAGAATGAGCTGCATCCTCAATTTCAAGATAATGGAAGTTGTGTTTTACCACTTGCTTATTTCATAATATCTAAGAAAGAGAAGTTGATGTTATGTGAAGTGTTAAAACAAATGAAAATGCCTAAAATCTATGCATCAAATATCTCTAGGTCTATTAATATCACCGATTGTAAAATCAGTGGCTTAAAATATCATGATTGTCATATTCTTATAGAAGAGATCTTATCCATTACATTTAAGTCTTGTGCTCCATCAGTTGAAGTTTTGAGCATTGTTGTTGAGGTTTCACGATTTTTGAAATCAATATGCAACAAGATTATCATTCCAAATGAATTAGATGTGCTCTAGAGTAATATTGTAACAACTTTATGTCAATGGAAAAATACTTTTTTCCATCATTTTTCACTATAATGATACATTTGCTTGTTCACTTAGTTGAAGAAATCAAACTCGGTGGCCCTATATATTATCAATGGATGTACCCATTTGAGAGGTAATATTATAATTTTAGTTTTTCTCATTTTTTATTACACATATTAAGTAATTGTTTTTTTTAATGCATAGGCTCTTCTCAATTCTCAAGGATTACATTGGAAATAAGACACAACCTGAGGGTCCAATTGCAGAGGGTTATATTGCTGAAGAAGGAATTAATTTTTGTTCTAAATATTTATAACAAACTGAGTTATCACACAACACCATAAGTACCGCTTATTTGTCAGATGAAGAGAAACTAGTTTATCACTTCTCAAGTGGAGGAATTCCTTTAGGCAAGGTGAACCTATGTGTCTTAGATGAGAAAATATTGGTACAAGCTCATAGATATGTTCTTCACCATTATGATAATATTTCTTCATATGAAGAAGTTTTTATAAAAGATGAGAAAAGAAAAAGATGCGACCATACACATCTTACCTCTTCCGACATTGAGAATCTTTTGAATGAAAATTTTCATCAATGGTTTAGACAATATGTGAGTTTTCAACTTTTACAATATTAGTAATCAACATACACAAGCACTACTAAGAGGTAATTTCTATATGCACGTGATGAAAATAAATGATCCATTAGTGGAAGAACTAAGAGATTGAGCATATGGACCTAATCGAATTGCATGAAGATATAAAGGATTTTATATTAATGGATATAAATTTTATATCAAAGATTATGACGACAATAAGAAAACTCAAAATCATGGTGTAGTAAATAGTACAGAAGTTGAAAATTTTAATTACTATGGTAGAGTGAATGATATCATTGATATTAGTTACTCTAATTTATTTTAGATTTATGGTGTTTATTTTTGTGTTGTGTGTATTTGTGTGAGAGAACACCACGCAGATCCGCAGATGTACTCATCAGGATGATCGGGTACAATATTAAGAAATATTATACTATCTCGAGAGATAGAAGTCACTATCATATAATGGACCTAATCACTTAATGAGGACTCCTAAGGCATGGAAAAATTAAGTAGAGTTTATTTAAACCAGGTTTGTTAAGTTCCCTATAGAGGCAAGCTTCCATAGTTAATTACATCATAAGGAAAATGAATCTCTTAATAATACTCTCAATTAAAGTAGGTAATTGTTGTCTCCAAAGAATTCAAAGATAAGACTATCAAAGGATTAGTTGTATTTTTTAAAATCAAGTGGGGGGAGATCAAAAGGGCAAGAGTTCTTATCAAAATCAAAGGAGATGAGTAAGAGTGCTCATGATACTAGAAAGTCTAATGAGCACTCCAATCTATCCTATGGTTGAGATTTATATAATTGAATTTGAGAAGATTTATTTGTTTGAGTTGAATTTTTATTAGAAGTTTAGGACTTATAATTCCACAATACAAGATTCTGAAAATGCCAAAGCGATGAGGATTTATACTTGTAGCCCGCAAAGGAAAATAACAATCTTAGATCATAAATCTAGGGAGCTTTGGCGAGGGCCAAAGCACGACCTAAATCTAAGGCAAAAATAAGTATATGGTTTACCTCCACAAGAGAGAATAAATCACCCAACTGCTGGACTTATTATAACTTGGAGTGGCAGCCAGCTAACTCCTCCTACACTTTAAATTCATGTAGGCAAGTCACATGCTTTGCAAGATGGTTATGCCAATATTTATTTAGAAGATAAACTAAGTCCTTACACTCACTCCCTAAGAGACTAGATCATGAAGGGTATGAATAATGACTTAATATTATGCAAAATTTTAACAAGTTTTATTTGATTTTTGAACTTTTTATTTTGACACAGGATGTAGAATTTTATATGCCTAAATACATGATAAATTGATTATGGGCCAAATCAGAAGAGAAAGAGGTATCTTTCCATCAAAGGCTCTTATAGGTCAAGCCTTTATTCTCTAGCATAGATGGAAGCTCTCTCTTAGCAAGAATGAAAGAATATGACATGCATGATATTATACATTCAATCATCCAGCTAAGGGATTGCTAACCATTTTGTTACCTTAATTTAATTCCTAGGCTTTTATGTGAGGTTATGAATTATTTTAAAATTTTAGTTATGAGTTGCTAGTTTGGGTAGAAAAATTAATTTTTATCCTAGGAGCCTAATGACATCTAGGCCATACAATAATCATCAATATTAAAGAAACTATGAAAAGGCATGTTATTTCTAATGCACAAGCTAAACAAAATATCAAACAATTTTTATAAAGCTATCACAAAAGAATAAAAGGCTGGTGTGGTCGGGTACTATCGTACAACCCGAAAAGAAATATGGGTAGCCGAGCTCTACCCTTATGCATCCTAATATAATGAAAGAATAATTACAGTTATGAAATGATAAGTGTTATGGTGGTCTTCATTTTTCATTCTTCATTCTTCACTCTTCATCTTTCATTTCTTCATCATTTTTTTTTTATTTGCTTCATTTCTTTCTTTCTTTTGGCTTGAGTGGGATGTGATTTACTCTAAAGGCATCATACGATATATAAGATGTGTTCTTATAATAATTGCTTATCCTTAATCCCCATAACACTTATCCCAATCCTAATGCAAAATTATATTAAAAGGAAGGAAAGTAAATCTAGGTACACCTACAAAATAAATGTTAGCTAAACACACCATTCAACCCAAGCAATTATAAGAATAATTTGGACTTAGCACCCCACACATGGGCAACCAAGTCCACCTGTCCTAACTTGGGCTATGTTTAGGGGCTAAGCAACCCACACAGTGAAAAGAATTTATATTTGTATTATAGCGGCCCCTTAAGCACATCCCTCTTCATAAAATATGATTAGGCTAATATTGGCCTAACATTCAAGCTATCCACATACACCCTAACATCCATTCTAAAATAATACATCACAAAACTGAACATTCATCAAACTATGCATCACCCTAACATAAAGCTAGAAATGGTGACTTAGCATAATGTGCATGTGTTAGAGCTTATGTGGTATGTCCTAACTAGGCTTTAGGGTTACAATTTGCTAAGTATGAGGGATCTAATTTATAAAAGGTTGATTTCTCTTTAAGTGGCTTAATTGATTTAAAGATTTTATTTAGTGTTTTCTTTTATTTCATATGACCTACACTTAGTGATTAAGTGTTATAACAAGAAGAAAGAGAGGGAGAGTCTCTCTTTTATCCCTGCCATAAGTAATTTTTAGGGTAAATTGATTGATGAATTTTCTTTAATGAATGATTTATTATGTGTTTTAATTAACCCTAAGTTTAGATTCATTCTAAATAGACCTATTCAATGAGAAAGGTATCTTAAGATTAATTAACATGGATTACTATCACATAACACACATTCATTTATTTCTTTCCACCATGTATATCATGCCTATGAATAAATCCTAAACATACCTATACATGCAATGTAAATCTTAGCATACTTTGATGATGAATGTAAAGAAATGTTTTTTTGAATTTGGATGTTTCATTTATTGATTGAATTATGAATGCATGTCTTTATTATGTAGAGAAAAGGAATTTTTCATCAATTAGCTAAACACACATTTATATCTATGAAAGTTTTAAGTGAGTATGACACCATTATTTTCTACACCAGTTACACAAGATACAAGACCTACTTAGACCTACTTAAAGCCTCGCAGCCCTGGGATGTCTAAACTAATATACCACTTTTGTTAAATACATAGGACTGTACAAAAAGAAACATATGAATAGGGAATCATGCACGAAATTATGTTTGATTTAGTTGATTTATGATTTACATGTGTAATATGAAATTCTTCCTAAGCCTTAACATGGAAATGCATAGGAATGGATTTAAGCAAGCGTTATGTTGTTTTCAAATGAACTATACACTTGCAAATCCTATGTGAACCCATATTAGGAGAAGGAAAGAGGACTTCATATTACACATATTATACTATCATCACATACAAGCTTATAGATATTTATGACTAGCATCACTTCATTTTTAATAATTAATTTATAAGTTTTAAAAAATAGTTTTTTGATTTAATAGTGATAATAACCACTCATATTTGATTTAAGTTAACACATGCAAATTGACATAAAAGAAAATATTTCATTTGATTAATTTTAAAAGGAATGAATGCATGATTTCATATGGTAAGCAATATTTAGCATGATTAGAAAGAAATAAAGGAATGTAAGCACATGATTTCATTCATCCCGATTAATTCTTAAGGACAATCAAATTAAATAAGGCTATTTGAAATGAATCAAAATTATTTAAAGACCTTTTTATATTTGAGTTTGATTTGAATTAAGAAATATGAGAAAGATTTGCTAATTCTAACCCATTTCCCCATGTGTGAATTAGTTTGGTCTAATGAAGGATACTTAAGTTGATTTTATATTTTGATTATGTTAAGGTATGAATTAAATGAATTAATTATCCCTTACCTAGATCACCTTAAGTTAATTAACTAATTAATAATAAGCCAACATGATATGCAACCACATGAAAAGTAAATTTGTAATGCTCCTAAGAAATGAAAGGGGCCTAATGCAATTGGCTTATGATTAATAGTTAATTAAGCTTAAGGGATCTCACTTAATTACTTTTATAATTTTCTCATACATGTGAGCTAGTCATAATTTTATTATCTCTTACTTTAGGTTATTGAATACCCAAAGTGCTACCCAAAAGTTAATTAGGGTTGTTTAGATGTGAAGGAAATTTTAATCAAATAATTAGGTTCATCAATACATTTTTGATTAAGCATAAACATTTCCAAATAAGGAAATGAAATGGACTAAAGGAAAGAGATCAAGAAAGAGGCCTTAATCTCAATCCCTAAGCCCTTCACTTAATAACTTAGGCTTTGATCTTCATATTTAAGCTTAATTAATTAACTAAGGTACTAATCACCTCATTAATCCTTAATTAGATTAATTCCAAAAAGTGAAGAGAACATAGAAAGTGAATTAAAAAAATATCTCAATTACATTCCCTAAGCTCCCTTACCGTTCAATAGAGATAACTAAACTTAAATAATTAATTAAAGCACTGTTCATTTACTAATAATCATTAATTAAGTTAGAAGAGTGATTAAGGCTTAATCAAGTTATTTTCCAAATTAAGCCACCAATAAAATCTCAAAAAATTAAGAGAGGTAAAGATCATCTCCCTAAATACTCTAGAAAGTTTGAGATCAATTGGGTGATTAATTAAGGAGTAATTGAGCTAATTAAGTTTTTAATAAAACCCTAATTATGCCAAAATTACCTTTCAAAATTAAATAATAATATTTTTCTAGATTCTACTCTGAAATATCTTTAAAATGAGCCTAAGTTTGTATTTTTTTAAAATTTTTACAATTAGTTATGATTTTAAGAAATTTCAGTATTAAAAACTAATTAAATAACCCTAATTAAATCCTTAATCTCGTCGGGCCACATGGCTACTAACGCGATGTACTTTCCACATGGCACGATGTGATTGGATATTTAAGTTATCACATCCATACGCTGACTAAGCAGCAGTGAACATGCTTTCTCTGTGGGCTGTCCCATCTAAGATCGGATGATCGGTATTAAACCTGCGATTTGGGATAAGAATTATAGTGAATCTAGTGTGATTTGATCACAGCCATTTGTTTCAATCATGCCAAATGGACGGCGCATGATCCTTCTCCTTCATGAGTGATGAAAGAGGCGGTTCATCTTTTCCGTTCAATCCAGCTCATTGGATTGGGAACGATCCCATAACCCGGAAGGATGGATACATATCCAATGGTCAAAATTGCATGAGATGATAATTCCCTTCGAGAAGGACCAACTGAAAATTATAGCTACGATTTTGAACAATTACCTCGCTAGAGGCTATCACTAGGGCTTCCAACAATGGAGGTAGCTTCGTGTAGTCGTGGTGAAGCCCTGTTGAAGGAATCTGGTCTTAATTTGATGTGGGTTGCTCGATCGACCAAGCTCCTCTTCAATGGAGATCAGTCTTGATCGAAGTTGCACTTCCTGTGGCTTGGAGGCTTGGGAAATGGTTTGATTTAGCTCGATGAGGTATGTTGAGAGTGTGGGTAAAAGGAATTTAGGTTTGATGAAGTGAGGAGGGAGTATTGCTTGAGGGAAGGGTGTCTTATTTCAGTTTACACACGGGAATGGTGATGGCCGAATGGAGAGGGCTTGGGGATGCTTGGATTTGCTCTGAGGGAGTTCGAAATGTGCTTAGGGACTCACATGAGCTAATTCTTTGTGAAATTGGCTTCGAATTGAGGGGGTATACCCCTCAATTTGCCATCATTGACTGACGAGAGTGTGCACATGTTTGGCCCTGGCTTGCCATCGTTTGGTAGTTAGAGTTGTCTCCATCAGGGTCTGGCTGCTGCTAGGGATGGAGGGAGTCATTGGGAGCTGCCATGGATCCATTATGCCAAGTTCCCATGGGTTTGATCCAAAGGGTTCTCGGTTTGGGTTGGAGGTGAGTTGACCTAGGGTGGATTAGGTGGGCTAGGTGTGTCATGGGAAGGTTCCTTTGAGTGAAAAGGAGCTACCATGGGGATGGGAAAGTTGACTTTAGCCTTGATCCATTGGGTTTAAGGTTCAAATCCTATGATTTGATGGCTAATTCTCTTAGTGGGGTCCACTTGGCTTTTAGGCTGATTTGGGAATGGAGTAAGGCATGCTTGTCTCGGGTTTGATTAAGCCCTAGGGTCCCACAAGTTGGTTTGGAGGGATTTGACTTCATTTGGTCAAAATAGGTTTATTTGGGTTAGGTTGGGTTGGGTTGAGCAATTGGTCAAATTGGGTCAAACCAAGGCATGGGTTCGGTTTATATGATGATTTGGGATATTTTTTTTTAGTTAATTTGGATTGGTTTGGCTTAGGTTTGAATTTTACTCATTTGGATTCAAAAGGGTCAAATTGGTCAAGTTGATCAATTTGACCAAATTAGGTTGGGTTAGGTGTTGAGTCAAGTTCAATTGGTTAATTAAAAATGATTGTAGGCTTTGATTTGGTTTAATTTGAAATTAATTTGAATTTTGGTCAATTTGACCTTTTAGGTCAATTTCGACTAGGTTGGGTCAAGTTGACCAATTGGTCAACTTGGGCTCAATCATGGCTTTGGTCAAGTTCAACAAGTGATTTGGAATGAACTTGAGCCATTGGTTGCAATCAATTTAGATTAAATTATGATTTGACTCAGTTTGACCTTTTAGGCTAATTTGGGTCAACTTAGGTCAAGTGGCCAATTAGGCTTGTTTTAGCTCAATTGATGACTTGGTCATGTTCAATCATTGATTATGAATGTGTTTGGGTCAATGGTTTCAATCAATTTGGCATTTGGTGAATTTTGGCTAGTTTGGGTTTCATTTAGGCTAAGTGTTGACTTGGTCAAAGGCTGGGTTTGACTTGTTTTGACCCAATTCAAGGTGGTTGATCACCCCATGATGATTGTTGATCCTATTGAGGTTTAGATGGGCTTAGTTCAATCCGATTTGGGTTTGATTAGAACTTGGCTCAGAAAGGTTCTTTAGTTCACTTTGGGTTAAGTGAGCCTGAATGGGTATCAAGGCTTGATTTAAGTTTGGTTAAACCCACATATGAACTTAGGATTAAAATATAAATCCAATTACAATTGGTTTGGAGCTAAGTGGGTTTTAATTTATATGACAATTTCAAGTCATAAGGGTCAATTTAGGTTTGATTTGGGTTGACTTGGATTTGGTTTGATAATGGTGGTTTATGTTTGTATTTGGATTAATAATTGTAGGAATAATTGGATCATGAAGAAATCCATGAGTTTTGAGTTGATTTGGGTTTCATTTAGTCAAGTTCAAAAGTTTGACTAAAAGGGGTAAGATTGAGAATTTGGTTTGATTTGAGTTTGGTTTTGGTTATTTGAATTTATATTTTATTTACATTTGTAAATATGAATGAAGATATAAATGGGTCATGAGAAAATCACTTGAGTTTTGTGTGATTTGAAAGAAAATTTGATTAAGCTTAGGAATGTAAGTTGAAAATGGCTAATTTGGGTTTTGATTTGGTTTAATTTATTTTTGGTCATTGGAGGGTGGGTTTCATTTATATTTATGAATATAAATGAAGGAATGATTAATTTATAAAGAAATCAGCCAAGTTTGAGTTGATTTGAAGGAACTTTGTCTAAGCACATGAAGGTGGCTCATATGGCTTAGGAAGAGATTTTTAGAATTTGGAGTTGATCATGGGTTTCAATCATTTGGAATATGGGATTGACTTGTGATTTGGAATTTGATTTGAAATTGGATTTGATAATTGATAAAATCAATTGAGTTGTGGTTAATTTGGATTTGGTTAAGGCTAAGTCTATAAGATAAAATCAAAGGGTTTAAGAAGGAATTCAGAGTTTGAATTTAGTGATGGATTTCAATCATTGGATAGTTGGATTTGATTTTGGAATTTGAATTTGAATTTGAGGTTTGGTTTGAAAGAAGGAAGCAAGGATTGAGTTTGGGCTATAGGGTAGGCAAGTCCTCCTAAATCCCTATGGCACAACCTATTCATATGGCTAACTCTTCTAAGTCTATAGGGTTAGGTTAAGTATTCACCTAATCACTAGAAGTGTCTTAAGGCTAAGGAGCTCTTAGTGTCTACAAGAGTCCTAGATCTATGATGAGAAAGTTTAGAGCTCACTGCAAAAGTGAGGTCAACAAAGAGCGCCCAATAGGTGTGGTGTGACTGACAAGGCACATCGCAAGTATTGGCATTGACTGAGATGATCAAGAATGTTCGAAGGATTGCAAACACTAACAGAAATGATCTACTCCTAAACCCGAGATGTAGAAGGAATCAATATCTTAGTGCAATGCAACTCCACTCATGCCATGGGCATAAGGGAGGAAGAAGGGATCCACCAGGGGATTAAGTATGTGAACCTTCCCATAGGGAAACAGGTTTAGGTTATCCATTAGGGATAAAGATTTGAATTTGGGTGCAACATATGATTTGGGTAGAGTATCTGCTGGGGATTAGAATTTATAACCCTCTAGGGATAGATGCATGAACCTTCCACTAGGGAAGCAGGTTCAAGTTATCAGCTAGGGATAAGGATTTGATGAGATTTCCTTTAAGGGTGCACTCATTGGGGAATGCAAGTTTGAATTGGGTTTGATTGACTCCACTGGGGAAGTCAGAATGATTAATGTCTCACTGGGGAGAAATTGATTTGATTTGTTGATTTATGATTTGGTGCTCCACTGGGGAGACGAGATGATTTGATTTTTAGGGCACATCTCCTGGAGATGTGAGCTTGGATCTATTGGGGATAAGATTGATTTAATTTGGACTCCACTAGAGGGAGGATGACAAATTTGATGAGATGGACCATGTCAGTGTGTGATGGATCCACTAAGAAGGGGCTAATATTAGCTTAGAACTATCTTAGATTTACAAATCCAATGGGATAGTATACCAGCCATCAAGTAGGACTATCCAAACTAAGGGGTCCCTTTCGGTGTACAATGATCGAGTCAGGAAGAAAGCATGGGGACTCAAAACTTTCTACACAAAGAACCACTGGGGTGACCGGTTGATAGGACAACAAATCGAACCCGACCTAAGGTGACTACTCGAGTGAATGCCACTATGGACTCACATCAACTCAAGGATAGTCAGAACTAATTTAATTTGGGATGGACCCTATCGGTGGGCAATGGATCCACTAAGAAGGAGCTAATATCAGCCTAGATCTGTCTTTGGTTTACAAATCTAAAGGGATAGTCTACTGGCCGTGGGGTAGAGCTAACCAACTAGATGGGTGCCTTTTTGTGTGCAATGGTTGGTCAGAAAGAAAGCATGGGGACTCACAACTTCCTACACAAGGAACCACTGGGGTGATTGATTGATAGCATAATAAATTGGACCTGACCTAAGGCTGCCCGTCGGTTTACGACGATCTTGCTGGAAAGAATGCGTAATAAACTTAAATCTTTTCGAGCAAAGATGACCGCTGGGGTGACTCGTTGATAGCACGACAAGTTGAATCTGACCTAAGGGAGACTACTGAGAGAATGTTGACCCGAGGACTTATGTCAACTCAAAGTAGTCAAGTAATTCCTATAAGGAGTTTTGCTGCACTACCCTAAAGATAGGATGCCTGCTTGTGAAAGGGGCCACTGAAGGCTTGAATTCCTAATCCATAAGAAAAGATTTTTTTTTTGTTTGTTATCGCAGACCCTATTGGTTTGCGAGGGACCACACTAAGAAGGAGCTCATATCAGCCTAGTCCTATCTGAGACTTATTGGACTAAGGGAGAATCTACATATCCGTAAGATAAATTCTCCAACCATAGGGTTGGTTTCTAGGAAAGGGAGACTATCCAATCCAAAAGTAATCAGGGTAGTATCTAAATAGGGTCGCTAAGGGCGTGATCTAAATAGAGTGCCCATAAGAGAGGTTCCTCTAGGGGCGTTATCCAAAACCCTATAAAATAAAGCCTATAGGTATACGATGGCCAACTCAAGGAGAAAGCACGGGGACTCACATCTACCAAGAGTGGTGCATCCACCGGGTAAGTCACCGTCAGCATGGGGATAACCAACCAACCTAAGGTGCTCATTGATTTGCGATAATCAGTCTAGAAAGAAGGCATGTAGGCTTATATCTCTCTAAAGTAGAACTGATCATCGAGATAGTCTGTCTTCAGCTCAATAGGAGAGATCCGACCTAGAGTGACTACTAAGTGGGGAGTCCTGTATAAGGACTAAACCCAAGATTGAAGTAGTTCGGAGGAAAGGAGCCTCTAGGTGACTTACCCTATGCCTTAAAATATACTCAACCTAGTTAGTGCATGATGGCTAGTTTAAGAAGAAGGCATGTAGGCTTACATCCTCTTAAACAAAATTAACACTGGGTAGCTCTCCAGCTGCACGGTAAGACCTACCAAACTAACAAGGCGCTCATTAGTTTGTAGTGGTCAAGTTAGGAAGAAAGCATGGGGACTCACATCCGCAAGACAAGTGACCAGTGGGGTGACATGCTAGCAAGGTAGTATATCAGCTCGACCTGGAGCAGCTAATGAGTGAGTGCCATGGGGGATTTCTCCCACATCAAAGTAGCTCGAGACAAAAGATATGTGTTCATTTGTTATGTGAGAGAAGGAATCAGATGTCGCTTGGGTTGTCTTACACCTAACCTAGTAGCATTGAAGGATCATTTATGGTTTTTGTTATGAACGAATAGGATGCCACTTGGGTTCTCTTACACCTACCCTAAACACGTCATGGCGGATTCATAAGCAAAATATGTTTCTACCACGTAAGAGATGGAATTTACTATGAAAAGATATTTTATTCATAATTATTTTCAAATAAGATTTATGGATAGTATTTTTTTAGGTAGAGCCCATTGATTGGAAGCATAAGACACTCTCCCTTATAGTTTATGAGTTGATAAGATCCTCCTTTGTAGGCCCTCTCTATGGCAAAAAGTCCTTCCCAAGTGGGTTCAAACTTGCCTCCCATCTTTCAACGGGTAATAATTGATCTCCTTAGAACTAAAATAAGCTCTCCTACTCAAAAAGCTCTAGGATGGACCAACTTGTTATGAGCTTAAATCATTTTGGCCGTGTACAACTCGAGGTTCTGGCATGCCCTGAGGAATCTCTCCTCTAAACTTTTGAGCTCTTGTAACCACAGCTTGGCGTTCTGCTCTGTAGTAATCTTGCTACCCATAGCTATCTTCAGTGATGGGAGTTGAACTTCTAATGGTAGAATGGCTTCGGACCCATATACTAAAAAAAATGGGATAGATTGAGTTGGAGTTCTGTATGTGGTGCCACAAAGCTTCAACCAACTGCTCATGCCACTGCCTTTTATCATCGTCGAGTGTCTTCTTCAATATTTAGATGAGAGTTTTGTTGATGCTTCTGCTAGACCATTTTTCTTGGGCAGTAGATGGTAGAGTATCTCCAATCTATGCTGTGTCTCTAGGCAAAGCTGTTGATTTTGGTGCTCTTGAATGCAGTACCATTATCAGATATAATTAGTCGAGGCATCCTGAACCTATATATGATATGGTTCCCAAAAAATAGGAGTACATGTTGAGCTGTGACCTTTTAAGTGGGATTGCCTTCGCTCACTTGGAAAGTAGTCGGTGGCAGCTAGAATGAATAGGTGATAAGGAGGATCAATCAGACCCACTATGTCAGTGCCCCAATACTCAAATGGCCATGAGGCCAAAGTAGGATGTAGAATGTTAGGTGGCTGATGCAGGACCACACCATGCACCTGACATTGGTGGCACCTTTTAGCTACATCCATGCAGTCTGTAACCATCACGGACCAATAGTATCCTAGTCTTTTGATGTTAGCTTTCATCTTTGGACTAGACTAGTGAGCTTCGTATAAACCTAAGTGTACCTCGCTCGTGATCTTATGGGCTTCATTTTTTGCTAAAAAATGTAACCATATATGATCAAAAGACTACCGATACAAGGTGCCATCCACAAGAGCATATAAGAGAGCTCTCTATTTCACCTAATAGGTTAATGACTTCTCTTGAGGTAGTTTGCCCATGTTTAGGTAATCCATGAATAGTTGTCTCTAATCTGACTTGTCATCCTTTTTTTCAACGGCAACCTCCCCTTCAAGAGAGAGTCTCTCGATGAGTTCAACATCAATAAGGGATAAGACTTGTCTGTTTTGGATCATTATTGGGATGGACTCATCTTCTAGACATGCCAACTCCTTGGTGAGCTTGGCCTATGCATCTGCTATAGCATTATCTCCTCAAGAAATCTTGTAGATAGTGACCTCTGGGATCTGGGCCAACAACTCCATGGTGTACTTGTGATAATAATGGAGCTTACACTTTAGAACATTGTAGGACCTAGCGATTTGGTTGATGATGAGCTGAGAATCCCTGAAGATGTTGACGATCTAAATGCATAATGTAATGACTAACTCCAGATCAACAATCAGAGCCTCATATTTGGCTTCATTGTTGGTGCATGGATTGGATAGATGATATGAGAATCTCATTACATCTCGGTCCATAGTTAGGAGAACTATTCCTACCCCTGCCTTCCTTGGAAGAGTAGATCATGGTTCTTCTTCTCTTTGAGAGGAAGCTGTACCATCAAAATACATCTCCCAATGATGAATGGTAGTGTCCCCGAAGTTCATGATTTATTCATTAGGGGGATCATCACTAAGTGGGGAATCAATAGGAAGTGGGTGTGCTACTAAGAAATTTGCTAGTGCCCATCCTTTCACAGCCAGAGGGGTACAAAAGTGTAGTCAAACTGCAATAAAATCCTGATCCATCGTGCCAACTGTCCAGATAATATTGGTCGTGTCATGAGATATTGTAGTGAATTGATTCTAGAGATCATGTTCACCTTATGAGAAAGCATGTAGTGCCATAGCTTTTGAGATGCAAAGATTAAAGTTAGGTAGTGCTTCTCAATAGGTGGGTAGTTTGCTTTAGTAGGGATTAGACGACAACTGAGGTAGTAGACGACAACAAGGCACCAAGGGAGTCATCTAATGTAGTGGTGTAGAGGATCAATGGCTGCTTGGGATAGGGGCTACTAGAACTAGCAACTTCATGAGATAATGCTTGATGTCTTCAAAGGCATGCTGGAACTTATCATCCCACTTGAACTTGGCATCCTTTTTGATAAGTGCGGAGAATAGCTAACATCTTCCTGATAAGTTGGATATGAAGCATCTTTAGATATGCCAACCACCCTTGGAATGATCTGAGTTGAGTCAAACTTTTAGGGGGTGGCATTTCTAAGATAGCCTTGATCTTCTCTGGGTTGATCTCTACTCCCCCGTGTCGGACAACAAACCCAATGAATTTTCCTGAAGTTACTCTGAATGCACACTTCAGGGGATTCATTTTGAGATTAAATTGACTTAACCATTCAAAAACTACTCTCAAGTCAAAGAGATGATCTTCTTTTTCTTTGCTTTTGACTATTGGATCATCAACAGAGCATTCAACTTGATGATGAATGAGTTCATTAAAAATTTGAGTGATGGCCTGCTGGTATGTAGCACGAGCATTTTTAAGGCTAAAAGGCATGACCTTATAACAATACATTTCGATCGAGGTTCAAAAAGCAGTGTTTCTTACATCCCTGGGGGCCATCTTGATTTGGTTGTAGCCACATGACCCATCCATAAAAAAGAATACTACACGAGATGAGGCAATGTCGACCATCAATTTTGGTATAGGAAGTGAAAATTCAATTTTAGGACATGCCTTGTTCAGATCCCTAAAATTGACACATATGCAAATTTCGCCATTCTTTTTCTTAACTGGGATGACACTGGCTAACCAGGTAGGGTATTTTTCTTGCTTAATAAAGCCAGCATCGATCAATTTCTTGATTTCAGAAGTGACTTGTTATTCAATTTCTAATCGTATGCGTCTAGGAGCTTACTGATAGGGTTAGCATTAGTATCTATTGCTAGCTTATGGACTGCCACATCAGGAGATAAATCGGGCATTTCTTCATAACTCCATGCAAAGAAGTCCGTAAACTCTGCTAATAACCTAACAAAGTCATTGGTTTCATCTTCATTCAGCAAGGAACTAATGTACGTCGGTCGTGGATCTTCTTTTGTTCCTAAGTCGATTTCCTTGAGTTTGTCAATGGTTGATCTGATTTTTTCTTCAAACTCTGGTGGGTCATCTTTGACTTCAAGATCATTTGAGTCATCTGAAGTTTCTAATCATGCATCCTTATAAGAGTTAACATGATTTGAGGATGACCTTTCAGACCCCAAATGAGTGGTGATGACTAAGCAATGGTTGTTGTCATCGATTAGACCCACTATGCTAAATCCTAGTCTTGATCTTGATTGAGGGTGTCTGGTTTGGTTATCCCATAATCTTTCAAAGTAGTTTGACTTGTGCTTCGACCAAGTATGTGGGATTAATCCCTTCTTTGCTAAGTTAACAACACAAGGTGAATACCAATCAAGAGACAGTTGTATTAATTCTTTATATGAATCATCCTCAAGTTCTACATCAGCTTCTTGGCTTGAGGATGATGCTCCCAAAAAAAATATTTTTGGCTTGACATCTATGGATGACTTGGGGGCCTCCTTAACTACCAAACCTTCAACTTTATGAGAGGATAGTGTGGTTAGAGCTAAAGTTCTCAACTGCTGCTTGACAGTTCAACATAATGATTCGGATATATTCATACTTTGCTTGCAAGCCTAATCTTCACCACTATATGGCTTGAATGTCACCTACAAAGGGACCCGTTGAGAGGGGTTGGTTGGTGTGCTAACCATGTGAGACTCATCCTCCGAAGTGGACTCTAAGTCTATGTGGATAGTGGGGGCACTCCTGTGAGCTGGAACATAGCTACTACTAGTTGGCCACCAGCATGGAGGTCTTTCACCTCTAGAGCTGCCTCTAAATTTGCCTCTTCCTCTACCTGGTGGAGGTCGAGTCATCCTACCCATGTGTTCATATGGAGGAACAAACTGTGGGCAAAATCTAACATCTGGCTCTACCTCTTTCTCGACGTCTGATTCTCGCTCACTTGTGCCTTCTTTTTCTTTTTCCATTTTCCTTTCTTTTTCTTTTTCAATTTCTTTTTCTTTTGATTTTAAACTTTCACCAAGTTCACGAGAATATAATTTCTGATTTGGTGGAAGATAGTAGGCTGCATCTTTATAAATCTCGATCTCTTTAACTGAGAATGGCTTCTAGTCTCATTTGACACAATACTCGATTCTACTTCTTTTGAATTTGATGCATTGGTGCAAAGAAGATGGAACCGTGTTGTTTGCATGTATCCAAGGCCTACCGAGAAAGGCAGTGAAAGATGTATCCAAATCTATTATATAGAACTTGGCCTCTATCTTTCAATCATCTATCTCTAGTGGTAATACTATGGAGCCTAAAACCTTCTCACCTTATTCATTGAATCCTCTCAACATCATCTGACCTCCTCGAAGTTCAGAGATGTTGATCCTCAAGTAGGAAAGAGTTTTTAAACTCATAATATTCACTGATGCACCTTGATCAACTAACACCCTAGAGAGTCTGAATCTGACCCATATCCACTATGATGTACAGAGGACAGATATGCTCCGTTGTCCCCAAAAGAAGGACGTCATCTGTGAATGTAAGTTCCCGGGCTTCTCTTGAAAAATATGTGTTGACCTCATTTTTAGAATGAGCTCTCAACCTCTCCATCTTAGACATAGGAACCCTCTTAGACACTAACAGTTCTTTAGGCTTAAGACACTTCTGGTGATTAGGTGAACACTTAACCTAACCCTAGCGACTTAGAAGAGTTAGCCATAAGAAATTGCTCATCCTTTGAACTTGAAATTGTCAAATGAATCAAAACCCATTTGACTCCAAATCACTTACAAATGAAATTATATTTCAATCATAAGTCCATATGTGAGTTCAACCAAGCTTGAATCAAGCCTTGATCAAGTCAATTGACCCCTTTAGGCTCACTTGACCCAAAGTGACTTAAAGCACCCTTTTGAGCCAAATTCTAATCCTACCCAAATCAGATTGAACTAAGCCCATCTAAGCCTCACATTGTGAGCAACAATCATCATAAGATGATTAATCACTCAAATTAAGTCAAACTAAGTCAAACCTAGCCTTTGACCAAGTCAACATTTGACCTAAATGAAACTTAAACTAGCTAAAATCCACCATTGGCCAAATTGATTGAAACTATTGATCAAAATTAGTTTATGGTTAATGTTTGAACTTGACCAAGTCATCATTTGAGCCAAACCTAGCCCTATTGGTCACTTGACCCAACTTGACCTAAAAAGTTAGAATAGGTCAATTCTTGATCTAAGCCAAATCGATTGCAACCAATGGGTCAAGTTCATTCTAAATCACTTGTTGAACTTGACCAAAGCCTCAATTGGCCAACTAGAACCAACCAAGCCCAATTGATCATGAACCCAACTTGACCTAAAAGGTCAAATCAAACTAAAATTGATTGAAACCAAAGCTTGAAAAATATTTCAAATGACCAACCAAACCTAAACCAACCCATGACCCAACCCAATTGGGTCAAATAGGTCAAATTGGTCAACTTGACCCATTTTCCCTAAATGAACTCAAATGAACCAACACCAAATACAAATCAAATTAAACAAAACTAATGATACCAAACCACTCTAAATGGTCATATGAACTTGACCCAACCCTTAGTTTGACCCAATTTGACTAATTGGTCAACTTTATCCAAGTTGACCTATTTTGACTTAAATGGGTCAAGATCAGCCAAATGATATCAAATCAACACCAATTTTTTTTTGAAATTTGGCCTAACCCAATTTCAAACTATTCCAAATCTGGCCAATTTGAAATCAAATCCAAATGACCATTTTACCCCTAGGTCAAGCAGTAACCTATGGCCAATTCCACTTGGGATTTGGTCAAATCCTTTTCATGGCCACTTGGCAACCTTTTAGTTGACAAAATGGACACTAATGAGAGTGGTGCACATGACCCAATGGGTTTAGGTCAGCCAAACCCAACCCAAGGCCAAAACTAATCACCCAATGGAAAATTCTCCACATGGAATCCCTCACATCCTCATTTAACACATGGGCAACTCCTCCACTACACCCCTACCCATCACATGGTAACAACCCATTCCATGTGATCAATTTGATCAAAATAGCATGTGAGCTCATGACCATCCGATTCAAGTAGGGGGAGATATACTCCCCCTAATTTGATTCCAATTGACATCACTTGTTGTCGATGGAGCCCTAGGAACTTAGAGGAAGCATTGTTAAGCTCTCTTGAGGTCTCCCAAGCTCAATTGAGTTCTCCATTTCTCGGTTTACCTATGCTAAAAATAGGGGAGGCTAAGGAGATTTCCAACTTAGCTAATTTTCCATAGAAGTTCAATTCCTATTGCAAGCACCATCAAAGGACCCAATCGAGCTCACCCAAATCAAATCCCAAGCAATCAAGCCACGGGAAGGAGGAGTTCGACCAAAGTCGCAAGCCTTTGAAACTCATTTTGTCCAATAGGAAGATCCACTCCATCTCAAGCCTTCAAATCTTCAATAGGGCTTCACCTCCCCTAGACGAAACTATCTTAACATTTGAGAGCATCAGTGATAGCCTTCGGTGAGGTATGCTTCAAAACTGAGCTTAGGGAGAATTTTCTTTGGTCCTTTGTGAAGGAAAGTTTAATCCCAATTGAATTTGACTGTTGGATGTCTTTCTTCTTACTTATTGATGGTGTGGGTTGAATCCCTACCCAATTTGAGCTCAAGTGAGCTCAGATCAAGCCATGGTGGATGGACGACCTCCACTCCTACAGGCGCGGGCTAGATCTCGACCATCTGATCTTTGATCGAATAGTCCATGAGAAAGCGTGTAGCACCGCCGGCTGATGCGACATAGGATGTGATAACTTAAATAACCAATATTATCACACCACATCGAAAGCGTGAGTCACATCAGCGGTCCACGTGGCGCCAACAGGATTAGTTAATTAATTAGGCTTCCTAATTACCTAATAATCACTGAAACTTTAAATATTCATAATTAAATGTAGAAAAATTAGAAATATATAAATGAGGTCTCATTTTAAAGATAATTTAGTGAGGAATAATATAAAATTATTTCTAATTAATTTTGAGTAGTGAATTTTCTTTAATTAAGGTTTTATTGAAATATTAATAACCCTAATTACTCCTTAATCATTTCATTAATTAATTCAAAACTTCTCAGGCATATTTAGGGGGATGACTTCTGCCTCTCCTAATTTTTTTTAGAATTTATTAATGAGTTGATTAGGAAAATAAATTAAAGAATCCCTAATCACTCTCTTAATGTAGTTAAGGGTAATTAAGCATGTGAATAGTGATTTAATTATTTAATTAAGATAATTAAATATTGTTTAAGTGAATAGGATGTTTATGGAATAGGATTGGGGTATTTCCCTAAGTTATTCCCTAAGCCCTCTTCCTTCCTTAATCCAAACCTAATTAAAGGTTAATCTAGTAATAATCTTCTTAATTAAATTAATTAAATTTTCAAATCAATCTAAACTTAATCAATCCTTTGATGGGTAGATCCATAGGTGTTCAAAATCCTAAGGTAAATTTAAGAAAATCATTTCCAACCTACATATGTGGGAAGGTTATGAAAGTACTTAATTAAACCTCTTAGCTTAATTAATGAATAATTGTGAGCCAATTGCATTAGGCCCCTTTCATTCTTAGGTGCATTGCTGATTTAAATTCAATGTGATTGCATATCGTATGTTGGCTCACAATTGTTTGAATAATTATGTTAAGGAGGTGTAGGTAAGGGGTAATTAATGAACTTAATGTACACCTTAACCTAAGTAAAATATAAATTCTAAAATTAGACTAAATTAATTCACATATATGGGAGATGGGTTAGGGCTAGCAAATATTTTTTACATTTCCTAAATCAAATCAAACTCAAAATTAAAATTAATTTTTTTTAAATAATTTGATTCACTTTAGTTGATCTTATTCCATAGGATTGCCTTTAGAAATTAATTAGGGTGAATGAAGTTACATGCTTACATCACTTTATTTCTTTCCTAGCATGCTAAATATTGCTTGTCATACGAAATCATGCATTCATGTCTTTGGAAAAATAAAATAAAATGAAATATTTCCTTTATGTCAAATTACATGTTTTGGCTAAAGTAAGAATATGAATGACTATTATCACTATTAAATCTAAAATTATTTTCAAAACCTATAAATCAAAGATGACAAATGAAAAGGTATGCTACTTATAATTATTTATAAGCTTGCATATGAGTATAATATAAAGATGTGCATTATGTGACTTTTCCTTTCTCTTCTCTTTTAACATAGTTTTGAATAGGATTTACAAAGTGTATAGTTCATTTGAAAAGAACACGACACTTGCTTAAATCCATTCCTATTCATTGCTATGTTATCCTTTAAGAAGGATCTTCACATTAACACATGTAAATTACATAATCAAATCAAACATAAAAATCTTTCGTATGATTCTTTTTCCATCCAATTCTTTTTGTACATGCACATGTATTTAAGAAAAGTGGTATATTAGTCTAGACATCCCGGGATTGCAAGGCTTTAAGTAGGCCCAAGTAGGTCTTGTACCTTATACCCCTAGTGTAGAAAATAATGGTCTCATACTCACTTATGTCTTTCATACATGAAAATGTGCATTTGATTAATGGATAAAAGAATCCCTCTCTTTTCTACTTAACAAAATTATGCATCATAAAACATCTAAATTTTCTTAAGCAACATCTCTTAGCAGTCATCATTAAGGTGTGTTAAATATTTACATTTTCATGTATACATATGCTTAAGATCATTTCATATGTATGATACACATGTTGGAAAGAAATAAAGTGTTGTGTGTTTTGTGATAGTAATTCACTTTAATTAATCCTAAAATTTCTTTCTTATTTAAATAGGTTAATTTAGAGCAAATCTAAACTTAAGATTAATTAAAACACATAATAAAATATTCACTAAATAAAAATCACTAATGAATCTATCTTAGAAATTACTTAAGTTAGGGAGGAAAGAGAAGTTCTCTTCTCTTTTCCTCTCTTAACAATACTTAGTAATTAAGTGTACGCTCATTCAAACCAAATCAAATCATGAAAAAAAATCAACCATATCAAATAAATCACTTAAATGAAATCACCCTCTAATTTGAATCCTTCAAACTTAGAGAACTCTAACTTTAAAGCCTAGCTAAGACATGCCACACAAGCCTTAAATGGCACACACATTAGGCTAAGTCACCAATTCTAGCCCTATGTTAGGGCGGTGCATGGTTTGATGCCTGATTTTGTTTTGTGATGTAATGTTTTAATCTGGATATTAGGGTGTATGTGCATAGATTGAATGGTAGGATGATCTTAGTGTAATCATTATTTTCGGTAGGGGGTTGTGCTTAAGGGGTGTTGTAATAAAAATATAAATGCTTTTGTTGTGCAAGTTCCTTATACCCCTAAGCATACTCCAAAAATAGGCCAGGTGGACTTGGTTACTCATGTGTGGGGTGCTAAGTCCAATTTATTCACATACATTCTTGGGATTGTGTTGTTTGTTTAGCTAATCTCTAATTTATAGGTTTTAGTTTGATTTACTTTTCCCATTTTCATGTAATTTTTGCAATTAGGATTTGGAATGAATGTTATGGGGGATTAGGATGAACATTGATCATCAGACTATGTCTTATGCACCATGTGAAGCCTTTGGAGCAACCACATTCTAACCAACCAAAATAAGAAAGAAGAAAGAAGAATTGAAGTATGAAGACCCATATAACATCAATTCTTTCTTGATTGTAATTAAATCATTTATAATACAGGTTGTATAAGGGTAGAGCTCAGCTACCCAATTTGTTTTCAAGTTTGTAAGATGGTGCCCGACCACGAAGGCCTTTTATTCGTTTGCGCTAGCTTTATAAATTATTTGATTTTATTTAGCTTGTGCATTAAGATGATATCTTTTTTTAGTTTCTTTCTTGCTTTGATGAATGGTTTGGATGCAATTAGGCACTTAGAAAAAAATAAATTTTCTATCCAATTAATCAACTCAAAACTAAAAATTAATAACTCATAACCTCACCTAAAGCCTAGGTTATAAAACAAGATAAAATATTTAGCAGCCCCTTAGCTAGATGTTGTATGTTTTCACATTATGCTTAAAAAACTATTTTGCTTCACTCTTGCTTATGGAGGGCTTCCACCTTTTCAAGGGAACTTGGCTTGACCTTTGAGAGTCATGGTGGAAACACACCTCCTTCTTGCTAATTTTGGCCCATAATCCAATTTCTCATGCATTAGGCATGTGAATCCCATAGCCTATGTCAAATCAATTGTCCAAAAATGAAAATAAAATATGACAAAATTTGCATTTGATTTAAGTCATTAATCATGACCTACATGATCTTGTCTCTTAGGGAGTGTGTTTAAGGACTTAGTCTCTTTCAAAATAAACAACAGCTTAGTTATCTTGCAAAAGCATATGACTTGACTACATGTATCTAAAATCATAGGAGGAGTTAGTTGGTGGCCACCCCTAGGCGGTTGTAAGTCCAAACAGTCGAGTGGTTTATCCTCTCTTATGGAGGTAAACCAAATACTCATTTTCATCTTAGATTTAGATTGTGCCTTGGCCCTCGCCAAAGATCCCTAGATTTAGGTTCAGAGGTTGCTACTTCCCTTTACAGGCTATGAGCATAAATCCTCATCTCTTAGGCATTTCCATGATCTTGTGTTATGGAATTGTAAGCCCTAGATTTCTAATAAGAATTCAACTCAAACAAATAAATAACTTCAATTTGAAAAATATAAATCCCAACCATAGGATAGTTTGGGATGCTTACTAGGCTTCCTAGTATCATAACCATCTCCTACTTATCTTCATTTAGTTTCGATAATAACTCCCTCCCCTTGATCTATCCCTCTTGATCTTCTAAGAATAAACCAATTGATTGATAGTCTTATTTTTGAAATCTTTAAAGACTATGATCATTTATCTTAAATGAGAGTATTCTTAAGAAATCTCATTCTTTATGATGTAATTAACTATGGGGGCTTGCCTCCATAGGGAACTTAACGAACCCGATTTAAAATAAATCTTACTTTACTTTTTCATGTAAAGTAGGGGAAGAATCTCTGGCACATCCGAAGACCCATAGTCCTCAGGACTCCTTATCAAGGTGATTAGATCCATAGTAGGATGGTGACTTTTGTATCTCGAGATAGTACATCATTCCTCAATGTTGTACCCGATCATTCTAATAAGAATATCTACGGATCTACGTGGTGTCCAACACAAAAAAGTTGTTATTTTTGTTCTTCATTTATTTTTCCACAAAAAAGATAAATGAAAGATGAAAATTTTCATCACAGAATTTTTTGGCGACTCCATTGGGGAAGGTTCCTCTCTCCATCTTTGGTAAATGATCATTATCTCCAAGTATCGATAGTGGATTTGTACTTTGTATAAGTCCAAGACAATCTTTCCTTTTGGTTGGCACTTAGTTTATTTCATCCTTAAGCTAAGCTAGCCAACATCTTTTAGGTTTTAGGACTTCATTCCATGAAGGTCTTAAAACCTTTTTGGGTTTCCCAATAGGTGAAAATAAAAAAATTAACAAAAAGAAATAATTAAAGACTTCCTTCTTACCATTTCTATGGAAAGGTAAGGTTCATTCCAAAAAAAAAAAAAAATAGATCCTTTATAAAAACAATAATTTCCAAAAAGCACTTTTTTTAAAATGCACATAATAAAATGTATGCACAAAAATTTTCTTAAATCAACCTCATCTAACAATCTTCATGATTGATATATGTAGGATCTTTTCAAAAATAAAATCCAAAATCATATTTTCCAAAATCACAAATGAACATCTTCATTCAATTTATTGAATGAAGATTTTATTTTTCAAAATAAAATCAATAATCATCTTTTCAAAAATAAAATCCAAAATCATATTTTTCAAAAGTACAAATGAACATCTTCATTCAATTTATTGAATGAAGATTTCATTTTCAAAACAAAATCAACAATCATCTTTTCAATAATAAAATCCAAAATCATATCTTCATTCAGTTTATTGAATGAAGATTTCATTTCCAAAACAAAATCAACAATCATCTTTTCAAAAATAAAATCCAAAATCATATCTTCATTCAATCTATTGAATGAATATTTCATTTTCAAAATAAAATTAATAATCATCTTTTCAAAAATAAAATCCAAAATCATATTTTCCAAAAGCACAAATGAACATCTTCATTCAATTTATTGAATGAAGATTTCATTTTCAAAACAAAATCAACAATCGACTTTTCAAAAATAAAATCCAAAATCATATCTTCAATTGAATGACGATTTCATTTTCAAAATAAAATCAATAATCATCTTTTCAAAAATAAAATTCAAAATCATATTTTCCAAAAGCACAAATGAACATCTTCATTCAATTTGTTGAATGAAGATTTTATTTTCAAACTAAAATCAACAATCATCCTTTTCAAAAATAAAATCCAAAATCATATTTTTAAAAAGCATAAATGAACATCCTTATTCAATTTGTTGAATGAGGATTTTATTTCCAAAACAACATCAACAATCATTTTCAAAAATAAAATCAACAATCATCTTTTCAAAACAAAATTAACAATCATCTTTTCAAAAATTAAGACACATTTAGATCTTCATTTAGCATAACCAAATTTGCTAAATGAAGATCCAGTTTTCAAAAAAAAATCAAAAAATTCAAACAACATTTGGATCCTTCATTTAGCATACCTAAATTTGCTAAATGAAGATCCTCTTTTCAAAATCAAAAATCAAGAGCACATTTGGATCTTTCATTTAGCATACCCAAATTTGTTAGGTCAAGATCCTTCTTTCAAAAATCAAAATTAAAATCAAAATCAAAATTGAAATAACATTTGGATTTCTTTAGCATACTTAAATTTGCTAAGAATCCTCTTTTTCAAAAATCAAAACAAAACACATTTGAATTTCTTTAGCATACCTAATTTTGCTAAGAATCCCCTTTTCCAAAAGCATCAAAAATCAAAACACATTTGGATTTCTTTTATTTAGCATACCTAAATTTGCTAAGAAAAAAATTTCCATTTCAAAAATCAAAACAAAACACATTTGGATTTCTTTAGTATACCTAAATTTGATAAGAATCCTCCTTTCAAAATTATCAAAAATCAAAACACATATGGATCCTTTAATTAGCATACCCAAATTTGTTAAATAAACAATCCTATCTTTAAAAATCAAAACAAAAAAGCCATATTTGGAACTTTTTTGTAGCATTCCTAAATTTGCTAAGTAAAAAAAATCCTCTTTTCAAAAAAAAATCAAAATAAAACATATTTGGATTTTTTAGCATACCTAAATTTTCTAAGAATCCTCTTTTCCAAAATCATCAAAAAATCAAAACACATTTGGATTTCTTTTATTTAGCATACCTAAATTTGCTAAGTAAAGAATCCCCTTTTTCAAAAATCATCAAAAATAAAATACATTTAGATTTCTTTAGCATACCTAAATTTGCTAAGAATCTTCTTTTCAAAAATCATCAGAACAAAACACATTTGGATTTCTTTATTTAGCGTACCCAAATTTGCTAAGTAAAGATCTTTTTTGTCAAAAATAAAAAAACACATTTGGATCCTTTATTTAGCATACCCAAATTTTCTAAGTAAAGATTCCATTTTCAAATTCACATAATTCACAAACAAGCAAACAAAAGAAGAAACTTATTTTCAAACACCTCTCTTAGCATACCCAAATTTGCTAAGTGAGTAAATTCCAAAATCACAAATCCAAAGAAAATCAATTGACCCTTTACTTTAACATACTCAAATTTGTTAAATAAAGGTTCCCCAAATAATCAAAAATCAAATTCAAATGTGAACCTATGGAAGCATCAATCTGTCCAAAAATATTTGAAACCATTTTTCAACATACACAAATTTGTTGAAAATGGATTCTACATTAAAAAATGTCATTTCCAATTAATTCAAAATATCTCTCAAAATCCAAAAAGCCCCACTTAACATATTCAAATTGTTGAGTGTGGGTTTAAAATTCTAAAAATAAATTAGAGTAGAAATCTGATTCAAGTTTATTTTCCAACATTGCAGACTTTCAGTCAATTTCAGTCAGTTTCAGTTCATCTCAGTTCATTCAAATGGCAGCCCAGAAGTACGTGATCACAATTCCTTTTGGGATGGGTTTGGCCTTGCATTGGGCCATCCTCCTAGAGTCTGACATCGCCCACCTTATTCATTTTGGCTGAGGTTTTGAGGGGGGTAGGATCACTTATGAGGGGACCACCCTCACAACAGTCAACAGGAGTGTGGTGACCGGGCAGAAGCCGATCATCTAGGTTGAGATGCCATCTAACTCAGAGTTTCCCTCGCTGAAGAGGAAGGCTGTGACAGTTCCCATAGTAGTAGCAGTGGTTCCCCTTTCTGCCCCAGTACGGGCTAGCACTCAGTCATTGGCTCCTTCCAAGGGTAAGACTACCCTATCTTTAGGGATAGTCTCCCCCTGAGATTGGGTCTCTCATGCGCCCTCTAGCTGGGTGCCATAGCAGGTGCAAGATCAAGCGGCATCACGATCACATAGCCGAGGAGCTAGAGGCAGCTACTCAGTCTATAGCAGAGGAGTTACCTAGGATAGTGTCTCTTCTTATCATAGAGAACAAGTCTCACCCCCTCTCTGGTTCGAATGGAGAGGAAGACATTAGGAGGATTTCAACTTCACGTCCACTTGTAGTATAGTTTGAGGCTCCTATCAGTGACAAGAGAAGATCGTATGCCAGCCTTAGATTAGTTTTGCACTGAGTAGGTGTACCTTACATACAATCAGAGTCCGGGGCTTAGTTTGATTTATGTTCAGTCATCTCCATGTGGGCGGAACACATCGAATAGGTGGGGGCGGGGAGGCCAGGTGTCGTCTGATTACTAGCGAGGGAGGCAGTACCAATAGTCAGGGGCCTTTGCACTCATGGACTTTCCCGATCGGCGTGCTACCCACGCAGATCATATTGATAGCATTCTACTGATGGATACTTCCCATCACAAGAGAGGAGCTCCTGCCCAGAGAGAGTCAGGAGTGTCTCCACCACACTACTCTACTCCAGGCTCACCATCTCTGGCACAGGTTCCATCATCCACTATTCCAGCAAAAGCCATGAAGGCTGCATCTGAGGAGAACAGAGCCTCATTGGTGATCCATCTTCGGCCAAGAGATCCCATTCCATCTACACCGCCGACTGAGGCAAGGCCGAACTCTCCTGCTCGACCTTCTGCCCTAGTTATGGTGAAGAAGGAATGGCGGCCTCGGAGTATAGTAGTCATTCCATTACCATCTGCCAGTATGGGAATAGTAGCCGGGGAAAGGAAAGATGCTACTGTCCCCATGGCTATAGATCCTTATCACTTCACCTGATCCAAAGGATGAAGAGCATCTTTCTTCTAGTGAGCATAGCCCTCACAGGGTTAGTTCTCCAGCAGTAGCAGAGGTTAGATGTCTTTCTGTTCATGATAGTGATCCTACTACCAGTCATCCTTGATCTTTTGTACCTATTCAGTTAGACTGATCCCTAGATGACATTGTAACATAATATCTAGTGGAGAAGAAGGAGATCTTAGGATATGCCTGGTCTGATTTAGAGGATGAGAATGTTAATTTTGATCCTAATGAAGATCTATTGGAGGATTCAGTAGGAGTACACATAGTAGACACCATGGTTCCCTCTTTCTTGATCATCGAACATTGGAAGGTGCTGCGGTCGAGCAGTAAGATATAGCCTACTCAACTAAACACCTCCTACAATAATTAAAGCAAAAAAATGAACAAATAGATAGGATGGGGAAGAGTCTTGAAGACTTATTAGCAGCAGTTTTGGCACTATAAAACTAAGCCCCAACAGTGCATCCTACTATTACAGAAATTGGTTAGCCTGAGTTATTGCATGTCTTGGATCATTCCAAGACATTACCTCCAGTAGAGCAGAGTAGTACCAGCTTGTATAGGAAGGTAGTGGATAGTACCTCTATACAAGAAAAGGATATTAAACTCATGGTTGAGCAGCATGTGAGAGAAGCATTAGCTCAATCCTGAAGAGGATCATCAATTCCAAAGGGTAGACCCTACCTAGAGAAATTTGATGTCATATAGAATCCTAAGGATTTCGTGCCACCTTCTTTGAAGAGCTTTAATGACAGCGGGAACCCACGGTAGTACATAGTGCACTTCAGAGCTAGCTGTTGCAACACTGGTGGCATTGATGCACTTCTATTCTATCTTTTTATCAACAGCTTAGCAGGCATAGCCTTCGATTGGTATGCTGAACTTCCCAACAGTTTAGTAAAGACTTTTGGTGAGTTGGAGCAACTCTTCATTAAGAAAATTGCTGAAGCTCAGCAAAGGGAGACTATAAGCAATCTCGTTGTGGCTCAACAACACCCTGGCGAGTCCCTTATTGATTATATTCTCATATGACACAATTTTAGTATGAAATGCGAACCGCAGCTGTCTGAATAGCATGCCATTAAAATTTCACTGAAGAATATTCATGGCTCAATCGCCTTCATGCTCAAAGGTTTTACCATCAAGACATTTGAGAAACTAATCAACAAGGTGGCTAACTTACAAGGAGAATCCAAATAGTTACCTTTTCTAGATCAATCAACATAGCCAAAGCCACATAAAGCTTATGAGAAGAAGCTATGGGTAGTGATAATAGTAGACAAGGGGAAGCAGCCAGCCAGAGAGCAGTATGAGAGACCTCGAGCTCCATAGTCATCACTTCCACCTCCTCTACCATCACCTAGATCATCCTACCAGTCGCCATAACAGCCTCCATGGCTTTCGCTGCCTCCTCCTCAGCCATATCCATAGCAGCAGTAATACACATACCCACCGCCAGGTAGCTACCATCCACCTACTCTTATGGATAAACTAAATAAACCATATTCATTTAAGAGGGAGGTAATTAGAAAAATCTTTAAGAATCTTTAAAGAAACCTGATTTTTAGCTACCCAAGCCTAGAAGGCCGGAGGAAGTGGGCAAGAGAAATGATCCTAACTTTTGCCTCTACCATCGCATGCTAGGCCATGTTTCGGAGGATTGCTTTACATTCAAGTACTAGCTTGAGCATAGCTTCAAGACAGGAACCATAGTTATCCCAAAGGAATACCTTGTGGAACAACCATTCAGTTCCATTAGGGTAATCTTTAAGGAAACTTATGATCCTCTCAAAACCAAAGAAGGTTGGGATATCACCTTATCCCAAACCTCTAAGAAGATTGTGTCCAAAATCAAGAAACTTTTCTTGTAGGTGCCTGAGGCAGCTCGAACCTTCAACATCAAGGAAGGTTTGGAAGTTGCCAAAGATAACTTGGGGAAAGGGGAGCTCAGCAGTAGCATCAGCCTACACCAGCCTAGGAAAGCCAAGTAGCGCAACCACCGACCTAGCCCAACCTCCAGTCCACAGTTGTAGCTATTACTTCAGCGAGCACCTCTACTTCAGCTAGCTCTTCCCCTAGTAGACATCTTGTATCAGTGGATGAGGGCATCAAATCCCTCACCCCACTTACTTTACTAGATTTTTACTATGTACCTCCTTCAAAATCTAAGAAATCAAGAAATAAAGCTAGTTTGAATTATATCTGTGTCACTTCTGATAGGTTGTCTAATTCTACTCTTATTGAAAACTCTCAAAGTCTAAATAATAATTATAACAACTCTGATCTTCCTCTTCGATTGAGTTGGACTTTCCTTCTCTAATACTTTTCACCTCTTGAGATAGACTTGGAATCATCCGATTCTGAGGGTCCCATAGGAGAAGCTGTAGGTGAGCCTGACGAGCAGGTAGAATCTTCCACTAACCTATCATAAGAGATCACCAAAGTCAACCTCCGTAGTGGCAAGGTTCTACCTCCTAGGGCAGCACCTCAAGATAAGGGGAAACAAGTCATTAGTTCAGATGATCGAGAAGCCCCTCCACAGGATGCTCCACCCATGGATATGCTTGTGGAGGATCAACCTAAGGTGGATTACAATGTCCTCTCTCACCTGAGAAAGTTTCCATCTAAGTTAAGTATATAGATTCCATTATCTTATCCAAAGAAATGAGGGAATCATTAATCAAGGCTCTTCTTAATCCATAGATATGCTTAGCTTAGTTGACCGCTACTAGGGAGGAGGTACATTATTCTAGAGAAGCCTAAGGAGTCACTTTAACAGATGAAGACCTTCTACATTACAGTGGACATGGGCAGATTCAGACTTTTCAGGGTTTATATTGATCCAAATGCATCGGTGAATATTATGAGTCTAAAGACCCTTGCTTATTTATGGATTGACATCTCCACACTCCGAGAAGATCGGATGATGTTGAGAGAATTCAATGAACAAGGTGAGAGGGCTGTAGGTTCCATAGTGTTCCCTTTAGAAATAAGTGACTGGAAGACTGCAGCCAAGTTCTATATCATTAATTTGAATACTTCATTCATTGCTTTGCTGGGTAGGCCTTGGATACATCAGAACAAGATGATTTCATCCTCCCTCCATCAGTGCATCAAGTTCAGAAATGATGGAATTGAATACTATGTCAAAGGTGATGAAAAGCCATTTTCAGTCAGAGAGGTTAAGATATATAAAGATGCGACCTACTATCTTCCTTAAAATACCTTTTATCATGAACTTGGGCAACATTCAAATGCAAAAGAAAAGAAAAATGAAGGAAAAGAAAAAGAAAAAGAAAAATGAAAGTCCAAGTGAACGAGAAAAGGGCATCAAAAAAGAAGTATCACCCATAATTCATTCCATCATATCGACATGTGGGTAGAATGACTCGACCTCCACCAGGAAAAGGCAAAGGCAAACATAGAGGCAGTTCCAGAGGTAGAAGACACCCTGGTTGGCCACCAGCCAAAAGGGGTTATGTTCCAGTTCACATGAGTACCCCTACTATTCACATAGACTTGGAATCCTGAGGATGAGTCTAATGTGATTAGCATACCGCCCAACCCCTCTCGTTTCATTGGAGGTGACACTCCGACAATGATGAAGACCAGCCTCCAAGCAAAGCATGAATGTGTTCAAATCAAGTTTATGTGAAACTATCGGAAGTTAGGAACCAACTCTAACCTCACTTTCCTCTCAAAAGTTGAAGGTTTAGTAGTGCCCTCGCCTTCTAGGAATGTCAAGTCGAAGAGATTCCTATTGGGATCATCATTCTCAAGTCAAAAAATTGATATAGGACTTGAGAATAATTCATATAAAGAATGAATAGAATTGCCTTTTGATTGATACTCGCCTTGTGTTCTTAATCTTGCAAAGAAGGGTTTGATTCCTTATACATGGTCTAAGCATAAGTCAGAGTACTTCGAGAAGCTGTGGAATAACAGAGGCAGGCATGCGCAATCAAGATCAAAATTAGGATTTAGTACAGTAGGTCCAGTTGATGACAACGATTATTGCTTAGTTGTCACCAATCATATGAAGTCTAATAGGTTCTTTAACCACATTAACTCTTATGAGGATGTGTGTTTAGAAACTTCAGATAATCCAGATGATCTCCAAATCAAAGATACTTTGCCAAAATTTGAAGAGAAGATCCATTCAATAATTGACAAGCTTAAAAAAATTAACATCGGGATAAAAGAAAATCCACGCCCGACATACATCAGTTTGTTAGTGAATGAAGAAGAAACCAATGACTTTGTTAGGCTATTGATTGAGTTTAAGGACTGCTTTACATGGAGTTATGAAGAAATTCTCAGATTATCTCCTAACTTAGTAGTCCACAAACTAGCAATAAACCCTAACGATAATCCTATCAAGCAAGCTCCTAGACGCTTACAATTAGAAATTGAAAAATAGATCATTTCTGAAATCAAGAAATTGATTGATGCTGGTTTTAGTAGGGAAGAAAAATACCCTACCTGATTAGCTAGTGTCATCCCAGTTAAGAAGTAGAATGGCCAAATTCGTATATACATCGATTTGAGGGACTTAAATAAGGCATGTCCTAAGGATGAGTTTCTTCTTCCTATACCAAAATTAATGGTGGGCATCGCCTCATCTCATGCAATTTTCTCCTTCATGGATGGGTCATCTAGCTACAACCAAATCAAGATGGCCCCTGAGGACAAAATGAACACTACTTTTTGAACTTCGATCGGAATCTATTGTTATAAGGTCATGCCTTTTCGCCTTAAAAATGCTGGTACTACATACTAATAGGCAATGATTTAAATCTTCAATGAACTCATCCATCATCAGGTTGAGTGCTATGTTGATGATCTAGTAGTCAAGAGTAAAGAAAAGGAAGACCATCTATTCAACTTAAGAGTAGTTTTTGAATGGTTAAGATAATTTAACCTCAAAATGAATCCCATGAAGTGTACATTTGGAGTAGCTTCAGAAAAATTCCTTGGGTTTGTTGTTCGACATCAGGGAATAGAAATAGATCCAGAAAAGATCAAAGCTATCTTAGAAATGCCACCTCCCAATAGTTTAACTAAACTCAGATCTTTCCAAGGGCAGTTAGTTTATCTAAGATGCTTTATCTCTAACCTATTGGGATGATGCAAGATATTTTTAGTACTTATAAAAAAGGATGCCAACTTCAAGTGGGTTGACAAGTGTCAGCATACTTTTGCAGACATCAAGAAGTATTTGGTGAAGCTGTCAGTTCTAGCAGCCCCTATCCCGAGTAGGCCACTCATCCTCTACACTACTGCATTTGATGACTCCCTTGATGCTTTGTTGGCCCAAGCTAATGATGAAGGGAAAGAGAGTGATATCTACTACCTCAGCCATCGTCTGATCCCTGCTGAAGCGAACTACCCACCTATGGAGAAATATTCCCTAACTTTAATCTTCACATCCAAAAGCTACGACACTATATGTTTTCTCATAAGGTGAACTTGATTTCCAGAACCAATCCACTACAGTATCTCATGACATGGCCAACACTATCCGGATGTTTAGCACGTTGGTCCATGATTCTCTCATAGTTTGATATCACATTCATACCCCTCCATGTGGTGAAAGGACAAGCACTAGCAAATTTCTTAGTAGCACACCCACTGCTTGCTGATTCCCCGCTTAGTGATGATCTCTCTGACAAACAAATCATGAACTTAGGGGAGGTTGATAATCATCATTGGGAGATGTATTTTGATGGTGCAGCTTCCTTTCATAAAGGAGAAGAACCATGATCTACTCTTCCATGAAAAGCAAGGGTAGGAATAGTTCTCTTAACTCTAGACCATGATGTGATGAGATTCTCATACAACCTCTTCAATCCTTACACCAATAATGAAGTCGAGTATGAGGCTTTGATTGTCGATCTAGAGTTAGCCATTACAGTATGTGTCAAGAGCATCAACACCTTTGAGGATTCTCAGTTGGTCATCAACCAGATTGGTGGAACACAAGGTTCTCAAACCTAAGCTTTGTCATTTCCATGAGTATACCATGAAGCTGTTGGCCCAAATCCCTGAATTCACCATCTATAAGGTTCCTTGAGTAGAGAACATAGTAGCAGATGCTTTGGCCAAACTTGCCAAGAAATTGGCATGTATGGAAGATGAGTCCCTTCCAATAAGGGTCCAAAATGGACAAGTCTTATCCCTTATTGACGTTGAACTCATCAAGAGACTTTCTCTTGAAGGGGAGGTTACCATTGCCAATAAGGATAAGGAGCCAGATTGGAGGCAACCGTTCATAGATTATTTGAACACTAGAAAACTACCTCAAGAGAAATCAAAAACCCATCATATGAAACAGAGAGCTCTCTCCTATGCTCTCGTGGATGGAACCTTGTAATGACAATCCTTCAATCAAATGTGGTTACGCTATTTGGACAAACATGAAGCTCATAGGATCATGATCGAGGTACATTCAGGTCTTTGTGGAGTGCGCCAATCTGGTCCAAAGATGAAAGCAAAGATCAAGAGATTAGGATATTACTGGCCTTCGATGATTGTTGATTGCATAAATGTATCTAGAAGATGCCATCAGTTTTAGGTACATGGTGTGGTTGTACATCAACCACCCAACATTCTACATCTTACATTGGCCTCAAGGCCATTTGAGTGTTGGGTTACCAACATTGTGGGTCCTATCGATCTTCCTTCTTTTAAGGGTCATTAGTTCATTCTAGCTGCCACCGACTACTTTTTCAAGTAGGCGGAGGCAATCCCACTCAGAGAGGTCACACCAAAGATTGTAGTTTTAGAACCATATATTATATAGGTTCGTGGTGCCTCGATGAATTATATCGATAATAGGTACCGCATTCAAAAGCACCAAGATCAATACTGCTAAGACATAGATTGGAGATACTCCACTATCTACTACCCCAAGGCAAATGGCCTAGCAGAAGCATTCAACAAAACTCTCATCCAAATACTGAAGAAGACACTTGAAGATAACAAACGACAGTGGCATGAGCAGTTGGTTGAAGCCTTGTGGCATACTACACCACATACAGAACTTCAACTCAATCTACCACATTCTCCTTAATGTGTGGGTCCAAAGCCATTCTACCATTAGAAGTTTTACTCCCATCACTAAGGATAGCATTGAGTAGCAAGATCACTACCGAGCAGAATGCAAAGTTACGGTTCAAAGAGCTCGAAGGTTTGGAGGAGAGACACCTACGGGCATGCCAGAACCTCGAGTTGTACAAGGCCAAAATGATTCAAGCTGAAAATAAGCTGGTCCACCCTAGAACTTCTCAAGTAGGAGAATTTGTCCTAGTTTTAAGGAGAGCAATTGTTGCCCATCGAAAGATGGGAGGAAAGTTTGAACCCACTTGGGAAGGCCCTTTTGTCATAGAAAAGGCTTACCAGGGGATCTTATCAGCTTATTGATTGTAAAGGGGAACACCTGATGCTTCTAATTAATGGGCTCTATTTGAAGAAATATTACCCATAAATCAAAAAATAATTATCAATAAAAGAATGAAAATTTCATTCCAATTCATCAAAATCGTCTCTTCTTTCGAAGCATTGTTTGTTTGTCTTCTGAATCTACCATGATGTGTTTAGGATAGGTGTAAGAGAACCTAAGAGGCATCCTATGCCTCCTTCACAACATGAACACAAACCAAACAAAATTCCCCAAGCGTGTTTAGGGTAGGTGTGAGATGACCCAAGCGGGACCCTATTCCTTTTAACATAAACACAAAATAAACACATATCTTTTATCTCGGGCTACTTTGATGTGGGAGCAAGCCCCCTGTGGCACTCACTCATTAGCTGCCCTAGGTCGGGTTAACATGCTACCTTGCTAGTGTGTCACCCTAGTGGTCACTTGTCTGACGGATGTGAGTCCCCGTGCTTTCTTCCTGGCTTGACCATTGCAACCAACGAGCGCCTTGTTAATTTGGTAGACTTCATTGCCTAGTTAGTAAGCTTCCTCATGTTTATTTTATTTATGAAGATGTGAATCCTCGCACTTCATTCTTGAACTAATCATCAAGTACTGACTAAGTTAATTATATTTGAGGTTTAGGATAAGTCCCCAAGAGGCTCCTTTCCTCTTGATTACTTCTGAGTTGATATAAGTCCGGACATTCATTCAAGAAGCCCAGGTCGGATAGCACGCCGTCAAGAGAGACTATCCCAGAATCGCCGCAGAAGATGTGAGTCCCCGTACTTTCTTCCTAGGTTGATGGTTGCAAACCAACGGGCACCTTAGGTTAGTTGATGTTCTGCTATGTCGACTGACTCACCTGGATACACTCAGGATGTGAGTCCCGCTTTCTCAGTTGTTGGTCACCGAATACCAATTGAAATTATCTTCTCTAGGGTTTTGGATAAAGCCCTTAGCTGCCCCTATCCCTATGGGCAGTCTATTTGGATCACGTCTTTTGTGACCCCATTTAGACACTACCTGTGTTACTTTTGGATTGGACAGTCCCCCTTTCCTAGTAGCCACCCCTGTGGTTGGAGAATTTATTCAACAGATGCATAGATTCTCCCCTGGTTCAATAAATTTGTGATAGGTTAGGCTGATATAAGCTCATTCTTAGTATGATCCCTCACAAACTAACAAGGTCCATGATAAATAAAAAAAATAAACAAATAAAACTCTTGTGGGTTAGGAATTCAAGTCCCCAAAGGGCCCCTTTTCCCAAGCAGGAATCCTATCTTTAGGGCAGTGTCAGCAGAACTCCCTATAAGAATTGCTTGACTACCTAAGTTGAGATAAGTTCCCAAATCGGCACTCTCTCTGTAGTCACCCTTAGATCAGGTTCAATTTGTTTTCCATAAATAGGTTACCCCGATAGTCATTCTGCTTTGGAAGATATAAGTCTACTATGCATTCTTTCTAGCATGACTATCGCAAACTGACGGGCAGCCCTAGGTCAGGTTTAATTTGTTGCCCAAGCAATCAATGAGCCTAACGATCTTTTATAGTGGAAGATGTGAGTCCCCGTGCTTTCTTCCCCTGAATTGGCCATTGCAAATCAAAAGGCATTCCTTTGGTTGGATAGCTCTTCCCTCGGCTGGGAAGCTACTCCCTTTAGTTCAGCAAATCTGAGACAGGTCTAGGCTGATATAAGCTCCTTCTCAGTGTGGTCCATCACAAACCAACAGAATCCATAAAAATAATTAAAAATGAAATTAACTTTGACTATCTTTGAGCTAAGTTAAGTCCCTTAGCAGAATTCACTCAATAATCAGCCCTAGGTCAGGTTTGATTTACTGCACAAACAACTGATCACCCCAGTTGTTCCTTATTTTGGAAGATGTGAGTCCCCAGGCTTTCTTCTTAGACTTAACATTGCAAACCAAAAGGCACCCCTTTGGTTGGATATTCCTACTATATGGCTGGTAGACTACCCATTTGGATTGGTAAATCTGAGCTAAACCAAGGTTAACATGGCCCCTACTTAGTGCAGTTCATCACAAATTGATGGGATCCATAAAAAATAATTAAAAAAATGAAATTAATCTTGACTATCTTTGATCTAATTTAAGTCCCCCAAGGGCATTCACTCAATAATCAGCCCTAGATCAGGTTTGATTTATTGTATAAGCAACCAATCACCCTAGTGGTTCTTTATTTTAGAAGATGTGAGTTCCCATGCTTTCTTCTTAACTTGGCCATTGCAAACCGAAAGGCAATCCCTTTGGTTGGATAGTCATACTATGTGGTTGGTACACTACCCCTTTGGATTGGTAAATCTATGTTAGATCAAGGCCAACTCGGCCCCTACTCAGTGTAGTCCATTGCAAATCGACGAGATCTATCAAAAAAATAACTAAAAATTGAAAATTAACTTTGACTATCTTTGAGCTGATTTATGTCCCCCAGCCGCATTCACTCAATAGTCAGCTTTAGGTCAGGTTCGATTTGTTGCACAAACAATCGATCACCCTAGTGGTTTCTTATTTTGGAAGATGTGAGTCCCCACGCTTTCTTCTTAAACTTGACCGTTGCACTAAGGTATTCCTTTTGTTTGGATAGTCCTACTATGTGGTTAGTAGACTACCCCTTTGGATTGGTAAATCTAAGTTAAGCCTAGGATTACATGGCTCCTACTCAGTGCAATCCATCGCAAACCAACATGGTCCATCTCAAAATCTAAAAATTTAAAAATCTGAAATAAATTCAACCCACCTCCCTCAGTGGAGTCAAATTAAACAAACAAAAGAAAATCCAACCAATCTCCCCAGTGGAGTAAAACTATCAAACAAAAATAATCAAACAAAAATAATCAAAATAATCAAACAATCAAATAAGTCAAATCAATATGATTCTCCTCGGTGAGATGCAAATCTTTCTAGTTCCCCTAGCGGATCTCAAATTCTAATCCCCTGACAGATTTCACAACCTCTTCTCCCTAGTGGATGACTTGAACTTGCTCCCCCAACAGAGAGTTCACATTTTCATTCCTAGTGGAGCACCAAATCCTAAATCAACAAATCAAATCAAATTTCTCTTTGGAGAGACTCAAATCAAATCAAACCTCTCATTTCTTAGTGGATGACTTGAACTTATATCCCTAGTGGAAGGTTCACATACTCTATCACTAGTGGCCCACTTCACTCTCTTATGTCTTTGACATGAGTAGAGTCATATTGTACTATGCTCTTGATTCCTTCTACACCTTGGGTTGAGAGTAGATAGCTTCTATTAGTGCTTATGATCGTTTGGTGTTGTTGATCATCTCGGTCAACACCAATACGTGTGATATACCTTGTCAGTCACACCATACCTATTGGGTGCCCTTTGTTGACCTCATTTTTAGAATGAGCTCTCAACCTCTCCATTTATTCATAGGACTCCTCTTATACACAAAGAGTTCTTTAGTCTTAAGACACTTCTAGTGATTAGGTGAACACTTAACCTAACCCTAGAGACTTAGAAGTGTTAGCCATAGGATTAGGTCATGCCTTAGAGGTGTTAGGAAAACTTGCCTACCCGAAAGCTTGAACCAAATCCTTACCTCCTTCTTTCAAGTCAAACTTCAACTCCAAACCAACTTTAAACTCAAATCAAATCCAACTTAATTGATTTTTCTCAAATCCAAATCAACTTCAAACTCAAATCAACTTCAATTCCAAATCAAGCTCAAATCAATTCCCACTTAATTGATTTTCTCAAATTCAAATCAACTTCAATTCTAAATCAAACCTTAAAATAATTCCAATGGATTTCATCAAATTAAAATCAATTCTAAGTGATTGAAACCCATGATTGACATCCATGATCACTCCAAATCTAAAATTTTTTCTAAGTCACTTTGATTTCATCTTATTGACTTAGCTCAAATCAAATTCAAATCAATTCAAATTCAAAAAATTTTCTCATAACCCATTTATATTCTCATTTATATTCACAAATATAAATGAAAGATAAATTTAAATATCCAAAATAAATTCAAAACTCAAATTCAAATCTAATCAAAATTCTGCATATACCATTTCAAGTCAAATTCGTGAACTTGACCAAATCAACCTCAAATCAATTCAAACCCTTGGATTTTATTCATGATTCAATCAATCCTTCAATCATGAAACCAAATATAAACACAAACTTTAATCATCAAACCAAAATTAAATTCAAAACTTAAACCCAAATCAAACCCATGTTCATCCATTGAACTTGAAATTTCCAAATGAATCAAAACCCATTTGACTCTAAATCACTTACAAATGGATTTATATTTCAATCATAAGTTCATATGTGAGTTCAACCAAACTTGAATCAAGCCTTGATCAAGTCAATTGACCCCTTCAAACTCACTTGACCCAAGGTTATCTAAAGCACCATTTTTGAGCCAAATTCTAATCCTACTCAAATTGGATTGAACTAAGCCCATATAAGCCTCACATTATGAGTAACAATCATCATAAGATGATCAATCACTAAAATTGGGTCAAACCAAGTCAAACCTAGCCTTTGACCATGTCAACATTTGACCCAAATAAAACCTAAACTAGCCAAAATCCACCATAAGCCAAATTGATTGAAACCATTGATCAAAACTAGTTTATGATCAATGTTTGAACTTGACCAAGTCATCATTTGAGCCTAACCTAGCCCAATTGGCCACTTGACCCAAGTTGACCCAACTTGACCTAAAAGTTAAAATGGGTCAAATCTTGATCTAAGCCAAATCAATTGCAACCAATGGGTCAAGTTCATTCTAAATCACTCGTTGAACTTGACCAAAGCCTCAATTGGCCAACTAGATCCAACCTAGCCCAATTGACCATAAACCTAACTTGACCTAAAAGGTCAAATCAAACTAAAATTGATTGAAACCAAAGCTTGCAAAATATTTTAAATGACCAACCAAACCTAAACCAACCCATGACCTAACCCAATTGGGTCAAATTGGTCAACTTGACCTATTTGGCCTAAATGAACTCAAATGAACCAAAACCAAATGCAAATTAAATTGAACCAAACCAATGATACCAAACCACTCCAAATGATCATATGAACTTGACTCAACCCTTGGTTTGATCCAATTTGACCAATTGGTCAATTTGACCCAAGTTGACCCATTTTGACCTAAATGGGTCAACATGAGCCAAATGATATCAAATCAACTCCAAATTCTTTAAAATTTGGCCCAACCAAATTTTAAACTATTTCAAATTTGTTCAAATTGAAATCAAAGCCAAATGATCATTTTTCCCCTAGGTTAAGGGGTAACCTATGGCCAATTCCACTTAGAATTTGGTCAAATCCTTTTCATGGCCACTCGACACCCTCTTAGTGGACCAAATGGACACTAATGAGAGCGGTGCACATGACCTAATGGGTTTGGGTTAGCCAAACCCAGCCCAAGGCCAAAATTGAATACCCAATGAAAAATACTCCACATGGAATCCCTCACATCTTCATTTAACACATGGGCAACTCCTCCACTACACTCTCCTGCTAAAACCAAATCAGATGGCACCCCTAACAGCCTAACAAACTCATTCCATGTGATCAATTTGATAAACATGGCATGTGAGCTCACGACCGTCCGATTCAAGTAGGGGGAGATATACTCCCCCTAACAACACTTGTTGTCGATTGAGCCCAAGGAACTGTGAGGAAGCATTGCCAAGCTCTCCCAAGGTCTCCCAAGCTCAATTGAATTCTCCATTTCTTGATTTGCCTAAGTCAAAAATAGGGGAGGCTAAGAAGATTTCCAACTTAGCCAATTCTCCATAGAAGTTCAATCCCTCTTGCAAGCACCATTAGAGGACCCAATCGAGCTCACCCAAATCAAATCTCAAGCAATCAAGCCATAGGAAGGAGGAGTTCAACCAAAGCCGCAAGCCTATGAAGCTCATTTTGGCCAAATAGGAAGATCCACTCTATCTCAAGCCTTCAAGCCTTCAATAGGGCTTTGTCTCTACTAAATGAAGCCACCTGAACATTTGGGAGTGCCGGTGATAGCCTTCAGTGAGGTATACTTCAAAATTGAGCTTAGGGAGAATTTTCTTTGGTCCTTTGTGAAAGGAATTTTAATCCCAATTGAATTTGATCGTTGGATGTCTTTCTTCTTACTTCTTGATGGTGTGTTGAACTCTACCCAACTGAGCTCTGAGTTGATCAAGCCATGGAGGATGGACGGCCTCCATCTCCTACAGGCGAGGGCAGGGATGAATCATGGACCATCATTCTGCGTATTTTTGGATGGATGGTCCTGATTAATCTGATTAAATTCGATGATTAATCCCTTTAGAAACTGCAGGCTTGATCTCGACCGTCTGATCTTTGATTGGATGGTCCAAAAGAAAGCACATAGCGCCGCCGACTGATGCGACATAGGATGTGATAACTTAAATAACTAATCATGTCGCACCACGTTGAAAGCGCACATCGCATCAGTGGTCCACATTGCGCCGATGAGATTAGTTAATTAATTAGGCTTCCTATTACCTAATAATCACTGAAACTTCAAATGTTCATAATTAAATATAGAAAAATTAGAAATATATAAATGAGAGCTCATTTTAAAGATAATTTAGTGAGGAATAATATAAAATTATTTTAAATTAATTTTGAACAGTGAATTTTCCTTAATTAGGGTTTACTTGAAATCTTAATAACCCTACGCTAATTACTCCCTATTCATTTCATTAATTAATTCCAAACTTCTCAGGCATATTTAGGGGAATGACTTTTGTCTCCCCTAATTTTCTAGGAAATTATTAATGAGTTGATTCGGGAAATCAATTAAAGAGTTCCTAATCACTCTATTAATGTAATTAAGGGTAATTAAGCATGTGAATAATGGTTTAATCATTTAATAAAGATAATTAAACATTGTTTAAGTGAAGAGGAGGTTTATGGAATAGGTTTGGGGTATTTTTCTTAAGTTATTCTCTAAACCCCCTTCCTTCCTTAATCCAAACCTAATTAAGGGTTAATCCACTAATAATCTTTTAATTAGCTTAATTAAATTTTCAAAATCAATTTGAACTTAATCAATCCTTTGCTGGGTAGATCCTTAGGTGTTCAAAAGCCTAAGGTAAATTTGAGGAAATCATTTCCAACCTACATGTGTGGGAAGGTTATGAAAGTACTTTAATTATACCCCT
The DNA here is from genome assembly GCA_021442155.1 of Cymbidium sinense. Classification (NCBI taxonomy): domain Eukaryota; kingdom Viridiplantae; phylum Streptophyta; class Magnoliopsida; order Asparagales; family Orchidaceae; genus Cymbidium; species Cymbidium sinense. The sequence goes on along the minus strand of CM038221.1, from coordinate 120,768,772 downwards.
TAGCTTAACTAATCAATAATTGTGAGCCAATTACATTAGACCCCTTTCTTTCTTAGGTGCATTATTGAATTAAATTCAATGTGGTTCCATATCATATGTTGGCTCACAATTGTTTGAATAATTATGTAAGGAGGTGTAGATAAGGGGTAATTAATGAACTTAATGTACACCTTAACCTAATCAAAACATAAAATCAATCTAATGGTTCTAAAATTAAACTAAATTGATTCACATATGTGGGAGATGGGCTTGGACTAGCAAGCCTTTTTTTACATTTTCTAAACCAAATCAAACTCAAAATTAAAATAAAATTTCTTTAAACAATTTGATTCACTTTAAATGATCTTATTCTGTAGGATTGTCTTTAGGAATTAATTAGGGTGAATGAAGTTACATGCTTACATCACTTTATTTCTTTCCTAGCATGCTAAATATTACTTGTTGTATGAAATCATTCATTCATGTCTTTTGAAAAATAAAATAAAATGAAATATTTCCTTTATGTCAAATTGCATGTTTTGGCTAAAGTAAGAATATGAATGGTTATTATCATTATTTAATCCAAAATTATTTTCAAAACCTATAAATCAAAGATGACAAATGAAAAGGTATGCTACTTATAATTATTTATAAGCTTGTATGTGAGTATAATATAAATATGTGCATTATGTGACTTTTCCCTTCTCTTCTCTTTTAACATAATTTTGAATAGGATTTGCAAAATGTATAGCTCATTTGAAAAGAACACAATACTTGCTTAAATCCATTCCTATTCATTCCTATGTTATCCTTTAAGAAGGATCTTCACATTTACACAAGTAAATTACATAATCAAATCAAACATAAAAAATCTTTTGCATGATTCTTTTTCCATCAATTTCTTTTTATGCATGCACATGTATTTAAAAAAAGTGGTTTATTAGTCTGGACATCCTGGGGTTGCAAGGCTTTAAGAAGCCCCAAGTAGGTCTTGTACCTTACACCCCTAGTGTAGAAATGAATGGTGACGTACTCACTTATGTCTTTCATATATGTAAATGTGCATTTGATTAATGGATAAAAGAATCCCTCTCTTTTCTACTTAACAAAATCATGCATCATAAAACATCTAAATTTTCTTAAGCAACATCTCTTAGCATTCATCATTAAGGTGTTCTAAATATTTACATTTGCATGTATAGAAATTCTTAGGATCATTTCATGTGCATGATACACATGTTGAAAATAATTAAAGTGTTGTGTGTTTCGTGATAGTAATTCACTTTAATTAATCCTAAAATGCCTTTCTTATTTGAATATATTTATTTAGGGAAAATCTAAACTTAGGATTAATTAAAACACATAATAAAATATTCACTAAATAAAAATCACTAATGAATCTACTTTAGAAATTACTTAAGGTAGGAAGAAAAGAGAAGTTCTCTTCTTTTTTTCTCTCTTTACAACACTTAGTAATTAAGTGTAGGTTCATTCAAACTAAATCAAATCATGAAATAAAATCAGCCAAATCAATTAAATCATTTAAATGAAACCACTCTCTAAGTTGAATCCTTCATACAGAGAGAACTCTAACCTTAAAGCCTAGCTAAGACATGCCACACAAGCCTTAAATGGCACACACATTAGGCTAAGTCATCATTTCTAGTCCTATATTAGGATGGTGCATGGTTTGATGCCTGATTTTATTTTGTGATGTAATATTTTAGTCTGGATGTTAGAGTGTATGTGCATAGACTGAATGGAAGGATGATCTTAGTCTAATCATTATCTTCTGCAAGAGATTGTGCTTAAGGGGCGTTATAATAAAAATATAAATACTTTTGCTCTATAGGTTTCTTATACCCCTAAACATAATGCAAAAATTGGCCAGGTGGACTTGGTTACTGATGTGTGGGGTGCTAAGTCTAATTTATTCATATACATGCTTGGGATTGTGTGATTTGTTTAGCTAATCTCTATTTTGCAAGTTTTAGTTAGATTTACTTTTCCTATTTTATGTAATTTTTGCAATTAGGATTTGGAATGAATGTTATGGGGGATTAGGATGAACATTGGTCATAAGACTATGTCTTTTGCACCATGTGAAGCCTTTTGAGCAGCCGCATTCCAACCAACCAAAAGAAGAAAGAAGAAAAAAGAAAGAAATGAGGAAAGAAGAAATGAAGAATGAAGACCCCCATAACATGAATTCTTTCTTGATTGTAATTAATTCATTTGTAATCTGAGTTGTATAAGGGTAAAGCTCAGCTACCCAATTTATTTTCAAGTTTGTGATGTGGAGCCCGACCATAAAAGTATTTTATTCTTTTGCACTAGCTTTATAAATTGTTTGATGTTTGTTTAGCTTGTGCATTAAGATGACATCTTTTCCTAGTTTCTTCCTTCCTTTGATGAATGGCCTAGATGCAATTAGGCTCTTAGGGAAAAATAAATTTTCTATCCAATTAATCAACTCAAAATTAAAGATTGACAACTCATAACCTCACTTAAAGCCTAGGTTATAAAACAAGATAAAAGATTTAGCAACCCCTTAGCTGGATGTTGTATGTTTTCACATCATGCATTAAAAAGCATCTTGCTTCACTCTAGCTTATGGATGGCTTCCACCTTTGCCAGGAAACTTGGCTTGACCTTTGAGAGCTATAGTGGAAACACACCTCCTTCTTGCTAATTTTGGCCCATAATCCAATTTCTCATGCATTAGGCATATGAATCCCATAGCCTCTGTTAAATCAATTATCCAAAAATAAAAATAAAATATAATAAAATTTATATTAGATTTAAGTCATTAATCATTCCCTACATGATCTAGTCTCTTAGTTAGTGTGTTTATAGGCTTAACTTCTTTCCAAATAAATAATAGCTTAGATATCTTGCAAAAGCATATGACCTGCCTACATATATTTAAAATCATAGGAGGAGTTAGTTGGCGGCCACGCCCAGGCGATTGTAAGTCAAAATAATCAGGTGGTTTATCCTCTCTTATGGAGATAAACCAAATACCCATTTTCATCTTAGATTTAGGTCATGCCTTGACCCTCGTCAAAGCTCCCTAGATTTAGGTTCAGAGGTTGCTACTTCCCTTTACGGGCTATGAGCATAAATCCTCACCTCTTATGCATTTCTATGATCTTGTGTTGTGGAATTATAAGCCCTAGATTTCTAATAAGAATTCAACTCAAACAAATAAATCACTTCAATTTTAAAAATATAAAGCCTAACCATAGGATAGTTTGAGATGTTTACTAGGCTTCCTAGTATCATAAGCATCCCCTACTTATATTCCTTTAGTTTCGATAATAACTCCCTCCTCTTGATAAATCCCACTTGATCTTCTAAAAATAAACCAATTGATTGATAGTCCTATATTTAAAATATTTGGAGATAATGATCATTTACCTAAATTTAGGGTATTCTTAAGGAATCTCATTTCTTAGGATGTAATTAACTATGGGGGCTTTCCTCCTTAGGGGACTTAACGAACCCAGTTTTAAAATAAACCCTACTTTACTTTTCCATGAAAAATAGGGGAAGAATCTCTTGTACATTCAAAGACCCAAGTCCTTAGGAGTCCTTATGAAGGTGATTAGGTCCATTATAGGATGGTGACTTCTATCTCTCGAGATAGTACATCATTTCTCAATGTCATACCTGATCACTCTAATAGGAACATCCACAGATCTACGTGGTGTCCAACACAAGAAAGTTATTATTTTTGTTCTTCATTTATTTTTTTCTCAAAAAAGATAGATGAAGGATGAAAAATTTCACCACAACATGTATCCTCTCCAACAGCGGTCAACTGAGCTAAGCATATTTCTGGATCAAGAAGGGCCTTGATCAATGACTCCCTCATCTCTTTGGACAAGATAAGGGCATCATATATGCTTAATTTAGCTGACAACTTTCTCAGGTGAGTGAAGACATTATAGTCAACACTGAGTTGGTCCTCCACAAGCATATCCATAGGTGGAGCAACTTATGGAGGGGCTTCTTGACTACTAGAACCAATGACTTATTTACCCTTATCCTGAGGTGCTACCCTAGGAGGTAGAACTTTGCTACTATAAAGGTTGACTTCAGTGACTTCATGGGATGGTTTGGAGGAAAGTTCTACCTACTCATCAAGTTCACTTACAGCTTCTCCTATAGGATCATCAGAGTTAGATGACTCCAATTCTATCTCAATGGGTGAACCTGAGTGATTTAGAAATGGATAATCCATATCAAAATAAAAAAGGAGTGGATCAAAATTATTATAATTATTAGTACTTGGAGAGCTTTCTATAGGGATAAAAACACCAAGATCATTAAAAGTAGATAGAATGTAAGCGAAATCAGTCTTTTTTTCATTGATTTCTTAGATTTTTGATGAAGATACAAAAAAGAAATCAAGTAAAGTAAGCAGAGCGAGGGATTTGGCACCCTCCTCCACTGATAAAGTACGACTGCTAGAAGAAGAATTTGTTGGATGAGCTGTACCTGCAACTGTGGTAGGAGTATTGGACTCGATCGGTGATTGCGCTAATGTGCTATCCTAGGCAAGTGGAAGCTATCGCTGCTGCTACTAGGATTTTACCTCCCTCAATTTGTCTTTAGCAACTTACAAATCTTCTTTAGAGTTGGAGGTTTGAGCTGCTTCAGGCACCTTTAAGGGTAACTTTCTGATCTTAGAAATTATTTTCATGGAAGTTCAGGATAGGGAGATATCCTAACCTTCCTCTATCTTGAGGAGATCATGTGTATCCCCAAGGATTACTTTAACAGAACTATATGGTTATTCTAATAGGTATTCCTTAGGGATAACAACCCAACTTGTAGCTATGCTCAAGCCAGTCCTTAAAGATAAAGCAATCTTCCAAGATATGTCCTAACATGCGATGGTAAGGGCAATAGTTTGGATCATGACTCTTGCCCACATCCTCTGGCCTCCTAGGCTCTGGTAACTAAAAATCAAGCTTCTTTAAGAGGTTCTTGAAGATATTCTTGACTACCTCCCTTTTGAATGAATAAGGTTTATTCATTTCTTCGATAAGAATGTTGTTCGATGTGGGGATACCGAGTAGGTGGCGGTAGCGTGGGAGGTGGGCGATATGATGGTCGAGGCCATGGAAAATGAGGTGGTAGAGGAGGCTCGAGCTCAAGGTCCTCTGCGAACTTTGGCTTCCCTTATCAAGTGGTGCCTTGGCCTTTTCTCAAATGCTTTTTGCAGTCTTGGCTTGGTTGGCTGATCTTAGAAAGGTAATTGTTTGGCCTCTCCTTATAGACTAGTCACCTTATTGATTAATTTCTAAAATGACTTGATGGTTAATCCTTTAAGCATAAAGGCGACCGGGCCATGACTATTCTTGAGCTACAATGAGATCACCCACAGTTACCCTTTGCTAAGCTTCAATAAATCGTTTAATAAAGAACTTCTCCAACTCAATAAATATCTTTACTGAACCATTGGGTAGTTCAGGGTACTAATCAAATGCAATTCTGATCAAGCTGTTGATAAAGAGGTGAAATAAGAGTGCATCATTTGCCCTTTGGCGTTAACATCCATTTGATATGTATGTCTTTGTCAGGGTTCCCACTACCATCAAAAATTTTGAAAGATAGAGGCACAAAGCCCTTAGGGTATTGGATACCATCAAATTTCTTTAGATAGGGTCTACCCTTTGGAATAGATGAGCCACCTCAGGCTTGAGCCAATGCATCCCTCACTTGTTGCTCCACCATATGTTTGATATCTTTTTCATGTATGGAGGTGCTATCCACCACCTTCCTATGCAGGCTACCACTGTCTCCCACTACAGGAATGCATCTAGGATGATCTAAAGTGTGCACCAACTCTACTATATTGGCCATTATGGGAGAAGGCTATGAAACAGGCATTGAATTCTATAATGCTGACACAAATGCCATCAACTCTTTGATCTTCTTTTCCTTTCGATTAACATGATCATTCCTCTATCTAAGCTGGTGGAGGAGGTGCTGAGTTAAATGGATGACATCATCTTCTTCAACTACAATACCTTCCTGACTGCATTGATCCCTCTGAAGGGACCCCCTAGTATCGATCATGTGAACCTCGGTCGAGTCCTCAAAGAGATCATCCTTATCTGGATCGAAGCTGACCTTTCCCTCCTCACAATCTAATCGGTCACTCCATAGAAGCTCCATCTTTTCTGCAAAATACTGTGCCAAAATCTCATCTAGGGAATGATTTAATCGTGCTAGTATAAACACATCGTTGATCGTGGAGGGCTATGCTCATGAGATAGAGATACCTATCATCAGAGTGTAGCTCGGGAGGGTCATGACTTGGAGGAAATATGCTCATGCTCATGGGTGGAGTAGTGTCCCTAGGAGATCCACTACCATGGGGAAGCTCCCCTTCCCCTTCTCTCGCCACTAGCTCTGTCTGGTGGTGGTGGTCTGACTACGATCTTTGCGGGATCACCACTTCTTCTTCACCAAGACTGAAGTAAGAGGTTGAGTAGGTGAACTCGCCCTCACCTCAGTTAGTGGAGTAGATGAAGTGGGATCCTTTGGTCATAGCCGGATCACCAAAGGGGTTTTCTTCTCCACAGATACTATCATTTGTGCCTTCGTAGGCACGGTGGATGGTGGGACCTGAACTGGTGATGGTGGGCAAGGAGTGGATCAGTGTGGTGGAGACAACATCGGCTCTACTCTCTTAGGGGCTTTCTCCCTATGGTTGGTACTACCTGTCAGAACTATGCTATTAGTCCTGTTGGCCCTGATGGCCTGATGACTGAGAAAATCAACTAGAGCAGAGGTCATCGACTATCTGGCAAACCTTCATCGCTCCCTACTCCTTGACTGAACTGCTACCTGGGCCTCTGATGCACTATGAATATGCCTAGTATCACTCCTGGGGGATGACAGACCTCAAGTCGAATAATATACCAGACTTTGAACATCTGTGTACCCTGCCTACCTGTCGTAATACTGTACGTAGACCGGCATAGGACTTTGTCATGTCCCTAGTCAGAGCCTCATGGTATGTATGAATTGGAGGCCATACAGATATCCTCCAATAGTCCTCCTCCCCATTTAATGCTGAGAGAGAGTGGAACTAGTTGCTAGTCAACAACGGGGAAACCTCACGGGGGGAACCTTCCTCTGCAATGTGGGATGCGGCATCCATCTCTCGGGTGGCACGGTCATGATGATGCTTGATCTTATAGCTCTTGTTATCACTATGTACGGTGTTGTGCACTGCTCAGAAGGGCAATGTGAGAGCTAGATCCTACCTTGAAGGTAGGGAGGATATCTCAAGCGATAGCCTTCCCTTAGAACTATCAAGAGGTGTGCTAGCACCCGAGTGGCTGGAAATAATCAATAAGAATTGGGTTGACTGGTGAAACCTCAACTACCTTCCTCTTCAGGGAAGGATACTCGATGTCAGAAGGTAGGTCGATCCAAATGACGGGCTTCTTCCAAGCCACCTCATCTCGGCTAATAGTAGTGAGGGTCGCCCCTCGCAAGTGATACAAGCTCCCTCGAATCCACGATAGAAAAATACTAGATGGGTGGAGTCAGTCTGAGGGAGGCTGGCTTGATCCAAGGCCAAATCCATCCCGCACGAAAAAGTGAACACTAACTTCTAAGAAGCAATGTGTGAAAACTGCAAAGATTGCGCTAACACTCTGAGCTATATGTCTGTATTTATTGAAACATAGCTTGTATCAGATTTCTGCCTTGATATTTGTCCCATACAAGTAACAGAAGTTTTGAGTTTTGAACCCACACTCAACAATTTAAATATGTTAAGTGGGGTTCATTGGAGAGATTTAGTTGTTTTGGAGAAGAGGATTTTGCCATTTGATTTTTAATTTTATTACCCATACTCAACCGATTTAGGTAGGTTGGGTAGGGTTCAAAAGTTTGAGGAGAGATTTCTTTCTTTTTGGGAGATTGTTTGGGTTTCATGTTTCTTGTTTAAAAATATGGATAGTTTGGAAGAACCTCTACTTAGTAAATTTGGGTATGCTAAGAAAAGGTTGTGATTATGTGTTTGTATATTTTTACTTCTGAAGATCTGATTGTGTGCTATTTTGATTTGAAAATGGAGTCTCCTACAAAACAAATTTGGTATGTTAAGTAGAGGCCACATGTATTTGATTTGTGAGATTTGTTTTTCTTTGAAGACGGGAGTCCCACTTAACAAATTTTTTTATGTTAAGTGAAAGCCCCAAATGTGTTTGAGATATGTTTGTTTTTCTTTGAAAACGAGACTCTTACTTAACAAATTTGGTATGTTAAGTGAAAGCTCAAGTGTGGTTGACATAAAAAATTGGATCCTTATTTAACAAATTTGGTATGTTAAAATAGGATCAAATGTGTGTTGAAAAGAGACCCTCACTTAACGAATTTGGTATGTTAAGTGAAAGCCTAAATATTTTTAATATATTTCTGGAAAATGGGATTCCCACTTAACAATTTGGTGTGTTGAGTGGGAATCAAAGTATGATATGACTTGAGAATGGGGTTCTTACCTTAATAAATTTGGTTATATTAAGTGGGAATCCAATATGGCATGGTTGGTTATGTGGTTCTTACTCAGAAATTTTGATGAGCTAGATAGAACCAAACATATGCTTTGAAAATGAACTTTTTCTTAGCAATATTGGGTATGCTAAGTGAAAGTCTAAATGTATTTTCCTTCAAAAATGAGGCCCTCTCTTAACGAAATGGAATTGTTAAGTGAACATTAATTTTTATGTTTTGGAAATGAGACCCCCACTTAACAATTGAAATTGTTAAGTGAAAGTCAAATTTTGTGTTTTGAAAATGAGACCCCCACTTAACATATCTAAATTGTTAAGTGAAGATCAAATTTTATGTTTTGAAAATGAGACCACAACTTAACAAATTAAAATTGTTAGGTGAAGATCAAATTTTATGTTCTTGGAAATGAGACCCCCACTTAGGAAATTAGAATTGTTAAGTAAAAGTCAAATTTATATTTTTAGAATGAGACCTCCTCCTCCCCAAATTGAAATTGTTAAGTGAAGGTAAAGTTTATGTTTTGAAAATGAGATGCTCACTTAACAAACTAAAATTGTTAAGTGTAGGTCAAATTCATGTTCTGAAAATGAGACCCTCACTTAACAAATCAAAATTGTTAAGTGCAAGTCAAATCTTATATTTTGAAAATGAGACCCCCATTTAACAAATTGGAATTGTTAAGTGAAGATCAAGTTTTGAGTTTTGAAATTTGAAAATGAGACGCCCACTTAACAAATTGGAATTGTTAAGTGAGGGTAAAATTCATGCTTTGAAAATGAGACCCCCCACTTAAGAAATAATTTTATGTCTAATTCAAATTGAGATCCTTACTTAACAAGCTTGGATATGTTAAGTGAGAACTAATTATGGTATGATTTTCTTTTGAAAATAACCTCCATGTAACAATCATGGAGGGGCCTTGATTTTGTAATTTTGTGAAAGGTGCTTTTGGAAAGTGTCATTTTTGTGAAAGGAATTATTTTCCTTAAATTTTATGATGAACCTTGCCTCACCAAGCTAGTAGTGAGGAGGTTCTAAATTTTTATTATATCCCCTTTCATTGATAAGCTATGTTTTCACCTATTGGGGATCTCAATAGGGCTTTCAAGACCTACATAGAGTAAGGTCCTAAAACCTAAAGGATGTTGGCTAACTTTGCTTCAAAATGAAATAAGCTAAGTGCCAACAGAAAGAGAGATAGTCTCAGATTCATATAAAATATAAGTCCACTATCGATACTTGGAGATAATAATCATCTACTAGAGATGAAGAGAGAAACCATCCCCAGCGGAGTCGCCCGAAAAATCTGTGGTGTTTATTTTTGCGTTGTGTGTGTTTGTGTGAGGGAACACCATGGAGATCCACAGATATACTTATTAGGGTGATCATGTATGACATTAATAGTGTACTTTCTTGAGAGATATAAGTCACTACCCTATAATGGACCTAATCACTTAATGAGGTCTCCTAACGCATGATGGGTCTTCAGATATACTAGAGATTTTTCCCCTACTTTATATGAAAAGTAAAGCAGAGTTTATTTAAACTGAGTTTGTCAAGTTTCAAATGGAGGCAAGCCTCCATAGTTAATTACATCCTAAAGGAAATGAATCCCTTAAGATTACTCTCGATTAAAGTATGTGATTATTGCCTCCAAAGAATTCAAAGATATGACTATCAAAGGATTAGTTGTATTTTGAAATTCAAGTGGGGGAGATCAAAATAGGAGGAGTTCTTATTGAAATTGAAGGAAATAAGTAGGGAGAGCTCATAATATTAGGAAGCCTAGAGAGCACTCCAATCTATCCTATGGTTGGGCTTTAAATATTTGAATTTGAGATGATTTATTTATTTGAGTTCAATTTTTATTAGAAGTCTAAGACTTATAATTCCACAATACAAGATTATGAAAATGCCTAAGAGACAAGGATTTATGCTTGTAGCCTGCAAAGGGAAACATCAACCTCATATCATAAATCTAGGGGAGCTTTGGCGAGGTCCAAAGCACGACCTAAATCTGAGGTGAAAATGGGTATATGGTTTACCTCCATAAGAGAGAATAAATCACCCAACTGTTGGACTTATTACCGCCTAGAGTGGCAGCCAGCTAACTCCTCCTATGCTTTAAATCCATGTAGGCAAGTCATATGATTTGCAAGATGGTTAGGCTATTATTTATTTAGAAGAGAAACTAAGTCCTTAAACTCACTCTCTAAGAGACTAGATCATGAAGGGCATGAATAATAACTTGATCTAACGCAAAATTTTAATAAGTTTTATTTGATTTTTGGACTTTTTGGTTTTGACATAAGCTGTAGAATTTTATATGCCTAAATGCATGAGAAATTGATTATGGGCCAAATCAGAAGAGAAAGAGGTGTCTTTCCATCAAAGGCTCTTGCAGGTCAAGCCTTTATTCCCTAATACAGATGGAAGCCCTTTCTTGGCAAGAATGAAAGAATATGACATGCATGATATTATACATTCAATCATCCAACTAAAGGATTGCTAAACATTTTATTATCTTAATTTAATTCCTAGGCTTTTATGTGAGGTTATGAATTATTTTGAAAGTTTAGTTATGAGTTGTTAGTTTGGGTAGAAAAATTAATTTTCATCTTAGGAGCCTAATCACATACAGGCCATACAATAATCACCATTCATAAAATAAACTATTTCAAAAATGCTAAACAATTATTTCTAAAAGAATAATGCAAGTTTAAACAAAATATCAAATACATCTTGGTATAATGAAAGAATGATTACAATTATGAAATAAAGAGAATCTTCATTTCATCTTCATCTTTCATTTCTTCATTATTTTTTTATTTACTTCATTTCTTTCTTTCTTTTGTCTTGAGTGGGATGTGATTTACTCCAAAGGCATCACATGGTATATAAGACGTGGTCTTATAACCAATGCTTATCCTTAATCCCCAGAACACTTACCCTAATTTTAATGTAAAACTTACATTAAAAGGAACAAAAGTAAATCTAGCTACACCTGCAAAATAAATGTTAGCTAAACACACCATATAACCCAAGCAATTATAGGAATAATTTGGACTTAGCACCCCACACATGGGTAACCAAGTCCACCTGTCCTAACTTGGGCTATGTTTAGGGGCTAAGCAACAGACAAAAAATCATTTATATTTTTATTACAAGCCCTTAAGCACATAGATAAAAAACATATGATTAGCTAATATCGGCCTAACATTCAGGCTAAAATCATACACCATAACATCCAATCTAAAATAATTCATCACAAAATTGAGCATTCATCAAACCATGCACCGCCCTAACATAAAGCAAGATATGGTGACTTAGCATAATGTGCATGTGTCAGAGCTTGTGTGGTATATCCTAATTAGGCTTTATGGTTATGATTTGCTAAGTATGAGGGATTTAATTTATAAAGGGTTGATTTCTCTTTAAGTGGTTTAATTGATTTTAATATTTTATTTAGTATTTTTTTTGTTTCATATGACCTACACTTAGTGACTAAGTATTATGAAGAGAAGAAAGAGAGGGAGAGTCTCCCTTTTACCCCTACCTTAAGTAATTTCTAGGGTAAATTTATTGGTGAATTTCTTTTAGTGAATGATTTATTATGTGTTTTAATTAACCCTAAGTTTAGATTCACTTTAAGTAGCTCTATTCAATGAGAAAGACATCTTAAGATTAATTGACATGGATTACTATCACATAACACACATTCCTTTATTTCTATCCATCATGTATATCATGCATATGAATAAATCCTAAGCATACATATACATGCAATGTAAATCTTAACATACTTTGATAATCAATGCAAAGAAATGTATTTTTGAATTTGGATGTTTCATTTATTGATTGAATTATGAATGCATGTTTTTATTATGTAAAAAAGAGGGATTTTTCATCCATTAACTAAACACACATTTATGTGTATGAAATTTTTAAGTGAGTACGGTGCCATTATTTTCTATATCAGAGGTGTAAGGTACAAGAAGTAAGTAGGGCTACTTAAAGCCTCGCAGCCCCAAGATATCCAGACTAAAATATTACTTTTTTTAGATACATGTAGATGTATCAATGATTATAAAGATAAGAAAATCCATGCAAAAGGTTATGTTTGGTTTATTTGATTTATGATTCTTTATTCATTAGCCACATCACACATGCATATGTATAATAGTTTTAGTAAGTACACCATTTATTTTCTACCAAGCATAAAGAACTACTTAGTTACTTAAAGCCTCACCGGATGTCCGATTAAATATACCACTTTTCTCAAATACATATGAATGTATAAAAGAAACATAATAGGAATCATACGAAATTATGTTTGATTTAGTTGATTTATGATTTACTGTGTAATATGAAATTCTAAGTCTTAACATGGAAATGCATAGAATGGATTTAGGGGGTTAGTTATTTTCAAATGAACTATACACTTGCAAATCCTATGTGAACCCATATTAAGAAAAGGAAAGAGGACTTCATCTTACACATCTTATATTATCATCACATACAAGCTTATAAATATTTATGACTAGCATCACCTCATTTTTAATAATTGATTTATAAGTTTTAAAAAATAATTTTTTGATTTAATAATAATAATAGCCACTCATATTTGATTTAAGTCAACGCATGCAATTTGACATAAAAGAAAATATTTCATTTGATTAATTTTAAAAGGAATGAATGCATGATTTCTTATGGCAAGCAATATTTAGCATGATTGGAAAGAAATAAAGGAATGTAGGCACATGATTTCATTCATCCCAATTAATTCCTAAGGTCAATCAAAAAATAAGGCTATTTAAAATGAAACAAAATTCTTTAAAGACATTTTTATATTTGAGTTTGATTTGAATTAAGAAATATGAGAAACATTTGCTAATTCTAACCCATTTCCCCATGTGTGAATTAGTTTTGTTTAATGAAGGATACTTAAGTTGATTTTATATTTTGATTAGGTTAATGTATGAATTAAATGAATTTATTATCCCTTACCTATATCACCTTAAATTTATTAACTAATTAATAATAAGCCAACATGATATGCAATCACATGAAAAGTAATTTGCAATGGTCCTAAGAAATGAAAATAATAATTGACTTATGATTAATAGTTAATTAAGCTGGATCTCACTTAATTACTTTTATTTTTCACACATGTGAGCTAATCATAATTTCATTATCTCTCACTTTGGGTTATTGAACACCCAAGTGCTACCCAAAAATTAATTAGGGTTGTTTAGATGTGAAGGAAATTTTAATAATTATTCATTAATCCATTTTGATTAAGCATAAACATCTCCAATTAAGGAAATGAAATGGACTAAAGGAAAGAGATCAAGAAAGGGGCCTTGATCTTAATCCCTAAGCTCTACACTTAATAACTTAGGCTCTGATCTTTATATTTAAGCTTAATTAATTAATTGCTATCATTATTATTCCAATTAGATTAATTCCAAAAAGTGAAGAGAACTTAGGAAGTGAATTAAAAAAATATCTCAATTACATTCCTTAAGCTCCCTTATAGTTCAACAGAGATAATTAAGCTTAAATAATTAAATAAAGCATTGTTCATTTACTAATCATCATTAATTAAGTAAGAAGAGTGATTAAGGCTTAATCAAGTGATTTCCCTAATTAAACCACCAATAAAATCTTAGAAAATTAGGCGAGGTAGAGGTCATCTCCCTAAATACTTACAAAAAGTTTGAGATCAATTGGGTGATTAATTAATGAGTAATTGAGCTAATTAAGTTTTATTTAAACCCTAATTAAGCCAAAATCAATGTTCAAAATTAATTAATAATAATGTTCCTAGATTCTACTATGAAATACCTTTAAAATGAGCTTAAGTTTGTATTTTTTTCTATAATTAGTTATGATTTTAAGAATTTTTAGTATTAAAAACTAATTAAATAACCCTAATTAAACCTTTAATCTATCATTGTGGCTACATGCGTGCATGCTTTACATGGCGACGATTGGTTATTTAAGTTGTCACATCCATGCCGACTCAACAAAGAACGCTTTCTCAGGGCCGATCTAAGATCGATGGATTAAACCACGCTTTGGGCTAAGAATTACAGCAGATCAAGCATGATTTGATCACAGCTGTCCATTCCAATCACGTGGAATGGACGGTGCATGATCCTGCTACTTCACGAGTGATGAAAAATGAAGACCATTCATCTTTCATTCAATTGAAGCTCACCCGAAGCTCGATTAAATCAAATGATCCCACACCTTCAGAAGGAAGGGGATGCATATCCAACAGTCAAAATTGCATGGCATGATAATTCCCTTCGAAAAGGACCAACTGAAAATTACCTTTAGCTATAACTTTGAACAATTACCTTACTGGAAGCTATCACTGGTGCTTCCAACGATGGAGGTAGCTTTGTCTTATAGAGACGAAGCCTTGTTGAAGGAATCCGGTCTTGATTTCAAGTGGGTTTCTCGGTTGACCAAGCTCCTCTTCAATGGCAATCGGTCTTGATCAAAGTTGCACTTCCCGTGGCTTGGAGGCTTGTGAAATGGTTCGATTGAGCTCGATGAGGTGTGATGAGAGTATGGGTAAAAGGAATTTGGATTTGATGAAGTGAGGAGGGAGTATTGCTTGAGGGAAGGGTGTCCTATTTCGATTTGCTCATGGGAATGGTGATGGCTGAACGAAGAGGGCTTGAGGATCCTTAGATTTTCTCTGAGGGAGTTTAGAATGTGCTTAGGGACTCACACGAGCTGATTCTTTATGAAATTGGCTTCGAATTGAGGGGGTATACTCCTCAATTTGCCATCATTGACGGACGAGTGTTCACGTTTTGCTGCCACATCGCTTGCCGGAGTTGTCTCCATCGTGGTCGCACACCAGCAGGGATGGGGAAGCCATGGATCGACAGCTAAGTTCCCATGGATCTAAAGGGTTCTGATTGGGTTGAGGTGAGTCAACTCACCTCCCAAGGTCCTAACCACTAGGTGGATTAGGGCTAGTGTCATGGGGAAGGTTCCTGAGTGAAAAGAGCGGGGATGGGCAAGTTGACTTTAGCCTTGATCCATTGGTTTAAGGTTCAAATCCTATGATTTGATGGCTAATTCCCTTGGTGGGGTCCACTTGCCTTTTATGTTGATTTGAGACTGTAGTAGGGCATGCTTGTGTCGGGTTTTACTAAGCCTTAGGGTCCCATAAGTTGGTTTGGAGAGATTTGGCTTTATTTGGTCAAAATGAGTTTATTTGGGTTAGGTTGGGTTGGGTTGACCAATTGGTCAAATTGGGTTAAACTAAGGCTTGGGTTAGGTTTATATGAAGATTTAGGATGTTTTGGTTCAGTTAATTTGGATTGGTTTGCCATATGTTTGAATTTGACTCATTTGGATTCAAAAGGGTCAAATTGGTCAAGTTGACTAATTTGACCAATTTGACCAAATTAGGTTGGGTTAGGTGTTGAGTCAAGTTCAATTGGTTAATTAAAAATGATTGTAGGCTTTGGTTTGGTTTAATTTGGAATTAATTTGAATTTTGGTCAATTTGGGCTAGGTTGGGTCAAGTTGACCAATTGGTCAACTTGGGCTCAATCATGGCTTTGGTCAAGTTCAACAAGTGATTTGGAATGAACTTGAGCCATTGGTTGCAATCAATTTAGATTAAATCATGATTTGACTCATTTTTGCCTTTTAGGCCAATTTGGGTCAACTTAGGTCAAGTGGCCATTAGGGTTGGTTTGGCTCAATTGATGACTTGGTCATGTTTAATCATTGATTATGAATGGGTTTGGGTCAACAATTTCAATCAATTTGGCATATGGTGGATTTTGGCTAGTTTGGATTTCATTTGGGCTAAGTGTTGACTTGGTCATAGGCTAGGTTTGACTTGGTTTGACCCAATTCAAGGTGGTTAATCACCCCATGATAATTGTTGATTAGGATTGAGGTTTAGATGGGCTTAGTTCAATCCGATTTGGGTTGAATTAGAACTTGGCTCAAAAAGGTCCTTTAGCTCACTTTGGGTCAAACGAGCCTAAATGGGTCAATTTCTTTGATCAAGGCTTGATTCAAGTTTGGTTGAACCCATATATGAACTTAGGATTAAAATATAAATCCCATTGCAATTGGATTGGAGCCAAGTGGGTTTTGATTCATACGTTAATTTCAAGTCATAAAGGTCAATTTAGGTTTGCTTTGGGTTGACTTGGATTTGGTTTGATAATGGTGGTTTATGTTTATATTTGTATCAATCATTGTAGGAATAATTGGATCATGAAAAAATTCATGAGTTTTGAGTTGATTTGGGTTTCATTTAGCCGAGTTCAAAAGTTTGACTAAAAGAGGTTATATTGGGAATTTGGTTTGATTTGAGTTTGGTTTTGGTCATTTGAATTTATATTTCATTTACATTTGTGAATATGAATGAAGATATAAATGGGTCATGAGAAAATCACTTGAGTTTTGAGTGATTTGAAAGCAAATTTGATTAAGCTTAGGGATGTAGGTTGAAAAAGGCTAATTTGGGTATTGATTTGTTTTGATTTATTTTTGGTCATTGGAGGGTGGGTTTCATTTATATTTATGAATATAAATGAAGGAATTATTGATTTATAAAGAAATCAACCAAGTTTGAGTTGATTTGAAGGAACTTTGGCTAAGCACATGAAGGTGGCTCATATGGCTTAGGAAGAGATTTTTAGAATTTTGAATTTGGAGTTGATCAATTTCAATCATTTGGAATCTGGGATTGACTTGTGATTTGGAATTTGATTTGAGATTGGATTTGATAATTGAGAAAATTAATTGGGTTGGGGTTGATTTGGATTTGGTTAAGGTTAAGTCCATAAGATAAAATCAAATGGCTTAAGAAGGAATTCAGAGTTTGAATTTAGTGATGGATTTCAATCATTAGATAGTTGGATTTGATTTTGGAATTTGAATTTGAATTTGAGGTTTGGTTTGAAAGAAGGAAGCAAGGATTGTGATTGGGCTATAGGGTAGGCAAGTCCTCCTAAATCCCTAAGGCATAACCTATTCCTATGGCTAACTCTTCTAAGTCTCTAGGGTTAGGTTAAGTGTGCTCACCTAATCACTATAAGTGTCTTAAGGCTAAGGAGCTCTTACTGTCTACAAGAGTCCTAGATCTATGTTGAGGAAGTTGTGAGCTCAATCCAAAAGTGAGGTCAACAGGATTACATTGCTCAAATGTGATTGGGTATATACAAATGCTATAGGGATGAAGCATGATCAATTTAGTTATACTTTGGTGAACTTTTTGAGTTTAATACTTACTGGAGAAAAAATAGAACATAATCCGTTTATTTTCCCTTCACAATTGGAGCTTGTTCTCTACATTTAAGATCTAAAATCAATAAACTAGAACTATGTTGTGAAGGCCAAACCTGGGGATGTATTTGACTCAAGTATTACTTCTACTAGAGAGGAAATGGTCTAATTTGTTCCAGTCTCAAAGCAATAGCGAAAGTCAACAATAAGAAAATAATCTGTAAGTTTCAAATATTTTCACTTTTTTTTTATAACTATTTCTTATATCAAAGGTAAACATAAGCTCTCAATTTAGTACTCTTTTTTAATTTCTATTGCTACAACTTAGTGATTCATATATTTTCATGCCTAATATTTTTATTTTTTATTTTTACAAGAATGATAGGATGAAGTTTGTTAAGGCAGGCTAAAAAGGTTGTCTCTAGAGGCAATTCTACTAGTAGAACTACAAATTCTCCATCTACTCCTGTTCACCCAAATTCACAGGAGGATGAGTATAGTGGCAACTAAGAACTACCCTGACATTCATTTCATGGTCAAAGACAGCAAACAACACATCAATATGATGGGATTTGACTTATTGGCATGTAGACTTTTTTTTTAAAATTAACGCACTTATCTGATACAGTTCAATTTAATACAATTCAGTTTCATGCACACTTTCTAACATAATTTTGTTTTTAGATAATTAGGGAGCTTTAGTGAAATGTAGAGGCCGTACAACCTATGCAGATATTCAAAATTTATCACCAGGCATAAGGGTCCACATTGAAGTTAACGGAAATGGTGTACCTTGCAATATTCCAGAATCCATACTATTGGACTCCTATTTGGGTGTTATTGCATGAGATCCAATACTAGTATCAATATCTTTTCAAGATTGGCGCAATAAGAGTATGGAGCCCTTAAGAAAAAGATGTTGGCAGAAGTGGAGGTTATTTAATACATCATTAACTTGCAATTTTAAAATTTAGTTTGTTAATAAAATTTTATTTCATTCTAAATTTGAATTTTTTGGACACATTCCACCATGGATTCTTTAATCACTTGGAGTTAAATGGTGAAATCACAAGACTTTTCTAAAGATGGAGTACTGGGATAGTCGTCCAGTTGAAGATATTATAGAATCTATCCCTCCAGGAGTTGGTGCAACACAAAGATGTTAGCTTGTGACACAATGGTCATAACCAGGAGATCTAGTAAGTGGTTTACTTATATTTAATATTATTTATATCTAAAAATTGACATAAATTTTTTATAGGAGAGGGTGGCCAAGAATAGTGAGAATGCAAAAAAAATAGACATGTCCTCACACAATGGGTCGTGTGAGCTCTATTCGTAGATAAAAAGAGATGGTATGAGAAGTCACTCTATTAATTATTAGGATTAGCTTGTAACTTTTATTATTATTTTATACTTATACAGGCTATTCAAGATAGACTTCAATTATGGAGAGTTAATAGAATGTATAAGGATGGCTCCTAGTCTTCAGAGAATGCTAGACTTAGATGGGTATAATTAAAAATTTTAACTAAAATTTCTTGTGTTTAATTATTTGAATTAAAACTAATTACATTTATTTTCTTAACCTTGGAGCAAGCATGTGAACTTCTTGCACAAGAAGGGTTGACACTAGAGGATGGGAATATCGAGGCTAATGAAGGAATATTTATGATAATAATGAGTCCTAAACATCCTTGAAGAGTACGAACACATGGGATTGGCGTCACCCCAATTCAGTGCTTTTCTCATAGCACTACCACCATAGGAGAGAGCAGTGGTGGTAGTACCATTGCTTGGTTTGCTAGACTGGAAGAGGAGATAAGGTCAATAAAATCAGAATTAATAAGTTTCAATTCTTTGAGAGATGAGATAAAACAGTTAATGCAATAATTTTAGATGCACAGTGCGCCTCCTCGCAGTTCACACATGGTACATAAATTCTCAATTTTTAATTTTTTTTAGAATTATCATTAATAGAATTTCATTAATATTATTTAAATTTATATTGACACGGAGGCATTGAACCATCTGATGAAGACTGAACATGTAAATAATGTAGCTTTTGTTTCTTATTTCATGTTTTATGTTTCTAATAATTGTTATTTATGCTGACCTATTCTCTAATTATTTGTTCATTGTAGTTGCTTATTTGATCATTTTTATCAGCATCAGACAATCATTAGTTTGGATGATATTTTATATATGGAGTATTATCTATTTATTTGGTTGACATACTTGGGATGATATCTATGTATGAAGCATAATTCCTTATATTATTAGTCGAGCAAGTTTATTTATACTATCTAATTGATGGAGGAATAATTTTCTAATATCAAGTAATAGTGTTCTCATTCATTAATATGCAAATATAACTTCAATATATATATATATATATATATATATGTAATGTCAATATATTTTCTGTACATAGTTACCTAAATTAGATGCTTATTTGTTTAATTGTTTAGGGTTGCTTTGAATTAAGTATATTTATATAAATAAGATTACAACTTAAAAATAGAGTATACCCTTGAGATTCATAAAGATCCTAATTAATTGAGTTTTAAACACTTGGCCAAATTGAATATGCCATATAAGGTCCATAATAAAATCAATTTATGATTATTTTTATAATATTTATATTTTGAGTACAAAATTCATGTCTTCAAGAGCCTAATAATACAACATAAATTCTAATTCAATCATTATCCATTTGAATAAACTTTGAAAAAATATGCAAATTTTAATGTGGCATCTAAATCAAATAATTATATATAAATAATGAATGTATAGAAAGGTCATGTATAGTTGAATTATGTAACATACCTTAGGTTTATGAAATATAATAATGTAGTTGCGCTCTATAATAATATATCTTTACTGATTTCTATACATAAAAGACTTATCTTTGTAGGTTCTCTAGCATGAAATTTCTAGTGCAACATTTGAGGTAATAAAATAATGTTTGTGTGTAACTAATGAATGCATAGAAAGGCCATGTGTAGCTTCTTTTACACATCCCATAAATATAAAACATAATAAAGCATATAAGCTCTACCATAATATACCCCAAGTAAAATAAATACAAAATTAATTCATATTGTGGGTTCTTTGAGCTTCAGTCTTAATATTCTAGCACTTCACCATTTAGCTTATTCTTGTCTTATCTAACAATTACTCTGTAGGCCATATTTTATAGCTTTTTTTCATCTAAATTTATATTGTAATGAAAAAATTATAATTGTAATCATAAAATAAATATTAGTACAATAAAACTTTGTGTCAAGATGCAATTACTTTTGGTCCATAGTTACTAAGGCACAAGCTATCAAGCAGTTCCAAAAAAATTATTTATGTTTATTTTGTATCTTAAAATGCATGGCCATATGTACTTGTAAAAAAGATATATCTATAGTAGACCTACAAAAAGTAATACAACAAATATAGTATGTTAAACCATCATCATACATATTGTTAATAAGTAATAGAAAACATTTAATCAAACTATACTCTAATCCATGTTTTTTAAGGGTACATATATTACAATATCTAGTGAATGTTATATCATGTAGATATCACATTGCGTTCTTTCTTTTTCAATTTTAGAGATATTTAACTTATCATTAAAGGTGGTTTCTATTTTATTAATTAACTACATGAAGCTTTTAAGTGATTTCTTAACATAATGAGTTTTATAATTTAAAAAGATTATGATGAATCATATACATGAATATCAACCAACTAGAGGTGACCATTCCTTCTAAGGTGCCCTAAGACATAAATTCATGCATATTTTATTTTGAGAGGTAAGTTATGAATATCAAAGACCACTAAATCAAAGGAGATCTAGAGGAGCAAGGTAGTCTACCTACCAATATATCTCTTAAAGAAAACTAAAAAATACTTAAGCTTGTATATTAAATGTCTTAGGTAGTAAATAAGTGATATGTTTAAGTCCATTAAACAACTATGGCTTACTAAGATAAGATTAACAAACTATTCACCTAATGTCCAAAATAAATATGGTGTAAAATATGGATATAAATCATAATATATCTTTCTAATTTCTTTAAGCAAATAAGTTTAGGGAAGACACCTATAATTAGGGGACAAATATCCTATTAAATTAATTCTATTATGGCTTAGTAGAGCCAAGATAGCTCACATAAGAATTTCAAGGTTAGTCCAAGGTAATTGAAGATGTCACTTCAAATCATTTGGGAATCTAAAGTCAAGAACAAACTAGATAAGTCTAAGGAGATATGGGTCATTATCTAGAGTTCACTAGACTAAACTAAGATGAATGAAGAAGCTCCTATAGAGACTAGGGAACATGAAGTCAAAATAGACTTGAGAGAAATTAGAAGAAGGCAAATTAAATTTTGAAGGCTTAAATCTACTAATGCTAAAATCAAGGGTAATCTATGATCACTTAGAACCAAATTAGATCATAACATGATGATATCAATATAATAGACCTAGAAGTAGAAATCCATTAAAATTCATAGTTAAAGAATAGATCTTTAGATGTCTAAGACCATGATAAACTAGATTTAATAAATCTAAACCAGGTGGTTCCTAATAAGCTTAAATTCTACGTAGGATTAATTAAGAAAGTTTATTGATGTGCATAATTAGGTTACATCAGATTGAAGGATACAATATTACTTGGGGATTAAGTGCTTAGACTCTACTTAGGATCTTTAAGAAATCCTTAAATCATATTTGACTTAAAAAACTAATTTAACTTTATTGTAATCTTAAGAGTAATTTGTTTTGAAAAGGCTTCAAATTTAAGCTAATTATATAATCATTTTGAATTAAAATATAAGATCTGGGTATTAAGATGATTCTAAAAAAAATTAGAACTAAAGTACAAGATTTAAGTTTAGAATGTTCCTAAGTTCAAATTGGCTTAAAAATAGGCTTTATTTTTAAGGTGGTTTAAAATCAAATTGAGTTTAAAACATTAAAGATTGGGATGACTTTGGATCTAATTTGGATTAACAGCTCAAGAGCTTAAGGTTCTAATGAGATCCTCAAATTATTTGACTTTAAAACATAAGATATTAAGGTTATAATGAGATCTAAATCAAGTTAGACTTGAAACACAAAATTGAAATTCTAGGGTGATCCTAAGTTCAATTTAGTCAAAAAGAAATAAAATTTCATTTTTAAGATGATCAAAGATTAAGTCTGGCATAAAACATGAGATTAATGTTTTAGGGCGACCCTAAGATTAATTGGCTTAACATAATAGCATTTGGATTTTAAAGTGATCTAAGATCAAATGGACAAAAAAACAAACCTAACTTCAATTTTTAATTATATTTGGTTGTTGTGTGCAGGAAGATTCGGGTCAGTAGAGTAAGAGAATTTGATGTCTTAGCGTTGCACAAAAATTATGCACACACAGCAAAAGAGTTTGAGAGACCTCGAGATTTTTACGTGAAAAACCTAAGAAGGGAAAAATCACGGGGTCTAGCCCACTTAGAAATAATTTTACTATATCAACTTTTGTTACAATTATTATCCTTTCTCCGAAGTTGGAGAAGGTTAATTTACAAGAATAAGTTTCGTGACAAGCTTCGTTGGATTAGCGATGAAGGCTTTGCTTGAGGTGGTAGTCTGATGATCCGATGAAAATTATCGAAAGAATGTGGGTTAGCTGGCAATGGTGAATATGATCGCGTGATGACATGTCCGGCGGCAAGTAGTGGTAGCCGTGCGGCGGATGATGACACAATGGTGGCCGATGCGTGGTCAGTGACGACGATGACCAGTGGTGCCGTGGTGGTGTCGGTGGCAGTGATGACCGACGGTGGTGTTCGACGGTGGCGGCCGGCGGTGGTCAGCGATGATCCGGTGATGGTGGGTCGGTGGCCCGATTATGCTTTAAGATTCTTCGAGTATCAGAGCTCTCCCCTCTCTTTAGCTTCGAGTCCTTCTCATGTGAAGAATGAGGGGCTATTTATAGATTATGAGAGTGACATTTCTATAAATACAGACAAAATCCAAACCACTTCATTAGACGGCTCAAAATGATTCATTCGATTATCTGATGTATTTTAAGTATTTAAATGCTCAGATGAAGTCAAAATTAAGAGATCTTAGGCTTGTTAGATTCGGCTCGTCAAGACGCTCAATTTGATTATAAACAGTCCATATTTAAGAGCTATCTAGAGATCCAACTAATATCCTAAAGTTTTTGATTATATTTTAAATGCTTGATGTGAGCTAGTCTCCACTTAGAATCAGATTGCTTTCGATATCAAGATTCGTGCTTCAACTGTAGAGTTTTTAGTGATATATCAGTTACCTCCCTATTTTTGGATGATATCATCTCTATCATCCAACAATACGCGCTAAATAATTATAAATAATAACTTATTCAATGTTAATGAAATTTTTGGGTTTATTAACCTTTGTGTCAGATATAGCTTGAGAGAATAGATCTTTATGTGTGCACAATACTATGATCACAGAAACAGGTGCAAGAGACCAGCCACACAAGTGCATGAGGCTACAAAAGCGTGGGCATGCAGAGCGGCAGACGCGTGAGGTCGTGGCCAACTTAGTGATGGCACGTACATGCGAACTTGTTGGGACGTTGGTGCACGTGGCCGAGAGTGCGCATGGTCGTAGGCACGCATCGCGGGAGGTCGCGATCATGCGAGGCCCCTGGGATGTAGGTGCGAAGGGTCGTGGGTCGGCGGGACCACAGTAGCGCAAGCACAGTATGGCGGCAGTGCATGTGGATGCATGCCATGGGTCGTAGAACGCGTAGCGAGAGCTGAGCGCAAATGCGCTAGTGAGTGAAAATGATATATCTCTCTAAAATTTATAAATCAAGCATGAATACAATCAGAATAAATGATTTAGTGAGATAAGTTCAACAACACTAAAATTGGGTCAAATCGAGCCCAAATGAGCTCAATCAATCTCAAAAGGTATATATGAAACTTTGAGACACTAACTGGATGATCAAATGACTTTCAAATTTGACATGCTTATAGTCGAATTGAGCGGTTCGATGAGATGAATCCAACCAGCCTAATATCACTCAAATCAAAGATCATTTGGATGGTCAAATCACCAAAAAAAACTATATATGATCAAATAAATCGATATACACCATCTGATGGAGTATTTTGGAATTTTGGCTACAATGACCAAAATGTCCCTCTCAGAATTCTGTAAATAGGACTTCATTCTTGTCATGAAGGGGAAGAAGGAACTAGAAGTGAACTTGGGAGAAACCTGAGAGAGAGCTAGAAGTTCGAAGTTCATCATCACCACCATTGTCGCTGATCACCGCATATTGCCATCACTGACTATCACCAACAATCGTTACAGCCCAACTACTACTGCATAGCTATTGTAACCTGATTCTGAAATTCCCATTATCAAGATTTCTCACATACAATCTTGTAATCCTTCTGTCAGGAAAACTTAAACTCTGTACTCCAAAGCAGATATATAGTGGAGTGTTTTTACTAGGCTAGGCCCCGTGATTTTTTCCACTTATTTCTAGGATTTTTCCATATGAAAATTCTAGAGTTTCTTATTCTCTTTTCAACTATATGCATGTGTGTTGGATTTCTTAATGAAGTTAAGGCATGAAATTTTATTCTACCGTAACTGGTTTTCTAGCACGTAACAGTCTGGCATCATATGTGGGAAAAGAATCTCACAATCGCAATCTCTATGAACACCTGCACTATGGACAACAAGAGTAATACTCGCAATAATGGAGCCTCCTGCTCCAACTCCCATCATTCCCGAAGCCAATCCTTAAACCAAAGACGTCATGCTTCTGCCTCATTTCCCTCCAATAGGTGTTACCCTATCGACGAAGGTATATTAGGAATCTCTCTGGAAGATCATGTTTGTCGAATAGAAATGTCTCAAATGAGATAATTCAGCTTTTACGAGAAATGCGACAGCCACTGTTACAATAAATGCATCTCCCCCAAGATCCATCATTAGCATAGGGAAGTCAAAATGCTTACGCGGGGGCTTCTGGCCATCAAGCTAAAGTTCGTCAACTTCCAAACCATGATGCTGACCTCTTTGGCACTATTAGTTCTACCCATCCATCACTTGCGGCTCAATCGATCTCTAACCCACCAATAATTGTGGATGGCTTGGCATATTTTTGCCCTATTGATTTCACCCATCATATTATATGTGTGGAATTACAACGTTTAATGCGAGAAGAATTTCATCTCAAAGATATAAATCATCTTACCTCTCATCGTGGCTATTAGGAGTGTTCACCTTTAGCTAAAGTAATTCTTCAACATCATATTCCAGTAGGTTTCAAGCTTCAAAGCATCGACTCCTATGATAGGGCAGCTGACTCATATAAACACATTGATCATTATAAAACCATCATGCACATCTAACGAGCTCCTGACACACTGCTTTATCAAGTCTTCCCAATCACCCTCAAGGGTCAGCCTCACACTTGCTTCTACTCTCTTCCATCGGGATCTATCTATACATTTGATGAACTCGCTAAAATTTTTTTTAGAACAGTTCATTGCAAGCCAAATGATCATTAAAGATTCCTCTCATCTCTCAGGAATTTGTCAAAATGAAGATGAATCACTTAAAGAGTACTTCTAGAGATTCTCCTTAGAAGCTCGCCAGATATTGGGGATGGACTCTGAATTACTAAGAAGAGTTTTTCTTAGAAGACTCTATCCTCACCCTATTTACTAATCACTAATGCATAATATGGTTGGCTCATATGCCGACTTGGTTCATCATGTGGAAGCACAATTTTTTACTGACGAGGCTATCACTACACATCGAAAGTAGTTTGAGCAATATATGAGGAACAATCATGGACTGGGGGGGCAACCCACTTGATTACCAGTCCTAATATAAACAAGTCAAGATTGGGGAGCAATTCCAATTGCAATATTCAAATGATGATATTTCGTCATAATTATGATTTGGAGCCTCACCGTATGAACTACGGGTCTTAATCAACAAAACAAATAATATTCTTTTTAGAAGAAAATCAAAGCCTTATTGACAAAAGAAAATTTTTTATTACCCTTAGCCTCTAAACTTTTGCTGGATAATTTTTCATCCAATGCAGGAGAACATTAGAGCAAATAGAAGAAAATTGTGTCTCCTTGACCCCCATGGGGGGATTTTTATAGGTCCACAATAGGGGCAAAAATAGAATAAATTTTAGGAAGAAATTTAAAAATATTTAAATAGATTTTGAAATTTTTGCACTCAAATATATTCTTCCTTTTATTAAAAGAAAGAAAATAAGAAAAAATGGGAGGAAATATCAAAAAAAAATTTAATAAAAAAATGTGTGGGGCCCACAGCCCCCTCTTTTTCAAATCAAACACCACCCATAAAAAAAAATTAAATAAATAAATAAGAGAGAATTTATCAAAATAAGTTTTATATATTTATAAAATTATCACTTTATATATATATATATATATATATATATATATATATATATATATATATATATATATATATATATATGTGTGTGTGTGTGTGTGTGTGTTTGTGTGTGTGTGTGTGTGTGTGTGTGTGTGTGTGTGTGTGTGTGTGTGTGTAATAAAATAAATAAATTGATACATATTATAATTATAAATCCTAATAATTTTTAGCTAAAGTGATTTTATTTAATTTATTTTTGGTTGAAATAAGTTTTATCATCTAAAAATAGGGGGGGCAAATGATATCTCTATCTAAAATTTATAAATCAAGTATGAATACAATCAAATTAAACGACTTAGTGAGATTAATCCAACAACACTAAAATCGGGTCAAATCGAGCCCAAATGAGCTCAAATAAAGCTGAAAAGTTACATATGAAACTTTGAGACCCTGACTGGATGATCAAATGATTTCTAAATTTGATGTGTGTATAGTCGAATCGAGTGGCTCGACGAAACGAATCCAGCGAGCCTAAGATCACTCAAATCGAAGATTGTTTGGATAGTCAAATCACTAAAAAAACTATCTATAATCAAATGAATCGATATACACCGTTTGATAGAGTGTTTTGGAATTTTGCCTACAATGACCAAAATGTCCATCTCAAAATTCTATAAATATGACTTCATTCTTTTCATGAAGGTGAGGAAGGAGCTAAAAGAAAACTTGGGAGAAAGCTGAGAGAGAGCTAGAAGTTTGAAGTTCGTCATCACCACCGTTGTTGTCAATCGCCGCTTATTGTCGCGTCATTGTCGCACCAACAATTACACCCATTCTAGATCGTAAATGTTGTAACTTGATTCTCATTCTATCGATTTCTAATCTGATCTTGTAATCCATTGTCAAGACTTGAACTCACTCTCAGCGGATATATAGTGGAGCATTTTTATTGGTCTAGGCCCCGCGGTTTTTTTCACCTCTTTCTGGGATATTTCTAGTAAAAATTCTAGAGTTTCTTATTCTCTTTTCAATTATCTTTGTGCGTGTTGGATTTCTTAACGAAGCAAAGGCGTAAAGTTTTATTCTATCGCAATTAATTTTCTGGCACACAATATTAACAAAGATGAATATTTTAAGAAGAAAGGGCATATATTTTGGAACATTATATAGATGTGAATAATCAAAATAATCAATAAGTACACCATAGTAGACTACAAGGAATCGATTTAATGACGGTAAAACATGGTTAAATAGTTGGACTCTATGGAATTCAAAAGTATTGCTCATACACTCTCAATCTTTGACCATTATTTTTAATTATATATATATATATATATATATATATATATATATATATATATATATATATATATATATATATATATATATATATATATATATATATATATATATTAGATTTGCTTCGTGACATGAAAATTAATATATTAGATATCTTGTTAGATTCACATTCTCTTCGGTCTTCATCAATATTAAAAAAAGGAAGATGAAGGAATAGAAAGTCAATTGATAAAAACGTGCAATTTGTTCAATTAATGCTTCTCACTTAAATAAATACATGACTCTGCAACTTATTCAGATAAGATATCCTATTTTGTAATTGTCTGTTAACATTTATGTCTGCATGCCTATCACCAGTTGAGGAGCAGTAGTGTAATAATATTATAATTTTAATCTTAATTGGTGCAAAAACTTTTGCTTGATTTGTAATTATATAATAATCTAATCAATTTTAAAATGTTGATATAATTAGCTTTTTAACTCTGCTGAATCTATATGTATATGTGACACTAAATCCAATGACTTAATGTGATTGAAATTAAATGTCCTGATACTGTGAATTAGCCATTATGAATGGGTTCACAAATATGCATGGTGACGTGAATCTGCCCACCTCCACTTCAACAAATCATGACCAGATTTTTAAAAATAGTTAAATTAATGATTCTGTGTCCCTTGTCTCTTAATTATCCCAATTTATATTCTGAATGTAAACTTAAACGATATCATTTTTATAAATATTGTTTGTGACAGTTGGCGTATATAATTGTTAGAAAGGGGTGGATTAAGAGATTATTTAAAATAAATTTTATTTTTAATTATATTATATTATTTTATTTAGGTTATGATTCAAACTAAAATTTGTTCAGTAGTAATATTTTTGTTTATGAATATTTAAAATATTTAAAAGTTATTTTTAAGTATTTTAAAAATAATATTATTTATTTTCAAACATAAAAAAGTAAAAAAACACTTAAAAATATATTAAATATTTTTTTAAATAATGTAAAAAAATAAATACAAAAAATACAATAGAATTGACCCAATTAGACCTTTTAAGTTATTTTCTCAAGATTTTTAGTTTCACAAATTATTTGATAATGCCTTCATAATAAAATATGAAAAAATTTAGTTTAGAAACTAGAGTAATTCCCTAAGGACGACTAGTGTTCCATGCTTAGATAGATGATGAAAAATAAATCTTAGAGAAGGCACAAGGTAGTGATCAATGGAACACTCACTAAGATAAAGGTTTGGATACTTAACTAAAATTATGAACATCATCTTATGTCTGAGATTTAAGTTATGCAAGTGTTGATAATTAGAGTTTGCAAGCTCACTATCTATTTCATGATTATATAGATTATATTTTGGACATTTATAGATGCATGATATTGAATTAAACAAATAACTAAGAGAAAGTCCAAGAATGATTTTTTTCTAAATCTTTAGACTTCTATATGATAGAATGACAAGTGATGTATGAGACGTAGTATCTCTTTATGAGTTAAGGTGTATGTGAAGGCTAGTGATGTGCTTTCAAGCTGGGGTATGTTGGAACCTAGGGTTAATACTCTGTCATCTAAAAGGTTGATATAATTTTGTTAGAAATTTACATTAATTACAAGTGAAGACTATTAAAATTATGATCAACGAGCTAATTTCTATCCCTAAATGAGAAATTCTTTTGAATAAAGAGTTAAAGTTCATCTCTAATGATGTCTTTAGGGGTGTCAATATATGAGGTTTGGCCAAGTTCATCTCTGCATGGGAATATGAGCTTGACTTGTTGCACAAGAATGATTGGTTTAGGGTTTACAATATTGAGGAAATCATATTGAGATTATGACGAAGGAACTTAAACATGGTGGCAAGGGAGCTTAACATATCAGATATCAAATTAATCAACCCTGACTTACTATTAAGTTTATGATGGATGATTAGATTATATTATGATGATATTATTTATTGGGTAAATTTTTATAATTGAAGTATTTGGATTTGATATTCCTCATCTTATGAAGACAAATTTTGAATGTTAGGCCAGGGTAGCACTTATTAGTTTGATTTAATTATTCTTGAATTTTTTTTTTGTTGATGTGAATAGTGAGTTTATTTATAGTATTTTTATAGTAATATTTTAAGTAAATTTAAATAAAATCATCAAACACCCTCATCAAACTATATATACCGATTATTTTTTAGTATAAATTATTTCATAAGCAGTTAAATGTCT
Source organism: Cymbidium sinense (assembly GCA_021442155.1). Lineage (NCBI taxonomy): Eukaryota > Viridiplantae > Streptophyta > Magnoliopsida > Asparagales > Orchidaceae > Cymbidium > Cymbidium sinense. Next base: position 120,738,015 of record CM038221.1, on the reverse strand, counting down.
TGATGACATTAAAGTAAACATTTAATTCATTAGATTCCTTGTCAAAAAATCCATCAATAACATATATGTGCTGAAAGGTTTTTGAAGATATATAAATTATATTTTTTTATAGTAATTTCATTTATAGATATATCATTAATATCAAAACATATAATGATCAATTAGTAAAAAATTTCTAATTTTTTTTTAAAAAAGAAATCTTTACTGTGCCTGCATGCAATTGATCCGACTACCAATGTTATGCGACCATCGAAGCCGAGCAGCGCGCACGTGAATATACAGCTAAGATGTCATGGGCTTGCTGGCTTTTCTATCCCTCACTTCCTCGATGTTTATCATTGGATTCTTTTGAATCAGAGGGATTAAGCAGTTATCTTCCCCGTAAAAATTAAGTAGTTTTCCTATTAATTAACCTTTTTAAATCCTTATAATTAATAGAACATTTTAATGGATTAGTTAATAAACTTATGGCCAGTAAGTTATACGGCATTGTTTGTTTTTCGCGTTTAACATTGCTATGCCAGTCCCCGAGTTAATGATTTCTCAAGGTGTCATTTGTCTCTTTTTAGGTGTGACGAAATTATTTATATTGGGAGTTCCAGAAGTTCAAACATTTTACTTCGAATTAAACAGTTTTCTTAACAGTGCTGTCGAATGTTGAAATCTGTAACTGTTACTCTCTTGAAGTATTGTTTTTATAGCAAAATATTATGGCAATGAAATTTATTACAGTACAAATTCTTCCGTCATTATTAAGGAGCTCGGCTTGTTAAGTGATTTATGTTTGGCTTATTCATTAACTAAATGAGCCGGATACGAATAAATATTTCAAGTTCGATTTATAAACGAGCCGAACATGAATAATCTTTTGTTCGATTCTGTTCGGCTCTATTTAGCTCGAAATAAAAAATTATATTATATTATATATTATTATTATTATTATTACATACAAACACACATCAATATATATATATATATATATATATATATATATATATATATATATATATATATATATATATATATATATATTATCTGAAAAGATTATTTCGTATTGAATCCATCTCTACAGATTTTTCTTATTATCATTTTGGCCATTTGAATAGGAGAGCATGAATAAAATAATTTTCAAATCAGCCGAATACGAACAGTGAAATTTTGAGCAATTTCAAGCATGAACCGAACACGAACAAAGCAATTTTTAAATGAGTCGAACACGAACAAAGATTCGACTCGTTTGCACCTCTAGTCATTATTATGTCACTTCTGTGTTTAAATATTTTATTTTATTTTTATCAAAAATCATATACTCGATCATGTTACAAATTTCTTTGACAGTGCTATTATCCTCTCACAATTTTATTTATACTCTGAGTACTCTCCAATAATCATCATGGAGAGCTCCGGCGCACTAACTGATTTATATCACTCCCGAACATCCCTAAGTGCCTAGGCCTTAGCATGGAATCAGCGTCTTTCTTGTAAATAAGCAAATTTATCAAATTAATTACTTTTTCTTCTAAAATTTTTTAAACTATTGAGCATAAAATTATTTATTTATTTTGTAACCCATCAAAGATAATTTTATATTTGATTGAAGGCAATTACCCATCCTAAGATCTTTCTAATTACACCATTGTGCCTCAACTTTAATTATTTGATTAACTTATATTATCACTATTTTCATATGCTACAATAGTTCATATATTATAAAAAAAAACTTGAAATACAGTATCTATCATATAACCCACATAATACACCTGAAATAAACCCATAATAGTAATAATAATAATAATAATAATAATATTATTATTATTATTATTATTATTATTATTATTATTATTAATTGACATATCATGAAAAACTCTAATAGGTCAGGCACAAATTTGAGACAATATATGAGGGAATTCATCAGAATTAAATATGAGATTATCTTAATGTTGATTTTAATAAATTTATAGTTAAATCGAACCTCTCGATGAGATGAACCCATTGATATCAAGAGTGAATCAATTTGAATTCAAATAAAGCCAAATCAAGCTTAAAAAATATAATAAAAACTTTGAAGTTTTATTTGAAGGATCAAATGGTCTATGAATTTAGCTTGCTTATAGTCATATTGAAAGGCTCGATGAGAGGAATCTAATACACCTAAGATCATTTAATTTTGAGATCATTAATATGCTTAAATACTAGAATAAAGATTTATGATCAAGGAGATTGACGTGAATTGTTCGATGGAGTGTTTGAGATTTTCGCTAAATTTATTAAGTTTCCTCTCTTTAAAACTCTATAAATAAGCTTTTACTCTTATCTTGAAGAGAGAAGTTGTGAAGAAAATTTGAAACCAATAGTTGCCACTTGGAGATGATAACTCCCATGCAGCTCATGTTAATTTACGAATAGCTCGAGTTCGACCTTATAAATAGCTCATGTTCAAATCGTTTGTTAAGCAAATGAGCCGAATATGAACACATTTCGATATATATATATATATATATATATATATATTAACTTGGTGAGCTTTTCTCATTAAAAAATGAGACCAAAGTTCGAATCCTAGAGCCTCCTCAATTTTTAGAATTGTTTTGTTTATTCGAACACAACCGAATTCAAGAAATATTGAGACGAACAAGAACAGACTCCTTACGCGCCTAATTCGAACATGAACCGAACACAAGTTAATGAAAACAAGATGAACATGAATAGGAGCTCAGCTCACTCATGTTTAGCTCGTTTACACCCCTAGTTGCTAACATCTATCATCGACCGCTAGTAAGGACTATTGTAGTATGTTTATTTTCTCAAGGTTGTTGTAACCTAAACTCTTCAGCTTGTAATATCACATTCTTCAATTAAGAATACGGTTGGAATATTGTAATTTTAATCTCATAGTAGACTAATTTTACTAGGTAAAGATATTTTTTTTTCTCGTCTCTCTCTGTGTTTGTGCTGAATAATTTTATAAATTAATACTTAGTTTTTATCTTTTACTGAGAATTTTTTGATATCCAACAACAACAACATTAATAATAATAATAATAATATACTTGCAACATGATCATTTTATGTAAGTTTCTTATAGCTCCATCAGTTAAATAAAAAAGATAAAACATTTTTTAAAGATTTGAAAACAAAATAGTTAATACATAATGAAAATCATTAAATTTATTGAAAAGGTTAGTTTAATAATCCAAGATTAATAGAACAGTGAAATTCCATGCTCACCATATTAATGCGATCACTGTAAGAAAATTTGTACTTTTTCTCAACCCCTCAATTAATGAGATACAAACTTAAATGTTCACACTCACCTAGTATTGACTTTTTTTTTTTCTCCCGTGTGGGCTTCTCAGACTCGGTGAGCTCGTTCCTCTCTCTCTCTCTCTCTCTCTCTCTCTCTCTCTCTCTCTCTCTCTCTCTCTCATGCTCTCATTCGAACCCCTCCTCCCCTAAACTTCATATTTCCCCTGCTGCTTAACCCTTTGGCCTCCGACTGTTAGCCGGATGTCAAACCCTCCCTCCTCTCCGTTCCTTATGTGGCGTCATGGGTATGCAAGTAGGAAACCTATCCTGTAACTCCCACTTCCCCCACCTTCAATCCTCCCTCCCAGCCCCAAGTGGGGGCGCCCCCCCTTCCAGTCACACATGTATTTGGAAGGAGCTGCTTCTCGCCCAAAACAAGAAGAGTAAGTCTCCGTCCCTTTCTTTCATTACCTCGGATTCATCGGAGGTTTCGTTCTTAGAAGAGGATCTAGTAGATGGTCAGTGCGAGTGGAATCTTTCACTTATTGGTCATGTTATTTGGAAGAGGCCATACTATGGTTCCCTTCTTGCAACAATAAGGAAGAAATGGATGTTCAAAGAGAATCTTGACCTACTTACATTGAAAGAAGACTTCTTTCCCTTCAAATTCTCATGCCAAGAGGATTACAACCAAATTTGGGATCACGGTCCATGTTTCCTGAATGGATGTCCCTTTATTTTCCAGAAGTGGTCATGGAATTTTGGACCAACAAAAGAGCAAATTTATGATCTCCCCCTTTGGATCAAACTCCCCAATTTCCCACTTTGCTGTTGGAATGAATCGGGGTTCTCGAGGGCGGCCAGCAAAATAGGAGTCCCTTTAGCTGTTGACAACTTAACGACGACTAAGGCCAGAGTCACTTTTGTCTGTATCTGTGTCCAAATCAACACATCCTCCCTTCTGTCGGATTACATTCCTATCAACCTCAATGGTATGAAATTTCAGTAGGAAGTTATTATTGATTGGAAGCCCTCAGTTTGTTCGAAGTGCAAAACTTTTTCGCATGACGACAACTCTTGCCCCCTTAACCCCACTCCTCTTGTTCAAGCGAGGGGATGAAGCCGCAGCCGACCTCCAATGAGGGGAGCAAACAAACCTAAACATCCAACCTCCTCATCCCTGATTGTGATTCATGCCTCTTTTACCGAGGCTCCTCCCACATCCTCGATTGAGCGAGAGGAAATCATCCCCTTGTTTGCAACTATTGTGGATCTTAATCATCCACCCATGCTTTCTCCTGCTCTAGAGGAGTAGCCGGACCTCGACCCTGAACCCTCTTGCTCATTAGAGCAGGAAGAAGTTAACACAGGAGCAGCAACTATAGGAGTTACGACTAGATCTGCAGCAGTCTCCCCCTCTAGATTATATGACCAGAAAGCCCAGGAAAAAATCCCCAATACACTGGGAATAACCGCTCAGGATGGAGGGACATCCAAGGCATTGTCCAACCAATCCCCATCAGCTCCAAAAGGTAACAAGAAAAAGGGTAAGCAGCCCGCTACTTTGTCCTCTCAATGAACCCTCAATCACTGAGTTGTTGGAATGTTAGGGGTCTGTTGGCGGAAGACAGAATGCTTGATTGCTAGAGGATCATCAAAGACTTCCAAATTTATTTGTTTTGTCTTCTTGAAACAAAGATAAGCACCCCTCTTGATGACTCTCTTCCTCTCTTTCACAAGATCAAACTTTTCCTCGCAGAAAAGAGTGCTTCCAACTTCAACTGTGCTTCAGGGGATCGTATTTGGGTTAATTGGAACTGAAATAGGATCACCTTTGTCCCTCTAGTCCAGACTGCTCAACTCATCCATGGTATTCTATCCATCATGGGTGGCAATCCTTTCTTCCTGTCTTGTGTCTATGCCGAAAATAGCCCTCAAGATAGACTTCCTTTATGGAATTCCCTAAGGGAAATAGCTTTCTCCATGCATGATCCTTGGATTATGATGGGGGATTTTTAATTGCATTCTGTCAAGTAAAGAAAAGAGGGGCGGGAACCCTCCCTCACCTAATAACACTATGGCTTTCTAAGAGTGTATAAACGGCTATGAACTACTTGAACTGTCTAGTACTGGTCTCTATTTCACTTGGTCAAATCAACTCTCTAACCCCATCCTCTCTAGGCTAGATCGAGTGTTCTACAACTCCATTTGGCTTGAACAATTCCCTAACTCTTTCTATAGAGTCCCATCTCCTCTCTCTTCATACCACTCTCCACTCATTACTATCCTTAACAATTCTCCAAAATCCTCTCACCAATTCATGTTAGAATCATTAGACATTAGCTTCAGACTTTCAAATTGTTACTGATAAAGCTTAGCACTATTACATAAGAGGTGACCCTCTATTTATCCTCTCTAAGAAGCTTAATTTTTTCAAAGCTGCCATCAAATATAAAAAATGGGACTCTGTTCCTATTAAGAAACTGGTGGAAAAAGTCAGGAGTGATCAAGAAGCGATCATGAAGGAGATTGAAAAAGACCCCGAAAATCCTCTTCTTGTGCTCGATGCAAAGGAGATTAATGTTAAATACTCTAAACTAGTCCTTAAAGAGAGCTTATGGGTTAAGCAGTGGGCTAAAGCCCATTGGCTCACCCACTTTGATGATGATTTGAAATTCCTCTATAGTTCTATTCATGAAAGGAATAACTCTAACATGATCAGAGAATTACAGACTGAAAATGGACTTGTAGTCAACCCTGACTCCATTGCTAAGGCTATCTTCAACTATTATTCTAACCTTTTCAACAGTGACCACAACCTTCCTCTTTTTCAATTAGACATTCCTTCAGGAGATCAGCTCCCTCCAGAATTGGCGGCCACTCTGGTTGAGGAAGTAAGTAACCAAGAAATAATATCGGCCCTTCACAGCATTAACGAAAACAAGTCTCTAAGGCCTGATGGGTTTAACTCAAAATTCTTTATCTCTACTTGGGAAGTGACTGGGTCGCAATTTCTTTTGGAAGCTCACCATTTCTTCAGAACTCAAATGCTCCCCAATTTGTTCAAGCACAGCTTGATTACTCTGGTTCCTAAGGTAAAACACTCAAGTTCTCTTTCTTATTATAGGCCAATTTCACTATGTAACACCTTCTACAAGGTTCTCACTAAAGTCTTGGCAAGTCGTATCAAGAAGACGTTATCTTCTCTCATTCACCCGGCTCAATCAGCTTTTATTCAAGGAAGGGATATAACAGATAATCTTGCAATGGCACAAGAAATTGTGTCAGATCTATCTATGGGAAATAATAGGGGTAGCTTCTTGGCTAAACTTGATATAAGGAAAGCTTTTGATTTAGTTAACAGAAAGGCTATTTTGCATAGAATGGCTCTTAAGAGCTTCCCCCCTAGATTCATCAAGTGGATTGAGGCTTGTATTCTCCATGTCCCTTTCGCTATAGTCCTTAATGGTGAAATAAAAGGGCTCTTCTCTACCACTAATGGTCTTCGGCAAGGATGCCCCCCTACCCCCATTCCTTTTCTCTATTGCTATGGATGTTCTCTCCTGTCTGCTTGAAAGAGAAGTTAGTCTTTTCAGGTACAACCTTTTCTCCTCTAGACAGTGTCAAGTCTCCCACCTTCTCTTTGCGGATGATTTACTTGCTATGGGAGAAGCTAACACTGCATCCTTAACCTCTCTCAAGCAATGCCTTATCAGCCTAAAGGATTATTTAGGTCTGGAAATGAATTCGAAAAAGTCAGTAATCTATTTTTCTAAAGTCACAAGGCGGTAGGAAGCTCTCAGTGATATTCTTAATATTAAGATGGGCTCCCAACCTATGAAGTACCTTGGCCTTCCTCTTATCCCTGGGCCCCTTAGACTGATTCATTTTAATACACTCTTTGATAAACCGCAGGCTTGGTTGGCTGGGTGGAAATGCAAATTCCTCTTGTATGGCAGTAGATACCAATTGATCCGTTCATCCATAAATAATCTCCTTTCCTGCTGGTTCAGGTCTGTTGCTATCCTTGAGGGTGTTATCAAATGTATAAGCTCCCTGTAATAAAATTTCTTTTTCCATAGTGGAGAGATCAAGCGCCTTCATACCATCTCTTAGGCCAAGACAACCCTGCCCAGGGACAAAGGGGGAACTGACCTCCTTTCAGCACACTCACTAAACCTCTTATGTAAAACCAAAGTCCTATGGTGGATGCTTTGGTTAGAGTCCTTTTTTTCAAAATGGTGTAATCAAAAATATGGGTGGATATGGAACTCTGCTCATACTAAGGTCTCTCCCTTATGGAAGGAGCTTAATACTATTGCTATGAGATTTAAGGAGAAATTTGTTTACCACGTAGGTGATGGATCCTTCTTTTCTTTATTCAATGATCCCTGGTGTAGAGGCAAAAGCTTGCTAAACATAATGGGGCCTAACAGTTATAGTTTTTTTGGCTTACCAATGGACGCTAAGCTCAGTTCCATCATCTACTGTGGGCAATGGAGGCTTCCCTCTAGGCTGTCAATTGTTTCCCCTTCATGTTGTGCTCTTATAAAATATATTTCTCTAAAGGGAGGGGGGATTGGATTTCCTGGGGCATTAGCAAGAGTCCCTCTAACTCTGATATTAAGAAAGCAATCCTAATTCGGATTGCCACAAAGAGATCTCGTTTAAGGGGCATGCAATTAATTTTGCTCCTTTTTGTTGGGTGGGGGGCTAAAAACCTCTGACACCCTCCATAAAAGAGGTTTGGGTACAACTCTCTCCTGCTGCTTTTGTCACTCAATGTTGGAATCCCACGATCATCTTTTCTTTAAATGTACGTTCTCTATGGACATACTTAGAGCTATTCTCCCTGACGGTAGCTACTATCTAATGCACTTCATCCTAAAGCAAATTCTCAGTAATGTGTGCCCCCCTCTTCATAATGTTATCAAGAGGCTTCATAGATTAATCATTGCTGCCTCGGTTTACTCCATATGGCGTGAACAGAATAGTCGGGTTTTCTCCTCTGCCCAGTCCTCTCTCTCCTCCCTAGCTGCACTAATTCGTAGACAGATTGCATTCAAAATTGCAAGATGGAACTTGAAGGACTCTTGGCCAACTCATGTTACAAGCCTCCTGAAACTCTGAAAAGACTATATGGTTTTTTGATTTCTCTTTAAGCCCTCTCGTCGCACTCTTCTGGTTTTTTTTGGGTTACTGCAGGCTTTTTGACTATTCTTTTGGGGACGTCTGGACAATGATGACTTGCTGGATATGGGGATCCTGATTTCTTTTTGGGGACGTCTGGGGGCGGGGGGCTGAAAACCTCTGACGCCCTCCATAAAAGAGGTTTGGGTACAACTCTCTCATGCTGCTTTTGGCACTCAATGCTGGAATCCCACGATCATCTTTTCTTTGAATGTACTTTCTCTATGGAGTTACTTAGAGTTGTTCTCCCTAACGGTAGCTACTATCTAATGCACTTCACCCTGAAGCAAATTCATGTGTGCCCCCCTCTTCATAATGTTATCAAGAGGCTCATAGATTAATCATTCGCCTTTTACTCCATATGGCGTGAACGGAATAGTCGGGTTTTCTCCTCCGCCCAGTCATCTCTCTCCTCCCTAACTGCACTAATCCGCAGACAGGTTGCATTCAAAATTGCAAGATGGAACCTGAAGGACTCTTGGCCAACTCATGTTACAAGCCTCCTGAAACTCTGGAAAGACTATATGGTTTTCTAATTTCTCTCTAAGCCCTCTCGTCGCACTCTTCTGGTTTTTTTTGGGTTACTGCAAGCTTTTTGAATATTTTTTTGGGGACGTCTGGACGATTATGACTTGCTGGATATAGGGATCCTGATTTCTTTTGTTCATGATCGTGGCCCCAGTCTAGATGACCTTCCCTGCAACCAAGTTAGCAATCTGATTTATTCTCCTTTGGATGGGCGAAGGTAACCACTGGTGGGCTGCCCCTTTTGCCTTCTCCTAGGGGAAGCAATGCTTTTTGCTCTTCAGGCTTTGTTTTATGTCTGAGTCCCTGTCCCTTTTCTCCTCCTTTCACCTGGTTTTATTGGTTATTTGATTAGGTGATTTTTGTGATAATTTTCACAAAGTTTTGTTTACTGTCAATTAGTCTCTAGGACTCTTTGGAATTATACATGTAACTATCTTATATATTTGAAATATATTGGGCCTTGGCTCTTAACTTTTTTCAAAAATGAGATCCAAACTTAACGTACAATCATGCATGCAATGCAATCAATAAAAATTATAATAATATTTACAGGTGGAAAGAAAGGAATCTGCCGCACAAAAAAATAGGAATCCACGTAGTCGTAATCAGCACAGAACAAGGGGAGATGATAACCCATGCAGCTCATGGCTTCTTCCAGCGTCGCCACTCGGAGCTCACGGGCATTTTAGATGCCTCTGCACACGTGTGCCATCGTGCTTCTCCTGTCAAGTGCGACCAAGGGTAACAACCGAGCAAGTTCTCTTTTATCGTATTATTTGTTCTTTATCTGACCTGATTAATTAACACGTCGTTGGAAGGTTCAGCTGAGGATTCTTCGTTTCAATTTGGTTTTATTTTATGCAATTATTTATGAGTTCTGAGCTTTTGAGATAAGAGATGCTTTGGCGTCATTGAGTTATTAAATTTATGTGTAATTGTTTTATTTGTTTTTGTTTTTTTTTTTTTTTTTGCCTTTTGTACTTTGTAGAATATGAAAACTATATAGTGAAGAAGGCACACTATATCCTGTGATTTGTACCACAATAATTCTGACATATCTAAATTATCAATATTAATTGACTTGTGCCGACAGTAGCTCATCCTTCATCCGTGTCCCGATATGGGTGTGGCGAGAGTGATAATGAGAAGGTTGATTTGGACTTAAAAATTAAATTTATTTGTGTTAAAAATGATCAATCTGTCTTTAGAGTTGACAGGAGCTAAAAATCAAATAATTTTGAATGAATTATTATTAGAGTCAAATAAGTCAAGTTTTTATTTTTAATAACTTGTACTTTGTTTGATTTTTCTTCCATGTACCTGAAATGATTTTTGATGCCCATAGTGGTAGTATTATTTGACTTTTACTTAATGACTTTTACTTATATTAGAGTCAAATTCTTCATTTTACTTTGAAATTTTACTTTCCATCATGTCAAACATATAAAAAGTTAAAATACACTGAATTCACTTCACATTCAAAACAAATAGCTCCTTAATGAATTAATAAAATCTTTATTACTGTTTAATGCATGACATAAGTTTCATAAAGTGTATCAAGATATTAGCTAGATGTATGATCTTAAACAATATTACAATTAATAAAGCTCTTAAGTGCAGTTGATTAGATAAAAAAAAATATAGAACCACCATAGCACTAAGAATGGAGGGTATTAAACAAATTTAGAGTTATTTAAAATAAAATTGAGACTTCAAGATTACTAAGGTTAGTCTAAATAAATTTATCTTACTAATGGTTATTTTAACTAGTTAGCTTCAATAAGATTGAGGTTGGTCGGGCAAGGTAAAATGGAAATGAGCAAATCAACTACATATGATAAAATATAAATGATATTCAATCAATTTAGTTAAGTTAAAGTGAAAACTTCTTTTAATTTTAAAGTTGATTAAATTATTAGGAATAACTGATATGTCATCAATTTAAATTATAGTTATTAACAATGATTTAAACCACTATAATGTTAATAAAATTATACCAATTTAAATCATATTGCTAAATATTATAATTAATACTGATTTAGACAATCATTGCTATAATGCATTGCCATTAAGTTTGAATTTAGATATATTAAGGCTCTGACCATTAAATATGCTAATGTTTTGATTCATTTGGAAGATGGCATATGACATCTATTTTGTTGATACGTATATAATAACTCATTATGATTAGATGTCACCCACCATGATTTGACTAACTCAAAATGAACCATTTGACATAATGCTAAAAAAAAGTTTAAAATTATGTCCCTTGAGCTATTTCACTTACAAGTGTTTGGAAAATATTAGCCTGTAAGAGTAAGTATTAGCCAAGAAGATATACTGATGATGATCTAATTTTATTTATTGAAGGTTCTTGAGATAAGTAACACATGTGAACTCTAGTATTGCAATAAAATATGTGCACTTAAATAGTCATTCATTTGTTAGTATGAAGAGATGTCCTGCTACCTACAAAATAGTTTCTAATACAAATATAATTTTTTTCAACATCATAAATTGGTGATTAAGAATTTTATTTAGATGACTAAATATTAGAAAGAAGTTTTGAATGTTTTGTACTCTTTATTTGTGCTATTTTGGGAATCCCTTATAAGAAAATTACACTTCAATGGATCCACAATAACCCGATCTATAACATTATTCTTTCTTAATTTATGATGGTTTCGTCTAACAGCATCGTCAATTATCCATCCGATAAAAGAAAAAAAAATAAAAGTTAGTACAAATTAAATATTTGATATTTGCTTATTTAAATAATATAATAATCCAGAGTATTTAAAATTCTCTAAGTTGTTTGAATTTAACATTCTACAATGCCTATGGACCATATATGTATTGCAAATTTTTATTACCACAAAATTTACTCTATCTTTTCATAGTATTATGGCATTATCATGTTCATGGTCTTGCATCTCAACTTATAAAAACTAGCATAAGTAATTGAATTATGCCTCTAGTTGGGCCATACCTTGCCTAGGATGGTCATTTATGGATGACATAGATTGAGGAATTATATACTTAATTAGCCAAAGCTTTGTAATGTACTTTACAACATAAATTGAGAATTATATGCATTTCAGCCCAAGTATAGCTATCACATTTGAGCATGACTTATGATGAATTTTATATAATTTTAAGGTCCAATATATATTTTTATGATATTCTATCATTAAAATTAAAAGTATATATATATATATATATATATATATATATATATATATATATATATATATATATATATATATATATATATATATATATATATATATATATATATATATATATATATATATATATATAGCCACTTTGTAACCTTGGTTATCAATTATGATTCATTCATACTTTTTTACTACTGTATTTCATTTAAATCTTTTATGAATAATGCAATGATGTGATGGTAAATAACACATAAGCACTTTGATAGAGAGTTCTCATACTTGCTTTAGAGAATCATTAAAACATTTAAAATCATTCGTAGTAAAAATCTTATACCTAAAATAGAGTCAACATAATACAGTCTCTTTTAATGCACTGTGCATATCACCTCTTCTTTCATATTTTTAACGTCATCATGTGCTAATTAAAAATTTTGACCTAATTAATGCTACTTGTCAAATTTATTGTGTCATATAATAACTTAATATTTGAAATTCCAAAGTTTTTTTCAATAAGTTCTTTAAAGTAGTGCTAATGTTTTACATAATAAAAGATTTCTTAACAACTACAAACAAAAACTAGGATCTTTATCCTTTATTCTACTAAATCTCTTCTTAATTATATAGGTTTGATTAATTCATGGAAATAATGAAGGAACCTTAATTGTAACTCATTATATTCTAACTCAATAATAGCAAAGGAAAGTGGGAATAAGTCATTATTCATATATACTTAGTTAGCTTGAATGTTCAAGCCATTCTAAAGATAGAGAGATAATATCTAGCTCTAATGTAGTATACATGATCCAAATATAATATGAGATATGCATTTACTTGTATTTTATGTTCAAAATCATGAAACACACACACACACACACACACACATATGTAATTATAAATTATTAGTCTATTGATAGTAATCATCCCAACTTTCAAATATTAATTTGATACCATTTCATCTAGCATCTTATATTTTAATACAAACACTTTGATAAAAAAATATTACTAGATGTATCATAAAATTCTTTCGAGTTTTAAAATGAGTTATTAATAAGTAATTTAGAGTATGCAGTACGGATCTTTGATGTACATTGATTTTTATCACTACTCGATGAGTACATATATGTAGACTACCAATCCATGATATTCTTTATGTTCTACATAAGAGTTTAGACTTAGATACATACAAGTGCCAATAACATGGATATGATTCATGCTTTTGTTACATACACTCAACTATTAGTCTGTTCCTATTTAAATAGGTCTTATAGTACTTAATATTATTAATGATGTACCAATTAGTTCACACACATTATAGCTTCAACTTTACAAAAAAAAATGATTTATTATTGATGGATAATTTTGTTAATATGGGTGTGAAATTCATAAAAAAATATTAATCATAAATTTAATAATAAAAATTTTTTGTTTATAAAATCCTCATTAAAAATTATTTTTCTTTAATAATTTATCAAAAATTTCGGCATAGGATTTACGACAACAATTTCTTTAGAAATATTACCAATGAAAATTTTGCCATAGAAGTGCAAATATTTCAATAAGTTTTATGATGAAATTTGTTATCAACTAAATGTGATATCAAATTTATAACAAAATTGTATTTCTAGTTATCAATAACCTATAACACAAACAAAAAGGAAGAAATTAAAATTTTATAATTTTACTAAATCTTGTAATACAGAAGCCTATCTTTATAATAAGTGATATTATATAAGATGCATTTTTATGAATATTTGCAAAAGAGTACATCACGAATAACTCAAAATAAAATTCAAATTATTAGGTAATAAAAATAAAGAAGTTTTGGAGAACTATACAAATAAGTATGTGGTGAAAATTATCTTTCTTCTTATACACTTCCATCTTCAGTCTATGTAGATAAAATGAAGATAGAAATATACTTTTCGTTTGCACACCACGTAGATCACAGATATTTTTATTAGGGTGATTGGGTATGACATTGAGGAGTAGTGTACTATCTCAAAAGATAGAAGTCACCATCTTACAATGGACATAATCACCTAATAAGGACTCCTAAGGATAATGGGTCTTCGAATGTACCAAAGATTCTTCCCCTACTTTACATGGAAAAGCAAAGTATGGTTTATTTTAAATCGGGTTCGTTAAGTTCTCTATGGAAGCAAGCCCCCATAGTTAATTACATCTTAAGGAATGAGATTCCTTAAGAATACACTCGATTAAGGTAAATGATCATTGTCTCCAAAGATTTCAAGGATAGGACTATCAATCAATTGGTTATTTTTGGAAGATCAAGTGGGATTAGAGCAAAAAAGGAAAGAGTTATTTTTGGAACCAAAAGGAGATAAGTAGGGGATGCTCATGATATTAGGAAGCCTAGTGAGCATCCCAAACTATCCTATGCTTAAGCATTACATTTTTGAAATCGAGGTGAATTATAGTTTGAGTTGAATTTTAATTAGAAATTTAGGGCTTATAATTCCACTACACAAGATCGTGAAAATACCTAAAAGGTGAGGATTTACACTTGTAGCCTACAAAGGGAAACAACAACCTCAGATCTAGGAAACTTTGGTGAGGGCCAAAGTATGACCTAAATCTAAGGCAAAAATGGGGATATAGTTTACTTCTACAAGAGAGGATAAACCACCCGACTGTTGGACTTACAACCGCCTAGGGATGGCTGCCAACTAACTCCTCCTACGATTTTAAATATATGTAGTCAAGTCATATGCTTTTGCAAGATAGGTAAGTTATTGTTTATTTAGAAAGAAGATTAAGTCCCTAAACACACTCTTTAAGAGACTAGATCATGAAGGGCATGCATAATGACTTAATCTAATGTAAATTTTTGTTAAGTTTTATTTTTCATTTTTTTGGATAATTAATTTGATAGAGGCTATGGGATTCATATGCCTAATACATGAGAAATTAGTTATGGGCCAAAATAAGAAAGAATGAGGTGTGTTTCCACCATGGCTCTCAAAGGTCAAGTCATATTCTCTAGCAAAGGTAGAAGCCCTCCATAAGCAAGAGTGAAGCAAGATGATTTTATATGCATGATGTGAAATATACAACATCTAACTAAGGGGTCGCTAAATCTTTTATCTTGATTTTTATAGCCTAGGCTTTAGGTGAGGTTATGAGTTATTTATTTTTTATTTTGAGTTGATTAATTAGATAGAAAATTTATTTTTTCTTAGGATCCTAATTGCATTCAGGCCATTCAGCAAAAGCAAAGAAGAAACTAGAAAAAATATGTCATCTTAATGCACAAGCTAAACAAACCATCAAACAATTTTTATAAAGCTAGCGCAAAATAACAAGAAGCCTTTGTGGTCAAGCTCCACCACACAAACTCGAAAAGAAATATGGGTAGCCGAGATATACCCTTATACAACCCAGATTATAAATGTATAATTACAATTTAGAAAGAATTCATGTTATGGGGGTCTTCATTCTTCATTCTTCATTCCTCATTTCTTTTTTTCTTTCTTTCTTTCTTTCTTTCTTCTTTCATCTTTCTTCTTTCCTTTCTTCTTTTGGTTGGTTGGAATGTGGATGCTCCAAAGGCTTCACATGGTAAATAAGGCATATTCTTATGATCAATGTTCACCTTCACTTCCCCATAACACTCATTCCAAATCTTAATTATAAAATTACATGAAAATGAGAAAAGTAAATCTAACTAAAACCTTTAAAATAGAGATTACTTAAACACACGACACATCCCAAGCATGTATATGAAGAAGTTGAACTTAGTACCCCACACATGCGTAACCAAGTCCACCTAGCCTATTTTAGATTATACTTAGGGGTATAAGCAACCTGCACAACAAAAATATTTATATTATTACAGCACCCCTTAAGCACAATCTCCTGTAGAAGATAATGATTAGACTAAGATTGTCCTACCATTCAGTCTTCACATACATACCCTAACATCTAGTCTAGAAACATTACATAACAAAATAAAATTAGGCATCTAACCATGCACCGCCCTAAGATAGAGCTAGAAATAATGACTTAGCCTAATGTGTGTGTCATTTAAGGCTTGTGTGGCATGTCTTAACTAGGCTTTAAGATTGAAGTTTTCTAAGTGTGAAAGAGTTCAACTTAGAAAGTAGTTTCAATTTAAGTGGTTTAGTTAATTTATCAATTTTATTTAATGATTCGATTTGGTTCAAATGAACCTACACTTAATTACTAAGTGTTTTAAAGAAAGAAAAGAGAAGAGAATTTCTCTTTCATCCCTACCTTAAGTAATTTTTAAGATAGATTCATTAGTGATTTTTCTTTAGTGAATATTTTATTATGTGTTTTAATTAATCCTAAGTTTAGATTTACTCTAAATAAACCTATTCAACAAGAAAGGCATCTTAGGATTAATTAGGGTGAATTACTATCACATAACACACAACTCTTTATTTCTTTCCAACATGTATTCCATGCATATGAATGTTCCTAAGCATAGCTATACATGCAAAGCAAACACTTTAGCACACCTTAATGATGATGTGGAGAAAATTTCCTAATAGAAGAGAGTTGCCTTTCAAATCTGTTGGTGAGAAAAGAAAGAGGACACCTTTATAGAAATTCATCTTGGTAAGATGCCATCCGTAGATGTACTTATTCAGGTGATCAGATACATCATCAAGGAGATAGTTTGCTATCTCGAAAGACAGAAATCACTACCCTTTAATGGAACCAATCACCTCAATAAGGACTCCTAAGGATGATGGGCCTGTATATGTACTAGTGATTCTTCCCCTACTTTATATTGAAAAGTAAAGCATAGTTTATTTTAAATTGGGTTCGTTAAGTTCCCTACAAGGGCAAGCCCCCATAGTTAATTACATCTTAAGGGATGGGATCCCTTAGGAAAACTCTCGATTAAGATAAATGATCATTGTCTCTAAACATTTCAATAGGAATGATTATCAATCGATTATTTTTTTTTGTTGAAGATCCAATGGGATTGATCAAAGAAAGATTTATTATTGAAGCCAAAATGAGAATAAGTAAGAGATGCTCACGATGCTAGGAAACCTAGCAAGCACCTCAAACTATCTTATAGTTGGAATTTAAGTTTTAGAAATTGATTTAATTTGTTTGAGTTGCATTTTTCAATAGAAATTTAGGACCTATGATTCCTTAAAAATTCCTAAGAGGTGAGGAATTATGCTTATGGCCCACAAAAGGGAAAAGCAACCTCAGAACCTAAATCTAGGGAGCATGACGAAGCATAACCTAAATCTAAGGAGAAAAATGAGGAATTGGTTTACCTCAACAAGAGATGACAAACCACCCTATAGCTTAGACTTACAACCGCCTGAGGGTGGCTGCCAACTAACTCCTCCTACCATTTTAAACACATGTAGGCAAGTTTTTATGCTTATGCAAGATAGCTAGGCTATTTTTATTTAGAAAGAGACTAAGTCCTTAAACTCACTCCCTAAAGAGACTAGATCATATAAATGTATGCTCCAAATGACCTAAATTTAATGCAATTCAAATTTTATTTTATTTTTTTATTTTGGACAATTATTTTGACTCGAGCTAATAGGATTTTTATGATTAATGCATGATAAATCAAATTATTGGCCAAAATCAACGAGAATGTAGGTGAGTTTCCACCACGGCCCTCAAAGGTCAAACCAGGTTCTCTAGCAAAGGTGGAAGCCCTCCAATCAAGAGTGAAATAAGATGCATTTGTGCATGATATTATAAAGAAATGCTCATCCAGCTAAAGGGCTGCTAATTCTTTTATCTTGATTTAAACCTAAGCTTTAAGTGAGGTTATGAGTTGTTTAATTTTATTTTGAGTTGTTAAGTTGGGTAAAAGATTTATTTTTTCCTAAAGAGCCTAATCCACATCCAAGCCATACATAAAGTAAGGAAGAAACTAAGAAATGCAAGCCACTTAATGCACAAGCTAAACAAACATCAACCAATTTATAAAACTTAGCGCAAAAAGAATAAAGACATGGCACCACCACAAACCCAAAAAATATCAAATGACCTAACCTCACCCATCTTCAAGCTTTCTTTCTTCTTTCTTCTTTTCTTATCTTCTTTCTTCTTTTCGTTCCTCCTTTTAGATGGTTAGAAGGTGGATGCTCCAAGACTTCACATGGTGTATAAGATAAAATCTTATGATCAATGCTCATCCTAATCCCCATAACAATCATTTCAAAATTCTAATTATACAAATTTTTACATGAAAAGGAAAAGTAGAAGTCTAACTAACACGTGTAAAATAAAGGTTAGTTAAATCACACCACACAAATCTCAAGCATGTATATTGGACTTATCACCCCACACATGAGTGACTAAGTCCACCTAGCCTATGGATTATGCTTAGGGGTATAAAGCACGTACTAGCAAAAGCATTTATATTTTTATTTATGATAACGCCCCTGAAGCACAATCACCTGCAGAAAAGAATAGTTAGACAAAGCACATTCTACCATTCATTCTACGAGCATACACCCTAACATCCAATCCAAAATATTCATCACAAAATAAAATATAACATAAAATCATGCACCAACCTAACTTAAGGCTATAATTGGTGACTTAGGCTAATGTGTGTGCTTTGAAGGCTTGTGTGGTATGCTTAGCTTAGAACTTTGGGTTCAAAATTTCTAAGAGTGAATGACATGTTCAACTTAGAGGGGGGGGTTCATTTAAGTTGTCTAGATATTTTGGTTTGTTTTATTTAATGTTTTAATTTAGTTTAAGTGAAACCTATAATTAATTAACTAAGTTATGAAGAGAGGGAAAGCGAAGAGAACTTCTCTTTCCTTCCCTAACCTTAAGTAATTTTTTATTATTTTCTAATGTGTTTCACTTGGGTTACTAGTATATCTACTCAATTTTCCTACATCATAAGCAATGTCAGTAAAGAATAATTTGTTATATGTATAAGAAAATCATTTGAGAATATTTTAATTGTGATGCACTATCACCTAAATTACTTGTAAGATGTAAGCCAGAGTCGTATGGAGTACCTATAGGACTTACATCGTAATAATTAAATTTGTTAAGAAGGTTTGAAAATAATGTGATTGAGTAATAGAAATATTATTTGCATTTCTATAAATCTTTACACCTAGTATTGCATTAACTTCGCCAAAATCTTTCATATCAAATTGAGTTGATAGAAACTATTGAATATTATTTATTATATTTAGATTTATGCTAAAAATTAAAATATCATCAACATAAAGACATAAAATAACACAATCATGATCAATAACTTTAATATAAAAATATTTATCAGACTCACTAATTAAAAATCCATATGACAATATTATTTCATCAAACTTTTCATGTCATTATTTAGGAGCTTATTTTAATCGATATAAAGACTTTACTAATTTAAAAACTTTATTTTCTAGACCTTTTACTATAAAATCTTTAGGTTGATCCATATAATTTTTTTCATCAAAATCACCATTTAAAAATATAGTTTTTACATCAATTTGGTGTATAACTAGATTATATGTTGAAGACAAAGCTAAAAGCAAATGAATTGTAAAAATTCTAGCAACTGGAGAATAAATATCAAAATAGTCAACACCACTTTTTTGTGCATATCCTTTAGCTACTAATCTTGCTTTATATTTATCTATAGATCTTTCTGATTTTTTTTAATATCTATTTACATCCAATAGTTTTACAACTATGAGGTAAATTATAAAGTACCCAAGTCTTATTTTATAAGATGGAATCCATTTTATTATTAATAGCTTCTTTCTAAAATGGCGCATTTATAGAATTCATAGCTTCATCAAAAGCGGTAGGATCATTTATAAAATAAATATTTCAGTTAAAAGAGAAAAAAAAATCATCACCTAAATTTTTCTTCTTTTTAATCCTTTTGCTTTTTCTAATACTTTTCTCATTTTTATAAGTCAAAATAGTATTATCATTATTTATCATATAATTTTCTATTAAAGATTCTTTTTGATTAATAGATTTTGTAATCTTATTTTTCATAGGAAACATATCTTCAAAAAATGTAGCATCTCTAGATTCAATAATTGTATTATTAGGAATATCACTAATATCAAAGTTAATAATAAGAAATCTATAAGGACTATTAAGAGAATATCCAACGAATATACCATCTATAGTTTTAAATCATAATTTTCTCTTTTACATTGTAGAATAGATATTTTAGCTAAACAACCCCAAACTTTTAAATACTTCAAATTAGGTTTTTCATTTTTCCAAAATTCATAAAGTGTTTTATTAGAATCCTTATAAGGAATTTGATTTAAATTTAAATAAGTTGTTAATAAAGCTTCACCCCATAATTTTTTTATAAATTTGAGAAGATTAGCATTACATTTACCATATAAATTAATGTTCTATTTTTATGTTTTATTACTCCCTTAGATTGAGGAGAATATCAAGAAGTAATTTGATGCATAATACAATTTTCTTCACAAAAATTATTAAATAAAAGTGAAATATATTCCTTGCCTCTATCTGATCTTAATTTAATTTTCTTATTTAATTAGTTTTCTACTTCTAATTTATATTTTTTAAGTATATCAAAAACTTTATCTTTTGTTTTGATTTAATTAGCATAGCAAAATTTTTAAAAATAATCAATAAAAGTAACAAAATATCCTTTACCTCCTCTAGTCAAATTACCATTTAAATCACAAACATCACTATGAATAAGATTTAATAAATCATTTTGTTTAACAAAATAGATTTAAATAGTTTTTTAGTTTATTTTGATTGAGAGCAAATTACACACTTTACTTATTTATTTATATCATTTTTGGATATTAAATCCATATACATCATTCTTCTAATTATTTTATAATTGACATGTCCTAATCTTGCATGTCAAATACCTGAAGAATTAATTAATGAAATAGAAGGATTTAAGCAAGAAATTTTATTGCTAGATAATAATATGTTTAATTTAAATAAACTATTGCATAAATATCTAGTACCAATAAATAATTCACTTTTGATTATAATAACCGTATTTAACTCAAAAATAAGATGATAATCATGTTGAACAAGTAACGAACCACTAATTAAATTTCTCCTAATATTCAGCACATGCAAAACTGAATATAAATTTAAATATTTTTTGACGTCAATTTTATATCAATATCTCCTTCTCCAACACACTAGCTAATGATGCTCTATTGCTCATGATTACACTTTCTCTTGGTGTATCCTCAAAGGAAGAGAATCAATAGCATTGGAAGTGATCATATTAATTTGTGATCGAGATCGATTTTGCTCAAAAGTCTTGTTAATTTTTTTTATGTCTTATCTTTTTGATAATAACAAGCCTTCATAAGATGATTATTTCTCTTGCATACCCAACACTGAATCTTATTATATTTTTTTTTATTTTTGTTGTTAGACATGTGTGAAATTTGTTTCTTAAACTTCTTATTAAATGGTTTAAAACTCTTTCTTTTAAAATTACTCTTTTCCGTTAAATTAACATTTGTTCGAGATTCAACTTTACTAAGAATTTTACCTTTTTATTTTTATTTTTTCTATTCTAAGTGCAATAATAAGTTCATCAAGAGACATCTTATTTCTATTATGTATAAGTTTTTGTGCAAATTGACCTCATAACAATGATAAATTTTCTATTATCGATGCAACTATAAATACTTCTATCATGCTTATGTCATATTCTTTAGATCATGAATAATATTTTGAATTTCATTTATTTGATCTAATACGGTGCGAGAATCACTCATTTTATATTTATTGAATGATTCAACTGAATATTTTTCTGGACCCACATCTTCATTTTCATATTTTTGATTCAAGTGCTTTCAAAAGCTCAAAAGAAGAAGTCGATGTACAAAATATGTCATAAAGATGATTAATAAAAATACTAAGAATGCATCCAAGATAAAGAAAATCAATCTCTTGTAGAGTTTTTCCTTTACATAGCTCTTCATTGGAAGAAAAATTATTTTCTTTTTTCGAATTTGGTTCAGATGAAGGCAAATTATGTATTGCAGAAATTAATCCTAAATATGTCAACTAATATATAGTTTTCTTTTGCCAAATTTTAAAATATGTTCTTATATATTTTTCTGGCTTAACATCATCATGATGAAGTGATATTTGTGCAAACATTTTTTTTTAAATTGGTGAAAATGATTAAAGCAAAGAAAATATGTTTACTCTAAGATTGTGAAACTTATATAAAAATAAATATAAAATTAATAAATAAATTGAACACAATTAAGCAAATACAAATAAAAGTAATGAGATTGAAATAGTATTAGAGAGAGGCGTGCTGATGATACTACCCTTAGAGTAGATCAAACATTGGGTGCACTAATTTGTAGCTCTCTCTCTCTCTCTCTCTCTCTCTTCTATTCATGAGATACAACACATCACTTGTCTTGATCGCATGTGCATCACGACTGATCAGTAAAATTTTGAACTAATCACATGTGTCTTGTTGCCCAAAAATGAAATGAATAAAATAACAAGGATGGATGTGAGTGGAGAAAAAAAGAGAGAGTATTTAGAAATTTTCTTATATCATTTAAGCTCATATTCTCATGTATTTATAGGTGAAAGATGAGAGCAAAATAATAAGTCATCTATTTATGATTTATAATCATTACTAACTGTTCTTCTAAGCTATAAATTTATTGATTTGTTTGTATTTATTTAATTTATATTATAAGTTATATAATTAACATTTTTATTATATTTATAATAATGTTTTAAGAATAACATTATAATTATATTTTTTTTGTTTATTTTATCTGTAATATTTCCTATCTATTGATAGCTTCTCATTAAGGCTTTCTTACGAGCAAGTCTTCTAAGGGTTTTATATAATATGATATTATTTATATAAAAATATTAATAATCTAAATAAAACTTACTTAAATAATCTATTACTTTCAAGAGGATTGGATAAAACTATTTTTATTGTATGAGAATGGCCTTATTGAAATTAATTTCTACTTTAACTTGATGAACAAATCAGAATAAGAAGTGAGAAGTATAAAGGTCTAGGGCAAAGACCTCCAAGAAAAACACCTCATTGTAACTATGAATCCATTACTAGAATTTGGTGTGCTTCCAAAGAAAATCTTTAATAGTATTTTTTTAAGAGTCTTTCTCACGCTTACATATCCTAGAAAGATTATATGAGTTTTTGTTGATTCTCTAATTTTTAATAATTTTTTTATGAAAAAATCTAGTAGGATAAGCAACATTATGAATAGTTCTTTCAAACAAAGTGTGCAATTATGTATAAGGAAAACTTATGGAGACACATTTTAAAGTGAAAAACTAAAGAGCAAAAATAAAAGAAAAAAAGAAAAAAAAAAAAAACATAAGGCCTTGCCCAAGAGAAATAAGCGAATTTATTAGTTGAGATTACAAAGATCCACTCTTCTCCTTATTATAAATATTGCACTTGGTTTTAGCACAATTTGTAATTGTGATAAAAGTAATGAAGATGAAGATGGTTGGATGATAATAATAGGGACTAATTAGTGGTTAGATAATGACGGCCAAATGACGGTAGTCAGACGATGATGACCATTGTGGTGATCGACATTAGTTGACCGATAGAGTTTCAAGGTTCTCAGATCTTAAGCTCTCTTGTTGATTTCAAATCCATATGTTTATTTTTTTTAAAAGTAATATTTTGGTAAATTATTCAAAATCTCAAAACACTTCATCGGATGGATCATATTGATCTCTTTAATTATAAATTATTCATTTAATATTTAGGTGCTTTAATTATCTTAAAATTAAGTGATCTTAGGATCATTATATTCTTCTTATAAAAATGATTGATTTATTTATAAACATGTTAAATTTGGAGATCGTTTATCTCTTTAATTAATATTTCAAATTATTCAATCAAATTTTAAGTGCTTAATTTGGGATCACTTGGGCTCAAATTCGACTACTTTGAGATCATAAGGTTCATCTCATTTAAACACAATTTGAATTTAAGTTTGCTAAAATCTAGTGATAGATGATCCAAGATTTATTTTAGAAAATTCACAACCTAAAAATTAGATCAAGATTCATACTTTATTGGATGATTTTTTCTTCTTTTGAATGATATATTAAGATTAATAGTTCATGAAGTCAAATTTAGATTCCAATAACAATTATCATTTTGAATGAGTCTCGACAGTCTGATAGTACCTATTTATTTTGTAAGAGAATTAACCTCTTTTATCCAATCTCAACGTATGATGACGATTCCTTATATGTGGTTTTTTTTTAATTTTATTTAAATGAAAATTTTCTAGTATGTCACTGACTGGCCACACTGTACTGCATTTAATTACTATCATCTATTATCAGCTTCTTTCACCTACACAGGATGATCTCACATTACCTTATAAATCAATTTATACAATATTTAATTAAAATTAAAATATATATATACATATATTTGAGCTATCAAATATATTTAACTTTGAATTAAGTTTAAGGTACACTCAGATGAGCTCAAATATGATCATTAATGGTCACATTTGAATTTGAATCAACGTTGAGTCATAGTTAATGAGGTATAAAATTGATGGTTAATAGCCTCATTTGAATGAATTAATTTAGTTGTGATAAAAAGCCCGAATTGAGACCATCGAATAATAGAACCAAGAGGACTTCCTAATTAATTAAAGAGATTTATACAACTGAAATAATGGAAAGTAAGCAATAAAAGTAAATTTTTTGAAAATTAATAAATACCCAAGGTGGGCTATTTTTTAGATTCCGACTTAATGGGTTCCTATAAAACAGCGAAGTCTCGAGTCGATGGCCTGTAGCAGCTCTTTCTCCTCCCTCCTCTTCCTAGCTCTCTCTCTCTCTCTCTCCTTCCTTTCTTGGTCGTTAAAAAGGATCTGGTATTCTTGGGAGGAGCAGAGACAGAGATTTCGACGAAGCTAGAACTCTGTAAGGCTTCTGTGTCTAAACAGGACTACGGGCTACAGCTAGCTGAAGACAACCTCCGTTATTGAGGTAGCTATTTCTTCCTTTCTTCTATAAGAAATTTCTCTCCTTTCTCTCCCAACGCTCTTCCGTTAGGTTTCTGCACAGATTCTCTCTCTCTCTCTCTCTCATATCTTCATATTAGTAATGGAAGAATCCGTTGTTTGTTGGTTCTTTCTCCGCACAGTGTCTGCCTTCCAGTCCCCCTCCCCTTTCCTCGAAACTTCACTTTTTCACTTTAAGCGTGCTATTTCTACTTTATTTCTGTTTTGATTCCTTTCATTCTCATCTTTATTCCCCCTGTGAGCTTAAAAGAGCAGGAATCCCTCTTTTGGCTTTTTTTTCACCCTGATTAAAACCCCGTTTTTCCTCTACAGATAATGCTATCGCATTGAACAGAACGAAAAGCTAGGGATGATGGAAGAGCAATATTTAGATCCGACCAAGCGCACAGTTCACATCGATGTGACCTCCAGACCACTAAATACAGCACATCTACGCTCACGAACCGTTCGATTCTTCTGCGACGATGTCGATGCCACCGATTCCTCCGACGATGAATACTGCTTTAGCCGCCGCAGAGTGAAGCGTTATGTACAAGAAATAAAGTTCGAACCTCAGCCGTCAACTGCAACCTGCTCTGCTAAGGTTAAGTCAGGAAAAGCAAGCGCAGGGCAGAGGAAGAAGAAGGTCACCGCCACACCGGAAAAACTCCAACAGATTCCTGGGATTCCAAGGTTCCGCGGCGTCCGGCGGAGGCCGTGGGGGAAATTTGCTGCGGAGATTCGAGACCCCACGCGTCGGATTCGGGTCTGGCTCGGCACTTTCGATACCGCAGAGGAGGCTGCCAAGGTTTATGACTCTGCGGCGATCCAGCTTCGCGGACCCGACGCCACCACCAACTTCTCTCCGCCGCCGCCGCCGGTAACGAACCATTCTGTCTCAGGTGGGTATGATTCCAGCGAAGAGTCACACAACACTTTCTCGCCTACCTCTGTTCTCCGTGGATGCCCTTCCACTGTCGCAGCAGCGGAACCCGGTCTGCCTGAGTTCGGAGGTGACCTCAACTTGTTCGACGAAATGCCACTTTATAGTGAGCTTTTGGACTTCAGTCTGTATGACCAGAGAGTTTTCGATAACTCAGCAGCTAAGCCCGGTCTCTTCGCCGGCGAATCCTGGATACCCGATGGGGGATCGAGATCGGCTCGTCTTTGTGTCAAGACGGCGACGATTTTTTTCAAGAAATCACCGATTTGTTCCCGCTGGACCCGCTTCCGGCGGCCGTTATGAGCGGCATCTTCTAAGAGTACAAAAATCTCCATCGTTTCGCACGCCGGACGCCGATGTTCGGCCGATTTTGTAACGAAGTAGTGACAGTCTCAAGTCCAGTAGCGGCTTCATCTTCATTCTCTCTTTTTTTTTAATCTATTTGTTTTATTTTTTTTAATCTATTATTATTATATTCCTCTCTTTTCCCGCTTACGTATCTTCGTCACTTAACGGCGACGGGAAGGACAACTCTGTTTGAAGTTAGAATTTACTTTTTTCAACTATATTTTAAAAAAAAATATGTTATTATTGTATGATTTGCGCTGTCCTTTTTTAACTAACTTAACACGTGGCCCGTATCACGGCACTCAAGCGTGATCAACTGTCCTTTCGCACGTGCGACAAGAATATCGGGATTCGTGCCTGGAATCGTGCGACGTGGGTTGAGCCGAGCGGATCAGGCCCGACCCACTCAACGTCGTGTCGAATACCGACAGGTAGAAGAAGGGTGGTTTCGTAAAGCGCTGAAAAGTACGGGGTGTTTTAGGCAAAAGCTGGCTCGAGGTCGTGCTCCTTGTCCTGTAATGGAGGGTATGGTTTGGCGAAGAGTTTTTTTTATTATTATTATTTTCATATTTTAGGCTTATTTATGTTTCTGCCCTCATTGTAATTTAAAAGCTCTGCACCAGTGCTTCGTGTTTCATTGGAGCGCATAGAAACTGGTCAAAACTTTCATTGATGAGATTGTACAATCATATATTGAGATTGGATCTATTTAACTCGTAGTTATATGATAGTGGAGTAAAATTGTTTTTTTCTTAATGTAAATTAATTTAATTATTTAGGAGAACATATTGAATTTTTATAATTAGAAATAATATCAAATAATGAAGATTTATTTACATGTATCAATTTTATATAATATATATTAAAAGCTTAAGGGGAGCAAACGCCATCTCATGCTCTACTTTAGTTCACCTTTAGAGCTACATATTTGATTAATGGTATAAAAAAAAAAGGAAAATAAATAGAGAAAAGATTATGTATATATATCCAATCTTAAATTAACATTGCTAATTTTTCATTAATTTGAAAGTATTTTCCTAATTCATTTAGTAAAATACTCAAATTATGTATTCAACTAATTATATTCAACTAATTAAAAAATCATGAATATCTTGTTACTATATATATATCCCATTGGGTGGGTGATAGTACCCTTAAAATAGGGGTTAATAATTACTATTAAATTTTATTAGATTTTTTCCCATAAACAACTAAAATCAACATTTTACATACCTAATTGACTATTTAAGACACATTCTTAGGTTTAAGTACTATTAAGAGTGTATCTTATATTTTAATTTTTTTTAAAAAAATATTACACTACTTTTTTTCATCAACCTATCAATTTCTAAATCCTAAACTAAACAATAGTTTGAATTTCATCATTAACACACTTTTGCTCGTGATAACAATGTTTATCCAATCATAGCATGTCATTAGGGGTTCTAAGTTTATCAATAATATGCCACATGGCACTAAACGATTGGCCAGTGCCCAGAAGAAATACTAATTTTAATAAACTATCAAACATAAATATATGTAAGTGGATACATGCACAAAAAATATCCAACTCATTGTCACCAAAACTCTATCTTTCAAGAGATAGAAATATTCTGAAGAGAAAACTGCCAAATATATGGCTGCCTTAGCTGCAAATAATTTAAAATTATTAAGTTTGAACCATAGACCACAGTTGTGTCTTCTTCAACTCTATAATATATTTTCAACTTAGCTTAGCCTATTAATATTGAATTGTTGATTTCTCAATGATTCCACCAATATAAAAATATATATAAATATATTTTTTTATTGATATAAAATATTGTACTATTTAGCTCCAAAACAAGCTCAGATAATAGCATCTCGTCTTTTAACACATCTTTTGGATTCCTCAATGTTACAAAATGTTACATCTCGATAGGGGCCACTTGTAGGTGTTAAGCATATGAAATTATTATCAAATAATAATTAGCAAATATTCTCTAATTCTAAAATAAGAGTAATTAATCATTTTTATCTTTATTAAATTATGATATTATGTTCTTCAGTTATCAGAACAAAATAATTAATTTGTTCTCCCTAACATTATCAATAAACAAAAATTTGAAATTAGGAAGATATTAAGGCAGAATATTGCCCATTTTTAAATTTAAATTTTTTATGGATTATAAATAAACAAACAATTAATTTTGTCCTTTCTCAAATATTTTTTCTGCCTAATATTTAGAAAAAAAAAAAATGTTTAGAAAGAAATAGTAGAAGTAATAAATTTATTTGCCCTCAAAAAAATATTATTCTACCATTGAGCATTTCAATATTAATTTTATGGACAATTACAAACAAAAAACCTAAATCCTATATATTTACAAATCTAACACCCTCATATATTTTTGAACTACAAACTTCATATATTCGCATATGCCATAATAAAATCATTACAAATTTTACAAAAATATAAAACATAGGTTGATCTTTTATTATGAATTTTAATATTTTGATAATAATTTAAAAAATTGTAAGAAATGGTAGTTTTGTAAAAAAAAAATATAAGAATTGAATGGTATGTATGTAATAATATTAACATTGTATATAAAAATTAAGTTTACAATTTAATTCTATTTATAAAGTTATTTTAAAATTCATCTAGGATCTTTCCTCAATCCTATCCGGTGAGAGCTCAAGTTCCAATCCACATTTCAACATGATGGGATATTAAGAGTATTAATCACTA
Source organism: Cymbidium sinense (assembly GCA_021442155.1). NCBI lineage: Eukaryota > Viridiplantae > Streptophyta > Magnoliopsida > Asparagales > Orchidaceae > Cymbidium > Cymbidium sinense. Next base: position 120,708,825 of record CM038221.1, on the reverse strand, counting down.
GTATTAACTTAATTAATTATGTATTTAAGATTTAAAATCTCACCAGTCAAACTCTTACTTTTCATGTGGGCCAGGGATTAAGAGATAATTATCTTGTCTTTATCTCCGAACTCAAAGGGGTCAATCATTATAATTTTTTCAAGTGCCTGTATTTGCAATGAGCAGCTCTTTTCCTGGAAGCTTACTTGTAATGTAAAGTGAATTATTTTAATATTTCATTATATTTTTAATAGATAGATGAGGACTTCTTTTGATAATTAAATGTTACTTTAATTTGTTTCCATTTTCTATTATAGCTCTTAGATTCCATTGGAGATTAAGTACTTGATTACCGTTGAAGTTAATTATTATAGTTGTTATTAATGTAAAGCATGATTTGGCCTTTAATTAGAACGGGGAAGTTGACTAGAGATTACATAGTTAGATTGAGCTTAATTTACAATCTAAGTTTTTAAGCTATTTTGATTAAAAAGCATGTTATTAATCATATTTAAATAAATGAAAATTATGTTTAATTTAAAAAATGATATATCATTCTCACCATTTTATGTGTTAAAAATGCTATAATAATTTTTTTTTATAAAGTTTAAGATTATTTGTGAAATTTTAAATCAGATTAATGTCCAATTACGTACATCCAATTAATTACTAATTGACTAAAAAATTTACATTATTTCAAAAAATATGGTTGGTTATATTTATGTTGTTTTTATTTTACTTTTTTTAATAATATGACTCTTAATTTTAGTGAAGACTATTGTTGCGTGCTAGAAAACCAGTTGCGGTAGAGTAAAGTTCTTGCTTAAACTCTTTGAGTCAAACATGTGTATTTAAAGAACGAACAATAAAACTGAATTTTACGTGGAAAACCTCAAAAGAGGGAAAAATCACGGGCATAAAAGCTTTCACTATGTATCAGAGTACAAGATCTTCCGTCTGGGATTACGAGTGTATATGAAATGGGCGATGATGTTGGACAAAGTTAACGGCGGCGTTGACGACAAAGTTGGCGTCCGATGTTGGCACGATGTTGATCGCGATGGCCGGATAGTGGTTGGTGATGATGGCAACAAATGTGACGGCAACGGCGAGATGCGGTGGAGGCGATGGCGGCGGCGTGCGGTGATTGACAACCGTCAGTGGTGGCGATTGTCTTGAGGATCTTTAGAGCTCTCTCTCTCTCTCTTTCTTGCCTCCTCATATGAGGAATGAGAGTATTTATAGTGGAGGAGTGGCGTCTCAGCATACATGCAAACCACTCCTCTCCATCGGACGGCTCATGATGATTCCCTTGATCATATGATGTATTTTGTGTATTTGAATGCTCAAATAAAGTTGAAATTGTAAGATCTTTGGCTTGTTGGAACCGCCATTCGAGCCTCATTTATTATAAACACTCTATATTTGAGAGCTTTTAGAAATTTAAGCGATATCTCAAAGTTTCCGATGATATTTTAAGTCTTGATCTCGACAGGTTTGATTTGACTTTCTTTGGGTATCAAGATTTGTCTTGTGAATTTTCGATATCAACTATAAATTTGAATAACTTAAAATAGCTATTTAATCATTTATTCATACAAAAAAATTGCTGAATTTGTTACTTTTGTCACAATTTAAATTCTCGAAAATTGTTTTTAAAAATTAATTGTTTGGTCATATTATCAAATAATATGTATTAATTAATTAGTTATCAAATATATAATAATTACATGTATGTATCAATTATTGGCTAAGATAAATTGAGTTCTGATGGAGATTAAGGATATATTTGAGATCATTTTTTTACTGTTTTATTTTTAAAAAATAACTTCATTTTACTACCAACTTTCTGAGCGTTCTTCTTTTGTCTATATGATCGGCTGAACTAATCTATGAAATGAATATGGAGAATTAAAAAGGCTAACCTATGGCTATTCCTGAAGCATATCTGAAGAATGGAAGCTAAAAACAGCCTTTGGATTTTAGCTGCACCTGCATTTAATTATCTACCTCCTTTGAAACTAACAACAATGTCATTTGCAGGTTTGTCTCTAACCCTAATCGGGCAATTCATAGGTCTGGCGTAGCTTCTTTCTCAACCCTGCATTGGGCCACAGGAGGGCAAAGCTTGAAACCCTAAAGCAGAAAACTTTCAGTCAATTTTAATTCCTTGAACTCATCGCGCCTCCCTTCCCAATTAAGCATTTATCCATCTCTTTCATTCCAACTTTGTCTGAGTGAAAATTTTCTCTTTCTGCGTCTTTCCGCTTCAGTCTTCATCCATCCTTTCTTTTTTTAGTTCTCACTAAATTAAGCATGTCAGTGAGGCAATATATATGTTAAATTTTGTATGAATTAAATTCTGATATTATTTTTAATAAATCAGATCAAAGTAGGTCTAAATCATACAAAAATAGAAGAAGATTTACATTTATAGCACACAATTCTTATTGATTTACATATCTAATATTTAAATTTTGATATTTATTATAGAACATTAATAATACATTTCTTTATAGAACATTAATAAAATAAAATTAAAATTAAATTAATAAAGTATACAAAACAAAAATAAGATTAAGATTGCAAATGAGTTAAATAAAAATTAAAAAAAATTATCTGGAAGGATTCTGAAAACTATAAAATAAAAAATTAAGAATTATTCGACCTTAATAAGATAATAATAAAAATTAAGTTATAGTTTTATTTAGGGGTGTCATTGGGTCCGAGTTGTTCATTTTGATCGATTATTTGAATTTATTTTAAGAATATAAATTATAATCAATATATATATATATATATATATATATATATATATATATATATATATATATATATATATATATATATAATATATATATATAGAATAAATAAAATATTGAGAACCCAACCCCAATTGAAAATCAATATCAAGCAATATATTTTTTCAACGACAAATAAATTATTGAAATTCCAGTCCGGTTTTTAAGTTATCGTCAATTTTGACACCCTTAATTTTATTTGTTCATGCATATTGTTTCCCCTACCCTATCTATTTTTCATGGATTAATCTCTATAATTAATTCAATATTAATCTTGTGAGGAATATATATATATATATACTGATTATTATTAAAATAATCCGTCAAAATCATTTTTTTTACATACTCATTTTTGTAATTAAGCAAAATGCATAATAAATTAATCCAAACATATATGATATACTTATAAAATTTTAATGGAATATTGCTAAAATACATATGATTTAATACAAACAAAAAGATTATTTGAATAATTGTTCTATTGGATTTAGTACTGGATGTAGCTACAGCTTTGAACCATCGCAGTGTTCTTTGACTGACAGCTTTGGAAGGGATGATTCTTATTTGGGATTATTTTTAAAATAGGCATAGTATTAACTTTAATTAGCTATTTAGGCATCAAAAAATTTTATTTATGAAAATATAGTCAAACGGACGACTACGACGTTCCATCGTCGGCGCCAGTCGTCCGTTTGACGGACGACTGGTCACCTTTTTTTTTTTTTTGCTTTGTAACGGGGTGGAGAGAGAGAGAGAGAAGGGGGAGAGAGAGAGAGAGAGAGAGAGAGAGAGAGAGAGAGAGAGAGATAGGAGATTTTTTTTTTAATTTTAAATAATATAATTATTTAAAGTATATAATTTAAAAATATTTTTTATAAAATATTTAATAACTAAATATTTATATATTTAATTATTAATTTATTTATTTATATATATAATTAAATATATAATTTAAAATATTTTAATTATATATATAAATTTATAAATTTATTTAATATTTTTTTATTAATTAATATAATTATGTATAATATATATTTTTTATTAATTTTTTGTTAATATATAATATAAAATTTTTAAAATATATAAATAAAACAAAAAAAAAAGAATAAATTTTATAAATATTTTATAAACTATATAAATAAAGTAATTATATATATATATATATATATATATATATATAAATTTATTTAGTTATTTATATGTTTAAATTATATAAATATTTTTAAGTTATATAAATAATTTAAAAATAATTTTTATAGAATATTTTAATTATATATAAATATATATATATATATATATATATATATATATATATATATATATATATATTTATTAATATAAGTCTTTAATAATAATAATAATATAAAAATATAAAAAATAAATAAATAATTTTTAAATATAACTAAATATTTATATAATAAATAATTTTTTTTATATAATAACTAAATATATATATACAATTTTTAAATAACTAAATATTTATATAATTAGTTAAATAAATAAATAAATAATTGTAAATTATATAAATATTTAGTTATTTAAATATTTATAAAATATTTAGTTATTTATATATATATATATATATATATATATATATATATATATATATATATATATATATATTATATTTATTCATTTTTATTTATTTATTAAAAAATTATTTATTTATATTTTTTTTATATTTTTATATTTTTATATTTTTATTATTATTATTATTAAAGACTTATAATATATATATATATATATATATATATATATATATATATATATATATATATATATATATATAAAATAATTAAAATATTTTAAAATTATTTATATAACTTAAAAATATTTATATAATTTAAACATATAAATAACTAAATAAATTTATAAATATATATATATATATATTACTTTATATATAGTTTATAAAATATTTATAAAATTTATTCTTTTTTTATTTATTTATTTATATATTTTAAAAATTTTATATTATTAACAAAAAAAAAAAATATATATTATACATAATTATAATTAATAAAAAAATATTAAATAAATTTATAAATTTATATATATAATTAAAAAATATAAAATTATATATTAATATAATATAATAAATTAATAATTAAATATAAAAAAATATTTTATAAATAAATTATATTTTTAATATTTAAAAAATTATCTCTCTTATCTCTCTGTTCTTTCTCTCTCTCTCTGTCTCTCTCTCTTTCTTCTCTCCCCCCCTCTCTCCCGCCGCTCTCCATCTCTACAGCACAAAGAGATAATGTCGTCAAGACTGGCATCGGAAAATAGTCGTCCGTTGACGACGACTTTTTCACAAAATAAAAATGCTTTAAATAACTAATTAAAGTTAATACTGTGCCTATTTTAAAAATAATCCCTTCTTATTTCTGAAAGATATTCAATAATTAGCGTCAACGATTCGAATGTAACCAAAGATTTGAGAGGCTTTATGTCCTTTGCACGGGCATCATGCGATATATATTCCTATGGTTTTTTGTGTCTGGTGAGGGAATAAATATTTATGAACGAGACAAAACAAATACTTTAATAATAATTAGGAATAAGTTCTGGATATTGATAGATAAATGGAATTTCAAAGTTATTCTTTAGAGAAATTAGATTGAGTTAAATATGTTAGGGTTAGGGTTTAGTATGATCGTTCTTTTTTTTTTCTCTCATTTATGAATTGAAGTAATTAAGATGGAAATTATGTTTTAAAAATAATAATTTATTTTGTTATGAATCCAATTCATCCAAAGCACAAAGCATAATACAACATTAACAATTACCATAAACAACAAACTCGATAGAAAAAGAAAGCAAACATTACCAAGTTCATCCTTATATATACAGAGGGTGCCAAAGTTACAACAGAAGAAAACCCAATGTAAGGAATATTAATTACAGCCTCAGAACAGAGAGAAATAAAGAAAAGAAATAGAAATTTATTACAAAATAAGTTAATGCTTTAGAGAAAACAGAAGCAAGATGATAAATAATTCCAAATAGAACAAAATAAGCTCCCAAAGAACCGGAGAAAATAACGACCGCATACGTAAATTAATTACAAGAGTCATAAGATAGCTATCTAAGAAGAACATAAAACTATAAATAGACACAAACAGAGGGGATGAACAATTTTAAGAAAGAAATCTTATCTTTTGCCAGATTTTTCTTCTTGCTTCTTACTAAAACACTGCCTTCCATCTGAGAATCCTGGATCTCCTGATATCCTACCGCATCCCTCCTTCCTCTCTGAGTTCTTCGACCTCTAAATGACCAAAACAAAACAAAACAAAGAAGGAATTAAGGTTAGTATCATCGAGAACATCATCCCACGGCCAAGAAGCAGCCGCGCAAGCCAAGCAAAGGTTCAAATCAAATCTTAGAATCACGTGTAAATCAACATCTCTCCACTCATTCCCTGTAAGAATCAAGAACCGCTTGATCAAAGATCGATCCGAGAATTCAAAGAATACGTAAAGATCCAATCAAGAAGAAACTCAACCGGGCTCGATCCAACGCTTACAAAACATGCGATCCAACGCGAAAGCATCCGTGATCCTTGAAAAGAACTCCAATTAAGAGTCAACTCATCGAGTCTCACGCCAACCACTAGTCAACGACAAGTGAATGTCATCCATTCCCAGGACTCAATACAGAATTAGGTTCATTATGGTCTCTTGATTCACGCCACAACAAACAATGACAACACAAATACAATGCCAAAACACTTGAAGAATGTGTTACCGATTAAACAAAACAGAAGAGTAAAATGACCTCCAATGGTATTGACATCAAATATCAAAAGATTGACCGCCATAAAAAATGATTGGAAAAATAACCTCAAATTCGTGTATGTGATGCATTCCCTTCGTAATCCTATTCTCCAAACACATACAAACACACCCACCAATACCTCTTAAAATAGATATGCCTAGATTTAATGGAGAAGACCCTAGAGGATGGCTCTTTAAAGCAGCTTTTTTCAAGATATAACTCGAGGATCAAAATTTTTAATATCCTCAATATACATGGATGGACCGCTGAAATGGTATCAATGGATGCAAGTAAATAAACAATTGTATTCTTGGCCACGCTCAAAGAACAAATTATGCAAAGATTTGGCCCTTCCTCTACAGAGAGAGATTTAAGAGGAGAACTAGCTAAGCTTCAACAAAGAAACCACACAACATTTTTATAATGAATTTGAAGACCTAGCTAACCAAATTTCGACATTCCACATGAATTTCTACAAAGTCGCTTTGAATCGTGGCTTAAATCGATATTAAAAGGGAAGTAAGATCCCTACCTTCTTCCTTGCAACATTTCAATTAGCAAGCTAATGGAAGACAGATTGTCCGATGAAATAAATGCATAGAAATATCAAAAAATCATTTAAGAAGTAAACAACAATATCGAGTGCTCCAACTACCTTACCGCATTCCCACAAATGCCACTCAACACCAACATAAACAACAACAAATATCAATTCGAATTTAATCTAACTAAGATAAAAAAGAAGAGGTTTATGCTTCAATTGTGATGAGAAGTACCATAGAGGGCATATCTGTAAGTCCAAGTTATTTGCATTAATGGCAGTCAATGATGACCAGCAACATCAACTGCAACATGATAATCAGCCCGACAACCAATGGGTACAAGAAGAAATATTAGCAACAAACTTCATGTATCAACCATTTAACCCAGGCTAAGAAAGCCTATCTATCAAGTATACATAATTATTAGCCACCTATATCCTATATAGCTTAGTGTTTTCAGATAACACATCCTTACATAGCCTACTCTAGCGTAATTACCAATAAGCTATTCCCTAATATAGAGTATAACCGCAACCAAAGAATTCATACAACTATCCAATAGATGAGTCCAGTCAGTGTGAAAGTCGAACTACAATATCCACCTGGTAATCCAAATCCATGATCATGAGCATATAAACAAGTCTACAACAAGAGACGTAATTTTTTATTAATAGAAACCAACAATCATTTGACAAAAAGAATACTACTTCCAACAGACAATCAAATTGCTACTTTCATCATGGGAGGGAAAGTATCAATGAGCTTCGAGAAATGAATTGAAGAAACAGAGAAGGCATAAATTTTGACCTTGAGGACTTGAGGAGGGGAGTAATGAATCCAATTCATCCAAGCGCCAAAGTACATAATACAACATTAACAATTACCATAAACAACAAACTCGGTATAGAAAAAGAAAGCAAACACAGCCACCAAGTTCATCTGCTTATATATACAGAGGCAGGCCAGGTTACAACAGAGAAGAAAACCCTGATGGAAGATTAATTACACCTAACAGAGAGGAATAAAGAAAAGAAATAGAAATTTATTACAAAACAAGTTAAGCTTTTAGAGAAAAAAGAATAGTAGGATAAATAATTCCAAATAAAACAAAATAAGCTCCCAAAGAACCGACAGAAAATATACAATACGTAAATTAGTTACAAGAGTCAAGAAGATAGCTATCTAGGAAGAACATCAGAAAACTATAAATAGAGGAAAGACACAAAACAGAGGGGATGAACAATTGTTAAGAAAGAAACTTAGCTCTTCAGTCTCCCCTTTTCTTCTCTTCTTCCTGCTCGCCAGATTCTTCTTAGTTTTCCTCAGGAAACCGCCTTCCATCTGAGAATCCCTAGGATCTCCTCCAGATTCAGATCCCTCCTTCCTGAGTTCTTCGACGACTTGAACAATAAAACAAAACAAAACAAAGAAGGAATTAAGGTTAGAACATCATCCCACGCCAAGAAGTACCAAGCAAAGGTTCAGATCAAATCTCAGAATCACTCTACGCAGAAATCAACATCTGTAATCCACTCATTCCTGTAAGAATCAAGAACCGCTTGATCAAAGATCAGATCCAAGGGGCAGATAAGAATTCAAAGCAATCCGACGGCGTAAGATCCAACCCAAGAGAAACTGATCCGAGGGCTCAGATCCAACGGCTAATTACAAAACACGCTGCATCCAACGTCTCAGAAAGCATCCGAGTGATCCTTCAGATTAATTGTAACTCAATCGGGTTCCTTACTGAGTCAACTCATCGAAGTCTCACTCAAACCACATCGACCCAAGTGACACGTAATGTGATCCATTCTCACAAGCCGCACTCACCATGTAAATTAGGCATTAGTTTAGTATGATCGTTCTTTTTTTTTCTCTCATTTATGAATTGAAGTAATTAAGATGGAAATTATGTTTTAAAAATAATAATTTATTTTGTTACTTTTTTGGACAATGAAAATACTCTGCACATAATAATTTTTCCTCTTTGAATGTATTAGGGCATCATAGGTAAAAGAAACCTCTCTTACGGAGTTCTATTTTTTATCTCCATTCTTCAAACTTCTTTCTTCTTGCATAGTAAATTTTCCCAGTAAATATTTAATTCATATTCTTTAAAAAAATTTATTAATTTATATCATCATATTTAAAAAAATTCTGACTTCATCACTGCATCCAGAAAGTTCTAATGACATTCCAGTTAACTTCGGCTACATTTCTACAATCTGCAACATGCTTGTGAGCTCATTTCGGGGAACTCTTAGTCTATTTGGTACCAACTCATGCGTGCCTTTAATGGTAAAAAAACTCGGTGATGTAAAATAGGCTATCAGTGTTACATAAATAATTCAATAATTTAAAAAATAATTTTTAAGTCGTTAATTTGCAGTAAGAATTCATATGTATTTGGCATAAATCTGTTTTCAAGACAAATCATATTTTCGAAATGGTTCAATTTAATATAAAGTTGATTCAATCAATCAAATTTGCATTAAAATTAAGTGCTTTGTGCCATTTTCAAAATTTTATTTATTTGATATAATTTTTTTTGTATTTTAAAAAGCATTCTAATTAATTTTTAGTGTTTTTAAAAATTATTATCACCATCAAATATATTTTATTTCAAATAAAAAAAATTAAAAATAAAAGTGATTCCAAAAGGCCACTTGATATTTGAAGGCATGTATGACTCGATTAGATCAAGCTCGAAATGCCATTTGAGTCAACTTAGTTTGACTTGAAACAAATTCATTTTGGCATAACTTAAAAATAATACAAGTTGAATTTAAATTATTATTGTATAATTTATAAGTTGTTATTTTTTTTTCTATTGGTTTAATATAGATAGAAATGATTTAAAATTAAGCAACAAAAAAAATGAAGTTTAAAAGTTTTCACAAAAAAAATTAATAGAGAATAAATATAAAAAAATAAAACAAATATTGAATCAATTTATATGTTAATATATCATAGTCCTAAAAAAATGAATTTAATATTGAACTAAATAATGAAAAGTTAAGAATTCGAACATCTAATAAGAATTTATGGTTATTTTGTGAAAATTGAAGCTTTTTATAAGGATAATTATAAAGCTATTATGAGGAAATAAACTTTTTAAAAAACTATTTTAAGTATCACTGATATGTCATCAAAAAATCTCTTAATTAAAGCATAAATTTGAATATATGTGTTATTAAACATTACTTAGAATCAAAAATTTAATATTTTAAACTCTCTTAATCAAATTTAGGTATAAAATACATCAATTAGATCAAAGTAATCGATCAGTCCATACTTATCAAGACTTAAAATATAATTAAAAACTTTGGGATATCATTCGATCCAATAACTTCTAAATATGGAATGTTTTATAAATCATCGTCTTGTGAGAATCTTGAACCTAAGATCTTTTAATTTTGACTTTATTTTAGCATTCAAGTACTTAAATTACATCAGATAATCGAGATTATTTTGAGTTGTCCGATGGAGTTGTTCAAATTTGTCTTTATTTACAAGAAATGTCACTCCATAATGTATAAATAACCCTTCATTCTTTATATGACTAGAGGAGAGAGCTCTCATCTTGAATAATCTCAAATATAATGCTTTCCATTTTCCATTTACCATCTTGTTGGCGTATCATTTAGGACTGTCACATTGCTAGCATCCTTGCCCAGACCATTCTTGATCGCTCGGCAATCATTGTTGATCACCGAGGTGGTCAGTCGACTTCCATCGGCCGCGATTGGTATCCATCGATCGTCATTATCGATCATCGCCATCGCAGAATCACTCTTTCATCCGATAGCCCGGCGCTATCGATTACCCGCCCATTCAAGTCACCACCATCATCGATCGGCTCCGTGTCGCGTCAACTTATCGTCCAATCACCATCGTTGAACCGGCCAAGATTCGACCATATTTCGATTATTGTCATTGGATCCTGACTACCACCTGCCTTCCGTTCTTGATCTAAACTTCTAAAACCTTTCTTGTAAGCTATCATTATCCAATTTTGGGCGATAATAATTGTACAAATATTGATATAGTAAATTTATTTTTTGGTTAGGCGTGGTTTCCTTCTTGAGTTTCATACGTAAAAAATCTAGTGTCTCTCAAACTCTTTTGTTGTGTGTGTGGAACCTTTGTGTAACATTAAAATATTCAAATTCTCTTATTCTACCAACCTGAATCTTCGTCCATACAATAATTATAAATATTTTTCTTAAGAAATTAAAATAATAGCTTTTTTATGACCAGCATACTTTAATAGCTATAATTCATAGAATAAGCTTTTTATCATAAAATTTTAAGTCTGTTTGAGATAAATGTAACTTTTTGTAAAGATAGTTGTAAAGTTATTTTGAAAAAAATATTTTTTTTGAAAAGTTATTGTGGCACTACAAATATCTATTTATAAAAATTAAAATAGTAGTTTTTTATCACTATATTTTAATAATTTTAGTTTTAAAATTAAATTTTTACCACAAAATTTCAAATAATCAACAAAAAAAACTTAACTATTTTCTGAAAAACAAAGCAGTCTAAAGTTTTATCGAATGCACCGTTAAAGTTGAATAGCATATTTATTGAAAGAAATTAATATATTGGAGGAATTACATAAAATAGTATTATAATCTATTGAATAAATATTATAAACTATTTTAGACATTAATATATTAAGGGATTTGCATGTAATCTGGATAATTATATTATTATGTATCAATATATCAAATATCTAAATTTTGATAATTATTTATTTTACACACAAATCATTAATATAAAAAATATCTTTGATATTAACTTCTTTAAAATATATCATTTCATGCATATATTTTGAAGTAATTGAGACACTAAATTATATATTATATAAGAAAATATTGAAATTTAATATATATATATATATATATATATACTTTTCAGAATTAATCTCACGATTATTGATGCCAAGTACCTCCTTCGTTATTGAAGCCCATCTTATAAATTCGTGGGCCTACCAGTCGCACTTGACGGCCTGATTATATAAAACAAACTTGTTTTCATTTCTCTTTATTTAATGAATGTGAAGTATTGACAAGGATTGGTGGCATAGTATTTTAAGATTTATTTAGTAATTTTAATTTAAGCAATTTTAAAATATTATTTTACTTGTTTCGCCTCTATTGTATTTTTAATGTTATTATAGTTCAAAAAATTTATGAGTTGCACTGAGCTTTATCCCCTTTTTATCAATAATTTCTCTTTTATTTAACAAAGATATAGAGTTTAAAATATGATATTAATATTAAAAGTTGGAAGGGTTTTAATAGAAAAAAGGGGAAAAATAGATTAATAAGGTGAGTGAATGTTTTTTTTTTTTTTGGGGAATGGTAAGTGTCATAGCTCTATTTTATTAATAAAGAAAATAATAAGCACACTAAATAAATGTATAAAAGATCTATAAAAGTAAACAATTGTGATTATAGCTCAACAACATTATAAAAAGTTGTATAAAAATGTATAAAGGAGAGGGTGGGAATGATCAAAAGTTGTGTAGCATCTAACTCGAGGAATCTAGGGCCATTGCAACCAAAAAATCAAAGTGTAATATCTACGAAAGATTTGAATTAAAATTCTTTATCAAAATATATTATACATTCATCATCACCCAAAGACATTGAAAGGATCTTATTGATAATGTATTAAACCTCCAAAAGATTCATTATAAACTATATCACTAAATAAATGATAATGACCTATATGGCACATATCTTTTAAATATTTTCATACTTGCACTAATAAAAAAATAGGCATAAAAAATAGCAAGGAAAATTTGCATACATACTAAAATGTATTTCTATATTTTATACTTAAAATTTTATATTTACATATACAATATTTTTATGTATGAAAAAGTGTATTTCATTTCTAAGAATTTAGTGATATTATTGCTTTTGATGTAATATTAGTAAAATTATAAGAGTTGTGTTGTATGTATGTAAACACCCAAATACTAATTCTTTAAAGTTATAGGTCCAAAATAGTGGCAAAGTAAAACCTTCATTTGTCAAATTGAAGAAGCCTCATTGTAATAAATAAATAAATCATAATTCATCTTATAAAAAAAATGCCCCCTAAGATATCCTATGAAAAACAACCATGATAAGACAATAACAAGCATTCTAGCACTACAAAAAAGTCATCAATGTAAAAAAGATAGATATAGCACACACTGAACTGTAACTATCCAAAAGTTAATCATCCTTCTACTTTCATTTATTAATTTTATGAATCAGTTGAGATTTAATATTAAGGGAAATAGATATCTAAGAGAAATCCCTTTCTATTCTTTATAATCGATCCCTCATTTTTTTTCATACTATAATATAAAACTAAAATAAGTAATAATGAAAATATAATTCATATAACCATTAGTCCTTGATTAATAATTATATGATGAATATGATTGGTAGCAAATTTGAGGACATTAATGTAGCCTTCCATGTAAAAATAAAAAAATTAATGGAATGATCTTCAAACTAAATATATTTGAGCCAAGAATGAACATATGTCACCAAAAAAGGTCATTCTGACTTAAAAATGATAAGATTTGTTCTCCATCATATAATTGTATCACCATTATTAGAAATATTTGCATAGATAAGAAAATTATAATAAAATAAGAAAATATTGGATGGAAGATTAAGCAAAATGTAATCATCATCTAATACGATTGCACTAAGTTTAACATCAATTTTAGCATAAACAAGTGGTGAATATTATAACCAAAAATTTCTCCCAAAGAATGGACAACTTAACCAAGGATTGAAAAAGTGATAAAGTGAGTTTTCATTTCTAATATTAAAATGATATCCAATATCATATATGTGAGGAAAAGCTTTCTAACTTCTTCAACAAGTGAGACACCCAAAATAAATTATTATTTAAATAGAGGATAGAGTGCTTGGTAAGTTCACACCAAAGTACAAATTAATTAAAAGAGTAATAAAACCTCTAAATGATTATTATTTTGTAAATATTATCAAGAGTATCATATAAGTAATATTAACCTCCCTCTCCTTTTATTTCTCATCAATACTTTTACATCAATGATGGTATGCAACATTTTAATGTTTTATTGTAAAATAAGAATCTTGTGGTTGGAGTGATGATCTTCTTAAAAGCACACTTAAGAATAAAAAATATGGCATAATTTTTATATATTTACATAACTAATATCTAAATTTTAGTTTTTACATATAAAACATTCAAATCTTTAACATCACATAAAAATATGATTATTATCACTATTTTACAAGTGAATAAATCTTTTCTTGTATAAGCTATGTATTAGTAATATAAATATCAAATTTTAGGTGTTAGATATATAAATCAATAAGATTTATGTGGTATATATGTAAATCTTTCTAAAATTAAACTAAGCTAATAAATAAGATAGCTCATGATAAACGATCCAATAAGTTTGTAACCTACTGACTAGGGATAGTAGCTACGGTTTTTATCACACAAGCTGATTAGTAATCATATCAATCAAATATAATAGTTTTTGGCCAATATATTACAAATGGTGAGAGAGACCAAGACATTTTATTAGCAATGAATCTAACTTAATTCATAATATATCACTAAAAATAACTTTATTTAGACCAAAATCTAAGAAGAGTGCTTCAAATTTAATGAATTAGTGAGAAGCCTAGAGTATGCTCTGAAGAAGTGAAGAATGTTTTTATAAGAATGATGAGTAGTGTTTTCAACATAGCTAAATACTATGAGATCATCAACCTATATCATAATATAGAGATGGCAATATATGATGGAAAACAATATTCTTCCCTAAATTATTCATCCAATAAGCAAGATGAATACTCTTTAATGATAATGAAGAACAAAATGAAATGACTACAATCTTTCTTTAGAATATTAGAAGAATTAAAATATCCCTTAATGCATATGTGAATAATCACAAAAGGCATATCATTAATATATACAACCACACAAATGAAGAAGTAAGAAGGAAGTCTTAGGCTCATGGATGATTGTATAAGATTGAGTATTAAGATAGAAGTATTCCTCATGCATAAAGGTATTATAAATTTTATATGCTTTTTTATTTTTAATCATATTAAATTTTTTGAAAATTTGTTTTGATTAATGTTAATCAGAATGACTTTTGATAAGTGAGGATGGGGTAATTGAGATAGATTCTAGAAAAAAATAAATAAGACATGTTTGTCATGAGATTATCAATAGCAAAAAAAATTGAAATCCTTCTCATAGCCCATAAAAGGCCACCTTCATTTTAAAAACATAAGAAAAATTTAGAAAATTTTACACAAATCAAAATTTCTTTGAAATCCTCCTTAATAAATCATCATCTCGACAGTCATTTTCTTAAAAATAAATAGATTACTATTATTGAAACTTGACCCCCTTGTTCTAAATCATGCTATGATATTCCATAAAGAGAAAAATGTCATTATTAAGAGTAAAAAACATGATGTTATCTTAGAGTTTGCATTTTATCTGAATCACAACCAATAGAGATCCATAGGTACAAAAGTGCTCACTAATATTATACCCAACTTGTGCTCTCTCAACCTCAACCATCAATTGACAAATTCTCTATAAAAAACTAAATTTTCTTCTAATTGTTGTTAACATAGGCTTATGTAAACTTTTTGGTCTTGAAATTTTGTATAGAGAAGGGCACTTCCTAATTAAGAGTCCATCAAGAAGGTGTCCACAATGGTATGTAGGAAAGATTCGATATAAATAGTTGAAGTTTTTTGTGGAAAGCCAAAAGAATGGAGAAATGTGTAGCCAAAGAGGACAAAGTGGGAGGGAAATGTGTTAAGATTTATGAGAATACATGTCATTTCCAAAAGAGAAAAGTTTCAGAGCCTAACTTTTGAAAAGAAGGCTTTGTGAAGATTTAAGCAGATGGGAAAAGGCCTAGAGAATAGATGATAGTATACCTTTCTCCAATTTGAGCTAGAGAAAGTAAAAATTCTTTACAGGCCTTGGAAGAGGAAAGTGGCTATTTTGGATAAGGAATTTGCTATTGCCAATATAGAGGAGGATGGAGGAGCTCATAAAACCCTAATAGAGTTATCTCCCAGTTCTTATTGTGAGTTATATTATAAAAATAGAAAAATAATTGCCTATGTAAAACAAAACAATGTTCACTATATCTTATATTCAACTTACTCATTATCCATATAGTATATACATTCATGCAACAAAAGAAAAGTGTAAGCATTTATTTTATAAATCTTTTTCACAACTCCTTTTAGAAAGCTACCATAATTTTATTTGAATGCAATTTTTTATTTAAAAAAAAAAATTATATTGGAAAAAAAATGTTTTTTTAAATATATCTGCTATAGTATGATACCTATAAATAAAGTCTTTTTTCCTAAAAGAAAAAAAAAATACCCATAATAGCTTTCAACATAAAAAAAAAAAAAAAATTATAACAATGTTATAAGTCAACCACATATAGATCCTAAATATTTATGTTTGAAAGCTAGGGAAAAAAAGTCCATCCATCAAACGGCATAATATCATATGCAAGCAATGGATAAATATAAAAATCTATCGATGTGTATTAACAATAGGGGCAGACTCAGGTATAATTGAAGGGGGGCAATTACCCCTTTAATTTTATAATTTCTCTTATATTAAATCTAATAGTTTGAGTCTGCTTAAATTTTACTAATATTGTTTGAACTTTTATCCATGCCAAGCATCCATCCTATTCTTGATTATTTTTTACTTTGAAAAGTATATTTTCAATTCAACAAATGTGGGTAAGGGGTTGTTTAGGATCAATTTTGTTGTGTTTTTGTTTTTATTTTAATGCTATTTTTTAAAATTGTCTAGTGTATTTTTAACTATTTTTTATTTTCTTAAATAAATAATATTATTTTTAAAAGCACTCAAAATAACTTCTAGATTTTTTTAGTGTTTTTAAAAATAACAATTATAACAAAATATTTTTTTTATTTTGAAATAAAACATAAATAATAAATAAAAAATTAAAGTGATTTCAAATGGCCCTTAAGTATATTAATAAAGCTAATGCAAGCTAACATATGCAGAAAACAAAGTGATTTTAAATGGCCCTTAAGCATATTGATAAATCTAATGCAAGCTAAAAAGTAAGAAGGTGCTTCTCCTTTTGCCAGAGAAAGACTACAACCCTTTTTGTTCAAAATATAAAGAAATTTGAACAATGAGTCTTGATTATATTCTCATATGAAGAGGAGATTGTTAGCACACATAAGAGTGAGATTGTCCCACATTAGGTAGTAGAAAAATGTTTTAACAAATAGTTAATCCTCACTTATAATCTTAAGTTCTTGAATTAAAAATGAATTTAATTATAATGTATGTAGCCCAACTTTCAATCCCCTTTAACAATTAACTTCCCAAAGAGGAATATGAAGAGGAAACCAAATGTTTTAGTAGACTAGACAGGTGGTGGGTATGCAGAAGCATAATAGAATCATTCTTCCAGTAACAAAAAGCGTTCGGATTGAAGAAGAAGAAGAAGTTTACACAAAGAATACCTCATCTATTCTAATCAAAACACCACTACTAATTCCTTTGGCACTGAATCACTGAAACTGATCAATGAAAAATCAACCTTACTACCAAGACATGTACAAGTAAAGGTAGCTCTCCTCCAAAAGACAAACCACTGTGCACTTAACCTCTTGCTGAGTACACATCAAAATACTGGAGCACATCAGATTGGGATGAATAATCTACCTTAGCTGCCATTCTCTCACTCTTGCTCCTGTAAGAACTCCGGTTTGATAAAGCTGGAGCTTCTTGTTTGAGAGCTGCCTGTTGCATCTGCAGTAAGGCCAGCACACTCACAGCAAACAGAGCAGCGCTGCCTAAAGCACCACTAAACCTATCCAAGCTTAGAGCTGATTTGGCAAATGCAAGGCTAGAGATCAACATCTGCATGAGGGCATGTGGTTTGGCCTCTTTTTCGGTGCCGGCATCATCGCCAGATTGACTTCTCGGTTCTACAAACAGGTTCTCTGGAGCAATGAATGGAGTAGCCACTTGCACGTCCGAAACAAATGCTTGGGCTTCTTCGATGACCTTATGTTTTTCTCCCTTGTGTTCAGAAAGTCTCATCGCCAGAATAATACGACTCTGCTCTAGTCGTGCGATAGCAGCATCTCGCTCGGCTTGTTGCTGTGATTGTATGGTCTGCAACATGTGATGCGCTAACATACGGTTAAAAGCATTATCTTTTGCGTATTTTATGTAAGTGCATGCTTTTGCTAGTAAGAGAAGAGTATGTGTGAAGGGCTTCCAGTTCTGTATAATAAGTCATCTTAATCTATTGATTGAGAGCTTAGATTTTCAGCTAAAAAATCTTGAGTTCAAACTTTGCATATAGTGCATGTGAGTTTGCATATAGAATGTGATTTAGATATACAATAATAAAAAGGTGTGCATGTTAATTTTTTTTTTGGAGTATCCACCCAACACCCCACCTTTTCAGCTAAAAAATGCTTCACATTCATCAACACTTTGCATTGCTTTCCCACCTATAGAGAGGATGATTTAGAGTATACAACCAACCAATAAAGAGGGTCATGTTAATGTATATTAATATGAACACAGTACATTACGGATGATTAATATTTATTGTACCAACAGAGAGGAAGGCCTTAACCCTCTTTAACTTCCTCCGCTAATATCAGAACTGTCAATCTCAGATCATAAGGAAGCAGACAAAATGAAATCAAAAGGCTAAATCATTAAATTATGTTTCCTTAGCTTTTAAAGAGGTAAGAAGAGCGAACTAACTGTTCCGAAATCTCAAGAATGAATACAAACAATCGCATAAGTTCCATTGATCTCGAGAAAGAAGATAATATATGACAATTGAAATGTTTTCTTCGGAAAAAAGGTAACACGCCAAGTGTACCCACATAAATTTATTGAAAATTCTAATTGTATATTGCAAATACAAAAGTTGACAAAAAAAAGAGTTCCAATATTAGTAGCATATATTCATTTCTGTCAGAAAGGAACCTAACGACAACAAACAAGGTTATTATGAAAGCATATATTGAGAAAAAAAAGAACTTTGTTGTAAAATGCTTACTTATGATAGAATATCAATAAAAACATAACCAAGATATATTAGTAACTTCTTCAAAACTGATTTATGCATGGTATTTAGTAGGGTATCATAAAAATTTTCAACATGAAACATTATGTGGATTGGTGAAGTGCGTCAGGGGACCATAAAAAAGTTTGACCTTTGAAAAAAAAGAATGAGTAGATAACAACCAACCAATAGAAGTTTTTCACATAATTCGAAAGCAAAAAAAAAAAGCAGCATGCTATTTATTAAGAATACTATTTGGTTTTGATTTTGCTTTGCTTGTAAAAAAAGTCTTGAAAATCATAATTTTATTTATTTCTGTAGAAAATGAGCAATGAAAAGCCAATGGGTATTCCAACTTCATGGCTTCACTACCATGGGCAGCACATTTTTTTGAGATTAGTGAACAAAAATTCAAAAAGTATGTGGTTCAAATCTATGACCTTATAAAAACAACATTCTCATTTAACAACTCCGACACAGATCCTTCATTTGCAAAATACTTTGCTTTATTTTTGTATCAAAGAGAATAACACAACATTGTTAAATGAAGTCTTAAGATTTCGCAAGTTTAGTGATCCAAAGGACATTTGGTTAACACTACTTGAAATATTATCTTGCAAATGGGGTTAAATTTAACATGTTCATTAAACAGAACCTTTTTTCCAATCAAGCCTATAACTCTAATTAAATGCAATAGTAACATATAGTTCCACAATTAATATGCAAGACATCATCATAATTTAATTGATCTGAGAATTTAATTGATCTGAGAAGTTCATAGGAAAGGTGAAAGTGCATTCAGTTCAAACAAAACTTAGTGCACTAAAAATCGGATTTAAAATAAAAGAGATACAAAATAAAGGCATGCCTCAATTAAGTGCATTTGAGGTTTTGAATATTACTTGATTCAAGAGCTTATTTCCTTCCTATTAAAAAATATAATCTACCTTAAGCAATTACAAAACAAATTAAGAATTGGAAATTGAATTGTTAAAACAACTGTCCAAATAAAACGGTATACTTTGCATTGAAGCTTCTATAATTTGACAATTTTTACATAGAACTTACAGAAAAGTAATATAATTTTTTTAAACAGAGAAAACAGTCCTCTGTGAAGAGAGAATATGATGCTTGGTCACTCAAATGCAAGGTGAAACAGAACAGTCGCGTTAATCAGAGAAACTATTTATCAAGGCACTACAAAATACAAAAAGATAGCCAGACAGAAGAAATGAATAAAGGGAAAAGAAAAAACTCATCAATGATTTGCTTTAACAAGATAGTTCCAGCTTTTATGTAATATAAATAAAATATAAACAGCAATAAAAGCTTGTTTAAACATTATAATTTCAATACCAACCAGAAATGTATAGTTAATAAAAGCAATCACAGCTCCATTACTCAGAATTTTATCAAACTATGTCCAGCCTATAATAATAACTGCCTGAAACTAAGCCAAGGATTGCTGTCCTGTGCTATTTTGTATGGGCTCCCAAAATTCATTTGGGTAAGCCAATCCTTTTAGAGCACTCCATTATCAAAAGAGCCAAATGGTACAAACAAAAGCCAAAAGTTTCAAAGCTAAATCAAGCAATCAACATGGCTTGAAGACAGAGCGCCCAAAATTTACGTATTTATAGAATTCACACTCATTTTATTTTATTATTTAACTAGTGAACTCATGTATTTACATGTGCTACAATCAAACCATTGGGAGTTTGATAAAAGTGAAAAATATGAGTGACGATTTTAATGTGAATCTTTATATTTAATGAGAATTTAAAATTAAAGTCAGAGGGTGCTAATTTTGCAAATAGTCATATTTGGAGAGCTATGTATGTAATTGCCCAGAAAAAAAAATGATAAAGGTCAAAGCTATATCAAGCAATCAACAAGGCTTGAAGACTAGGTTTAAAAAAATATCAAAAAGGCTTCTAGTACAATGACCCATTATACCATTATTTCAAACCAATCATTGTTTGATGACTTGCATAGAGAGACCATTAATGCACTAGTTGCAACGTAAAGTGATTCTTAACTTGCAGGAGTTAAAAGAGCATACCGGAACTTTCTTTGGCCAAAGTTGTGGAACAGAAAATAAAGCATTCATCAAAGGACTTAGATTTACATTTCGTTCTTAACCAAATAGGAAATTTTCGGCACAAAGTAAATGCAAACACTATAGTTAGAATCGGCACTTAATAAAGTTAACTCCAAGCAAGAATCACGTCGCATAGATCATCAGCTTTCAATCCTATACAATCAAAATCATATCACCACTTCTATCGCAAAAAAAAAGTGTAGATTGAAAGCATTTTAACGATAAATCTCAATATATAAAATATAAAACCCAATGCCCACATACGAATTTGGCACACCAGCAACCACGAGGAAATGGAGAAACCAAGAAAAGAAGGCTCACATGAAAGAATTCGATCTGGTCCTCGAGGTTCTCTAGCGCAGACCTGATGGCGTTGAGGCTTCTTGCCTCAGCAAGGGCAGCGTCCTCATCCGCCCTGACACCCTTAACGAAAACGTACCCCACCTCCTCCTTTCATCACCTCCGCCGCCCACGTCTCCCTCCGGCGGATGCATCTTCTCAGGAGAAGGCCGGGAGAGATTCTTAATGGATTTGAGAAAGTGAGCTCTAGAGATAGCGTGGATGGTGTCGCTGATCTTGTCATGGAGGTCCCAGATCCTCTCTAGAACTGCTTCGATCTGTTCCATCTCCATCTCCCATTTCATCACAGAAGGGACTTTTAGGGTTTCTGATTCCCTCAGGCGATTCTGGGTACCGCGAACGCGGGTTCGCCGGACGGGAAAATGAGACGGAGAGAGAGGTAAAAATATCACGGGAAATTATGAGGAAGAAATTAGCGATCTGGCCGTTCATTTGATGAGGGACGGCTGATGATGCGGCCACCGGTGTCAGGGTCACCGCTTAGAAGCCGGACAAAACTCGTACAACAGCGACCGCCTCGTTGGGTTGGGGATTTCAGAGACATGTTTGTTTGGTTGTAATTATAACATGCATTGATACATAATTTATTATAATATAATATAAATTTTTATATGCAGTATTAATTGAAAAAATTAATTATTTTCAAACTCATCATTTTTTTTTTACATTTGATATGACAACTAAAATAATACTAGTCGAAGCATAAATCTTGATATCAAAAATAAATTGATCCTAAGTTAAAATTAGCCGAGATCAAACACTTAAAATATCATTAGAAATTTTGGGATATCAGTTAAATCCCTAAATAACTCTTAAATGTAAGATTTATAACAAATCAGCGTCTTGGATCAATGCTCAAGATCTCATAATTGACTTTTATTTGAGCATTCAAATACTTAAAATACATCAAATGATCAAATGAATCATTTTGAGCCGTCCAGATGGAGTGGAGTGATTCGATTTTGTATGTATTTACGTAAACGCCACTCATATAAATTTTATTCTTCGCATGGAGTAAAGAGAGAGAGCTCTAAAGCTTGAAAATCCTCCAAACATAATCGCCACCACTCGACGGCCGACCACCTCCGTTGTTGCCAACCACCGTGCCGCTCGCGGTACCACCGATCCTCATCTTTCAATCACTGCCACCGAGCCACCTTTACACTATCGCCGCATCGCTGCCACAACCATCGCCGCCATTATCATCGCCACCACCGACGTTATCACCACCGACTACCATCGTCGGTACCGCCACCATTGCCGCCATCTTCGCTTGGCCATCACACGACGACCTTCATCGTCCACTCCGTTCACCATCATCTATTACTACTAAGAATCATATAACAAACGACTATATGTATTTGTGATTCAAATTCACATTATCGGGCCCTTCTATACACTCGTAATCCCGTTATCGGGAAATTTTTGTACTATGAAACAGATACATAGTGTAAGATTTTATTGAGCCGTTTTTTTCTTCTTCGAGATTTTTCCACGTAAAATTCTGAGTTTTCTTATTAATTCCTCAAATATCTCTGAGACTTGGATTCCGCAACAAAGGGCAAAATTTTATTCTATCAACGATTTTCAAAGACGAACAACATTTAAAATTTTGGTATATTTAAAAATAAAGCATAAAATAAATTTAATAAATTTAAAATTTTGGGGAAGCTTTATTAAGTATAAATTCTTATGTAGTATAAATGCAATATAAAATACAACTATTGTATTTGACATACTCAAAGTAGTTTGATTGGCTGTAAAATAAATTAAAAAATATATATTATTTCATATTTAGTTGAAAATAAAGGTATAAAAAATTGATCTTATATGAACTTGACTTGAAAATTTTGAGATTGATTAACCTAATTAACTTTCCAGCTGGGTTTAGATTTAAGAATATGATCCATTTAATTTTTCTAGCTTTATCCATCAATCCAACATTTATATCAAGTTAAATTTGATTCGATTTTGACTGACGAATCCAAGATTAAATTAGACTTAATTTTAATCTAAAATATATAAAAGTTCAAACAGGTCCCTCAGGCCATATTTCAAGTTAATCAGGTTGAAGTTAAATCAAAAAATAACATGAATTTTACGTTAATTTTAAATATTTAAAAATTGAATGTATCATTCTATATGATGATGATCATACTATACAATAGTGATCAAATCACATAATTAATGTTGTTTTAAATAAGTAAATCACATCATTAATTTTTTAAATTAAATTAATTCAAAATTTAAACTAATCATATAAAATAATGTTTGTCATATTATATGATATGATTCCATAATTAATCTAATTAAACAATTGACTTAAAAGGATAATGAGACATAATATTGATGGACCAAATTATATTTGATATGACACTTAAAATATTATTAGTCGAAGCACGAAGCTTGATGTTAAGCAGTCGAAGTTAAACTATCGAGATCAATATCTTAAAATATCCTCGAAACTTTGGGATATCGTTAAATCCCTAAATAGCTCTTAAATATAAAGTGTTTATAGTCAACTGAGCGCCTCTTCCCAACAAGCCAAAGATTTTATAATTCGACTTCATTTGAGCATTCAAATGCACAAAATACATCATATGATCAAGGGGATCATTTTGAGCCGTCCATGAAGTGGAGTGGTACTGATTTTGCATGTATTCAGACGCCACTCCTCCACCTATATAAATCCTCATTCTCATAGGGGAGGCTGAAGGAGAAGGAGGCCAAGCAAGAGAGAGGAGAGAGCTCTAAAGATCCTCCAAGCATAATAGCCGCCACCACTGGCCGTCAACCACTCACGCGCCGCCACCGCCGATCCTCGCTGTTGCCATTAGCTGGGCCATCATCACACCACTATCATCGCCATCATCATCAACATCGTCGTCAACATCATTGTCAACATCGTCGTCAACATCGTCGTCAACATCGTTGTCAACATTGTCTATTACTAACAACTGTTGTCCCTTTCTCATATACAATTCTGTAATCCGTGATCGGAAGATCTTGTACTCAAAACAGATACATAGTGGAAGCTTTTTTGGCTAAGCATTTTTTTTCCTCTTTGAGGTTTTCCACGTAAAAAATTCTGAGTTTTATTACTCTTTAAATACCTGCGGTGTGATTACAATGAAGCTGGCGCGAAAATTTTACTCTACCAGAATGGTTTTCTAGCACGCAACGCTTTGAGCCTCAGGAACCCCATTATATATCATCTTGTATGACCAAGTTCCCCAAGATCAAAACTACCATCGAGATATAGCATTTTAAGCTTTTGAGCGAAGAATGAAGATTCATCAAACTTCCTGATTTTGTCGAAACTGGGGCAAATCTTAATCTCAAAAGATTATCCAAATTGATATTCTGGATATCTAATTGATTATTAGTTCGAGAAGCAAGTCAGTAATACTAATGAAAAAGGCCAATGTTAAGGAGCAACTTTGGTTACAAACAACGGATGTTTTAATCGACTCTTCCATACAAAGTTAACGCCATCGAGCAAAGACTGACAAACAACCTAGATAGTCAAAAGGTCCTTGGTGGACTTCTACCACCCTTCCATAGTTAACGCCATCGAGCAAAGACTGACAAACAACCTAGATAGTCAAAAGATCCGTGGACTTCCTACACCCTTCCAAAGTTAACGCCATAACACTGACAAACAACCTTGATGGGTCAAAGATCCTCGTAATTCAACCTCTTCCATAGGTTAACGCCATCGGTAACACTCGACAAACAACCTAGATAGTCAAAAGGTCCGGGACTTCCTACGACCTCTTCCATATAAGCCATCGAGCAAAGACTCGACAAACAACCGGATAGTCAAAAGGTCCTTGGGACTTCCTACCTCTTCCATACAGTTAGCCATCGAGCAAAGACTCGACAAACAACCTAGGTCAAAGGTCCGGATTCCTCTTCCATACAAGTTAACGCCATCGAAGTCACCGACAAACAACCTCGGATAGGTCAAAGATCTCGCCGCCAACTACTGCCGATGCTGCTGCCGACCACTGTTTGGCCGAACCATCCGCCATCCTGCTGACATCATTATCTCGGTCATCTCGCTGATTACCGACGCTGCCGCACCTTTTCGACTTTCATCATGCTTGCCGCTGACCACTCTGCCGGCGAACTACGCTGCTGCCAGCCACACTTCATTACCGGCTATTATTGCCAATTATCGCTGATAATCTCCGGCTACCAGCATACCGGTCATCCTCGTCACAGTTAGTTACCACTGCTGAGATGCTGCTGCGATATCATTTCGGCCCAACCATCAGAATGGGCCACTGTTACCCGGCTCCACTGCCGAATTATCACTGGCAATCTCGCCGTTCACCACCATCGTCGGTTCGCGACCACCATCGCCAGTCACCGCCGCCGACCAATGTCGGGCCACCATCGTTGAGCATCTTCACAACCTCCGTGATCGTCAACTCCGGTCGGTCCGACGAGGTCAGTTGACACCTTTTTCAAGGAAAAATCGGAGCCTCGCCGTATGAATTATGGGTCATGATCTCCTCCAAACCCGGTCGGTCCGACAAGGGCAGTCAACACCTCTTTCGAGGGAAAACAATAGTATGAACTACGCCTTGATCGCTTCAACTGGGTCCGAAGAAGCTGACGCTTTTTCGGAAACTGAGACCAGATGAACTACGCCTTGATCGCTTCCAAACGACCTTCTAAAGAAGGAGAGAAGGTGCCTTCTCCTTAGCCCTGAGGTTTTATATACCCTTCTGGGGCAAAAGGGTAAAATCCGTCAAAACCAAAACCGCCTGAAACCGCCAAAAAAACCGTTATTCGCTCGCGCCGGATCCATACAAGAGGCTTCATCATGCGTGAATCACTGGCCCACGGTCGTGAATCGCCCGGCCTCATGGGCGTTAATCACGCCATAGCAGATCGATTCATGGCGCAACCGTGGCCCAGCCGAACCGCCCGCCAGCTCCAGATAGTTCGGGCCGCAACGCTTAACGTATTCGCGGCGTAACTGCTGGCCAACGCCACCTCCAGCTTCACTCTATATTCTCTGCCTGCGACCCGTAAAATTTCGCAGCTCCAGGATCGCTGACTCCCGCTGCTCACAGGACATCTTCCTACACGATCGAATCATAGGACCAGATTCGCCGTCACTGCGGATACCAGTCAGCTCATTCCGGATCTGCCGAGGCCCATCTGAGACCCGCCAGCTTCAGACATACCGGCCATGGCCGCCTCACCCGCCATGAATCTGCTGGTTACATCATACGATGTAGCGGCTGCGCCCGTACAAGGCCGCTTCCCATTGGCGCCCACGCTACGCTGAAGCGTATTCGCGGATGTCTGATCTAAATCTCGCCCGCACAAGATACCTATACGATTTATGCTCGTGACGCCTTCCTGAGTCATAATATTGTGCTTACATGAAGATCTAATCTCTTAAAATGTGTAGTTAATGGACCCTCAAATTTCATTGAAGAATTTGCTATTTTCAAGTATATATATTTGGATGATTGAGATAATGTCATCCAAAAATAGAGATATGACACTTAAAATACTATTATAAGAATAATCTTGATGTTAAAAGCAATGATCCAAGTTGAAACGGTGAGATCAAGCTCTTAAAATATCCTGAAACTTTGGGATATAAATCCTAATAAATAGCTATAAAGTGTTTATAGTTAAATCGAGCATTTTGAGCCGGTTCCAACAAGCCAAAGATCTTACTCACTTCATTTGGGCATTCAAATGCACAAATACATCATATGATCAAGGGGATCATTTTGAGCGTCCATGAAGTGGAGGGTAAATGTATACAGAGACGCCACTCTTCCAATCTATAAATAAGACCTCATTCCTCGAGGGAGGCAAGGAGGCCAAGCAAGAGAGAGAGAAATTCTAAAGATCCTCCAAGCAATAATAGTGCCAAATTTGGCTGCCAACTTCACGCCACCTTCGGCCACTGCCGCCGTCCGCTAATGGCACCCTCATCGGTTTATCATCATCACCACTATCGCGGTCATCATCGCCAACATCGCCAACATCGTCGCCAACATCATCGCAACATCCAACATCGTGCCAACATTGTCTATTTCTAGAATCGTTGTCCCTTTCATATAATTGAATCCTTTATCGGAAGATCTTGTACTCAAAAGATATATAATTTTTTTATAAGTCCTGGTTTTTCCTCTTTTGAGGTTTTCCAAAAATTCTGAGTTTTATCGCTCACTCTTTCAATAATTGTGCTTTGATTTCACAACTAAGGAAAACTTTTACTCTACCGCAACTGGTTTTCTAGCACGCAACAATATTATCGATATTGATCATACTATTTAATTATCTATAGGTCTATTTTAATTAGAAATTTTTTTTTTTGGCTTATGGTACAATATATAAAAGGCTTTTGCTTAAGTCTAAACATATAAATTTAAAAAAAAAAACGACCGAGGAAAATAATGAGAAAGATTAAAGAGAAGAATTTTCTTAGGAGAGATATTTTATTCTTTGATTTGCAAAAGTTAAATGAGATGTTTTCATGAGAGAATGCACTTAATATTATGTTCATTTCTCTAATACACTTGTATCCTCTTGATTTAAAATTTACGACTATTGGGAGTAGGGCTGCAAACGAGCCGAGGCTTGTTCAAATTCAAGTTCATTTATCATTCTTGAGCTCGAGCTCGATTCGAGCTTTTAGGATGGTGTTGTAGCTTGAGCTCGTTTAAAAAAATTTTGTTCGAGCTCAGCTCGAGCTTGTTCATGAGCTTGGTTCAAATTGGGCTTATCGAGAATGTTAATAAGCAGCTCGTTTAAAGAAATAAACGAGCTTTAATCGAGCTTGTTTGCGAGCAACATGTTGAGAAATATAAATGATACTGTTTATGAACATGTTTTAATCGAGTCTTAATCGAGCCGTAATAGAGCTCTTTAACAAGCTTATTTGTGAGCTTTAAATGATACTGTTCATGAACATAAATGAACTGAACAACAACACGTTCAAACTTGCTCAGTTAGCAATCGAGTTTTTTCAAAAGTGTTCAAGCTCGTTCGATTAGTTAAATGAACCACAATTAAATCACTAAGCATTTATCTTCTCTTTTACTTGATTGTATCAATATTTTATTTTTGCATTCTCGTCTTTATATGATGTGTTTACAGTTAATATAATACTTAATTTTTCATGATTAAAATGCTTGGAATGATATATTTCCTTTATTCTGGATTATACAACCAAGTTGTGGTGATAATTAGTGCAGAGAATATTTAAAAGTTGCTTGTTATTTACATGATTATTTTAGAATATTCATTTCTTCCTAAAATCTCTTGTTAATTGAAAAAAAAATTAAAACATTTTATTCATCACTTATATTCCTTCAAATTAAAAAAATATTTTCAAGCTTTAAAATTTATTTAGCATAGTTTAGAATCACACATCAACTAACCCTTCAGTTGGGTACTTCAAAAATTTTATATAGATTTTCATTTATGGATTATTTAAAATCAACACAGTTTCAATTTTAATCTTTCTCACCATCACTAGTTTCATAAATAATTAATCTTATCTTGAGTGGATCTACTTAATGCTTGAGGAGTCTAAAATCACAAGAAAAATTTAAAATT
Source organism: Cymbidium sinense (assembly GCA_021442155.1). Lineage (NCBI taxonomy): Eukaryota > Viridiplantae > Streptophyta > Magnoliopsida > Asparagales > Orchidaceae > Cymbidium > Cymbidium sinense. The sequence continues at coordinate 120,679,515 of CM038221.1, read as the reverse complement.
TTTATAGGTGGTATAGTTGATAATCAATTCATTAATAAAATTTAATGTTGTCAAATTTGATTTTGGTGGCCTGAATAAGATTGCAAATATGATGGATTAGGTAAGCAACATACAGACCTTTTAAGAAATATTTACTAGAATGTGACATCATTTATCAATCTATCATACTAAGAACACCAAGTTGAGAATGAAATTAAACTCTTGGAGTTATATTTAGAAGTATGATAAGTCATTATTAGTTGCTAAATTCACTTTAAGAGAAAGCTTGAAGACTGTAATATATATCTTTAATAGAGTTCTAAGCAAAATAATAGCTAGACATAGATAGAAGCCTAATATTAGGCATCTTAACGTGTAGAAATGTCCAACAATAGCTAGGCCATATAGATCTAACAAAAAAATATGGCCAAGAACTACAAATTATTATTTTGTTTGGTAGTCCAAATGATTGCGAGGTTTTAAAGTTTTATGATTTCTTTAACAAGTCAACTTTTGAGACTAGCAATGCTGAATTTATATAATATATTAAATTTGGTGGAATTGATAAGCTTAGGTATTTTCACTTGAAAGTACTATATTGGTACTCCTATAATTGTAATAAAAATGATTAGATAATGATGTTAATATTATTCAACTTGCAAATTAAGATAATTAATACACTCCTAAGTCATCTCTTATCTATACTTAGTAATCATTGCAATATTAAATTGAAGTGTGAGAAGATCTACTAGGAGTTGAGAATAACAATTATACATAATTATATCATGTATATCTTATAACATTTGTTAACATTGAGCTTAAAGATGACATTAATATCTTTTAGTCAAGTTAAATAATATGTTAACTCTCATAAAATGATAAAGGCTATAGAGGATGAATAAAATCAATAATAGATAATAATATGTGAGATCTAATTGAATTGCCTAAAGTACTAAGGCCAATTAGACTTTCCACACTTGTTGAATGTAGTGTTATATTGAAATGTGTTAGTGGAACTCCTAGCTCATCCAAGAAAAATTGGTGCTAAGTCTGATTATGCTTATTTTAAGAGCAAAGAGGGTTTGGTTATAGATTGAACTTTGAGTGAGTTATTAGCAAGGGAGTAGGTCGTCTAGACTTATTGGACTAAGCTTGGTGCAAATTATGGCTCTGAAGAGTTGGAAGGAGAGGTGTAGTCCATTGAGATTATAAGAGATTATACCTCATTGTTGATGTGATAACCATCATCTTTAATGATTTCAATTAGAGCTTTGATTGGGTCTAATGTAGTGCCCAATTGAATGGCAAATGAGAGAGAAGGATTGAGACGAACGAATATGAAAAAAAAAAAAAATTCATTATTCGAGAAAATATTAAGGGTTGCTTCTTATCACTATTTAATAGGAGAATATATTCCCACTAATAACATCAACATATAATTAAGATAATTAAGTATTTCTTAATGTAATTAAGCAACTAAATAAGCATAATAGTGGCATTATATAGAGAATGCAAGGATCTATGAAAATGTACTACATCAAGGTTATTATTTGGTTTTTCATGATGATATGGTGGAGTTCTTTTTAAGTTGGATGACCTTAGATTGATTACTTGCTTATAAGCGACATTTAAAAGTAAGTCAAATGTATGATTAAGATTCTATGTTGAAAATGTAAGAGAAGATGGTGGCGGTAATTATGGAAAAGAAAGTGTCATAACCCAACCAAATATAAATTGTCATATTAAAGCAGGTCATATCATTTCAAGATCGTGACAGTTGATTAAATATCCAAGATCTATATGAAATAATTTTATTTTAATATCACAAATATAGAGCTACTACTATAATTAAAATATTATATAATAAAAATACTTAATATCATATCATATCATAATTATATAATCAAACAAATATACAACAATCATGATATAATTTTTTCACCAATAATATATATATATTATCATGACTATCAAAAGAATAGATCTAAAATAGTGACATATTTAAGATCAAGCTCTAAACAATAATCAATAGCCTATATTCAACTTAAGTTACCCTTTCTTGAAATAATACATGCAAGTACACAAGGGTGAGCAACCACAGTTCAGAAGGCTACTCGAACTATATTACAATTTTCAATACACAAAAGAGAAAAGAATAAATATTCGTCAAAATAGTACTTTTATAAATAATAAAATATAATTATGGTGTTTATTTTTGAGATGTGGGACACCACGTAGATCTTAGGGGGCACTTATTGAAGTGATCGGATACAACATTAAGGAATGATGTACTATCTCGAAAGATAAAATCACCCACATAATGGACTAATCACTAAGGACTCCTAAGACATGATGAGTCTTCAAATATACTAGAGATCTTTTCCATACTTTACATGGAAAAGAAAAGTAGGATTTATTTTAAGCCGAGTTCGTTAAGTTCTCTATGGAGGCAAACCCCCATAGTTAATTACATCTTAAGAAATGAGAATTCCTTAAGAATACTCTCAATTAAAGTAGGCAATTAGGGTCTCCAAAGATTTCAAAGTTAAGGCTATCAAATGATTGACTATTTTAAAAAATCAAATTGGATAGATCAAGAAGATGACATATTATTAGAATCTAAAGGGAGAAAGTAGGAAATGCTCATGATACTAGGAAGCCTAGTGAGCATTCCAATCTATCATATGGTTGATCTTTATATTTTTAAAATTGAAGAGAGTTAATTATTTGAGTTGACATTTTATTAGATTGCTAGGGCTTATAATTTCATAACATAAGATTGTGGAAATGCCTAAGAGGTGAGGATTTATGCTTGTAACCCGAAGAAAAATAACAACCTCAGATCCTGAATCTAAAGAGCTTTGGCGAGGGATAAAACACAACCTAAATCTAAGGTAAAAAATGGGTATATGGTCTACCTCCACCAGAGAGAATAAACTACTAGACTGCTGGACTTATAACCGCTTGGAGTGACAGCTAACTCTCCTACGCTTAAAATCCATGTAGGCAAGTCATAGCTTTTGCAAGATTTAGAAAGGAGACTAAGTACATAAACTCACTCCCTAAGAGACTAGAGCATGAGTGGTATGAATTCATGACTTAATCTAATATAAACTTTTAGCAAGTTTTATTTGATTTTTAGACTTCTTTGTTTTGACATGGACTATGTGATTTTATATTCCTAAATGCATGAGAATGTGATTATGGCCAATTCAAGAGAGAAAGGGGTGCTCTTCCATCAAAGGTTCTCACAGGTTAAGCTTTCATTCTCTAGCACAGATGGAAGCCCCCACTTAACAAAAGTGGAAGAATATGACATGCATGATATTATACATTCATTCATTCAACGCAAAGGGGTTGCTAAAAATTTTATTATCTTGATTTTATTCCTAAGCTTTTATGTGAGGTTATGAGTTATTTTAAATTTTAATTGTGAGTTATTAATTGGGATAGAAAAGTTAATTTTATCCTAAGAGCCTACCGCATTCAGGCCACACATTCAAACATTAAACATGAAGAAACTAGGAAAAGTATGCAATTCTAGTTCACAATCTAAACACAACATCAAACAATTTTATAGACTATCGTAAAGAATAAAAGGTCACAGCGGTCGGGTTCTGCCATACACCTTGAAAAGAGAAAAAAGATGGGTAGTCAAGCTCTACCCTTATACAACCCATATTACAAAAATAATACATGATATGGGGGTCTTCTTTTCTTCATTTCTTCCTTTTCTTCCTTTTGATTTATTTACTCCAAAGGCATCACAGGGCATCCCAGGTACTAAGCCTTCTGGTCACTGCTCATCCTAATCTCCCATAACATTAATCCTAATTTCTAATGCAAAATTACATTAAAAATTAGGAAAAGTAAATTTAGCTACACTTGCAAAATAAATGTTAGTTAAACACACCATACAACTCAAGCAGTTATATGAATAATTTAGACTTAATATCTCATACATGGGTAACCAAGCCTACCTGTCCTAACATGAGTTATGCTTAGGGACTAAACAACTTGCACAGTAAACATATTTATATTTTTATTATATTGGCCCCTTAAGCACAACCCCTGTAGAAAATATGATTAGACTAATCACAGCCTACCATCCAGTCTACGAGGCATACACCCTAACATTTAATCTAAAATATTACATCACAAAACAAAATACAACATCATACATATTGCACCCTAACTTAGCACTATAAGTGGTGACTTAATATTCTAATGTGTGTGCTTAAGGCTTGTGTGGCAAGACTTTACTAGGCCTCTTTAGTTTAAGTTTCAATTTGGAGTTTGATTTTTTTAAAATTTTACCTTTCGGTGATTTCAATTTAAATGATTTAATGATTTATTTTTCTTTTTTATTTCACTTTTATTTGGTTAAAATGATGTTTAGGTTTTCAAAAATCAAGAGTAGAATGAATTCTATTTGTAGACATAACTCACCATATTCTACATCCCAACTCCTAAAGAATCTAACTAAGGTCTTTAAGTATTTTAATTAGCCCATTTGAATTTGTGTAATTCATTTGATTTGATTTAGCATTTAGAATTTGAGTTTGTTTAAGTATTTGATTGATTGATTTTAGATTATATATTTTGGTTTAATTAAATCTTGATAATTCAATATCCTTTTAAATTAATATCTAATTCTTTCTTATATTTTATGTGATTTAATTTTATGTTTATCATGGTTCATTTATTTGTAGTTTGATTAGATTAGATTAATTGAGATTTTATTTTGATTTTTAACTGAGTTTGATTCTTTGTAATTAGGATTTTATTTTCAATCTTATCCATTTATCATGTTTATCAAAGTTTGGTTTGTATTTTGATTTCATACATTGGATAATTAATTAGTTTGTCTTATTTAAGTAGGTTGAATGAGATTTGATTTGATTATACAAAATTGAGAGTCTTTCTTAATTTAATTTAATTTGATTTAATTTGATTTGATTAGCTTTATTAGTCTATGGATTTGCTTAGGTTCAATGTGTGTGTTTAAGTTAATAATAAATATTTGTTTAATTTTTAATTTAATTTCATATTTATTTAGATCAATATGTAATTAATGACTTAATAATTTAGGTTTAATTTAAGTTTTGATTAGTATTTAATTGTATTTTAATGTTTGATTAAGTTTAAGTTTAATATAATTACTTTGATTAACTTAATTACCTTATTTAAGATGTGTGATCAAATTAATTAGTAGATTAACTAAGTGTTTGATTGAATTTGTTTAAAAAGTTAATTTGGATCATTAAAATGATGGATTAATTCATTAAGTTTGCATTAATTAGGTGTTTATTCGATTGGATTAGCTTAAGAGTAATAAGTTTAATTAAGAAGTATGTTTAAGTTAATTATTAAATTAAATAAAGATTTATTTAATTTTTAATTTGGTTTTATATTTATTTTGATTAATGAATTAATTAATGACTTAACGATTTATGTTTAATTTTTAGTATTTAATTGCATTTATGTTTGATTAAGCTTAAGTTTAATATGATTAATTTGATTTAATTAGTTTGTTTGGGGTATGATCAATTATTAAATTAAATAAAGATTTGTTTAATTTTAATTTGATTTCATTTATTTAGGTTAATGATGTAATTAATGACTTAATGATTTTAATTTAAGATTTGATTAGCATTTAATTGTATTTTATGTTTGATTAAGCTTAAGTTTAATATGATTAATTTGATTAACATAGTTAGTTTATTTAAGAGGTGCGATCAAATTAATTAGTAGATTAATTAAGTGTTTGATTTGAATTAATTTTAACGTGACTTATAAAATTAATTTGGTTCATTAAGATGATAGATTAATTCATTAAGTTTGCATTAATTAAATGTTTAATTAATTAAATTTGATTAAGGGTAATTAAATTTTTAAATCATTAGATTAATTAAAGGTTTGTTTAATTAGAGATAAATGACTTAATTTCTCACATGTGAGTGATTTGATTCAGTTAAGTGTTTTACTTAAGTTTGATTTAATTAAAGGATTATTGTTATTACCATTATTATTATTAAGTGAATTAACTATTTATTTTATTTCAATTAAGTTTGATTATTTATGATTAGAGTTTTATTTGATTAAATTCATTTATTATATTTATTTAATTTCATTAACATGTTTGATTTAGTTATTAGGTTGAAATATTTAATGGTTAATTAATTATCTTATTCCAAATGGCTCATTTAATCATATGCTAATGTTGACCTCACTTTTGGAGTGAGCTCTTAACCTCCTCTTTCTTAGACTTAGGACTCTTTTAGGCACTAAGAATTCCTTAGTCATAAGACACTTCTAGTGACAAACACTTAACCCAAACTTAGACTTGTTAAGTCATAAGATTATTATGCCTTGGGCTTAAGGAAATTACATATCCCATAGCCTAAACCCAATATAGATACACTTGCTCAAATCAAACCCAGATTCAATTCTCAAACCAAATCTCAAATTCAAATTCAAATTCTAAATTTAATTTCAAGTTTGACTCCAAATGATTGAAACCTAAAATCAAATTCAATCCTAAGACCCTTCATAAGCCATATGAACCACATTCATAAGCTTAGCCAAAACTCCCCTTAGATCAAATCAAACTCAATTGATCTTTATAAATTAATTATTCCTTCATTTATATTCACAAATATAAATGAAATCCAAATTCAAATGACCAAAACTATATCAAAATAAAATCCAAACTCAATCTAAACCCTTTTACCTTTGGACTTAGCCAAATTCTATTCAAATCAAATAAAAACTAATGAATTTTCTCTTGAATCAATCATTCATTCAATTATCTACCCAAATCAAAATGAAACCTATAATCATCAAACCAAATAGAAGCCAACCCAAGTCAAACCCAACCTAGCCCTTTTGACTTGAAAATTTTAAATGAGCCAAAATCCCTTAGGCTCTAAATTGATTGCCGTTAAATTTATATTCCAATCTATGGCTCATATATAAGTTCAACTAAACTCGAATCAAAACAAAACCAAACCAATTGACCCACTTAGGTCCACTTGACCCAAAGTGACCTAAAGGACTCATTTGAGCCAACTTCCAATCCAACCCAAATTGGATTGAACCAAGCTCACCAAAATCTTCCACCATGATTGTTGATCACCCTAGGGTGATCACTTACAATCAATTGGGTCAAACCAAGCCTAATTGGCCTAAAAGACCAAATCGGGGCCTAAAGGGTCAATTTAGCCTAAAGGGCCAATTTGGCCTAAATCCAAATTAAATCCAATTTAAATCCAAATTAATTCAAACTAAAGACACATTCATCTTCAATTAGCCAATTGAACATGATCAACCCATAACCCAAGCTAATTTGGCCAATTTTGGTCAAATGGGTCAATTTGACCCAATATGACTCATATGACCCAAATTGGGCCAAATCCCTTGAAACCAAGCCAAGACTCATTGGGGGCCGATCAAACCCGAACCAAACCCATTTGAGATCAACCCAAAATAAACCCAAACCATTTAAATCCCTCATGGATTCTCTCCCACATAGGATTCCACCCAACCTCATTTAATTCTCCTCCATCACATGTACTTAACTCCTCCCCAATATTTGTATTGAATAGGGCTGATCATATGGCAGCAAGAGAGGACTTTGGAGCAAAAATTCAAAGTCCTCAATTAATCTATCATCCACCCCAAGCAAAATGACAATCAATTTGGAGCCAAAAAATTCAAAAAATATTGGATTTTCAGCCATTACAAAAGGAGGGGGAGATGAGACTTTAGATTTCTTGCTCCCACCACCATTCAGCCCTCAAAAGCTCCCCAAAATAAAAAGGAACCCATCCCTCACCTCTTTAAACCATTTTTTAGCTCAAAAACACAAATAATTTCTCTTCCTGAGAGGTGAGTAATCAGAAGGTGACGTTCAGGGAGGTGGTTAAAGATCACTTTAAAGCTTCCTCACATACCTGAGTTCGCTGATCTTCACCGCAAAACTATCCTCGACGAGATAAATTAGCCTTAGATTTCGCATTTTGTGTTAACTTTCTTATGATTTTAGATTTTCCCTAGATAATCCAGAATTTTTACTTTAAATCATCCAAATTAGAAAATAAAATTTTTTGGAATCGATGAAAATGGGTCCATTTGGACAAGTTTTGGCTTAAAACCCTTATTTCTCCTTTAAAAGCATGAAAACACTGCTCATCCGGTTACAACCGTCCATCCCGACGGCCGATTGCATGCCGATTGTTTGATATGGATCACCCATCCGGTTCTGATCGGATGGCTCGGATCGCACATGGATGCGATCCATCGATCGTTGATGCGACGACCATCCAATCGAGTGGTTCGTGCGATCGGACGGCTCAGATCGTGCGATCCTGGCCTTCGTATCGCCTGATGCGATCTGGACCATTCGATCGCATGGTTCGACGACGACGGCCGATCGTGCGAATCATGCGCTAGCCTCGATCACGGATCTAATCCGACCGTCGATGACGGACGGGAGAGCCAGGGTCATTTTCCCCTCTTGCCCAACGGCTGACGTCAGCATCGCACATATTTCTTTTTATTAAAAAAAAATAATTTAAATCACCTGAAATTCAAAAATTCATAAAAAATAAAATATTTAGTCAAAAATTATAAACAAGGGCTTGTTGGATTCGTCTTTTTGAGAGAAATTTAATAAACCCAAATCCCCAAATTTTACTAAGTATTTTGAGCTTAATTTGATTTTTTTGAAAATCAAATTTCATTAATTAACCAAAAATATATATCAGATTAAGTTGAAATTTTTGGGATTTAAATTAAAGTTAAAGCACACCTACCATAAAATTTCAAGTGAAAAGGACTTCTGGATTGGGAGAAATTAAATTTTGAAATTCAGATTGTCCATTTTAATAAAATAAATCAAATAAAAATTCAAAAGTTTACAAAAATCTTCAAAATGGCTTAAATTACTTCAATTGACATCTAAGACTCTTAAGAAAATAATATAATCTTCTGAATCCTAATGAACCCCAAACAAACACTTAAGAGTAGAGTTTAATCAATTAAAGAGTTAATTAAAATATAATCTAAAAATAATTTAAATATCAAATCAAAAAAATGAAATAAGCTTAAGCAATCATTAATCAAACCTCAAATAAAAAAAAAAATCATCTTTAGAGGAAATTAAATAAAATATGATTAAACCTATTTAAGTTAATAAAACTCAATTAAATGATTAAATCTTTAAACAACTCAAAATTTAACAAATTTAGGAAACTTTAATCATTTGATATTAATCAAATTAAACTAAATAAAATTAAAGTAAACTTAATTAATATATGATTAAATCACATCCATTTGAAATAAGATAATTAATTAATCATTAATATTTCAATCTAATAATTAAATCAAACATGTTAATGAAATCAAACAAACATAATAAATGAATCAAATCAAATAAAACTCTAAACATAAATAATCAAACCTAATTGAAATGAATTAAACAATTAATTTACTTAATAACAATGATGGTAATAACAATAATTCTTTAATCAAATCAAACTTAAGGAAAACACTTAACCAAACCAAATCACTCACATGTGGGAAATTGTGCCATTACTCTTAATTAATCTAATAATTTAAAATTCTAATTACTCTTAATCAAACTTAATTAATCAAACATCTAATTAATGCAAACTTAATAAATTAATCCATCATCTTAATTAATCAAATTAATTTAAATAAGTTACATCAAAGCTAACTCTAAAATTAAGCTTAAATCAAACCCTAATTAAATTTAATAATCACACCCCTCAAGTAAACTAATTAAGTTAATCAAATTAATCATATTAAACCAAAGCTTAATCAAACATAATTAAGATGTAATTAAATACTAATCAAAAACCTAAATTAAACTAAATCATTAAGTCATTAATTACATCATTAAGAATTAAATAAATCTTTATTAATTTAAGAATTAACTAAATAATTTTAATTAAACTCTACCTTAATCAAACTTAATTAATCAAACATCTACTAATGCAAACAAAGTCAATTAAATTAATCATATTAAACTTAAACTTAATCAAACATAAGTAATTAAATACCAATCAATTCTTAATTTAAACTTAAATCATTAAATAATTAATTCATTAACCTAAATAAATATGAAATCAAATTTTAAAAAAAATTAAACAAATCTTACTTTAATAATTGATCACACCTCTTAAACAAACTAATTAAGTTAATCAAATTAATCATATTAAACTAAAACTTAATCAAACATAAATGCAATTAAATACTAATCAAAACCTAAATTAAACATAAATTATTAAGTCATTAATTATATCATTAATCTAAACAAATATGAAATCAAATTGAAAATTAAATAAATCTTTATAATTAATATAAATACACTTCTTAATTAAACAAATCATATAATCACATTGAACCTAAGCAAACCCATTGACTAATAAAACTAATCAAATCAAATTAAATCAAATTAAATTAAATTAAGAAAGACTCTCATCAATTTAATATAATCAAATCAAATCTCATTCAACCTACTTAAATAAGATAAACTAATTAACTATCCAATATATGAAATCAAAATACAAACCAAACTATGAACATGAAAAAATGATGTGATTAAAAATAAAATCCTAATTACAAAGAATCAAACTCAATTAAAATCAAAATAAAATTTTCTCTAATGATCAAACTACAAATAAATGAACCACAATCAAATAAGCATGAAATTAAGTCACATAACCATAATCAAAGAAAAGAATTAAATATTAATTCAAAAGAATATTGAATTATCAAGATTTAACTAAACCAAAGACATCTAATTTAAAATTAATCAATCAAAAGAACATGAACTTAAACAAACTTAAACTTCATTAGATATTAAGGATATTGAATTATCATGATTTAATTAAATCAAAAATATTTAATATGAAATTAATCAATCAAAAGAACATGAACTTAAACAAACTTAAACTTCATCAAAGATCAAGGATATTGAATTATCAAGATTTAATTAAACCAAAATATCTAATCTGAAATTAATCAATCAAAAACACATGAATTTAAAAAAAACTTAAACTTCATTAGATATTAAAGATATTGAATTATCAAGATGCAATTAAACTAAAACATCTAATCCAAAAATCAATCAATCAAATATTTAAACCAACTCAAATTCTAAGCTCTAAATCAAATCGAATAAATTACACAAATTTAATTGAGCAAATTAAGATACTTAAGGACCTTAATTATATTCTTTATGAATTAGGATGTAGAATAGGGTGAGTTCCATCTATAAATGGAATTCTTTCTACTCTTCATTCTTGAAAATCTAAATGTCATTTTAACCAAATAAAAGTGAAATAAAAATTAAAAAATAAATCATTAATTCATTTAAATTAAAATAACCCAAAGGTATAATTTAAACAAATTCAAACTCCAATTGAAACTTAAACTAAAGAAGCCTAGTAAAGTCTTATCATACAAACCTTAAGCACACACATTAATACTAAGTCACCACTTAGTGCTAAGTTAGTGTTGTATGTATGATGTTGTGTTTTATTTTGTGATATTTTAGACCTGGATGTTAGATGTATGTTTCGTAGACGGATGTTAGCCATTAATAATCATATTTTCTGGTGCTTAAGGGCTATATAAAAAATATAAATGTATTTTGCTGTGTTGCTTAGCCCCTAAGCATAACTCATGTTAGGATGATAGCTTGGTTACTCATGTATGGTAAGTCCAAATTATTCATATAACTGCTTGGATTATATGGTGTGTTTAGCTAACATTTGTTTTGCAGGTGTAGCTAGATTTACTTTTTCTATTTTTGATGTAATTTTGCATTAGGAATTACGATTAGTGTTATGGTGGATTAGGATGAGTAGTGGCCAGAAGGTTTAGTCCCTAGGGTGCCCTGTGATGCCTTTGGAGCAAATCAAATCAAAAGAAAGAGAATAAAGAAATGAAGATAAGAAGACCCCCATAGCATGTATTATTTTTTTTGTAATCAGATATAAGGGAGCTACCCATCTTTTTTTTTTCTCTTTTAGGTGTATAACCCGACCACCGACCTTTTATTCTTTTATGGTAGTCTATAAAATTGTTTCATGTTGTGTTTAGATTGTGCATTAGAACATTATGCTTTTCATATTTTCTTTATGATTGATGCTTGAATGTGTGTCCTGGATGCGGTAAGCTCTTAACATAAAAATTAAATTTTCTATCTGACTAATAACTCATAACTAAAATTTTAAAATAACTCATAACTTCACATAAAAGCCTAGGAATTAAATCAAGATAATAAAATTTTTAGCAACCCCTTAGCTGGATGGATGAATAAATAATATCATGCATGTCATATTATTTCACTCTTGTTAAGTGGGACTTCCATCTTTGCCAAAGAATGAAGACTTAACCTGTGAGAGCCTTTGGTGGAAGAACACCCCTTTCTCTCTTGATTTGGCCCATAATCAAATTCTCATGCATTTAGGCATACAAAATCCCATACCCTATGTTAAAACAAAGAGTCCAAAAGAATCAAATAAATTTTATAAAATTTCTAGTAGATTAAGTCATGGATTCATACCACTCATGCTCTAGTCTCTTAGGGAGTGAGTTTAAGAATTTAGTCTCCTTTCTAAATAAATAACAACCTACCATCTTACAAAAGCATAAGACTTTCCTATATGGATTTAAAGTGGGAGGAGTTACACGCCACTCAGTAATAAGTCCAACAACAAGGATTTATTCTCTCTATGGAGGTAAACCATATACCCATTTTCATCTTAGATTTAGGTCGCTTTTTTTGTACCAAGGCTCCTTAGTTTAGAATCGAGGTATTTTCCTTCCACTACAAGCATAAATCCTCACCTCTTAGGCATTTTCACAATCTTACGTTGCGGAATTATAAACTCTAGCAATCTAATAAAATGTTAACTCAAATAACTAACTCTCTTCAATTTCAAAAACATAAAGCCCAATTATAAGGTAGATTGGAATGTTCACTAAGTTTCCTAGTATCATGAGCATTTCCTACTTTCTCCATTTGGATTCCAAAAATAAGTCTTCTCCTTGATCTATCCCATTTAATTTTCTAAAATAGTCAATCCTTTGATAGTCTTAACCTTAAAATCTTTGAAGACCCTAATTATCTACTTTAATCGAGAGTATTCTTAAGAAATTCTCATTCCTTATGGTGTAATTAACTATGGGGGCTTGCCTCCATAGGGAACTTAACGAACCCGGCTTAAAATAAACCATACTTTACTTTTCATGTAAAGTAGGAAAGATCTCCTGTATATTCAAGACCCATCATGCCTTGGGGTGAGTCCTTACAGTGAGTCATTATATGGTGATTTCTATCTTTCGAGATAGTATATCATTCTTTAATATTATACCCGATCACTTCAATAAGTACCTCCTAAGATCTACGTAGTGTCCCACATCTCAAAAATAAACACCACGGTTAATTAAGTTTACTTTAACTTTATTTGGTTTAATTTGATTAATATCAAATGATTATGTTAAATTGGTTTGTTAATCAATTTGATTTTTAGTTTATTTAATGATTAATTAATATTTAATTTGTTTTAAATTGTTAAGTAGTTTTATATAATTAAGATTCAATACTTGGTGTTGGTTTAACAATATTAGTTTGATTTTACATTAAAGTTTCATTGATTTATTTAATTATGAGTTTAATTTAAAATCTAGTCATTTAATTGAATTTCATTAACTCAATTAGGCTCAATTATGTTTAAATTCAATTTCATTTAGGGATACATGATACTTTTCTAAATTAAGGTTTGATTACCAATCATTTGGGTATTACATCATTTCTGATTTTGATTTGGTATTTAAATTATTTTTAGATTATGCTTTAATTAATTCCTTAATTGATTAAACTTTAATCTTAAGTGTTTGTTAGGGGTTCATTAGGATTCAGAAAATTACATTATTTTCTTAAGTGTCCAAAATGTCAACTGAAGTGATTTAAGCCATCTTGAAGATTTTTGTAAATTTTTGGATTTTTATTTAATTTATTTTATTTAAAATAGATAATTTGAATTCAAAATTTAATTTCTCTCAATCCAAAGTCTTTTTCAATTGAAATTTTTATGATAGGTGTGTTTTGACTTTAGTTTCAATCTCTAAAAATTTCAACTCAATCTGACTTATATTTTTAGAGTAATTAATAAAACTTTATTTCTACTAAAATTAGAATTAAGCTCAAACCATTCATTAAAATTTAAGGATTTTGTGTTTATTAGATTTCTCTCAAAAGATGAGTCTAACGAGCTCTTGTTTGCAATTTTTTGCTAAGTATTTTATATTTTATGAATTTTTGAAGTTTTATGTGATTTAAATAATTTTTAAACTCAAAAAATCCGATTTTTCTATTTAGCACAGTAAGCGTCGCGCGCGGCGTTGACGTGGCAACGCTACCCCACGTTGCGCCGCACGATTAGACGCGCGGTGGTGCATGGCGTACCGCCACACGCTGGCGCTGAAATGGCGGTCGCGTGATGAGTGGGAAAACGCGCCAAAGAAGAGCGACGCGGACCGGGACCATCCATCATATCGGACGGTCCGCATGATCGTGCAATCGATGCTGATAGTGATCGGCGCGCACAGCCGTGATCACGTGAATCATGGGATCGGATGGTCCGGATTGTATAAGGCGGCCCTGATTGCACGATCGCGATCCAGCCGATCCGCGAATCAAGATCGGACTATCCGCCGATGAGCAGAAAAAATAGGGATATTTTGAAAACAATGAGAAATTCTAAGTGAAAACTTGTCCAGATGGACTCGTTTTCGCATCGATTTGCATCAGAAAAATTCTATTTTCTAATTAAGATGATTTAAAGTAAAAAAATGTAGAATTATCTAGGATAAATTCTTAAATTCACGCAAACAATCATCACAAATGAAGGATCCTAAGGTCGGCTATGTTTTTTAAAAGTTAGCTCGTCGGGGATATTTTTCGGCAGCAATGATGACCTGAGCATGTTGAGTGGGGGAAGAAGCCTTGGAATGAGCTTGGATCTTCGCCTTCACGTCAGAATGATGTATTTTTCAGTGCTTGCCATTTCTCGCCAGAATCCAACCGATTTTGATATTTTTGGGTCAAGAGAGGTGAGGAAGTGGTGGCTGGTTGCTTTGGAGAGCTCTTGGGGGCTGAATAGTGGTAGGAGAAAGAGGCATGAAGTCTCATTTCATCCTCTTTTAATAGT
The DNA here is from genome assembly GCA_021442155.1 of Cymbidium sinense. NCBI lineage: Eukaryota > Viridiplantae > Streptophyta > Magnoliopsida > Asparagales > Orchidaceae > Cymbidium > Cymbidium sinense. Next base: position 120,664,288 of record CM038221.1, on the reverse strand, counting down.
GGTTGAAAATCCATTTGTTTAAAATTTTTTGTTCCAAAACGTTGTCATATTGCTTAGGGTGGTTGGGATGGATGATGGATTGATTGAGGACTTTGGATTTTTTTCTCCAATGTCCCTCTTGCTGCCATATAATCAACTCCATTGAATGCAAATATTGGGGAGTAGTTTAATGCATGTGACGTAGAGAATTAAATGAGGTTGGGTGAAATCCTATGTGGGGGAGGATTCATGAGGGATTTAATTGGGTTGGGTTGATTTTGGGCTGATCCCAAATATGTTTCAAGGGATTTGGCTCAATTTGGATCATATGGGTCATATTGGGCACATTAGGTTAGGTTGACCAATTGGTCAAATTGGGTCAAACAAAAGCTTAGGTTATGTTTAAATGATAATTTGAAGAGTTTTGGTATGATTAATTTGATTTAATTTGTCTTAGAATTGAAGGCTCATTTGGAATCAAGTGGGTCAAATAGGTCAAGTTGACCAATTTGACTAAAATTGGCCAAATTGGCTTGGGTTATGGGTTGATTCACAATTGGCTAATTGAAGATGAATGTTTTGTCTTGAATCAATTTAAATTTAATTTGAATTTAATAAACACCTTTAGGTTTGTGGTCAAGTTGACCAATTGGTCACCAATAAATTAGACTCAATTATAGCTTTGGTCAAGTTCAATCAAATTGGAATGAACTTGAGCCATTGAATCAATTTTAGTTAGATCATGATTTGACCCAATTTGGTCCTTTAGGCCAATTTGGTCAACTTGGATCAATGACCAATTTTGGTTTGGCTCAATTGGTGGTCAAGTCATATTTAAATATTGACTTTGGGTTGATTCAAATCATTGGTTTCAATCAATTTGGTGTAGGATGAGTTTTGGCTAGTTTTGGTTCATTTGAGCTAAGGGTTGACTTGGTCAAATGACTAAGTTGACTTGGTTTGACCCAATTGATTGCAATTGATCATCCTCGGGTGATCAACAATCATGGTGGAAAGTTTTGGTGAGCTTAGTTCAATCCAATTTGAGTTGGATTGGAAGTTGGCTCAAATGGGTCGTTTAGTCACTTTGGGTCAAGTGGACCTAAGTGGATCAATTGGTTTGGTTTTAGTTTGATTTAAATTTAGTTGAATTTATATATGAGCCCTGGATAAAAATATAAATTCAACGTCAATCAATTTGGAGTCCAATAAGTTTTGACTCAATTGAAAGTTTTAAGTCAAAAGGGCTAAGTTAGGTTTGACTTGGGTTGACTTGAATTTGATTTGATGATTGTAGGTTTTATTTACATTTGGATAAATGATTGAATGAATGATTGATTCGAGAGAAAATCTATTGGTTTTGACTTGATTTGGATAGAATTTGGCTAAGTCCAAAGATTTTGCTTAAAGGGTTTAGATTGAGTTTGGATTTGATTTTCGATATAGTTTTAATCATTTGAATTTGGATTTTATTTATATTTGTAAATATAAATGAAGGAATAATTGATTTATAAAGAAATCAATTGAGTTTGATTTGATCTAAAGGGAGTTTTGACTATGAATGATTCATATGACTTAGATGGGAGATTTGAATTTGATTTTGAGTTTCAATCATTTGGAGTCAAATTTGAAATTAGATTTGGAATTTGAATTTGAATTTGAGGTTTGGTTTGAGATTTGAATCTGGGTTTGATTTGAGAAGGTGTATATGGAGTGGGATTAGGTTATAGAATATGTGACTTCCTTAAGCCCTAAGGCATAGCCTCATCCTGTGGTTAACTTTTCTAAGTCTCTAGGCTTAGATTAAGTGTTCACCTAATCACTAGAAGTATCTTATGACTAAGGAGTTCTTAGTGTCTAAAAGAGTCCTAAGTCTAAGAAGAGGAGGTTAAGAGCTAACTCTAAAAGTTAGGTCAACACTACTTTAAATGAATTATAATAACATTCTAACATAATATATTGTGTCTATCAAGTACAATGTTAGTATAAAAATTAATATCGATCGTAAGCATATATCAAGCAACAATATAAGCAACATGATGATAAAAATAAAATAAGACAACATGAAATAATAATTCATTTCTTTATTTAGATTTTTTTTTTATAATATTTTCTTCACCCCTTATATCTCCACATCCATTTATACCTCTATTTATTCATATTTTTTATGCTTCCTATATCTCTACTTTCACTTATTTAAATCAATATAAATATATAAAAAGTAGAAATGAATTATTTTATAGATGTATAAATCTTATAACTACACTTAAATGCACATAAAATATAGACATCTAATGATTTGTACTTCCCACATTTTTTTTTTTACATATATTTTGATACATAAATATTGAATATTATTATTTTCAACATATATAAATATCATTATATATATTATAAAATCTATAAATATCAGTAGGTACAATTAACATTAAATAATTACAAATAAATTTATGTATCAACAATTATAACTTGTAAAATCATTTATATGGAATATCCATAACAATATTTTAATATTTTCTTGCTATATAAAATTTTTATTAGGCTCAATATACTCACAAAAATACATAAAATTCTATACAACACAAAATACTTGATGAAGGTTTAATTTTTATATATTAATTTGTTCAGCATAATTCATTCTATAATATATCAAAAGTTATGATGAAAAGTTTGTAAATCTTAGTTTGAACAAAATCAAACCAAATAAAATACAAAAATTACATACAAAAGTAATGAAATTGAAATCTGATATAGGTAAATAATAGCCTATCTAGAGCAGAATAATTTTGTCAATTGATCTGACGAATAAAATGGAATGCATGTAATCTATTTTTTCTCTCCTCTTCCTCTAATTTTCTCTCCCTTTCTCTCTAATCGTTCTCTGTTTTAGAAAAAAAAACTGTGAGAAATGAGATGGGTTTGGATATTTATAAAAAAATTATATTTTATATAAAATATAATTATACTTAATTAATTATATATATATATATATATATATATATATATATATATTTAATAAATTCTCTTATATTTGAAATACAAGACTCTAAAAATTATAAAAAAAAATAGTCAATAAATAAAACATCATATTTAAAACATACTTGTGAAAAAGGTTTATAAAACAAACATCATAAGGATCTATAAAACCCGCTTTTACAAAGATACATAAATTTTTTGAGAAAGATAATTTCAATAAAAAAACTCTATATTTTCATATTTATGATGATCATAAAATTAAAGAAAATATACTTACAATAAAATTAAGAGTGTTCTATAATATTGTAAAGATGATTTGAAATCAGTTCTAAATCACATTTCAAAAAAAAATTAAATAAATATACAAAAGTAAATTTCAACATGTCAAAATTATATCCAATCAAAATTATGAAAAAAATTATTAATAAAATAAACATAAAATTAGCTCTAAAATTCAAAGAAAATTAATGGACACAAAATAAATATGCAAATCTTATCGGGCCAATTACTGTAAAATTAGTTGTCACAAAAAACCTGGATATGACCTTAGTCTATCAATGGCCATGCAATGTAGAGGAGAACAGATTAGGAGTGAGTTGGCTATATTAGTGATGGTCATCTTGCATTTGAGCTCGTCTCCATCTACAGGTCGAGAAATCTCAATATGGCATCAGAGTGACGAGAGATTCCTGGTTCAAAGACAATGGCAGAGAAAATTGTAACTTAAACCAAATTAACAATCAATCCAGCAACCTCAATACATCAAACAAGAAAATTATAACCACTAAGTACTTTCTCAACAATTATTTATGTTATAATTCTATACCACAATCACATAAAAATTATCTGCTAAATATTTCTCCTGGCTTTGAACCTCAATTTTATCAACAAGCTGTCAATATACCTCAATGGCAACGGGCCATGGAAAATGAACTAAATGCATTGGAGCTTACCATTTTACCACCTAGGAAACATATATGGTGCATATGGACTTATAAAATTAAATATAATTCAGATAGATTAATCAAGAAATATAAAGCTTGCTTTGTTGCGAAAGAATACAATCAACAAGAAGGTATCAATTTGAATGATTCCTTTTCTTTGGTTTGCTAAAATGGTAACCACCAAAATGATGCATGCTTTGGTGGCTAGTCAAAATTGGTTCTTTGCCCAATTTGATATTAATAATGCATTTCTTCATAGAGATTTATTAGAAGAAGTCTATATGGAATTACCTTAGGGATATAAAATTAAAGGTGAGTGATCCAAATCAAATAAAAAAAATCATTTATTTGTTACAAAAATCTATATACGAATTAAAATAAGTTTCTAGACAATGGTACTCCAAGCTATCACAAACTCTCAATTCATTTGGCTTTCATTAATCTAGTATGATTATTTATTATTTATAAAAGGGAATGGCTAATATTTCATTGCTCTCTTAGTTTATGTAGATGATATCTTTACTGTTGGGCCATCAAGTCAAGTCATTAACAATACAAAACATTTTTTATATTCTCAATTCAAGCTTAAAGATTTAGGTTATTTGAAATATTTCCCTGACCTTCAAATAACCCATTGTGGGCTCTACAAATTCGCCACCGACCTCTCGGCATATTGAAGAGAGTTTGATTTAAAATATCGGTGTAATTTTCAGAAGGCATATGGAATAGTAGATAAGACACTACCCAGAGATTTCGTCCTCATTTGGTGAGGACTTTAGATCTAGTTCCAGGTTTTCAATAGGCTCAAGCCCCTTGTTAAACTCATTTTTAGAATGAGCTCTCAGCACCTCCATCTTAGGTATAGGATTCCTCTTAGACTTTAAGAGCTCCTTAGTCTTAAGACACATCTAGTGATTAGCCCTAGAAGACTTAGAAGAGTTAGCCATAGGAATAGGTCATGTCTTAGGGGTGTTAGGCAAATTTCCTACCCTTAGCTTAGATCATTCACACTTTCCCTCCTTCAAGTCAAACTCCAAATCAATTTTATTTGATTTTCACCAAACTCATATCAATTCCATGATTTAATTCCATGATTGAAACCCATGATCAAAATCCATCAAAAATTTCTAAGCCCAAATTTTGCCTATGTCCTTAATCTTCCCTTAAGGATTTAACCAAAATCATGATTCAAACTTATTCAAATATTTGATATTTGCTCATGATCCATTTATATTCTCATTTATATTCACATTTATAAATGAAATATAAATTCAAACCTATCAAATCAAATTCAAAATTCCAAATCAAATCATGAAAATTTTCTTAAGTCCCTATAACTTTCCATTAAAGGACTTAGCCAAAATCAACTCTAAACCTTGATCAAATCAATTCAAACTCATGGGATTTTCTCAAAACTTATTTATATTCCATTTATATTCTCATATATAAATGAAATATAAATATAAATAAATCAAATCAAACCCTCAAATTAAATTCCAAATTTAAAATCCTTGAAATTCCCTTAAATCCCTTAATTTTCCATTAATAGATTTAACCTAAACTTTGATCAAACCATTTCAAACTCATGGATTTTCTCAAAACTTATTTGCATTCTCATTTATAATCTCATATATAAATGAAAAATAAATATAAATCAATCCAATTCAATTCAAAAATTAAATTTTAAATTAAAAATTCCCTTAAATCTTTTAAATACCCTTTAATGGATTTAACCTAAATCATGATTAAACTACTTCAAATTCTTGAAATTTTTTCATGATCCATTTATATTCTCATTTATATTCACATATATGAATGAAATATAAATTCAAACAATCAAAACCAATTTCAAAATCAAACTCAAATCAAATCAAATCAAATCTAAGTCTTTCAAGTCGAAATCTTGAACTTAGCCAAATCACTTTCAAATCAAGCCAAACTCTTGATTTTCTCTCAGGGTTCAATCAACCCCACAATCATGAGCTCATATATAAATATAAACTTCAATCATTCAATCAAAACCTAAATCAAAAATCAAACCCAAGACCCCTTCATATTCTTCCTTTGAATATGAAATTTTCAAATGGATCAAAACCCATTTGACTTCAAACCACTTGTAAATAGATTTATATTTCAATCATGAATCCATATACAAGATCAATCAACTTCAAATCAAGCTTTGACCAAGTCATTTGACCCACTTAGGCTCACTTGACCCAAAGTGTCCTAAAGTACTCTTATGAGCTAACTTTTGACCCTAACCAAATTGGATTGAACCAAACTCATATATACCTCTCATCATGATCAACAACATGGGATGATCAATCAATCAAATTGGGTCAAATCAAGTCAAACATAAGGGTTGACCAAGTCAACACTTAACCTAAAATGAAATCTTACATTAGAGCTGAGAAATTAGCCTGAAGATCATGGCTCGCTCGAAAGTCGACTCGAATTTGGGCTCGAATCGAGATCGACTCAAAGTAAATGAGACAATTTTTGAGCCAGAAATGTGGCTTGAATTTATTTCGAGCCGACTTCGAGCCGAACCCGTGGCTCGCTCATGGCTCGAGAGCGGAGAACGGCGGCTCGCGCCGCCCGCACTGCAGAAAATAATCCGCCGCATCAGAATCCAATGGGGGTGAAAAAATGGCTTAAAGCAATCTATATGTCCGGCCATTTTACTCTTCATTCTCACCGGTGGCTCTTCCCAACGCGTCTTCACGGCTCCTCATCGACCTTTTCCGCGATCAACTTCCAACTTTCTTTCGATCCTCTTCCTCTACACGTAAACTTCATGATCCTCCCGCTGGCTTCCAGTTTCTCATGGACCCCACCTCCCCGGTTCAATATTTGCCATCACTGGGGATCTGTGATCCGTTCAGCGATATCCCCACTGTAAGACCCGTATGTGCTCGCTAACCACCCTCTCCTGCATTCCATAAAGGCATGTACAACCAACCGTGGATCCACCTTCGAATGAACTAGGGCTCGTTTGCATTTCGAGGTGTTCTTTTGGATTAACTGCTCGTTAGATTTCGAGTCGGCCGTGGCCGAGCGATCGAGCTCGATTCGATCCGACTCGGCTCAAACTTCGAACTTTCAAAATTACCCATTTTCGAGCCGACTATGGCTCGGCTCGAAATCGGCTCGAACACACCCCTACCTTACATAGCCAAAATCCACCATAGGCCAAATTGATTGAAACTATTGATCTAAGTTCACTCAAGACCTATGTTTGAACTTGACCAAGCCAACATTTGAACCTAACCTAGCCCAATTGTCCCACTTGACCCAAGTTAACCCATTTTGACCTAAAGGGTCAAAATGTGTCAAAACTTGATCTAAGCCAAATTGATTGAAACCAACGGGTCAAGTCCATCCTAAATCACTTGTGAAACTTGACCAAAGCTTCAAGGCCAACTACCTAACAGCCTAATTGATTAGACCCAACATGACCTAAAGGGGTCATGTTGAGCCAAAATTGAACCTAACTCAAATTGATTGGAAACAAAGATACAAATCCACTCTAGATAACTAACCTAACCTAAACCTACTGACCCTACCTCAAAAAGTCAACTTATTTGACTGTGAAGTCATATGATCCAAAACCAAATATATACCAAATTAAATCAAACTAAAGCCACCAAAATATTTCAAATGGTCATATGAACTTGATCCAACCCTTGGTTTGACCCAATTTGACCTATTGATCAACTTGACCCAAGTTGACCCATTTTGAGCTAAATGGGTCAACATGAGCTAAACCCTATCAAATGGATTTCAAATCCAATGAAACTTGGCCAAACCTAGTTTCTTCACATACCCAACATACCCAAAGTGAAAAAAATAATAAAATGACCATTCTACCCCTAGGCCATAGAATAAATTTTAGCATAGCCCATGGGTATTTTGGTCATACCCTCTTCACAATCACTTGAGGCTTTCCTAAAAGCTCAAAGAGACTTAGTGATGAGTGATGCACCCAACCCAAAGGAACAAATTTTAGCCATCCGATCTTTGATCGGACGCGAGAATATAAGCGTGTGCACTGCCGCTACCTTTATGAGGTGACAACTTAAACTGTCCTCTCACGGGTGCGTAAAGTGTAATGCATCACAGTCGCCGTGAAAGGATTAATTAGGGATTAGTTAAGTGTATTAATTATTTCTTAATTAATTCATAAAACTTCTAAATTTCATAATTCCCTCTAGAAAAATCAAAAAAATAAAAGGAAAAATGCCATGGAAAGAAAATTTCATCTATAATATTTTAAAAATGATTTCAATAGATTTTGAATTACTCTTTTCTCTGAATTTGGGTTTCTTTGGGAATCTTAATTAGTTACTTACCTTTTATTAGGTCATTAATTAATCTCAAATTTTTGGGATTAATTTTAGGGGATGACCTCTGCCTCTCCTAATTTTCTTGAGATTTATTGGGGGCTCAATTGGGGAGATTGCTATTTCATTTCCTAATTATCTCTTTCATGTAATTAAGCATAATTAGAGTATGATTAGTGGATTTACCCTATGATTAGGGTTGATTAAGGTAATATCCAGTAAGTAGAAGGTTTATGGAATAATTTTGGGGTATTTTCTCTAAGCTATTCCCTAAACTCCCTTCTCTCCTTAATCTCCTCCTAATTAAGGGTTAATTCATTAATTATCCCTTTAATCAATTTCTAAAAATTCTAAAAAGTTTCAGAACTTAATTAATCTATATTGGGTAGATGCTTAGGTTTTCAATAACCTAAGTTCAATTAAGGAAATCAAAATCTCATTCACATGTGTGAAAGGGTGTTTTGAAATTACTTAAACTAATCCTTTAGTTTATTAACTTTTAATTCAGAACCAAATTGAATTAGACCTTTTCATTATTAGGTGCATTAAAAATTTAAATTCCTTGTGGGTTTTATGTCATCTCATTGGCTCATAATTACTTAGTTAATTCTTCTAAGGTGATGTAGGTAAGAGTTAATTAAGCAACTTAATTCATACCTTAACTTAATCAATACATAAAAATGGATCTAATTATCTAAAAATTAAACAAAAATACAAAACATATGTGGGAATAGGTTAGGAACAATAAAATCATCTCACCCTTTCAAAATTAAATCAAATTTCAAACTAAACTAAAATTTCTTTGAAATTCACTTTGATTTATTTTAAATTTTCTTATCCTATAAGAATGTCTTTAGGATTTAAGTAAAGTGAGTTTGTTTACATGCTTTCATTGCTTTGGATCTTTCCCAACATGCTAAGTTGTATGCCATGTGATTTCATGCATTCATAATTTCATATTTCAAATTTTAAAATGAAATTATTTACTTTATGACAAATATGCATGTGTTCGCTAAAATAAAAAATGAGTGGCTATTATCACTACTAAATTCAAATTATTTTCAAAACTTATAAATGAAATATCAAATCTAAATGTATGCTACTTATAATTTAATTATAAGCTTGCATGTGAAATATTACAAAGGTATGCTTAGTATAGGTTTCTTTTCTTTCCTATGTTGGTATAATTTTGAATAGGAATTTTGGTGAGATATAAGGTTCATTTGAAAAGAACCTAATGCTCACCTAATTTTATATTCATCCCTATGCTACTATCTAAGAAGGGTTACCTACACTTAAATACATAAATTGCATAAACAAAACAAATCTATCAAACAATTTTGTTAAGAAAGAGATGGGATCTTCCTTTTTTATTTCATTTCTTTTATATGCATGTTTGTACTTAAGGAAAGTGGTATATTAGTTTGGACAACCCCGAGATTATTAAGCTTTAAGTAGCCCTATGTAAGTCTTATACCTTACACCTCTGGTTAATAATGGTGTTGCACTCACTTATGCCTTTCTTACTTTCATGTATATATGTGAAAATTTAGATAAGAAAAATCTTTTCTACTTAAGAAAAATCATGCATATTCAACTTCTAAATTTTCTTAAATGGATTATTTAGCATGCATCATAAAGTGTGTTAACTACTCTCATTATCATGTATAGATATGCTTAGGGTCCATCCATATGCATGTTATATATGTTGAGAAAGAAATGAAGTAATGTGTGTTATGTAAATTTTGATTCATTTTATTTAATCTTAAAATACCTTTCTTTTTGAATAGGTTTGTTTAGGGTTTATCTAAACTTAGGATTGATTAAAAGATGTAATCAAAACATTCACTTAAATGAAATTAAAATATGAACCTACTTTAGAAAATTACTTAAGATTAGAGAAGGAAAGAGAAGTTCCCTTCTCTTTCTTTTCCTTCATAACTTAGCAATTAATTATAGGTTTCACTTAAAACAAATTAAAACATGAAATAAAACCAACCCAAAACACTTAAACAACTTAAATAAAATCTTCCTCTAAGTTGAACATTTTCTTCACACTTAGAAAATTTGAACCCAAAGCCCTAAGCTAAGCATACCACACAAGCCTTCAAAGCACACACATTAGCCTAAGTCACCACTTCTAGCTTTAGTCTAGGTTGATGCATGGTTTGATGTTATATTTTATTTTGTGATATATATATTTTATACTAGATGTTAGGGTGTATGCTCGTAGAATGAATGGTAGGACATGTTTAGTTTAACTATTTTTTTCCGTAGGGAATTGTGCTTAAGGGGCGTAATCATAAATAAAAATATAAATACTTTTGCTTGCAGGTGTTTTATATCCCTAAGCATAATCCATAGGCCAGGTGGACTTAGTCACCCATGTGTGAAGTGATAAGTCCAATATACATGCTTGGGATTTGTGTGGTGTGTTTTAGCTAACCTTTATTTTGCAGGTGTTGGTTAGATTTCCACTTTTCCTTTTCTTGTAAAAATTTATATAATTAGGATTTTGGAATGATTTGTTATGGGGATTAGGATGAACATTGGTCATAATATCCTATCTTATGCACCATGTGAAGCCTTGGAGTATCTACCATCTAACCATCCAAAGGAAGGAACCAAAAGAAGAAAGAAAGAAGGAAGAAAGAAGAAAGAAGAATAAAGCTTGAAGACCACCATAACAATGAATTCCTTTGCTTAAATTATAATTAAATTCATTTATAATCCGAGTTGTATAAGGGTAGAACTTGGCTACCCATATTTGATATTTTTGAGTTTGTGTGGTGGTGCCCGATCACAAACGACCATTTATTCTTTTTGTGATTAGCTTTATAAATTGATTGATGATTTATTTAGCTTTTGCATTAAGTGACATACATTTCCTAGTTTCTTCCTTACTTTATGTATGGCTTGGATGTGGATTAGGTTCTTTAGAGAAAAATAAATCTTTTACCAAATTTAACAACTTAAAATAAAATTAAACAACTCATAATCTCACATAAAGCTTAGGTTTAAAATCAAGATAAAAGAATTAACAACCCCTTAGCTGGATGAGCATTTCTCTATAATATCATGCACAAATGCATCTTATTTCACTCTTGATTAGAGAGCTTCCACCTTTACCAGAGAACCCAGCTTGACCTTCGAGGGCCATGGTGGAAACTCACCTCTTACCTTCTCACTAATTTTGGCCAATAATCTTCTTTCTCATGCATTAGTCATAAAAAATCCTATTATCCTGAGTCAAAATAATTATCCAAAAATGAAAATAAAATGAAATTTGAAATGCATTAGATTTAGATCATTTGAAGCATGTCCCTTTACATGATCTAGTCTCTTTAGGGAGTGAGTTTAAGGACTTAGTCTCTTTCTAAAATAATAACAGCCACGTTATTTTGCATAAGCATAAAGACTTGCCTACATGTATTTAAAATCATAGGAGGAGTTAGTTGGTGGCCACCCCAGGCGGTTGTAAGTCCAAGTTATCGGGTGGTTTGTCCTCTCTTGTGGAGAAAAACCAATTACCCATTTTTTTACCTTAGATTTAGGTTGTGCTTCGGGCTCTCGTCGAAGCTCTTTAGATTTAGGTTACGAGGTTATTTTTCCCCTTTGTGGGCTATAAGCATAATTTCTCACCTCTTAGGCATTTCCTTAATCTTGTGTTTAAGAATCTTAAGTCCTAAAATTCCAATGAAAATATAACTCAAACAAACTAAATCAATTTCTAAAATGTAAAGCCCAACTATAGGATAGTTTGAGATGCTCGCTAGGTTTCCTAGCATCGTGAGCATCTCCTACTTATTTTCTATTTTGGTTTTGATAATAACTCTCTCTCTTGATCAATCACATTTGATCCTTAAAATATAAATCAATCGATTGATAGTCCTTCCCTATTGAAATCTTCAAAGACAACGATCATTTACCTTAATCAAGAGTTTTCTTAAGGGATCCCGTCCCTTAGGATGTAATTAACTATGAGGGCTTACCCTTGTAGAGAACTTAACGAACCCAGTTTAAAATAAACCCTGCTTTACTCTTTCAAGTAAAGTAGGGGAAGAATCTCTGGTACATATGCAGTCCCATTGTCCTTAGGCATCCTAATTGAGGTGATTGGTTCCATTAAGGGTAGTGACTTCTGTCTTTTGAGATAGGATACTGTTTCCTTGATGACGTATCCAATCACCTGAATAAGTACATCTGCGGATCTGCGTAGCGTCTTACCAAGATGAATTTCTATAAGATCTCTTCTTTCTTTCTCCACAAATTTGAAAGGTGACTCCCCTTAAGAGAATTTTTCTCCACGCCCTTATAGTTAATTACCCCACCCAGTAAGTGAGAGAGAACTTTTGATTAAGGCTAGTCGTTAGGTCGCTTAATGCATAGCATATAGTAGCATCATGTAGAGTTTAAGATTTAAGATTATGAAATTTATTATCACTAGCTTAAAGCGGATGGTTGGGGGAATGATGACCTGCTTGATCTAGATCCCATGGTTCTGTCATCCCGGACTATCATGGTCCCTAGTCTACTTAGTCAGAGGAGGTAGTCGACCCAACCTGATCGAAGGATCCTTATCAACAACACATGGGTTACGTCGTCCAAGAAATCCTTATAGACTTGGATTGGTGTTTATCTATGGAGATAATTTTAAGTCTACCTTAGCTGATAGAGGATTGTTTTCCTTATCAAGTATACCCAATGATTCACAACTCAAAGGGTAGAGCCATTATGGAGCATACGGGCTACGATCGTGATCGTAATATAATGGAGCCTTACTGGCCAAATTACCCGATCGAGGTCTCCGCAACGTGATAGCTGTGAAGCAATCATGCAAGCCATAGAACACGCCACGCCCCTGACAAGAGATTGAGAATAAATATAGTAGAACACTTGATTTGACATTAGGTCCTTTGTGAGCTAGAGTTTTTTTAATTTGTTACCTCCGATAAATTATTGAGGAAGGTGGATTGAATAGACTTTTGCTTTAAGCTTTTAATGATTGAATTTCATTTAAGCAGTTTTTAGATTGATACTTGATTTAAGTTAATTTGATTTAAAATTATAATAATATTTTGATGGAAGTATCCCCTCCGGTTGAAATCACCATTCAACACAGCCATCATCGGGGTAGTTGACTGATTGAGTCGAATATATTTAAAAACTTTAGATCTTATCAGCTCTATTTAGTTCATAACGTAGGATCAAATCTACTATCACATAACATAATTAGCTTCTCAGATATTTTACTAAGTTGAAATTCTTATAATAAATTTTTAGGTTTTGTTAACCCAGACCCAGTCCTAAGACTAAACCGAGAGGCAACCCATGCAGCATCCTCAGACACTTGAATTGAAGTATTCAACGTAGTGTCGGGGCCCATGCGGGTGTATTTAAGAATATTTTAATTAACGTCTTATGTTCGCTTGTACAAAGTGTTATAAATTGACATAATGTGTTTGATAGACTAATATTTAATTGATTCCAAATTGATTAGTTTTTGAATATTTAATAGACTTTCACTTATGACAATTCTCAAATTCATCGCCAACTATACTCAATTTCTCCTTGATCTAATTCTAATACATTAATAGGGCGACGAATATACTCAAATATTTTCCAAGGATTCATCGCTTTTGTTTATTAGCAATCATTCGACCTCATGAAAAATCTCTGATAAATTCTTTAATTTTTTTCAATTTATTTGAATATATTTGAAGAGTGTATCTTAATTCCAAGAGGCTCTCTTATACTTTGATTTGATGTTCAATCAAGATTCTTATTTCTTTCGATATCATCTAATTTTCAATTGTTCAATTAGTCTTATGATTACTTGTCTGTGAATTTAATACTTGGAGTATTCAATAAGAGGCTATATTCACATAAACAAACATCAACTCCAATATATCTAACTTCACATTAAGTTTCATATTGAGTGAATGACTGAACTTCAAGTTTTGTTATAATTTCTTTATGAATTTAACATTTAACTTCCCCCCATCTCAGTTAAAACTCGTTTAGTTCTCCCTCCCTTTTTTGTTTAAGAAATTTGAGAGTACACGTATTCACTTTAATAAGGAGTTACTTAATTTTAATTTTTATAAGGATGGGTCCCTCATTACTCCCTCCAATCTCTATAAATAAGGCCCAGAGGGTGTCTTTCATTTCATTCCACTTTATTTGAGAAGTTGTGTTGCCTTGGAGTCTAGAGGGGAGAGATTCTAATTCTATTTAGAGTAAGTATTTTATTCTCTCAAATTTTCTTTAAGTATTCGCTGGCTAAGTATATTTTTTATTGTTAATGTTTATTGTTGTATTGTTATACATTTTTTACTTAATTTTATGTTTAGATGATTTCCCCTTCAATTTAATTATGTCCAGTGATTTCACCAAAATTTTAAAGAGAGATAGGTGGGCGATATCAGATGTTTGGCTAATAAGTACTAATTTTTCATCTCATCACGCCCTAATGAGCGTGACAAGGCCTTCAAACCTGCAAAAAGATAAACATTCACATATACAAGTTCACATATTTGTTTACACATTCACTTTCAACCGTAATGATAAAATTGCATTTTCACGTTTGAATAATTTCTCTCTTTTAGCCTAGAATGAGGTGAAGAAGAAAAGAGAATAAATGGGTAATTGCCGACGACCGAGAGGAATCCACCTAATGATGGAGTTGCCTCTTGGTTGCCATAAAGAAGAGGTGAAAGGGAGTTCGGTGAGGATGTTAAAAAGGGGTGGTTCAAGATTAGATATTCAAGAGGAATAAGAGGAGGTGTGAGGTGAGAAAAGAGGAAAGAGCTCTACTTGAGGATGAGAATGGGATTTGGTTTGAAGAAAATGGAAGGAAAAGGAAGGAAGTGATTTGGTTTGAAGAAAAGGAAAGAAGAAGGATGGAGAAGTTCTTTGTGGTTTGAATGAGAGAAATCGAAAGAAGAGGAGCGCCAAGTAACTGCGGTTTCTTTTAGGAGGAGGAAGGAGGGAACGGTTGAGGGACGTGTGTTTCGTGCTCAATCGGAGGCATAGCCTGTTTCACAATCGGAGACCATTTGATTGAAATCGGCGTCAAATTGGATCAATCTCAGCTCAAAATGCGCGTTATCATTTCCGATTGCTCAATTTTCGCGCAGACTTGTCCGGATTGAATGCGAACAAGCTTACTTAATAGATTTTGACGTTTCAAAACTAATGGCGCAATCAATTTCACGAACGAAGGTCGTTGATTTAAGTCGGTGCCTCTTGACCTCGATATACGTGTAGGCGCGTTGACGAATCGATCGTTTGATCGGTTGATCATCAGGTTGTTTATTTATATTCGGCGTTACGAGCAATGGAGAAGTCCGTTCGTCGATCAGATGTTATTTGGGTTGATTTTGGTGACGTCCAATGCATTTTGAGTACCGATTTGCACACTATTGCATCCGAAGTCCGCCGAATTCACCTTATAAGCTCGATTCGGCTTGTTTGCATATGTGAAGGTCAACACCCTTATAAATGAAGTATAGCTTTATCCCAAAAACATTATACATTAAAACTCTTATAAGATGCAGGGATGTTAGGCTCCAAACCCACTAAAATTCTTATGGATCCTCATAATCATCTAAACGCCTCATTCCCTAAAGCATCACAATATAGGCGTCTCATTGGTCGGTTACTATACCTTACATTATCAAGACCTGACATAACTTTTGTCATCCACAAACTTCATAAATATTTAGCTCAACCTCGCACTCCCTATCTTGCAGGCGCTCATCGTCCTTTTTAAATACTTAAAATTCACCTTAGGATAGAGAATTTGTTTTTCAAACTCTAGAAATCTTCAACTTAAGGCCCTCATAGATGATGATTGGGGATCATGCCTTAACTTAAAAAAGTCAATGGCATGATTCTACATCTTTTTGGGAGATTCACTAGTTTCTTGGAAATCAAAGAAATGAAATACAATATCAGGATCATCTGCAGAGGCAGAATATCAAGTTTTATTTGCCAACGTTAGCAAGTTAATTTGTTTAATACAACTTCTCCTAAAATTTCAAGTAAGCAAAAAAAAATTTAATTAAAGACAAGACTGTGTCTTAAATTTATTATTGTTCGATATAATTGAAGTTAATGAAATATTATAATATTGATTAAATTTTGTGAGAAAATGTTGTTAATTGCATCAGGGTGTAATATTGTAGTCCAAATCAAGTTTCAATGTTTAATTCTTTATTCCTTAAAATTAAATTGGAGGTTGAATTGGATGACAGAATAAATATTTAAATTATTAAAATAATCTAAATGATGAAATAATATAAATATATAATAAATATAAAATAAAATAAATAAAATATAAGTAATATTTTTAATAATTATAAATTTAAAAATCAAATTAAATTTTATTAAGATATAATTGTACATCTATTATATATCTAAATATGTGTATATTAAATATATTTAGAAATTAAGAATAAGTTTTATATAGATTTATAAATATTAATATAATTTATAATAAAAATAAAAAGTTTTTAATGTAAAAAAATTTTAAATTTTATAAAAATATAAATAATAATATAATATATAATATGTATAATATTTATAATATATTATTATAACTTTTATATTCTTAAAATAATTTATTTATATTATAAAAAAATTTATAATAAGATGATAAAGTTAAAAATTAAAATATTATTTTTTAATTTTAGATTTAAAAGCCCATTTAATATTTTAAAATCTCAATTTTTATTCCTATAGTCCAAATGAAGTTCCAATGTTTCTAAAATCTTTTGTCTCACATAAAAAAAACTAATGTTATACTCTATATATATAAGAAAAGAGCTTTTCACATAAAAGCTTTGGACTCACTTAAGTGATGTATTGATATGATAGCTTGATATTTATATTACAAATTAATTTAGCTAAATTTATAATAACAATAAAGCTTTTAAGATGTATAAAATTTATTTGTAAAATATTTAATTAAAATATTATTTTTAATTATTAGTTAA
Source organism: Cymbidium sinense (assembly GCA_021442155.1). Taxonomy (NCBI): domain Eukaryota; kingdom Viridiplantae; phylum Streptophyta; class Magnoliopsida; order Asparagales; family Orchidaceae; genus Cymbidium; species Cymbidium sinense. Next base: position 120,647,047 of record CM038221.1, on the reverse strand, counting down.
AAAATTTTAGTCATTTCATTAAAAAATTAAATGAGATTTATTTGAATTGACCGATTTTATATAATGGAGATTCATTTGACTCACCGCTTTTATATAACCTGATCGAATTTATACTAACCGCCCAAACCTACCGCTCGATAAAAAAGTGGGGTTTTTATAGCTAACCTGATTGATATGATCTTAAAGTCATCCGGCCTGATTTTTACTATCAGCTCACGATTGAACCGAGCGATCCGTTCTGATTTTTAAAACTGTGGGATAAATACTATATTTTTTTGACACTATTAATATTCTTTTTGAGTAGCTCGATCAGTATTCGAGTCGAGTCTGGCAAAACTCCTGCTCGATTACTTACACGAGCTCGTGGCTTGACAACTCGAGCTAACACGGCTCAACTTCACCTTTAAAATTTTTTAACTCTTTTTATATTCAATTGAATTTTAATTACTTCATGAGTTAACTTAAAAAAAAAAAATCGATTTGCCCTCTCGAAATTAGCTAAACACAATTTGTTTGGATGATTTGAGATTTAAAGCAGATTATGCATCATTTTCAAATCCAATTATCAAATTTTAAAAGTTGTAATTTACTATTAAACCCCACCAGATAATTTCACTTGTGCAATCACCAAATTTCAGCCGTTCATTCTAATCTTATTGGTTCTAATTGAATACAGAATTTCTGTTGGAACTCAATTCAATATTAGATTTAATCTTATCCATTCAAAATAAAATAAATAATTTTCTATAGTTACCAGTTCATGTATAGAAATTTCAACTTGAAAAAAAAAATTTTAATTAATTATCAATCTTTTAATGCCAAAAATGGTAAACAAAACATTAATCCTATCATCAAAATATATATTACACAAGGATAAATCTAAGACAGGTTATCACGTTGGTCCGACGTAGTTACTACTTCAACTTATTATATTATTTGTGTATTATTTGAAGTATTTTGTATTACTGTGTATTGATTAATATTAACTGTACGATAATACATAATAATACACATCACTTTATAATTAATATACTATATTTTATAACTAATATATAATAATTATGTATTAATTGAGTGCCATATAATACTATATTATTAGAGTTTGAATATAATTTTCTATATTCAGATTCTGAGCATAATAATTTTTTTAAATCTAAAGCATAAAACACTAAGAAGACTTTGGGTCAGCATTTGCTAACTTAATTTTTATGAGAATGATTTTCAAAAATTGATAAATAACATAAAAAATCTTTACACGTGGCATAGATTATGTAAAAAAAAATTCTTATTTAAATGATTTAATATTTTATCATAAATTTAGCACCAAATATTTCATAAATTTATATTTTATCCATAAAATTACTGAATGTATTGAGAGAATTTCTATTTAGTAATCTATGATTATTTCACATATTATAATGCATTAATATTTTATTATAATAACATACATTTAAAAAAATTTGTGAGAATACCTTCAAATATTTTTTTTATTACTATAAGATTAATTTTATCATAATGATTGCTTTATCATTGTTGCGTGCTAGAAAACCGGTCAGAGAGTGAAAGTTCTTAGCCTTTGTGAAGTCGTGTGCGTAATTAAGAATGACAAGAGCTCAGAATTTTAACATAAAACCTCAAAGAGGGGAAAAACCGCGGCAGTAAAAAGCTTCATGTATGCTTTGAGTACAAAATCTTCCCGATAAGATTCTGAGGAATTACATATGAGAGGATAGACAATGAATCGTAATGAATCGCGATGGTGGAGATCGGGGTAACTTCGTGAGAATCTGACAATTTGGAGGTGGCGGTGGCGATGGTTGATGGCCAGCGGAGTGCAATCTTCCGGGGTGCGATCTTGCTTGGGGATCTTCAGCTTGAGCTCTCTCTTCCTCTCACTTGGGCTTTTCCTCTTCGCCGACTCTTCCTTTTCTTGCTTGGACTCTTCCTCTTCTTCCTTGCTGGGCTCTTCCTCTTCTTCCTTCTTGCTTGGACTCTTCCTCTTCTTCCTTCTTGGACTCTTCCTCTTCTTCCTTGCTTGGGCGGATTTGACAGGATCGGCCAGCGGTGGCCGGCGGTGGTGGTGGACGTCGGCGGTCTCTTCTTCACTTGTTTACTCCTCTCCACAGCATTTGTTCTTCACTTGGCCTCTCCCCTCCTTTTGGTGTGAGGAATGAAGGCTATTTATAGATGGGAGGAGGGGCACTCTTGTAAATTCATGTACTACTCCCCTCGGACGGTTGGGATGATTCATTCGATCATTTGATGTATTTTGAGCATTTGGATGCCCAAATGAAGTCGAATTATGAGATCTTAGGCTCGTTAGATCCTCGTCAAGGCGCTTCGATTGACTATAAACACTCCATATTTGGGAGTTGTTTTGGGATTTAATTGATGTCCCGAAGATTCTAATGATATTTTAAGTGTTTGATCTCGATTGGTTTCGACTCAAAATCATATCGCTTTCAACATCAAGATTTGTGTTTTGACTGGTGGTATTTTGAGAGCCATATCAGTTGCCCCCCTATTTTTGGATGATATTAGCTTAATCATCCAAAAATATATATAAATGTCGAAAATAACGAAGTTCTTCAACTAACGGGCATGAATCATGCATTTTGAGAGAATAAACCATCAAAAATACAAAATTATAATTATGGAAGAAGATGTAGCCGTTGGCATGAGATTTTGAGGTTATGGTATTTGGATACTCAAGTTTTGGGCATTTAGAAAGACATGAGCGCCGTGCGCCGTCAATCGGCAGCTGAGGAGGCTGTGGCCAGCAGCCCGTAGCCTTGGCGTCCGCGGTGGCGGCCGTCGAATTCGATTAACGCGGTCGCCGGCGCGTGGGTTCGCATGGCAAGCCCGATTCGCGTCATTGAACCATTCAGCAGCGGTTGGTCAGCGGGCCATTCCAGCGTTGGTTCGGGCCATTCAGCGTAACGGTTGGTCAGCGGGCCATCCAGGTGACGATCCGAATGGGTCGAGGAGGCCTTGGCGCTGCCTTAGGTCCATACGCGTGCCAGTATGCCAGCCGCGCTGCGGGCCCGCATGGCCGCGGCAATTCATGGTTATGACGCTGGCATGACGCAGCGCATGCATGACTCATCATGCCAACAACAACGCCATGTGACATGCATATACAGCGCCGCGTATGAACAGCGCAAGCCATGGGCCATGGTGCTTGACAACATACATGACGCCCGTGACCCTTGGCCATAGTGAACAGCACAACCTGATCATGACATGCTCCATGAACCAGCGGCATCATGAACAACGACAGCATACATGCATGACATACCATGGTTATCGAGAACGCCCATGGTGTGGCTATAGCGCATGACGCATGAAACGCCATGAACAGCCAAGTAGGTGAAATGAGTTTGAGCCGTTGAACCGTTTTGAGGGGTTTTGGTTTTCTCATGTGGGGTTATAAATACTGGATGAAGGAGAGGCACACTCCCCTCTTGAGTGAGGTCACTGGAAGCGTCAAGCGTTGAAGAAGCGATCAAGGAAGCGATCAAGGCCCGATACGTCGTGGTTCCGGTTTCACCCGCGTCGACCGTCCGGGTTAGGAAGGCGATCAAGGCGGTGATTATCGTCGATTCCGGTTCTGATCCGCGTGGACCGTCCGGGTTAAGCGATTTTAGGCCGCGGTACATCGTCGTGGTTCCGGTTCGCGTCTCCGTCGTCTTAGGGAGATCAGGCCGTGCATACGTCGTGGTTCCGGTTCGTCGCGCCGGGTTAGAGCGATCGAGCCAGCGGTCTGCATCGTCGTGGTTCGGTTTACCGACGTCGGTCCGGTTAGAGGCGCCCCGCGCATTTGGATTCCGGTTCTACCCACGTCGACGTCCGGGTTGAAGCGTCAGGCCATATGCATACGTCGTGGTTCCGGTTCACCCACGTCCGACCGTCCGGGTGAGGCGATCGACTGCCGTTACATCACGTCGTGGTTCCGGTTCACCGTCGGCCGTCCGGGTTAGAGGCGATCAGGCCGCGTGCATCGTGATTCCGGTTCCGACCGCGTCGACCCGTCCGGGTTAGAGGCGATCAGGCCGCGGTCATCGTCGTAGTTCCGGTTCTGCACGCGTCGACCGTTCGGGTTGAGGCGATCAGGCCAGCGGTGCATCGTCGTGGTTCCGGTTCCACCGCGTCGACCGTCGGGTTAGAAGCGATCAAGGCCGCGTACATGTCGTGGTTCACGCGTGACCGTCCGGTTGAGCGATCAAGGCGCGGTGCGTCGTGGTTACCGACGGCGTGAGGTTAGCGTCGCCCGGTGCATGTTTCCCGCGACACGTCGACCGTCCGGTTAGGAAGCGATCAAGGCCGCGGTGCATACGTCATTGGTTCCGGTTCACGGCCGACCGTCGGTTAGAGGCCAGCGGTGCATCGTCGATAATTCCGGTTCCGGCGTCGGCGTCCGTTAGAGGCGATCAGGCCATTGCGTCTCGTCGTGGTTCCGGTTCCGACGTCCATCCGAGTTAGGGGCGATCAAGCCCGCGGTGCATCGTCGTGGTTCCGGTTCCGGCCACGTCGGTGGCGGCGGTGGTGGTTGACGGCGTCGGCGTCTCCTCTTCACTTTACGCCTCTTCTTCTTCCCGCCTCCCTTCGATAACCGGTGGATGATGGTGGCCGGAGATTACCGGCGATGGTGGCAGCGATGACCGGCGATAGTAGTCAGCGGATTGGCGGCAGTAGTCAGCGGTGGCCAGCGGCAGTGGTCGGCGGCGGTGGCAGAGTGTAGCAGCGGTAGTCGGCAACGGTAGTGTGGCGGCGACCATTAGTCAGCGGCGGTGTGGCAGCAAATGATCGGCAGCGATAGCGAATGTGGTCGATTGCGATGGCCGGTGAGTCGGTTGGAGGCCGGGGATCTTTACTATCGAGGTTGTTTATCATGGTTATCCAGACATTAACACTCGAGTGGGTACAAAGTTTTGACCTTTCTAGGTTATTGGTGAATATTATTCGACACACTATGGAAGGCCGTGGGAAGTCCACCAAGGACCTTTGACCTTTCAGGTTGTTTGTCGAGTTTTGCTTGACATTAACCGTCTGGAAGAGGGGAAGTCCACCAAGGGCGTTTTGACCTTTCACGGGTTGTTTGTCGAGCTTTTTACTCGATGACATTAACCGTATGGAAGAGGTCGAATATTTAATATGCTTAGCCAGTTGTGATTGATATTTGCCTTTTCGTTGGTGTTCTTGACTTGCTTATCTTTTGAGATTAGAGTTGCCCCAGTTCAGAAGGAATCAACAAAGTTTGATGAATCTTCATTCTTATGCGTTCTTTAAAAGCAGATGCTCCACCTCGATGGTGGTTTTGATCTTGTTGGAAAACTTGATTGCCATACAAGATGAAATAATGGAATCAATTTCCACGAGGCAAGCTGCGTCTTAGAAAATCACGCGGTAGAGTGAAAGTTTACGCCTTATCCTTGTGAAGTCCACACGAGGTAATTAAAGCGAATAAGAGACACTCAATTTTAACGTGGAAAACCTCGAAAAGGGGAAAAACCACGGGGCTGATAAAAGCTTCCACTATGTATCTTTGAGTACAAAATCTTCGATACAGGATTAATTCATATGAGAGGAATAAGCACTGATCGAGTTGTAATTATTCGATGGTGGAGATCTTGGGGTAACTTCCGGCGAGAATACATGGTACAATTAGTGACAACAGTGGCCGGTGGCGATGGTTGATGGCAGCGGGAGTGCAATCTTGCTTGGGGTGCGATCTTGCTTGGGGATCTTGAGCTCTCTCTTCCTCCTCACTTGGGCTTTTCCTCTTCTTCTCGCCGGACTCTTCCTTTTCTTCCTTGCTTGGACTCTTCCTCTTCTTCCTTGCTCGGGCTCTTCCTCTTCTTCCTTGCTTGGACTCTTCCTCTTCTTCCTTGCTTGGACTCTTCCTCTTCTTCCTTGCTTGGCGGTTGTGGAGGATCGGCGGCGGTGGCGGCGGTGGTGGTTCGACAGGTCGGCGGTGGCTCCTCTTCTTCACTTGTTTTGTCCTCTCCAGGCTTCATTTGTTCTTCACTTCTCCCTCCTTTTGGTGTGAGGAATGAAGGCCTATTATAGATGGGAGGAGGCACTCTTGTAAATTCATGTAAAGCCACTCCCTCGATGGACGGTTGAGGATGATTCCTTCGATCATTTGATGTATTTTGAGCATTTTGATGCCCAAATGAAGTCGGAATTATGAGATCTTAGGCTCGTTAGATCCTCGTCGAGACGCCTTCGATTTGACTATAAACACCCATATTTGGGAGTTGTTTTGGGATTTAATTGATGTCCCAAGATTTAATGATATTTTAAGTGTTTGATCTCGATTGGTTTCTCAAAAATATCGCTCAACATTTGTGTGATTTGTGTTTGGTGGTATTTTGAGAGCCATATCAATCATTATTTCATGCAATCTTGTTATGTTTAAAATTATGCTCATACATGTGAATTTCTAATAATGAGTTGTATTTTCTAATTTTATAATTATAATTATCTTATATCTTGTTGACATTATAAAAATTTTTCAGAAATTTTATATAGTATTGAAAATATTAATAATTATTTCACTCAAATTTTGCTCATGCTTTCTATGTATCATGTTGATATTTGTGAATATCAAATAATTTAATTATATTACTTAATAGTTTAGTAGGATTTATTTTTAAGATTTAATTGTTCTATCTTATGACCTGATTGTCTTCATGGATAATATGTGATTAAAATTAAGATTACGTGTAATTAATTAGTCCCATTTTTAATAAATATTGTATCAGAATTTCATAATATAATTTCCTTTTCATATAATTTATTACAAATATCTTTGTTATTCTTTATTATTCCAAATTAAAATTATTTGATTTCATGCTATTCAATTTAATATATCACATCAAATCAAGCACAAATCTCAAAGTAGTATATATAAGCAATTGAATTGTGTCTCAGCAAGAAGAGTATATCAACACTAAAAATAGGTCAATTCAAATCCAAATGTGTTTAAATCAAACTCAAATAATATAAGTGAAAACTTCGAGATGTTAATTGAATGGCCAAATTTATCGCATTTGATGTACAAATTTGAAGCAACTCAATAAAACAAATTCAACGAGTGCAAAATCACTTAAATCGGATGTCATTAAGATAGTCATATCATTAAGAAGCTATTTGCAATCAAACAAATTAATATGAACCATTCGATGGAGTATTTTGTGATTTTGGCTACATTTATCAAAATTATCTAATCAAAATCCTAAAAATAGAACCTCATTCTTGCCATGAATGGAGGAAGGGAGAGGAGGCTTCGAAGAGAGGTTAAAATCTAAGATTAGAAATTTGAAATCTATCACCAATCCCTACTATCATCGTCTACCATCACAAGCAACTGTTACAGCCCGACCACTATCATATAATTATTGTAACATGATTCTAAAAGTTCTTATTGACTTAACTTCTTAAATACTACCTTTTAATCTTGTTCTCAAGAAGATTGAAATTTTGTAACTCGAAATATATATAGTGAAATATTTTAAGAGGGCCAGTCTAAGTAATTTTTTCCTCTTTCTCTAAAATCTTTTCACGTAAAAATTCTAATGTCCATTGTCCTTTTTCAACTGTATTTGTATGTGTTGGACTTTCTCACAAGACTAAGGTATGAAAGTTTAGTTTACCATTACGAATTTTTTGGCACGCAACACAAATGTAACATAATTGCTTTGTATTTATTTTTGAAGTCTATTATAATAGATATTTGGTTAGCATTTTCTAGTCCAATTATTTCCTAAAAAAATAAAAAGAGAATTAGAGAGTATTTTTTTTTTTTTTAATGAGTTCACGCGGCTATAACCTGTAATTGTTAATTAAAAAACCAACAATCACCAAAATACCAATTTTATTTTATTTATGAACCATCGACTAAGGCAAATAAAAGCATCAGTAGGCATAAACCCAAAAATAACTTTATTATATGGCTTACTCGAAGAACTACTTCTATGGCTCAGGCCCATTTAAAAATAACAAATTTTAATTAATTGTACATTTTAAAAAAATAAAATTAATTTTTCTTACGTTCAAAAACTGTGCTTGCAAAAAAAAAAAAAAAAAAGAATTATTAAAAGGTTTACCAAATTCATTTAAAAAATATACAATTTTTATTAAAATAAACATTGAATTTTCTTGAAACAAAAATCAATATAATCTCTTTTAATATTATCAAAAAAAATTTAATTGATACATTTCTTATTTTTAATTAACATCTCAGATGCTTTACAGTAGGATTCATCTTCGTATTATTCATTCCCCAATATCCGAAAGTAAGTCATGAAGCTTTTTTTTTTTTCAATTTATAATGTAAGTTTGCTTCAGTAATGAGACTTTGAGGTAGTTAAGTTCAATTTCAATCCAACTCAATATAAATTCAAGTGTAGTCAATGATGGCATGCAAATTGACTTTTTTTATTTTGATTTGAGATTTATTAGAATTAAAATTAAACAAAAATTTAATTGATTTTCTATTTTGAGATTAAATTTATAATCCTAACTCCATTCTTAACTTCTTAAGGTTAGGTCTCTCCAACCATAAAGTCTTTTTAAGACTAAATGATTTTAAAGGATTTACATACATATCAGTAAATTTACATATTTACATCTAACACCAAGTTAGATTTTATCTATGCTTAAAAGGTGCATTTCAATTTTAAAAGTGAATAAAGTGATATTTTTTGATGTGATATTGAAGATTAGAATGTTATATATGTAAAAATTGAAATTTAGGTATTAGATATATAAATATGGAAGTTTAACGTGATATGTATATAAATCCCCCATGATTTTATACCTATAGATTAGAAAGAGAAATTCTCCATGCAAGTCCTAACAATTGAATAGAAGAATTGGTTGCTCTCAAGTGTTAACCTTGCAGGCTTGGATTCGTTCTTTACTGCAACTGAAGGCATTTGAGTTATTTATAATGGAGTTATAATTGAAGGATCAAGGGGTGTCAATTCATAGTGTACTGATCAATGGAATAAATGACTAAAATGCTCATTATAGAAAAAACTATAAATATGTTATGTTCATACACAATTTAAGGGGTTTTATGGTGGAGAGAATTTTTCTATAAATAGAATTTCAGAGCTTGAACTATTAGTAGCCTACATTAGCCGTAAACCAACATCAATGTCAGAGATGCCCCATGGCCACCATTTTAGAGCAAGGCGTTGGCCATTGACAAACATTGATACTTACAATCTTTATCGCCTATCATCGCTACTTGATTGATGTTAATGCTCACCTTCATTATTGCTACCTTTTAGCAGCTAGCTAATTCTTAAACCTCTAGATGTCCTTTGACAATTGATGTCCAATCTTTAGCACAAAACCTTCTAGGTTGCTCATTCTCTCTTTTATAAGAATGAATGAGTTAGATTCTAACATTGCCTTATCTCCAATAGCCTTTATCTAGGATCATTCCATGCAAGCTATAGAGTGATGTTTTTCAACTGCTTGATCTTTTATCCTTCGAAAAGAACAACAAAGTCAAACATTAAAACTACACTCTAACCTTTTAGGTTCCTAGTCAACCGTCACCTAAGAAATACCAACGGGTGATATCTAATATTCATCAACTAGTGAAGTTTGATGCAAGCACTCCCAATCACCTGATTTCGCCTGGTTTCATTAGGAGAATGACTGAGTCAGATTTCTATAAAAAGAGCAATCGTATCAGATTACTTGACAATGCTCATCCACCAATATTTTATGCGTGTCATCGCTCAAAGCAAACTAAAAAAAAAAAAAAATGATATTATACATTCATCAATCATTGACATTTGATGCAAATGTCATAAATGATTTGATCTCCCATACTATAAGGAGATAGATTGAATTAGACTTCTTTACCTGTCCTTGCTTCGGTTGGTGAGGCGGCAATTGGGTACTCAGAGGATTTCCCTTCGGGTGCACTACCTTACGGGTGAAAGAAAGAAAGGTGGGCGTGGGCAGGTTTCTTGGCCGGATTAGTCATGCAGTATAATAGTGGGATTAGGTGTGGACATCCCGTTAAAAAAAAAAAAAAAAAAAATAGACTTCTTTGAAAATCACAAGTCCTCTAACACACCTTGTGGACCATTTGATGCATTATAATAAAGATTGATATTCGATGTCAATCAGCTATCAACATCTGATGTGAACCTTTTCGGCCGTTTGATACAAGAAAGAAACCGCGACTGGAATGCATTTAGGCATAAATGATGACTGTTATTAGCTTCAAGTCGACTGATGAACAAACTTACCAAACTATTACTATTCTCTACCCGCACAGTCCAATAGTGAGAATTTTCAAACCGAAGACTATTCAACTCCTGCATCAGCGTTTACGTGGGAGAAGAAGGAAATGCAAGTTGCAGACTTCCTACTTCAATGTGACGAATGGAGAGTTAAGGGCCATGAAGAAACTGAAGAGCAATTAATGCTAAGAGACTATGATTGGATTTTTAATCTTCTAGCTGTTAATCTGATAATTCATTGAGATGAAAAATACAATTTGGAAGAAAGAGCACTTGGTTATGATACTATTGACTGATTGTGACAAGCACACGACCTTCATAGAAAATTTGATGGCAGGGAGTTAGAGATACGTTAGACAAAAATAGATATGGCCTACTTACTAGTTATGTTAATATTTTTAAATTATTTTTTGATATATCAAAGTATTTATATCTTATAACAGCATATTTCTTTTATTTATAGGACAAAAGAATTGTCAAGCTCGTGGTAGTTTTTCTATAATTCTGATTTGTAGTTTATTTTTTCTTTTATTTTAAAATATGTATTTTCAATTATTCTAAAATAATTATGATTGATATTATTGATGCAAGATGTATAGCTGAATACACTTGAGGTCAAAGTCAATGATGCATTTATGAACATTCTTAAAAATTCAGATCAAAATCAATAATTAAAGAGTAGTCATTCAATGAATGGAGGCTCTTCAGATCAAATCTTTTAAGATATTTATTTTATTATAATGTAATGATAAAAAGTGTAAATATATAAAAGTATTATATGGACTCAAATTTATAAATCTTGAGTCAAATATTGTAAAAGGAGTTATATACCCTGAATCCTCAATAGTTATTTTTTCTCAGCAGTCTTAATAAAATTCTTGAAGTTTTTCTCTCTCATTTTTGCTTTATTAGCTTTTTTTTTTATATTCCCAACTCTAATAAGTGTGTGCACGGCCTCTTTATTTCTAACACAAGAATAACTTCATCAGTCAATCACCGTTAATTTTTCGAGACATTGAGCCAATTTAATAGCAATCTCACACACACAACACATACGCAAGCTTTAAACTCATAATCTTTTGGTTTAAAGGTTAAACATTCAACCACTAGACTAAAGTTACTTGCCACCATTATTATTTCAATTTAAATTTTTGGCACAACGGTTCAACTCGCAAAGTTAATAATAGTTTTACCTAATAGTTAATTACTTTACTTGTTAATAAAATACAACATAATACAACATTTCAAAAGTCACCCCAAATAAGCGGAGAATATTACGTGCAGTGTCTAGATGTAGTTTTGCATCTGGACATCCAATCGCGTGCTGATATGTGGCAAAACAGAAATTAAATATCACGTATCATCATGTAATTGATGTCCGAATACATCCAGATACCGTACGTAATATTTTTTCCAAAATAAGACGTCACCATCAATAAAATCCTTAGTTGATTTCCCACTAATAAGTAGATCCGAGTATGAGTCACTTTAAAGGAGATTCTCAATCTAAGCTTTACATGAACTTTCCTCCCTTCTAAAAGCTGAAGACTCAAAAGCACATACGTGTATCTCAAACGATCTTGAATGATCTCTAACCACACAATTAATCACCACTTACCTGTCTTTCTTTGAACTTTTTTTCAGAGTCCTTTCAACAACTAATAAACCGCCATATTACAAATCCTAAAGAAAAGTATGAGTACGTTTAAAGTAGAGAGAGCCATTTTCAAATTATTCATTCACTAACGTAAGGCACCGATGACTTACAGGTGCTGACTTTGATTCTGAATCCTCTAGAAAATCCAGAAGTGTGCCATATGGCCTTTTTTAAACTTCGGAATTGTATATTGAAAGTTTATTCAGTTAATTTGATTGTGAGTTAGTTTGATTCGATTTCAATCCTACTCAATTTTAGTTCAAGCTGAGTTGGTTTTGATTTGTTTGTCTAGTTATAAATTTAATTGAACTAAACTAACTTAATTTAAAGATTAAGGCTCTATTTGGGAGAGCTTTTTTAGTGCGTTTTGCTTTTGAGAGGTGAATTTTTGATAAGTTTGAATAGTGCTTTTGAACGAGTTTTATCATCTCAGCTCCGTTTTAGCTCTTTTCAAAAAAAATAAATAAACAGAGACTTTAAAACCAGTCCAAAAAGCTGGAGCTAAGTTTAGAACCCAAAATGTGTTAAGGTCCTAATTAATGCTATGTCCCTTAAACCAAGTGCTTTAAGCCACCTAAACTAATTTTCAAGCTAATGCTCTCATACACAATTTGTTAAAAAGACATTCTGTGATTCAATTTAGTCAAAAAGCTCACTTCAGATTGAGAACAAAATAGTGAGTGAATAGAGAGATTATTAGAGGAACAACATAGTTGAGGAGGAAAATCAATTAGAATTACTATTTGTCAAGTCTTACAATGGCCGTGGAGAGTGAGGTCAATATATTGAGAGGAAAGTATCAGTAAATCAGTACAGTAGGAATCCAATGGTTATTATGCGTTGGTTTGTTAAGAAGGAATGTCAGAGATTGCTCAGCAGAGTGAAGTGGCTGCTCCAGCGATTCATATATGATTGTGCTAGGTTTTTACCTCTCCTCAAGGAAACAGTCTACTTAAAAAACTATAGTTTGGGTACAAATTTGGTGAAGATATTATTGGGAGATGAGATTGAGGAAGGAGATTTGAGAGATTCGGAGTAAAATATTGAACAAAAAGAATGAAACATATGATCACAAAAGACATCAGATTTAACATGAAGAAAAAAAAAAAATCTAAGAATGAGAAAAAATCATAGAGCCATACTACGAATTGTCTTTCAATCTTTTCTGCATGGGTTCTAGTAGTGCCGCTAAGGCACTCTGTCTTGTGACTTTCAACAGCACTGAGATGTTGACTTCTCTATTTTTCATGTGCAAATCTATGAATTTTGGCGGTGGCTATCTTCCTAGTATCGAGGCATTGTCTTCTCTATCTCTAAAGCCAAGAGCTCCATGCCATAATCTTGAGGTGCTATGTCTACAACACTGAAGAGCTATACACAAAAAAGAATTTTTTTGAGGGCCAAGCCCTCGAACCCTAAGCAAGGGGCAGGACATTCCTAATCGGAGAAATTAAGAGCTCGAAGTCAATACATTCATGATTGATCAACACAATCAAACTCCACATAATAATAAATATCTGCTAATTGATTTTGAGAAGAAACATGTTGAATGGTGATTTGCTTTGCTGATATATGATCACATATGAAAGGATAATTGATTTTGGTGTGTTTTATTCTCGAGTGAATAATTGGATTATTTGTGATTGCCATAACAGAGGTATTGCCACATTGAAGGAAGGTTGGATGTAAAGTGGTGAGTCTGAATTTCAGTAAAAGCTAATGTAGCTAGATAATGTTAGTGGTGGCAGAGGCTACTGCTTTCTATTCTGTTTATATTATTCTACAAACATATGGAAGACAAGTTAACAATACTATTAATTTCTTGATGATATCATTTTAATAGAAAATCATGATTTAGAAATAAATATATTGAATAAAAAAACTAGTTGAAAGGTTTGAAATCAATATTCAAAAATAAAATGTTAAAATTAAAGAAGTATGAAATATCTTGGATGAAAGACTAGTTGATGTGAAGAAAAACATAATTTAGAAATAAATATTAAATTCCTTGATAAACACTTCAAAATATTATTTAAATTTGATTAATTTTAATATCAATGTATTCTCATTTAAAAGTTTCATCAACTTAAGAAAATTTTAAACACTCATAAATTTAACAAAATTGATGAAATTTCATTATAATCTCATTTAAAAATTTCATCAACTTATAAAATTTTTAAACACATAAATTTAACTAATAAAATTGATGAAATCTTAATGTAATCTTGTCTAAAAATTCCATCTATTGATGGGATTTTTAAACATTCATAAATTTAATTATAGGGATTTAAAAGCATCTACCATTTTTAAATATCTAAAATCCAAACTTTATATATATAACATCTTATTCTTTTTTATCACATTAAAATATCATCATAATTCACTTCCAAAGTGAAATGCATATTTTCTCTTCTAAAATTATTATACAAAGACTACAATATATAACAGTGGTTAATAAATTGCTGACTTATTTTAGATACAACATTGGTAAAAACTGCCATTATAAATGACGGTTTAAACTACCATAATAAACAGTTTAAACCACAATAATAAACAACGATTAAAACCACTGTCGTAGACCCATTGAATATTACACCACGCATTCTCCTGCCTGACCCTAAATCCCTAATCAGCAAATGAGCGAAGGTCTCGGTCGACGGCTTCTCCTCTTCATTTTCAGGTACTTTTTTGGGTTTTATTTCTTGTTTCTTAAACATGATTATTGTTCGATTTATTCATATATATTGTTTTCATGAAAGACCAATCGAATTTTGTGGATCTCACAAGGGATTTTCGGCCATATACTTCGTCAGTCGATTTGGGGTATGTATTATTGATTTTTCTTGATAACTTTTAATTTCTAGGATTTATATGTTATTACAATAAGTTTAGCTTAAGATTTATATGTTTTGCTTTTGATTTATATTTATTCCAACTAGCTTAGATATTTTTAGGAGTCTTGATTGTACTATGTTGACCTCACTTTTGGAGTGAGGACTCATCATTCTCATCTTAGACTTAGGAGTATCCTAAACACTAGGATCTCCCTAGTCATAGGACACTTCTAGTGATTAAGGGAACACTAAACCCAAGCCTAAGGACTTTAGAAGGTATACCCTAAGCATAGGATGTGCCTTAGGACAAATATGTTCTACCTATCCCGTGGCCTAAACCATAACCTATACTTATCCACTTATCCAAAACCAACTTCAAACCAACATGACTAATCCCAAATTGAATTTGATTCCTTTCCAAGCTCCAAACCAAATTAACTTAACCATTAACCCAAATCAATTCTACAATCTTCCCATGAACTTATGACTCAAGACTATTCAATTGAAACCAATCCAATTGATTTTCACAAAGTATTCCAACCTTTCAATAATATATTTCAAATCCTTCCAAGCCTCACAATCAATCCAATCCAATCAACCCAAGTTAGCCCATTTGACCTAAAAAGTATAAATGATCCAAGTAAACCTAAATCAATTGCAATCAAAGTTATCAATCAACCCTAAATCCATCATTGAACTCCTCAACACCAAATTCAACCCAATTCAACTCAATCAACTCATTTGGTCCACTTGACCCAAAGTGGTCTAGATGACCCAATTGATTTAAGCTTCAATCCAACCAAAATTGGATTGAGTCAACCCATCCAATCTCCTCTACAATGATTGTTGACTATCCTTGATAGTCCAATTGCCATCAATTGGGTCAAACCAAACCAATTTGATCACTTGATTCAAATTGACCTAATTAACCCATGGACCAAAATGAACCAAACCTCATTTCAATCCCAATCAATTGAAATGAATGATTCCTATCAATCATAAATTCAGTATTGAACATGACTCAACTATCAATTGAGCCAAACCTAGCTAACTTGGGTTCTTGACCCAAGGCCAAATTGGGCAAAATCTCATTCTAAACCAAATTGATTGAAACCAATGGATTTAATCAATCATAAATTGATTATTGAACATGATCAAACATCCAATTGAATCAAATTTGGTGAAACCAACCCAATTGACCCAATTGACCCATTTAGCTTAAATTGACTTAAAGGATTCAATGAACCAAACTCTTCCTTGATCTAAATTAACTCAAACCAACACCTACAATCATTCTCAAATGATCAATTAAACCTAAACCAACCCTTCACCCAAGCCAATTTGGTCAATTTGACCAAATTGGTTAACTTAACCCATTTGACCCTTATGAACTCATATGAGCCAAATCCAAATCCACTTCAAATTAAACCAAACCAATTGAACCAATACATTCTAAATCATCATTTGAACACATCCAAACCATTCGTTTGACCAATTGGTCAACCTAGCCCAATCGAAACCCATTTGAACCATATGAGTCAAATTGAGCCAAACCCATTCAAACCAAGATGAAACTCAACCAAACTGGGCATGACTCATCCTTGGGTTACCATGGGTCTGTCCAAGTGGACCTAACCTATGGTGAACACGGTCAAAACCCATGAACCAACCCACCCAAATGAGATAAAATTCTCATTTGGATGGTTTCACCTACTCACCAATCATTTTGGACACATAGACCACTGACCCAACCTGACTTAAGGTTGTTGGATTCAACCTTGGGTCATGGGAGGGTGAGCTTACCTTTAGCCTACCATTGGTTTATTTGGGGGAGACAGTACACTCCATGCCAGCCCTTGTAGCTACCTTAGCCTCTCAAGACCATCCACCTCAATAATCTCCTGCCATCTCTGGCCACCTACCCCGGTCGGACGACTGCCAGAGGTTGAGCCAATTTCAACCCTTGGTTCACTCGGGGATGAGAGTCTCTCCTCCCCATCCATTCAAACTTCACAGAGCATTCCTAGGTGATTCTAAGCAGTCCCAAAGCTTCTCCTGATCCCCTAGTGCACCCCATCATCGACAAGACCAAGCTCTCCAAAACCAAGAGCCCCATCATCCAACCTCACCCAAACTCCACAAAAACTTTAATTAACTCTTTCCACACCTCCTCCAAGCTCCGGCGAATCAAAATGAATCGATTTGATCAATGGAGACCACTCCAAGACCAACTCAGGTGAGCTTCACAGCGGCGTTTGATCCACAGATCTATTAGTGGGAGGCAACCCAAGAGCTTTTCAACATGGCTTCCTTTTCAAGACGAAGCTACCTCAGTCGTTGGACCACCAGTCTTGAACTCCAAAGAGGTAGTTTTTGGCAAAACTATAGAAAAGTCCATTAGGTGTTGGTGTTTTGTGAAGCAAAATGTGATTTTGGCTATTTCCACCATATGATCTCCTTAGATCTCTATTCCCCACACATTTTTTGAGTCGACCCCCAACATCCCAATAGCTCCAGTGAGTTTGGATCGAGCGACGGAAGGTGGACCGTGTCCATCTTCTAGTGCTCGGGGCCCAAAGGATCATCCGCCGTCCGTTTCACGTGATTAGAATGAACGACCGTGATTTAATCTGCTATAAATCTTAATTTAATCCAAATGGAACCATGGGATTAATCTCCGCCCGAATAAGATCGGACGGTGACAAATCTTTGACTCGACTCCGCTACGGGATGTTTTAAATAACCTATCCCATGGTGCCACATGAAAAATGCCGTCGTATCAACTTTCGCATGCGCAGACAGGTTAAGAGATTAATTAGGTGTTTAAAATATCATTAATTAGCCAGAACTTCAAAAATTCATAACTAATTATAGAAAAATTGTAAAAATATGAGAAACCCATTTTGAAAAGGGTAAATAGAGGAGATTTAATAAAAATAAAATTCCATATGTTTGCTTAATGAACAATGCTTAATTAGGGTTTGAAAATTTTCTTAATTACCTTAATTAAGCCTTAATTATTTTTCCATTTGATCTCAAATTGGATGTGTTAATTATTTGGGATGTCCTCCGCCTCCCATAATTTTCTTGGGATTTATTGGCTAGGTAATTAGAAGAATTTGAATGTTAATCCTAATAACCCTACTTAATCAATTTAATAACTTTTAAAATTGCTAAATAGTAAAAATTAAATTATTAATTATGGTTAAGCACTATTAATAGTGAAATGATGAGGGAAAATGATTAAGGCCTCTTCCTTGGTCATTTGCCTAAATATATTTTCATAGGAGATTTATGGTTTAATTAAGGATTAATTAGGAAATTAATGATGAAATAAAGTCAAATTGAAATGATAATTGTTCCATATAATTTAAATTGAATTCATGGGTTTCTCTTTATGTGTTTAATAATATAAAGAACCTAAAGAACATATGGTTAACCCATGGGTGTGGGAAAACTATAAAAGTACTTAATTAGATTTCAACTTAATCTAATTAACACTTAAGCATGAGCCTAATTGCTAAAGGTCTTTTAGGAGCATTGTAATTTTTAATTTCTTATTGATATATCATTTAAGGCTCAAGATTAAGTAGTTAACTAAATTAAGGAAGCATAGGAAAGGAAAATTAAATGGATTATTTAATCAATCCATAAAAGCTACTTAATTATTTTTCCTTAAATATGTTAAGTCACTAATGTGGGATGGAGCAAAATAGCAAATATCATTTCTCCTCCTTATGATTTAATGATTCAAACATAAAAAATCAAATTCCACAAGAAGCTTTGGTTAACCTTAAATGATTTTATTTAACTTGATTGTCCTTAGGAAGTAATGTGATTGGATGTATTATGTGAAAATATTTAATTATTTCTTTTCAATCATCATAAATTTGTATGTCATTTGATATCATCCATTCATATTTTCAAATAACATAATCAATTAAATTGAATTATGTGTAAGCTGCATGTGTTGGATTAATCTTATTATATGTGTGAATATTATCACTAATAAATTATAAAATTATTTTTAAAATTATAAATTAATGATGAAAAGTTAAATTGTTGTTCGTTATGAATATTCTATATAATTTATATTTGTTTATAGCTTAAATATGTTAAAGCATTATTTTGTTTTTCATGATTCATGTGTATATTTACATGTATTTGAATGTTAGCAAATATATAGTCTAGACATCCCTGGAATACGAGGCTTTAAGTTTCCCCAAGGAGGTCTTTGATTACCTCACTTCCTTGGTTTAAACAACAACATGTACTTACTTAGCTTCATTCACATGTTTACATATATTAGAATTTGGATAAAGCTTTACTTTGCATGAATAAACAAATTTGTTAATATACAATCTTTTACATGGTTTTCATTCTCATGGTTGTGCTTACATTCATATGTATTTAAGATAGTAAGTATATAGTACTTAGCTAGAGAATAGAGTCCTCTTTTCTACTAAAAATATATGCATTCACAACCATTTAAGTGTGCAAAAAATACATTGTATGTATAGGTATGTTAAGTTCAGAGTAATATGCATGCTATTGGTGATGAAAATGAATTATATAACATTATCCATGTGTTAGTAATTTAATTTCATTAATCTTTAGATGCCTCTCATATTTGAATAGAATTTTTTAAGATCAACCTAAATAGGATTAATAAAATATTAATAAATCATTCACTAAAACCAAATCATAATAACATGCCTATAGAAAATAACTTAGGGTAGGGATGAAAGAAGGTCAAACCTCTTTCTTCTCTTTATTCTCTAATTCTTTTAATAACTTGAAATGAAACCATCTTTCATGTTTAACTTAAACAATTTATAAACTTAGATGATCATAATATTAAGGCCTAGTAAGACTTACCACATTAACCTTAAGCACACACATTAGAATGCTAAGTAATCATTTTAAGTTAGGTGTATGTATGTATTTGTGTTTTTTGTGATGTAATATTTTAGACTGGTTGTTAGGATTATTTATGCATAGATTGGATGCCTAACCATATTTTATGTAGGAAATTATGCTATAGGGGTTATTGAAATAAAAGTAAATATAAATACTTTTGCTTATAGGTTGCTTATAGCCCTTTACATAATCCACATTAAGACATGTGGGTTTGGTTACCCATGTGCAGGGTGCTAAGTACAAATTATGGAATATAATTGCTTGGGTTTGTATGGTTTATTTAGCTAACATCTATCTTGTAGGTGTAATTAGATTTTATTTTTCATAAACATGCAATTTTGCAATAAGAATTAGGAGAAATGCTATGGGGCTTAGGATGAGTAGAGGCTAGAAGACAAAGTCCTCGGAGGCTCTATGAAGCCTTGGAGTAAATCAAATTAAGCCGAAGAAGGAAAAGAAGATAAGGAATGAAGACCCCCATAGCATTTATTCAATTGTAATTATAAAATTTTATTGTAATCCAGGTTGTATAAGGGTGAGCAAATTTATTTTCCCAGTTTACTCGGTAAGACCTTTTTTTTATTCATTCACAATAATTTATAAATGTTTGATTGTCGTGTTTATCTTGTACAATAGAAATTGCATGTTCTTCATATATTTCTTAAGCTTGATGTTTGAATGTGTGGCCTGGATGCGATAGGCTCTTTAGAATAAAAATAGTTTTTTTACTCTGACTAATAACTCATAACTAAATTTTAAAATAACTCATAACCTCACTTTAAAGCTTAAGCTATAATCAAGATAATTAAATAATTTAGAAACTCCTTAGTTGAATGTTGAATCTTCTAATATCATGCATATCATCTCATTTCATTCTTGAATAGGGAGGTTCTCCACTCTTGCACAATAGGGGAATGTTTGACCTATGAGGGCATCAATTGTAGTGGAGAACACCTCCTCCCATTGAATTAGCCAATAACTATATTTCATCATACATTTAGGCATAATTAATCAAAGATTTTGTCCAAATGAATGTGTCAAAATAATATAAATAATTTGTAAAAGTTTGCATTAGTCTAAGTGATGTCTTCATGCCAGTCATGATCTAGTCTCTTAGGAAGTGAGTTTAGGACACTAGTCTCCTTCCTAATTAAATAACAACCCTATATCTTGCACATATATAAGATCAACTTGCATGGTTTTGAATTGTATGAGGTGTTAGATGGCAGCCTCCAGACAATTGTAAGTCTAGAAGAGTCGGGATAGGTTTACCCTCTCTTATGGAGGTGAACCATTATGTCCCATTTTTCATTTAAATTTAGGTCATGCTCTTAGCTTGTGCTAAAGCATCTAGATTTAGGATCTGAGGCCATTTATTTTTTTTTTGGACTATGAACATAAGTCCTCACATCTTAGGCATCTCTATAAATCTTGTGTTGGTGGATTATAAGCTCTAGCATTCTAATGAAATTTTAACTCGAAAAAAATAAACTTCCTCTTTCAAATACATAAAGCCTCACTATATAGTAGATTTGGGTGGTCACTAGTATCATGAGTGCTCCCTATTTATCCTCATTTGGAATCTGAAAATAAGTCTTCCAACTTGAACCTTACCACTTGATTTCCAAAACACCAAATCCTTTAATAGTCTAACCTTGAAATCATTGGAGATTATTATTGATTATTTTCATCGAGAGTTTTCTTAGGAAATTCCCATTTCTATGATGTAATTACTAGCTTCTATATGAAACTAAATAAAATAACTTTACTTGTAAAGTAGGGGAAAGATCTTATAAATGAAGACTCATCTTTCTTAGAGTCCTTATTAGGTGATTAGTCATTAGGGATGTTTCCATCTTTTGAGATGATATCATAAATGTCATACCAATCCAGTAAAACTCATAAGATCTGTGTCCATATCCGACTCTAAATTAAAACACCACATACTCCTAGGTAGTCATTATAGTTTGTTGTTTTTTATATTTATTATTATTGTTTGAATATCAATTTTGGCTTATTGATCTCACATTATTTTTTTCTTTTTTTGCCTTTGAATTGCATTATACATATGTTTCTTAAATCAATTTACTTCTATTTTGTCTTCTTATTTATTTTATCTTTTGTTAAAATATTTAATTTTCATTATTCATTAGAAGAGGGAATGGGAGCAAAAATTGAGAGAAGTTTTATTGTATTTTATAATTTGTGCTAGAATAATATAGTTGGTTATTTATGAACAATTGTAAAGTATTAGATCAAATTAAAATTGTTATGACTTTAATTACTTATGCAAAATAATGTATTTGAGTTATATGTGGCATAATTAATAGTGTGTGCTTGGAGGCTTAAATATCCCTTTAGAGTAAAACCTTTCTATCACACATAATTAATTTAATTTTTATTATAATAAATGCATGCACATGGAGAATTGGGAAAGATATTAAGTGTCCCATAGAGATTCTAAGAAAGCAATATATGATGTAAAAAAAAAATAGCTTTTAGTAATTTATACAATAGTCTGGATACCAAAGAAAGTAAAAGATGTATGCATAAGTTAGCCAACTAAAGAGATAGGAGAAGTAAAGATCTAGTTCAAGTGAGGTGTATTAAGAATGAAAATTATAAAGTACTTTTCTTAGAAAAGAATATTGAAAATAGGTGGATGAGGTATTTTGATAATCTTTTCAATGAATGATATAAAAATATGGTTGATTTTAGTAACCTTAATATCCTAAACAAAAATAAAGAATTTTTTTTTCTTGTCATATTACTAAATTTGAAGTTAGAGAAGCTTTAAAGAAAATGAAA
The DNA here is from genome assembly GCA_021442155.1 of Cymbidium sinense. NCBI lineage: Eukaryota > Viridiplantae > Streptophyta > Magnoliopsida > Asparagales > Orchidaceae > Cymbidium > Cymbidium sinense. The sequence continues at coordinate 120,624,554 of CM038221.1, read as the reverse complement.
TGTGAAAAATAGTAGGACCTGATAATATTCCAATAGAAGTGTGAAAATGTTTAGAAGATCAAGGAATTTCTTGGCTTATAAATCTTTTTAACATTATTTTAAAGACTAAAAAGATGCGAGATGAGTGGAGAAAAAGTTTGTTGGTTCCTATATTTAAGAATAAAGGTTATGCACAAGAGTGCAAATTATAGAGGAAGTTAATGTGTCATACATTAAAATTATGATACAAAAGTTTCTCACAATAAGTTTGGTTTCATGCTAGGTAGATCTACTATGGATGCTATACATGTTAAGAGGTTTGATGGAGAAGTATAGAGAAAGTAATTTGGATCTACATATGATATTCATAAATTTAGAGAAAGCTTATGATAAATTTTCAAGAGATGTTCTTTGGAGAGTTCTAGAAAAGAAAATAGTTAATATTTGTTATATTCAAGTCATTAAGGATATGTATACTAGAGTTGTTACTTATGTCTAAACATAAGGAGGATTGACAAAATATTTTCCTATTTCAATTGGATTGCATCAAGGATCAGCTTTAAACCCTTATCTTTTTTTGCTTTAGTTATGAAAGTTCATACTAGGAATTTACAGGAAGATGTACCTTGGTGTATGCTTTTTGCTGATGACATTCTTCTTGTTGATATGACTAGAGAGGGAGTCCAAGAGAAACTTGAATTATGGAGGTCAACCTTAGAGTCTAAAGGTTTTCATTTAAGTAGATCTAAATCTGAATATATGGAGTGTAATTTTAGTTTTAAAAGTTCTAGTGGTAGTGTTGTGAAATTGGGTGAACAAGTCATTAAAAAGAGTGAGGGATTTAGATATATAAGCTCTATTATTCAAAATGATGGTGAAATAAATGGAGATGTTATTGGTAGAATTCAAGATGGATGGTTGAAGTGGAGGAATGCATCTATCCTGTTGTGTGATAGAAAAGTACTGCTTAAACTTAAGTGGAAATTTTATAAGATGATGGTAAGACCTGCAATGATTTATGGTGCATAATGTTGGCCAATAAAAGAGAAGCATAAGACTAAGTTACATGTTGCAGAGATGAGGATGCTCATATGGATGAGTGGCTTTACTCTTAGAGATAAAATGTGAAATGAGTATGTTCGAGAAAAAGTTGGAGTAGCTCTAGTGGTAGATAAGATTAGAGAGAGTCGACTTAGATGGTTTGGCCACATAAAGTGTCATATCGATGACTTAAGAGAGTAGATATTTTATGTTAAGAAAGGTAGATGTAGACCTAAAAAGGCTTGGTTAATATGTATAAGAAATGACCTTAGTATACTTAAATTAAAAGAGAATTTGACATATAATAGGACACAATGGAGAAGAAGGATTCATGTAGTCGACCCCACATAGTGGGATAAAGGCTTGTTGTTGTTGCTGTTGTATAAATACATGCACACAAGCAAAATACTATGCCATCATATGAAAAAAAAATTATATATTAATTTTTTTATTATGAATATATATATATATATATATATATATTATATATATATATATATATATATATATATATATATATATATATGTTATCCTTATCTCTATCAGTTCATCCTTTTACTTGGGATCGATTTGTTCTTGTGGTTATAATTTGCATGAATATGAATTATAAGTTAGTAATTGTTGACCTCATTTTTAGAGTAAGCTCTTAACCTCCTCTCCTTAGACTTAGGACTCTTCTAGACACTAAGAACTCCTTAGTCATAAGACACTTCTAGTGATTAGGTGAACACTTAACCTAAGCCTAGAAACTTAGAAGTATTAATCATAAGATTAGGCTATGCCTTAGGGCTTAAGGAAATTACCTACCTTATAGCTTAAACCCAATTTAGATACACTTTCTCAAACAAACCCAGATTCAATTCTCAAACCAAATCTCAAATTCAAACTTGAATTTCAAAACTAATTTTAAATTTGACTCCAAATAATTGAAACCCAAAATCAAATTCAAATCCTAAGACCCTTCCTAAGCCATATGAACCACATTCATAAGCATAGCAAAACTCACTTTAGATCAAATCAAAGTCAATTGATTTCTTTATAAATCAATTATTCTTTTATTTATATTCATAAATATAAATGAAATTAAAATTCAAATGATCAAAACTATATCGAAAATCAAATCCAAACTCAATCTGAGCCCTTTAAGCCAATTTTTTGGACTTAGCCAAATTATATCCAAATCAAGTCAAAACTAATGAATTTTCTCTCGAATCAATCATTCATTCAATAATTTATCCAAATATAAATAAAACCTATAAACATCAAACCAAATTCAAGTCAACCAAAGTCAAGCCTAACTTAGCCCTTTTGACTTAAAACTTTCAATTGAGCCAAAATCTATTGGACTACAAATTGATTGTGGTTGAATTTATATTTCAATCCAGGGCTCATATATAAGTTTAACTAAACTCGAATCAAACCAAAACCAAACCAATTATGCCACTTAGGTCCACTTGACCCAAAGTGACCTAAAGGACCCATTTGAGCCAACTTCCAATGCAACCCAAATTAGATTGAACCAAGCTCACCAAAACCTTCCACCATGATTGTTGATCACCCTAGGATGATCAATTATAATCAATTGGGCCAAACCAATCCCAAATTGGGTCAAATCATGATCTAACCCAAATTGATAACAACTAATAGCTCAAGTTCATTCCAAATTGATTATTGAACTTGCCCAAAGTCATAATTAAATTTAATTTGATCAATCAAGCCCAATTGAGCCATTAGGCCCAAATAGGCCTAAAGAGTCAATTTAGCCTAAATCCAAATTAAATCAAAATTGATTCAAACCAAAGACCACATTCATCTTGAATTAGCCAATTGAACATGAATCAACCCATAACCCAAGCTAATTTGGCCAATTTTGGTCAAATTAGTCAACTTGACCCATTTGATTCCAAATGAGCCAAAATCAATTCTAAGCCAAATTAAATCAAATTAATTGTACCAAAACTCTTAAAATTATAATTTGAACCTAACCTAGCTTTAGTTTGACCCAATTTGACCAATTGATTAACCTAACCCGATATAACCCAATCTGACCCATATGACCCAAATTGGGTAAAATCCCTTGAAACCAAGCCATGGCCTATTGGGGGCTGATCAAACCTGACCCAAATCCATTTGGGATCAACCCAAAATCACCCTAACCCAATTAAATCTCTCATGGATCCTCCCCCACATAGGATTCCACCCAACCTCATTTAATTCTCACATATCACATGCACTTACTCCTCCGCAATATTTGCTTTGAATAGAGTTGATCATATGAAAGCAAGAGAGGACTTTGGAGCAAAAATCCAAAGTCTTCAATCAATCCATCATCCATCCCAACCACCCCAAGCAAGATGATAATACTTTGGAGTCAAAAAATTCAAAAAAGGGTGGATTTTTGGCCATTATAAAAGGAGGGGGAAATGATGCATCACTCTAGCTCCTCCTACCACTATTCAACCCCTAAGAGCTCCCGAAAGCAACCAACCACCACTTCCCCACCTCTTTTGAGCCGAAAATATCAAAATCAGGTGGATTCCAGTGAGAAAATGGCAAGCACCGAAAAATACTTCATTTTGACGTGAAGGAGAGGATCTAAACTCTAGTTTCTTCTCTCACTCGATCTCAGTCACCGCCGAAATCATTCATGAGGTAATCTTCAAAACCATATGGATCCCCTCATTTTGTGATGGATTTTGAGCAATTTTTAGGAATCTACCCTAGATAATCCCGCATTTTTACTTTAAATTATCCCAATTAAAAATAATTTTTTTTGGTGCGAATCAATGCAAAAATGAGTCCATTTGGACAAGTTTTCATTTAGAAATTAACATTTTTCCAAAAAAAAAAATCGCTTCACCCATAATCGATCCGGTTCACATCGAGCAACGGATCATGCATGCATTGTGCGATCAGCGATCTAATGTGATCGGACCATCGATCATTTGCATGTCGGATGGCTCGATCGCGTCGATGCGTCGACCCCGATCATGATCGATCGGAATCATCTGCGATAGGATCAAATGAATTGTCTCATCTCATCCCACCCAAATGACATGAATTAGCACATGTACTGCCATGCGACATGCGTGTTGGTCAATTTTTTATTTAAAATTAATTTAAATCGCCTAAAATTTCAAAAATTCATAGAAAATAAAATATCTAGCCAACAATTACATACAAGGGCTCGTCGGATTTGTCTTTCTGAGAGGATTACAAAAAAATCCAAAATCTCCAAATTTCACTAAGTATTTTGAGCTTAATTTGAGTTTTTAGTAAAAATCAAATTTTGTTAATTCAACTAAAAATGTTTGTCAGATTAAGTTGAAATTTTTAAGTATTGAAACTAAAGTTAATGCACACCTACCATAAAAATTTCAAGTGAAAAGGACCTAAGGATTGGGAGAAATTAAATTTTGAAGTTCAGATTATCCATTTTAATAAAATTAACCAAACAAAAATTTAAAAATTTACAAAAATCTTCAAAATGGTTTAAATCACTTCAATTGACATCTAGGAATCTTAAGGAAATAATGTGATTTTCTGAATCCTAATGAACCTTAAATAAATACTTAAGATTAAAGTTTAATCAATTAAGGACTTAATTAAATATAATCTAAAAATAATTTAAATATCAAAATCAAAACCATAAATGAAATAACACTTAAGCAATCATTAATCAAATCTCAAATAAGAAAAATATCATCCTCCTAATAAGAAATTAAATTAAATATGAATGAAATCTAATGAACATAATAAATGAAGAAAATCAAACCTAACTATGATTATGAATAATCAAGTTTAATTGAAATAAAATAAATAATTAAATCTTAATCTAATCAATGATAATAACAATAATCCTTTAATCAAATCAAACTTAAATAAACACTTAATTAAATCAAATCACTCACATGTGGAAATCATTAATTAAATAAATCTTTGATTAATCTAATGATTTAAAATAAATGTTTAATTACCCTTAATTAAACTTAATTAATAAACATTTAATTAATAACTTAAATGAATTAATCCTTCATCTTAATGAACCAAATTAATTTTATAAATCATTAAAATAATTCCTCAAACACTTAATCACTAATTAATTTAATCACGTCTTAAATAAACTAGTCAATTAATTCATATTAAAAAGCTTAATTTATGATTAAAACCAATCAAATCCTAAATTAAACTTAAATCATTAAGTCATTAATTACATATTAATCTAAATAAATATAAAACCAAATTAAAAATTAAATAAATCTTTATTTAATTTAATTATTAACTTAAACACACTTCTTAATTAAACTAATTATCCTTAAGCTAATCCAATTAAATAAATGCCTAATTAATGCAAACTTAATAAATTAATCCATCATCTTAATGAACCAAATTAACTTTTAAAATCAAAATTCAAATCAAACACTTAATTAATCTACTAATTAATTTGATCACACTTTGTAAATAAGCTAATTAAGTCAATCAAATTAATCATATTAAACTTAAACTTAATCAAACATAAATTTCATTAAATACTAATCAAAATCTAAATTAATATAAAATTTTTAAATCATTAATTACATCATTAACCTAAACAAATATGAAATCAAATTAAAAATTAAACAAACCTTTATAATTAACATAAATATACTTCTTAATTAAACTAATCAAATAATCACATTGAACCTAAGCAAACCCATAAACTAATAAGGCTAATCAAATCAAATTAAATTAAATTAAATTAAATTAAATTAAATTAAGAAAGACTCATTAATTTAATATATAATCAATTCAAATCTCATTCAACCTACATAAATAAGATAAACTAATTAACTATTCAATATTTGAAATCAAAAAAACAAACCAAACTTTGATAAACATGATAAATGGATGTGATTAAAAATAAAATCCTAATTACAAAGAATCAAACTCAATTAAAATCAAAATAAAATCTCAATTAATCTAATCCAATCAAACTACAAATAAATGAACCATAATCAAATAAGCATAAAATTAAGTCACATAACCATAATCAAAGAAAAGAATTAATATTAATCTAAAAGGATATTGAATTATCAAGATTTAATTAAACTAATCTAATATAAAATTAATCAATCAAAAGCAGCTGAATTTAAACAAACTTAAACTTCATTAGATATCAAGGATATTGAATTATCAAGATGTAATTAAATCAAAATATCTAAATCAAAATCAATCAAATCACAAACTCAAATTCTAAATTCTAAATCAAATCAAATTCAAATCAAATGAATTACAAAATTCAAATGGGCTAATTAAGATACTTAGTTAGATTCTTTAAGAGTTAGGATGTAGAATAGTGAGTTCTACAAATGGAATTCATTCTATTCATTCTTGAAAACCTAAACAACATTTTAACCAAATAAAATGAAATAAAAATGAAAAATAAACCATTAAATCATTTAAATTAAAATCAAATTTAAATTCAAACTCAAATTGAAACTTAAAAAAAAAAAAAAAAAAAAAAAAAAGTTCTAGTATAGGGCATTGTGTATGATTTTGTCATGTAATATTTTTAAGTTAGGTGTATGTTTAGATGGATGTTAGGCTGTTATTAGCTTAATCATGTTTTCTGCAGGGGGTTGTGCTTAAGGGGTCCATGTAATAAAAATATAAATATTTTTGTTGTGCAGGTTGTTTAGCCCCTAAGCATAACCCATGTTAGAGTAGGTGGGCTTGGTTACCCATGTGTGGGGTGCTAAGTCCAAATTATTTATATAATTGCTTGGGTTGTATGGTGTGTTTAGCTAACATTTGTTTTGTAGGTGTGGTTAGATTTATTTTTCCTATTTTTAATGTAATTTTGCATTAAGAATTAGGATTTGTGTTATGGGGGATTAGGATGAGTGGTGGGCTTAGTCCCGGGTGCCCTGATGCCTTTGGAGCAAATCAAAATCAAAAAGAAGTGAAGGAATAAATGAAGAAAAGAAGATCCCCATAGCATAGATTATTTTTGTAATCTAGGTTGTATAAGGGTAGAGCTCAGCTACCCATCTTTTTCTTCTCTTTTTAATGCGGTGAACTGCGTGGCCTTTTATTCTTTTACGTTAGTTTATAAAATTGTTTGATGTTGTGTTTAGATTTCCACTAGAATTGCATACTTTTCATAGTTTCTTCATGATTGATGTTTGAATGTATATGGCACGGATCTTAGGATGAAATTAATTTTTCTACCCCAATTAATAACTCATAACTAAAATTTTAAAACAACTCATAACCTCACATAAAAGCTTAGGAATTAAATCAAGATAATAAAATTTTTTTAGCAACCCCTTTAGCTGGATGAATGAATGTATAATTTCATGCATGTCATATTCTTCCACTATTATTAAGAGGGGACTTCCATCTTTGCCAGAGAATGAAAGCTTAACCTGTGAGAGCCTTTGATGGAAGAACACCCCTTTCTCTCTTAATTTGGCCCATAATCAAGTTCTCATGCATTTAGGCATACAAAATCCCATAACCTGTGTCAAAATAAAGAGTCCAAAAAGAATCAAATAAATTTGATAAAATTTGCATTAGATTAAGTCATGGTTTCATACCACTCATGCTCTAGTCTCATTGGGAGTGAGTTTAAGGACTTAGTTTTCTCTTTAAATATACAACAACCTAGCCATCTTGTAAAGCATAAGACTTGCCTACATGGATTTAAAGCGTAGGAGTTAGAGCGGCACTCGTTATAAGTCAAGTCGGATGGTTTATTCTCTCTCTCTTATGGAGGTAAACCATATACTCATTTTTTCCTTAGATTTAGGTCATGTTTTGGCCCTCGCCAAAGCTCCCTAGATTTAGGATCTAAGGTAGCTATTTTCTTTGGGCTACAAGCATAAATCCTCACCTCTTAGGCATTTTCACAATCTTTTGCTATAAAATTATAAGCCCTAACAATCTAATAAAATGTCAACTCAAACAATTAACTCTCTTTAATTTCAAAAATATAAAGCCCAATTATAGGGTAGATTGGAATGCTCACTAGGCTTCCTAGTATCATGAGCATTTCTACTTTCTCCTTTGGATTCCAAAATAAGTCTTCTCCTTGATCTATCTTTGATAGTCTTTGAAATCTTTGGAGACCCTAATTGTATTTTAATGAGTATTCTTAAGGAATTCTCATTCTTTAGGATGTAATTAACTATGGGGTCTTGCCACCATAGAGAACTTAATGAACCTTCCTTAAACCAAGCCTTAATTTACTTTTCCATATAAAGTATGGGAAAGATCTCTAGTATATTTGAAGACCCATCATGCCTTAGGAGTCCTTATTAGGTGATTAGGTCCATTATAGGGTGGTGATTTCTATCTTTCGAGATAGTACATCATTCCTTAATATCATACCTGATCACTTCAATAAGTACCCTCTAAGATCTATGTGGTGTCCCACATCTCAAAAATAAATATCACAGATTTTTTTAGTGACTCGGCTGGGGATGGTTCCTCTCTCCATCTTTAGTAGATAATTATTGTCTCCAAGCATCGATAGTGGACTTATATTTTATATAGGCTCGAGACTATCATTCTTTCCATTGGCACTTAGCTTATTTCATCCTTAAGCAAAGCTTGCCAACATCCTTTAGGTTTTAGGACCTCACTCCATGTATGTCTTAAAATCTCTATTGGGTTCCCCCAATAGGTGAAAATTAAAATTAATCAAATAAAGGAGATGACCAAAATTAAGAACCTCTTCACCATCCTGATGGTGAGGCAAGGTTCATTCCATGAACAATAAGAAAATAAAACTCTTCTACAAAATAACATGTCTTTCCAAAAGCACTTTTTCAAAATCCACATGATAAGAGATCTTTATACAAAACTTTGTAAGAAATTTTCAAAAAGGCACAAAGCACATATAACCAAACCTTGCTTAACAAATCCTATGATTGTTACATGAAGGTTCTTTTCAAAATCAAAATCAACCATTTTTAATGTCTTTTTCAAAAGCAGATTTTCTTCAAAAATAACTATCCCCATCCCACACACTCAAATTTGTTGGATGGAGGTTCTATTTTTGAATAAAATCATGATATAAAATTGAAACTCCACTTAGCATACTTCACATATGCTAGAGTTGAAGTTTCCCCTCTTTTTGAAAACCAATAAACCATACACACATAAAAGAGAAGTCAAGACATATTTGAACCCCCCACTTGACATACCCAAATTTGTCAAATGGGAGTTCCCCTTCCCTTGGAGAAGAGCAAATTGAATTCTATTTGCATTTGTTTGTTTGATAAAACTCCTTGCCAAAGTCTTGGACTTCAAAACACATTGGGAGCTCATTTGACATGTCCAAGTATATCAAATGAGAACCCCCTTTTTGAAAATCATAAGAACAAAGAACTCCATTTAACATAGTTTGTTAAATAAGTTCTTTTCTTTCAAAATCATAAACACATTTGACTTTCACTTAACATACCAAATTTGTTAAGTGAGAGTTTCATTTTCAAAATCATAAACACATTTGACTTTCATACCAAGTTTGTTAAGTGAGAGTTTCATTTCAAAATCATAAACACATTTGACTTTCACTTAACATACCAAATTTGTTAAGTGAGAGTTTCATTTCAAAATCATAAACACATTTGACTTTCACTTAACATATATGTTAAGTGAAGTTTATCTTCAAAATCATAAACATTTGACTTTCACTTAACATACCAAATTTGTTAAGTGAGAGATTCATTTTCAAAATCATAAATACATTTGACTTTCACTTAACTTATCAAATTTATTAAGTGAGAGTTTCATTTTCAAAATCATAAACACATTTGACTTTCACTTAACATACCAAATTTGTTAAGTGAGGGTCTCTTTTCAACACACATTTGATTCCTATTTTAACATACCAAATTTGTTAAATAAGGATCCAATTTTTCATGTCAAACCACACTTGAGCTTTCACTTAATGTACCAAATTTGTTAAGTGAGAGTCTCATTCTCAAAGAAAAAAAAATAAACATATCTCAAACAAATTTGGGGCTTTCACTTAACATACCAAATTTGTTGAGTGGGACTCCTATCTTCAAAGAAAAGTAAATCTATCTCACAATCACATTTGACTTTCACTTAGCATACTAAATTTGTTAAGTGAAAGTCTCATCATTAAGAACAAATCAAACACATGTGACCTCTACTTAACATACCAAATTTGTTAAGTAAGAAGCCCCATTTTCAAATCAAAATATCACATAATCAAATTTTAACAAGCAAAAATATTTCAAATATACAATCACAACATCCTCTTAGCATACCCAAATTTGTTAAGTAAAAGTCTTTCAAACTATCAATATTTTCAAACAAGATGCACAAAACACAAATATCTCCAAGAAAATCTCTCTCAAATTTTAGAACCCCACCTACCTAAATCTTGAGTATGGGTTCTGAATCAAAATCAAATGGCAAAGACTCTCCTCAATATCCAAATCTCTCTAATGAACCCCACTTAACACATTTGAATCATTGAGAGTGGGTTCAAAACTCCAAACTTCTATTACTTGCATGGAATAAATATCAAGGCAGAAATTTGATATAAGTTATATTTCCACAAATGTAGACATACAACTCATAGTGTGTCTTTGCGTTTTCACACATGGCGCCCATGTATGTACTTTTCTTTTAGGATGGATTTGGCCTTGAATCGGGCCAGCCTCTTGCAGACTAACTTTGCCAACCTCATTCATTTTGGCCAAGGTTTCGAGGTGGCTAGGATCACTTATGAGGGGACCACCCACAACAGTCGAGTGTGGTGGCGAAGCCGGTCATCCAGTTGAGATGTTGCTTATCGAGTTTCTCCGAAGAGGAAGGGTTGTGGTAGTTCCGCTTCAGTTCTAGTGCACTCAGTGGTTCCCATTCGCTGCTGCACCCACTCGTTGGCTCCTTCCAAGGGAAGGCTACCCTATCTTAGGATAGTCTCTCCACCAATGAGGTTGGGTCTAGTTCTCGTCTGCCTCCTAGTAGGACTTCACATCGATCGCAAGATCAAGTGGATCATGATCATAGCCAAGGAGCTAGAGGGTAGTTTCCTCTAGAGGAGTTAAGTGTCTCCTCTTATCACAGAGAACAAGTTTCATCCCTCTCATGGAGAGGAAGACATTAGGAGGATCTTTTTCACCTCACTTATAGTTCATTTTGAGGCTCTCTGGCTGAGGAGAAGGTCATATGCGATTAGATTACCTGCGAGTTGGGAGCTTCTGGGATGATCAGAGTAGCTCAATTTGATTTACGTTATGATCCCTGTGTGGGGACACATAGGAGAGGGGCGGGAGGCTGGGAGTATATGATTATTAGCAAAGTGATAGAGTGCCTGGACTTTCCATCGGCTACCCGCACCGATCATCTTGATAAATAAGTACTACCCACCATAAAAGAGGAGCTCCTGTCTAGAGAATGCTGGTGTTGCCTCCACATTGATCCACTCCTCGCCCACCATCACATGTTCAGGTCCCACCATCTACCGTGCCTACAAAGGCATAGAAGACAACATCCAGGGAGAAGAAAGCCCCATTGGTGATTCAGCTATGGCCAAAGGATCCCACTTCATCTACTCTACCGATTGAGGTGAGGGTGATTTCCCTACTCGACCTCCTACTTCAGTCTTGGTGAAGGAGTGGCGACCTCATGGTTGCTGCACAAACTAGCGGTAGAAGAAGGGGAAGGGGATAGTTAGTCCCCATGGTGGATCTCCCGGACACTACTCCTCCCATGAGCGACCATGAGCATGTCTCTTCATGACCCTCTAGAGCTAGCACTCCGGTGATGAGGCGGTGTTAAGTTCATCTCGTCAGAGCACAACCCTCCAGGTGGCATGCATTTGTACCACAATTAGATCATTCCGTAGAAGAGATTATATAATAGTACTTTACAGAGAAAAGAGAGCTTCTAGGGAGTGACTGATCAAATTGTGAGGAGGAAAAGGTCAGCTTTGATCAAGATGAGGATGATCTCCTTGAGGATTCAACTGAGGTCCACATGGTCGATACTAGGAGCTCCCTTCATAGAGATCATAGTTGAAGGTGGTATGGTTGAGGAAGATGACATCCATTCAACCCAACACCTCCATCGAGCTTAAACAAAGGATGATCGATCAACATGGAGAGGATGGAAGACTTAGTAGCCCTCCATGCACTTCAAAACTGGCCTCATACCCATATAATCGAGATAGATCATCTTGAGTTAGCATGTCTAGATCAGCCCAAAAGCACTTCTCTAGTAGATGGGTAGTGGTGCATAGGAAGGTGGTGGACCTCCATGCAAGAAAAGATATCAGCGGTTGGTGGCAGAGTGAAGGATGCATTGGCGCAAAGGTGGTAGCTCATCTAGGGTAGACCCATGAGGAATTTGATGGTGTCCAATATCCTAAGGGTTTGTGCTCCTTCCTTCAAAATTTTGATGGCAATGGGGTGGGAACCCTACATAGCACATTTTTAGGTGGATGTTGCAATGCGGTGAGCACTCTATTCCATCTCTTCATCAGTAGTTTGATAGGCATGAAATTTGATTGGTATGCTGAACTACCCAATGGTTCAATGAAGATATTTGCTAAGTTAGCGACTCTTTATTAAGAGATTTCTTGGGCAAAAGGGTAACTATGGGTGATCTCGTTGTAGCTCAACAACACCCGGTGAGTCCCTTATTGATTACATTCTTAGATGGCACAATTTAAGTATGAAATGCGAACCATTTGAACAACATGCCATTGAAATTCTACTCAGAATATTCATGGCGGTCACCTTCATGCTTAAAGGGTTTACCATTAAGACATTTGAAATTAATCACAACAAGGTGGAGTCTATAAGGAGAGGTCAAAGCTTACCTTTTCAAGATCAATCAAGCCCAAGCTAGAGGCATTTGAGAAAAAGCCGGGGGTAGTTAGTTGACAAGGGAAGCAGCCAGATAATGTAGAGACCTCATGCATAGCCTCCATTACCTCCTCCACCTCTCACCATCATATACCACCTCGCCATAGTGGCCTCCACCACCACACCTCATAATATCCTCATCCACAAGTAGCTATCCACCCACATCAACAATAGTACTATCCACCCTAGGTAGCGCCATTAACCTACTCTTGTCGATTGAATAAGCCATATTCATTCAAGAGGGAGGTAGTTAGAAAGATCTTTAAGAACCTCTTAAAGAAGCACTTTTAGTTACCGAGCCTAGAGAAGGATGTGGGTGAGTCATGATCCAAACTACCCCCTACCACATGCTAGTCATGTCTTAGAAGATTGTTTACCTTAAGGCTTGAGCAGTGGCTATAAGTTGTGCCATTGTCATCCCAAGGAATATTTACTAGATCAAGTTCTATTAGGATAATCCTTGGGGATACAGTGATCTTCTTAAGATAGAGGAAGGTTGGGATATCTCCTTATCCCGAACCTCCAAGAAAATCATCTCTAAGATCAGAAAGTTACCCTTGCAGTGCCTAAGCTCAAACCCAACTCTAAGGAAGGTTTGCAAGTTGCTAAGGATAACTTGAAGGAGATAGATGCTCAGCAGCAGCAGCAACAGCAATCCACCTTACTTGCCCAGGACAGTATAGTAACACAACCACCGTCCGAGTCTAGCACTCCATCCACCATTGCAGCTACTACTTCTTCCTCCACTAGCTCCTCTTCCGCTAGTAGGAGCATTGTATCAGCGGACAAGGGCAAACCCCACTTACTTTATTTAGATTTCATGTACCTCCATCTAAGAAGAAATCAATGAAGAAAGCTTTCACTTACATCTTGTCCACTTGATACTCTAGATTTTATTCCTCTCAAAAACTCTCCAAGTCTACAAAATAATAATGATAACTCTAGTTAATTATTTTTCATTCAATCATTGGTTCACCATTGAGATTGATTTGGAGTCATCTCATGATCCCATAGGAGAAGTTGTAGGTGAACCTGATGAGTAGGTAGAACTTTCCATTAAATCATCTCACGAAGTCATTGAAGTCAACCTCCGTAGTGGAAAAGTTCTACCTCCTAGGGTAGCACCTCAGGATAAGGGTAAACAAGTCATTGGTTCTAGTGATCAAGAAACCCTTGCTCCACCCATGGATATGCTTGTGGATCAGAGTTGACTAACAATGTCCTTGCTCACCTAAGAAAGTTGCCAGCTAAACTAAGCATATATGATGCCCTTATCTTATCCAAAGAGATGAGAGTCATTGATCAAATCTTGATCAAATATGCTTAGCTCAGCTTGTTGGAGGAATGTTATTCAAGAGAAGCCCGTGGAGTTACATTCACATATGAAGACCTTCTTTTGGGGACAATCCAAGCACAACCTCCCTCTACATCACGATTGGACATGATTCGCTCTAGAGTTGATCAAGGTGCATGTGAACATTATGAGTCTAAAACCCTTGCGGATTATCTCCAAACTTGAGAGATGATGTTGAGAGGATTCAACGAACAAGGTGAGAGGGCTTTAGGCTCCATAGTGTCACCACCAGAGATAGATGATTAGAAGATAAAAGCCAAGTTCTACATAATAGACTTAGATACATCTTTCACTTTGCTTTGTTATGGGCCTTGGATACATGCAAACATGGTTCCATCTTCTTTGCACCATGCATCAAATTGAAGAGGTGGAATCAGTATTGTGTCAAAGGAGACTTGAAGCCATTCTCTGAGGTCAAGAGTGAAGATTTATGAAAGTGAGGAGGATTACTGAGACTTAGCATTATAGAGATAGATAATTAAGAGTCTACCTCTAAAATCAAAACAAAGTTATTCTATGCATCAAACTTGGAAAATTCAAAAAGAAAAAAAAGAAAAAAAAAAAAAAAAAAAGAAAAAAAAGAAAAGAAAAAAGAAAAAAGAAAAAGAAAAAAAGAAAAGAAAGAAAAAGAGAAGAAATACAAGTGAGCGAGAAAGAGGAAGAGGTAGAGCTAGATGTTACATTCCACCAGTTCCTCCATGAACACATGGGTAGGATGACTCGACCTCACCGGTAGAGGAAGAGGTAAATTTAGAGCAGTTCAAGGTGGAAGACCTCCTTCACATCCAATAGGGGTTATGTTCCACTCAGTACCCTATCCACATAGACTTAATCTAGTTGGAGGATGAGTCTCACTTAGCATGCCAACCAACCCCTCTCGGGTCCCTTTGAAGGTGACATTGAGCCAGATAGTGATGAAGACCTGCCTCTAAGCAAAGCATGAAGTGTATCAATCTATTATGTAAAACAGTTAGGCGGCTTGGGAACTTTAGCTCTAACCTCACTTTCTTCAAAAAGTTGAAGGTTTAGTAGTTAAGGCCCCCCAAGTCATCCATAGATGTCAAGACAAGAGATTTTGTTGGGAGCATCATCCTCAAGTTGAAGCGATGTAGAACTTGAGGATGATTCATATAAAGATTTAATAGAATTACCTTTTGATTGGTACTTTGTTCTTAATTTAGCAAAGAAGGGATTAATCCACATACTTGGTCTAAACATGTGGATTACTTTGAAAGGCTATGGGACAACCAAAGACATCCTCAATCAAGAGACTAAATTAGGATTCGATAGTGGGTCCAGTTGATGATGACAACCATTGCCTAGTCATCGTAAATCATTTGGAGTTTGATAAGTTCTTCTTAAATCATGCTAACTCTTATGAGGAGGTATGTTTAGAAACTTCAGATGATGAGAGAAGTTAGAGATGCACCAGAGTTGAAGAAGAGATCATCAACCATCGATGAACTCAAAGAAATCAACTTGGGAATCAAGACAATCCCGTCAATATAAAGAAAACAATGACTTAGTTAGCTATTAGCTAAGTTTAAGGATGCTTCATGGAGTTATGAAGATGCCCGTTTATCTCGACATGTGGCAGTCCACAAACTAGCAATAGAACTTAATGTTAACTTTATTAAGCAAGCTCCTAGATACATGCGATTAGACATTGAACAACAGGTCACTTCTGAAGTCAAGAAATTGATTGATGCTGGCTTTATCAAGGAAGAAAAATATTCTACCGGTTGCTGTCATCCCGATTAAGAAAAGAATGGCCAAATTTCATATGCATCAATTTTAGGGATCTAAATAAGGCATGTCCTAAGGATGAATTTCACTTCCTATACTAGAATTAATGGTGGACATTGCCTCATCTCATGCGTCTTCTCCTTATGGATGGGTCATCTACAACCAAATCAAGATGGCCCCCGAGGATGAAAGAAACACTATTTTTTGAACCCCGATCAAAATTTATTATTATAAGGCCATGCCTTTCAGCCTTAAAAATTCCAGTGCCACATACTAGTGGGCCATGACTCGAATCTTTGATGAACTCATTCATCATCAAGTTGAATGCTACATCGATAATCTTGTTATAAAAGTAAAGAAAAGGAAGACCATCTCTTTGACTTGAGGGTAGTTTTCAAATGGTTAAGACAATATAACCTCAAAATGAACCCCCTGAAGTGTGCATTGGGTAAGAAAATTCCTTGTGTTTGTTGGACAGAATATCGACCAGAAGATCAAGGCTATCTTAGAAATGCCACCCCCTAAAAGTCTAACACAACTCAGGTCATTCCAAGGGTGGTTGGTGTATCTAAGACGCTTCATATCCAACTTATCAGGAAGATGCCAATAATTCTCGGCACTTATCAAAAGGATGCAAGTTCAAGTGGGATAGTGCCCATGCTTTGAGACATCAATATCTTGCCTCTTCTAGCGGCCCTATCCCAGCAAGCTCATATATATATCTGCATTAGATGACTCCTTGGCACTTTGTTAGCCCAACAATGATGAAGGAAAAATGCTCTATTACTCTTCTAATCCCAGGCAAACTACCCACCTATTGAAAAGCACTGCCTAGCTTTAATCTTTGCATCCTAAAAGCTATGGCACTACATGCTTTCTCATAAGGTGAACTTAATCTCCAGAATCAATCCACTGTAATATCTCATGACATGGCCGATGCTATGCAGATGGTTGGCATGATGGTCCATGATTTTATCAAAGTTTGACATCACATTCATACCCCTTCGTGCCATGAAAGGACAAGCACTTGCGGATTTCTTAGCGGCATCCACTTGTTGATTCTCGATGATCTCCCGATGAACAAATCATGAACTTAGGGGATACTAGTGCTCTTCTGGGAGATGTACTTTGATGGTGCCTCTCAAAGAGGAAGAAGATAATTTATTATCCTAGGAAGGCAGGGTAGGAATAGTTCTCCTAACTCTGACCATGTGATGAGATTCTCATATCATCTCCAATCCATGCACCAACAATGAGCAATATGAGGCTCGATTGCGGTCTGAGTTAGTCATTACTATGCATCCAGTATCAACATCTTTGATTCTCAGTTAGTCATCAACCAAATCCTTGGGTCCTACAAAGTTCTAAAACCTAAACTCCATCATTACCATAAGTACACTATGGAGTTATTGGCCTAAATCCTAGAGGTTACCATTTGCAAGATTCCTCAAGGAGAAAATATAGTAGCAGACACATTAACCAAGCTTGCCAAAGAGTTGGCATGTCTGGAAGATGAGTCCATTCCAATAAGGGTCCAAAATAGACAAGTTTTATCCTTTATTGATGTTGAACTCATCGAGAGATTCTCTCTTGAAGGGAGGTTATCATTGCCAAAAAGGATGGGAGTTAGATTGAGGCAACCATTCATTGATTATCTAAATATTGAAACTACCTCAAGAGAAATCACTAACACCCTAGGTGAAGTAGAGAGCCCTTTCCTACGCTCTCGTGGATGGCACCTTGTATTGGTGGTCCTTCAATTATATGTGGTTACGTTGTATGGCTAAGCACGAACCCATAGAATCATGATCGAGGTGTACTTAGGTTTATATAGAGCACACCAATCTGGTCTAAAGATGAAAGCCCGAATCAAGAGACTAGGATACTACTAGCCTTCAATGATCGCAGATTGCATGGACATAGCTAGGAGATGCCACCAATGTCGTACATGTGGTCTACATCAACCACCCAACATTCTACATCCTACATTGGCCTCATGCCATTTGAGTGTTGGGTACCACATATGGTGATCGATCCTCCTTCTTCCAAGGTCATGGTTCATTCACCTAACTTTTCCAAGTGGCGGAGCAATCCCACTAGAGAGGTCATCAACATGTGCTCCAGTTTTCAAACCATATCATATAGGTTAGTGCCTCGATGAATTATATAATGGCATTCAAGAGCACTAAAATCAATAGCTTTGCTCGGACACAACATAGATTGAGATATTCTACCATCTACTACCAAGGGAAAATGGGTTAGTGAAGCCTTCAACAAAACTCTCATTCAAATATCAAGAAGACACTAGATGATAATAAATGATGGCATGAATAGTTGGTTAAAGCCTTTATGGGCTTACCACCACATATAGAACTCCAACTCAATTTACCCCTTCTCCTTGGTGTATGTAAGTGCTTTTCATTAGAAGTCCAACTCCCATCACTAGGATAGCCTGGGTAGTAAAATCATAAATAGAATGCCAAGTTACGTTGGAAGAGCTCAAGGTTTGGAGGAGAGATGTCTACGGCATGCAAACCTCGAGTTATACAAATCAAGATGATTCAAGCTCATAACAAGTTGGTCCATCTAGAGCTTTTCAAGTAGGAGAGCTTGTTTTAGTTCTAATAGGCCAATTATTGCCTATCTAAAGATGGGAGGCAAGTTTGAACCCACTTGGGAAGGCCCTTATGCCATAGAGAAAGCCTACCAAGGAGGATCTTATCAACTCATAAATTGTAAAGGAGAGCCCGATGCTTCCAATCAATGGGTTATACTTAAAGAAATACTATCCATAAATCTTGTTTGAAAATGATTATCAATAAAACTTCTTTTCATCTCAAATTTCATCCCTTCTGTGTTAGAAATATCTTTTGCTTGTGAATCTGCCATGATATATTTAGGGTAGGTATAAGAGAACCCAAGAGACATCCTATCCATCCACGACACAAACACAAACTACAAATGATTCTCTAGTGATATTAGGATAGGTGTTAGAGAACCCAAGAGGCATCCTATCTCGACTAGTACAACTAAGTTAGGTGTAAAAGAACCCAAGCGACATCTTTTTTTGGTGGAGTCACAATTGCCCATGTGGCACCATTTCATCCATTCTTCTATATGTTTAGGGTAGGTGTAAGAGAACCCAAGCGGCATCCTATTCCCTCTTTTATAACACAAATGAACACATATCTTTTTTTGGGCTATTTTGATGTAGGATCAAGCCCCATGTGGTACTCACTCATTAGCTGCTCTAGGTCGGGATGAAATGCTATCTTGCTAGTGTGTCACCCAAGTGTTCATTTTTGATGTGAGTCCCGTGCTTTTAGACTTGACCACTAAATGAGCCTTGTTAGTTTAGGCCTCATTGACCATAGCTACTCATGTTGACTTTATTTAAGAGGATGTAAGCCTACAAGATTTCTTCTTGAACTAGCCATTATGCGCTGACTAGGTCGAGTATATTTGAGGTTTAGGATAAGTCCCCCAGTGGTTCCTTTCCTCTTAAATACTTTAATCCTGGGTTTGGTCCCTATGCAGGACCATTCACATAGTAGTTGCCCTAGGTCGGATAGCCCTTGTCACAGAACTATCGATCAATACGCTTTAGAGATGTAAGCTTACATGCCTTCTTTCTAACTAATTATCAAAACCAAAAGCACCTTAGGTTGGTTGGTTATTCATGCTAAGCGACCATGGATACACCACTCTTGGCGATGTGAGTCTCAGCTTTCTCCTTGAGTGACCGAATACCTATGACTTTCTTTATTGGATAAAGTCCCAGTGGAACCTCTCCATGGGAACTCTATTTGGATCACGTCCTTGACCCATTTAGACACTACTGTTATTTTGATTGACAATCCCCTTTCCTAGTAACCACCCATGGTTGGAGAATTTGTTCAATCTTGTATTCTCCTTGGTCTAGTAAGTCAGATAGGACAATGTCCCCTTCTTTGTGGTCCCTTGACCAGGTCCATGCAAACTTAAATAAATAAAATTTATCTTTGCTTGTGGATTAAGAATTCAAAAAATGGCCCATTTCCCAAGCGCATCTATCTTTAAAACGAGAAAACTCCCATAATTTCCACTACTTTGAGTTTGAGATAAGTCTCGGGTTGGAACTCTCTCAAGAATTGCCCTAAGGTCGGTTCAACTTGTCACCAACTGAGTTACCACTGGTCATCTTGATTTGAAAGATATAAGTCTATTACATTCTTTCCACATTATTGCAAACCACACCAATCTCTGATTTAATTCCAATCTGGTTCTTTAGAAGATGTGAGTCCGCTTTCTTCCTTTAACCATTGCAAATCGAAGACACTTAGGTTGGTTAGTTCTACCAATGGTAGACTATCCCTTTGGATTTGTAAGATGGTCAAATTGATATTAACTCCTTCTTAGTAGATCCATGATAACGGTCCATCTAAAATTAAATTAATTCTACTATTCTTGAGTCGATATAAGTCCACCCATTGCTCAATTGTCACCTAGGTCGGGATTGATCTATTGTCATCACAATCACCCCCAATGATCCTTTGGAAGATGTAAATGCTATGCTTTCTTCTAATAGTCACAAAAGACAACCTTACATAGTCCTACCTTGTGGCTAGACTACCCCTTTGGACTTATAAATCTAAGACAGGTCAAGGCCGACATAGCTCCTTCTTAGTAGGTCCATCTTACGCCAATAGAGTTCATAACATAACACACCAAACTAAATTAAATCAATTCAAACTAAATCAATTTTGGGATCAGCCCAAAATCAACCCAACCCAATTAAATCCTTCATGGATCCTCCCCATAGGATTCCACCCAACCTCATTTAATTCTCATCATATGCATAACTCCTCCCAATATTTGCATTGAATAATGATCATATGCGAAATTGGAGCAATCAAGTCCTCAATCAATCCATCATCCATCCCAACCACCCCAAGCAAGATGATAATACTTTGGAGCCAAAAAATTCAAAAAAAGATGGATTTTTGGCCATTATAAAAGGAGGGAGAAATATGGCTTCACCCTTCTTCCTCCTATCTTTATTGACTCAGAGCTCCCCAAATAACCACCACTTCCCAAATGGAGCATTCAAAATGACAAATAAAATACTTCATTTTAGTGAAGGAGGATCTAAGCTTTCAAGGCTTCTTTCCTCACTCGATAGACACTGATCCATCAAATAATCCCAGTGAGGTAACCAAATTTCTTAAGATCCTTTTTTTAATGATTTTTTGTACGATTTTTAGGAATCTACCTTAGATAATCCTACATCTTTACTTTAAATTATCCCAATTAAATAATTTTTTTAGTGCAAATCGACGTGAAAATGAGTCCATTTGGATAAGTATTCACTTAGAAATTAACATTTTTAAAAAAATAGTTATTTTATTCACTGAGGCATCAGATCTCGGCTCAGATCCGGCTGATCGCATGGATGCGTCGACCCTCGCCTTGATATGGACCCGTCGATCATGTGATTCACGAGATCGGATGGCTTAGACCGTACGTTGAACATGCGATTTGATCTAGATCACTCCGCTGATAACACTTTCTTCGATCTCGCCCAAATCGCGATCATTTAAATCCAGAGCATGGCGTGTTCTCATAACACCGCATATTTCGTCATCCCTTTAGCTCACATGGATTTTATTAAAAAATTAATTTAAATCACCTAAAATTTTAAAAATTCATAAAAAAAATAAAATACTTAACCAAAAATTACAAACAAGAGCTCGCTAGATTTGGCTTTGCGAGAGGATTCCAACAAACCCAAAATCCCCAAATTTTACTGAGTATTTTAAGTTTAATTTGAGTTTTAGTAAAAATTAAATTTTATTAATTAAACCAAAAATATATGTCAAATTAAGTTGAACTTTTTAGGGATTGAAACTAAAATTAAAGCACACCTATCATAAAAATTTTAAGTAAAAAAGAATTTTAAATTGGGAGAAATTAAATTTTGAAGTTTATATTGTCTATTTTAATAAAATTAATCAAATAAAAATTTAGAAATTTACAAAAATCTTCAAAATAGCTTAAATCACTTTAATTGACATCTAGGACTCTTAAGAAAATAATGTCATTTTTTTGAATCTAATGAACCCCAAATACTTAAGATTAAGTTTAATCAATTAAGGATAATTAAAATATAATTAAAAATAATTTAAATATCAAAATTATCAATGAAATAACTCAATCATTAATCATCTCAAATCATATCATCCTCATTGTTAAATCTTAAATGATTAAGAAACTTTAAATGATCAAATTGGTATAACTTCTACTAAGCATGGAGTCTTAATCATATGAAACTCCTGAATTTAAATAAACTGAAACTAATTAATCATTAAATAAACTAAAAATCAAATTGATTAACAATTCAACATAATCATTTGATATTAATCAAATTAAACCAAATAAAGTTAAAGTAAACTTAATTAAATATTTGATTAAATCACATCCATTTGGAATAAGATAATTAATTAGCCATTAATACATAAACCTAACTAAATCAAACATGAATGAAATCTAATGACATAATAAATGAAGAAAATCAAACCTAACTATGATTATGAATAATCAAGTTTAATTGAAATAAAAAAATAATAATTAAATCACTTAATCTTCAATGATAATAACAATAATCCTTTAATCAAATCAAACTTAAGTAAAACACTAACTAAATCAAATCACTCACATGTGGAAATTAAATCATTAATTAAATAAATCTTTGATTAATCTAATGATTTAAAAAAATTTAATTACCCCAAATCAAATTAATTAAACATTTATTAATGCAAACTTAATGAATTAATCTATCATCTTAATGAACCAAATTAATTTTATAAATCACATTAAAATTAAATCAAACACTTAATTAATCTACTAATTAATTTAATCACACATCTTAAATAAACTAATTAAGTAATCAAATTAATCATATTAAACCTAAGTTTTTCAAACATAAATGCAATTAAATACCTCAAATCCTAAATTAAACTTAAATCATTAAGTCATTAATTACATCATTAATCTAAATAAATATAAAACCAAATTAAAAATTAAATAAATCTTTATTTAATTTAATAATTAAATTAAACACACTTCTTAATTAAACTAATTACCCCTAAACTAATCCAATTAAATAAACGTCTAATTAATACAAACTTAATAAATTAATCCATCATCTTAATGAACCAAATTAACTTTTAAAATTAAAATTCAAATCAAACACTTAATTAATCTACTAATTAATTTGATCACATAAATAAATTAAAATCAAATTAATCATATTAAACTTAAATCAAACATAAATATAATTAAATACTAATCAACCTAAATTAAACTTAAATTATTAAATCATTAATTACATCATTAACCTAAATAAATATGAAATCAAATTGAAAATTAAACAAACCTTTATAATTAACATAAATACACTTCTTAGTTAAACTAATCACATAATCACATTGAACCTAAAACCCATAGACTAATAAAGCTAATCAAATCAAATTAAATTAAATTAAATTAAGAAAGACTCTCATCAATTTAATATATAATCAAATCTCATTCAACTACTTAAATAAGATAAACTAATTATCCAATGTTTGAAATCCAAAATATAAACCAAACTTTGATAAACATGGCAAATGGATGAGATTAAAGATAAAATCTTAATTACGAAAAATCAAACTCAATTAAAATCAAAATAAAATCTTAATTAATCTAATCCGATCAAACTACAAATAAATGAACCACAATCAAATCAAATAAGCATAAAATTAAGTCACATAACCATAATCAAGAAAATAATTAAATATTAATTTAAAGATATTGAATTATCAAGAATTTAATTAAATCAATCAAAAAATACATGAATTTAAACAAACTTAAACTTCATTAGATATCAAGGATATTGAATTATCAAGATGTAATTAAACCAAAACATCTAAATCAAAATCAATCAAACAAATACTTAAACAAACTCAAATTCCAAATTCTAAATCAAATCAAATAAATCAAATGAATTACACAAATTCAAATGAGCTAATTAATATACTTAAGGACCTTAGTTAGATTCTTTAAGAGTTAGGATGTAGAATAGGGTGAGTTCTTTCTATAAATGGAATTCATTCTACTCTTCATTCTTGAAAATCTAAACATCATTTTAACCAAATAAAAGTGAAATAAAAAATGAAAAATAAATCATTAAATCATTTAAATTGAAATCACCCAAAGGTAAAATTTAAATAAATTCAAACTCCAAATTGAAACTTAAACTAAAGAAGCCTAGTAAAGTCTTGTCACACAAGCCTTAAGCACATTAGAATACTAAGTCACCACTTGTAGTGCTAAGTTATTAGTTGTATGTATGATGTTATATTTAGTTTTGTGATGTAATATTTTAGACTTAAGGTGTAGATTTTGTAGACTGAAGATTATTAACCTAATCATATTTTCAGGAGAGGTTGTGCAAATGTAACAAAAATATAAATTCTTTGTGTAGGTTGCTTAGCCCCTAAGAATCCATGTTAGGACATGTGGGCTTGGTTACCCATGTGTGAGGTGCTAAGTCCAAATTATTCATATAACTGCTTGGGTTGTATGGTGTGTTTAGCTAAGCTAGATTTACTTTTTCTACTTTTAATATAATTTTGCATTAAGAATTAGGATTAGTGTTATGGGGGATTAGGATGAGTAGTGATCAAAAGGCTTAGTCCCTGGGGTGCCCTGTGATGCCTTTGGAGCAAATCAAAATCAAAAGGAAGAGGAGGAAGATATGAAGAAAAGAAAATCCCCATAGCATAAATTATTTTTGTAATCCAGGTTGTAAAAGGATAGAGCTAGGCTACCCATCTTTTTCTTCTCTTTTTAGGGTGTATGGTGAAACCCGACCGCAGTGGCCTTTTAATCTTTTATGGTAGTCTATAAAATTGTTTGATGTTGTGTTTAGATTGTGCACTAGAATTGCATACTTTTTCTTATTTCTTCATGATTGATGTTTGAATATGTGGCCTGAATACGGTAGGCTCTTAGGATAAAATTAACTTTTTTACCCTAATTAACAACTCATAACCTCACATAAAAGCCTATAAATTAAATCAACATAATAAAATTTTTTTAGCAACCACTTTAGCTGGATGAATGAATGTATAATATCATGCATGACATATTCTTCCACTCTTGTTAAGAGGGGGCTTCCATCTTTGCCAGAATGAAGGCTTAACCTGTGAGAGCCTTTGATGGAAGAACACCCCTCTCTCTCTTGATTTGGCCCATAATCAAGTTCTCATGCATTTATGCATACAAAATCCCTTAGCCTGTGTCAAAACAAAGAGTCCAAAAAGAATCAAATAAATTTGATAAAATTTGCATTAGATTAAGTCATAGTTTCATATCACAGATGCTCTAGTCTCTTAGGGAGTGAGTTTAAGGACTTAGTTTCATCTCTAAATAAACAACATCCTAGCCATCTTACAAAGCATAAGACTTGGCTACATGGATTTAAAGCATAAAAGGAGTTAGCTGACTACCACTCCAGGCGGATATAAGTCCATCAGTCGGGTGGTTTATTCTCTTGTAGAGATAAACCATATACCCATTTTAGCCTTAGATTTAGATCGTGTTTTGGCCCTCACTAAAGCTCCCTAGATTTAGGATCAAAGTAGCTATTTTCTTCGAGTTACAAGCATAAATCCTCATCTTTTAGGCATTTTCACAATCTTATATTGTGGAATTATAAGCCCTAGCAATCTAATAAAATGTCAACTAAAATAATTAACTCTCTTCAATTTCAAAAATATAAAGCCAAATTATAGGGTAGATTAGAATGCTCACTAGGCTTCCGAGTATCATGAGAATTTTCTACTTTCTCCATTTGGATTCTAAAAATAAGTCTTCTCCTTGATCTATCTCATTTGATTTTCTAAAATAGCCAATCCTTTGATAATCTTAACTTTGAAATCTTTGGAGACCCTAATTGTCTATTTTGATTGAGAGTATTCTTAAGGAATTCCCATTCCTTATAATGTAATTAACAATGAGGGCTTGCCTCTAAAGGGAACTTAACGAACCTGGCTTAAAATAAACCCTACTTTACTTTTCTATGTAAAGTACGATAAAGATCTCTGGTATATTCGAAGATCCATCATGCCTTAGGAGTCTTTATTAGGTGAGTAGATCCATTATAGGGTGGTGATTTCTATCTTTCAAGATAGTACCATTCCTTAATCTAATCGATCACTTCAATAAGTACCCCTAAGATCTAGTGGTATCACATCTCAAAAATAAACACCACAATATATATAAAGTTTGGTAGATTATTAATCAATATATATATATATATATATATATATATATATATATATATATATATATAAGTTGTGCTCGTATGTTGGTAGGATTAAGTTTTTGGACTTAAAATGAATTTGATTGTCAATGTCTTTGCTAAAAAAATAGTTCTTATTTTTGTTCATCATTATTAATAATTGTTGGTATATGGCAATTTTGTTGAGATTGTATTTTATTTCATTTGTTTTGTGATTCCCCTTTGAGTATTTAATTAGTAATTTCTACATCCATTAAAACTAGAGTTTTTTTAAATAGTAGTTGACAATTAGTTGATGTTGATTGATAACACAATTCAAGCATGGAATATACATGATTTTTTCTCCTAAGCTTTAATTTTATCGCAATTAGATGAAGTGGGGTTGTTGTTATCACTGAAACTAAGATTATAATTCATTATTCTTACTTGAGTTATATTATGTTGATTAAAATTATGATGATTCTCCTTATATTGGCATAAAATAAATAGTGATCTGATGACCCTATTGTTGACCTCATTTTTAGGATGAGCTCTCAACCCCTCCATCTTAGACATAAGACTCCTCTTAGACTTTAAGAGTTCCTTAGTCTTAAGACACATCTAGTAATTAGGTGGACACTCTACCTAGCCCTAGAGAGTTAGAAGAGTTAGCCATAGGGATAAGTCATGCCTTAAGGGTGTTAAGAAAATGTGCCTACCCTTTGCTTGAACCATTCCTCACTTTCCTTCCTTCAAGTCAAACTCCAAATCAATTTTATTTGATTTTTCCAAACTCAAATCAATTCCATGATTGAAATCCATGATTAAAATCTATGTTTGAAATCCATGATTGAAATCTATGATTGAAATCCATGATCAAAATCCATCAAAATTCCTAAGTCCAAATTTTCTTAAGTCCTTAATCCTCTCTTAAGGATTTAGCCAACATCATGACCAAAACCAAATCAAATCCTTGATATTTTCTCATGATCCATTTATATTCTCATTTATATTCACATATAAAAATGAAATATAAATTCAAATCAATCAAACTAAACTCAAAATTCCAACTAAATTCATGAAATTTCCTTAGTCTTTTAAATATTCCTTTTAATGGACTTAACATAAATCAACTCCAAACCAATTCAAACTCATGGGATTTTCTCATAACTCATTTATATTCTCATGTATATTCACATATAGAAATGAAATATAAATATAAATAAATCAAATCAAATCATCAAATTAAATTCATAATTTAAAATCTTTCTTAAGTCATTAATTCTCCATTAATGGACTTAGCCTAAATCTTGATCAAACCATCTCAAATTCATGGAATTTTCTCATAACTCATTTATATCCTCATTTATATTCACATATATAAATGAAATATAAATATAAATTAATCAAACCAAATTCAAAAATTCAAGCTTCAAACTACAAAATTTTCTTAAGTCCTTTAAATCCTTCTTAATGGACTTTGCCCAAATCATGATTAAATCACTTGAAATCCTTGAAATTTTCTCGTGATCCATTTATATTCTCATTTATATTCACATATATAAATGAAATATAAATTCAAACAATCAAAACCAGTTCAAAAAATCAAACTCAAATCCACTCAAAATCCAACTTAAGCCTTTCAAGTCAAAATCGAACTTGAACTAAATCAACTTCAAATCAAGCCAAATTCTTGATTTTCTCTCATGATTCAATCATCCCTACAATCATGAATCCATATGTAAATACAAATTCTAATCAAACATTCAAAACCTAAGTCAAAAATCAAAGCCAAAATCCTTTTATGTTCACCCTTTGAATATGAAATTGTCAAGTGAATCAAATTCCATTTGACTTCAAACCACTTGTAAATGGATTTATATTCCAATCATAAGTCCATATATAGAATCAATCAAACTTAAATCAAGCTTTGATCAAGTCATTTGACCCACTTAGACTCACTTGACCCAAAGTGACCTAAAGCACTCTTATGAGCCAAATTCTAATCCTAACCTAATTGGATTGAACCAAACTCATTTATGCATCTCATCATGATCAACATTCATCATGGGATGATCAATCAATCAAATTAGGTCAAATCAAATCAAACCTAAGGGTTGAACAAGTCAACACTTAGCCCAAAATGAAACCTAACATAGCCAAATTCCACCATAAGCCAAATTGATTGAAACCATTGATCTAAGTTCATTTGTGACCTATTTTTGAACTTGACAAAGCCAACATTTGAGCCTAACCTAGCCCAATCGGCCACTTGACCCAAGTTTACCCAACTTGACCTAAAAGTCAAAATATGTCAAAACTTGATCTAAGCCAAATTGATTGAAACCAATGGGTCAAGTTCATTCCAAATCACTTGTTGAACTTGACCAAAGCCTCAAGTGGCCAACTAGACCTAACCTAGCCCAATTGACCTTAGACCTAACTTGACGTAAAGGGGTCATATTGAGCCAAAATTGAACATAACAAAAATTGATTGGAAATAAAGATACTAATCCACTTCATATGACTAACCAAACCTAAACCTACCCTTGACCTACCCTAAATAGGTCAAATGGGTCAAATTGGTCAACTTGGCATATTTGACCTAAATAAAGTCATATGAGCCAAATTCAAAACGCTATCAAATTGAATCAAACCAAAGAAACCAAAACATTTCAAATGGTCAAATGAACTTGACCCAACCCTTGGTTTGACCCAATTTAACCAATTGGTCAAGTTGACCCATTTTGACCTAAATGGGTCAACATGAGCCAAACCTTATCAAATGAATTCCAAATCTCATGAAACATGGCCAAACCTAGTTTCTCCACATACCCAACATATCCAATTAAAAAATCAGCAAAATGTCCATCCTACCCCTAGGCCATAGAATAAATTTTGGCCTAATCCATTGGTAATTTGGTCATACCATCTCCATATCCACTTGAGGCTTTTTTAAAAGCTCAAGGGGACCTAATGAAGAGTGGTACACCCAACCCAATGAGTTTGGGTTAGGCCAATTGGCCCCAAGACCAAACTTGACCCCATGGGTCAAAATGGCTAATTCAAAATCCATCTTCCACTCAAATTCAAGCACATGGGAGGTTGGCATTCCACTCCTTGGCTCAAACCGACCATGTGCACCCTCCTAACTGATCAAACAACCCTCCCATTGTGATCAATTTGATCAAAATGGCACATAGGCTTGCGACTGTTCGATCCTTCAAGGGGGGAATATACTCCCCCTAATTCAATTCAATTCACGTTCTCCCACTCAATTGAGCACTAGAGAGAGTAAGGAGCCATCAGAGAGTGATTCTTAGCCTCCAAAAGCTCTAGCCATTTTCCCATCCTCAATTTTTGAACAATGAAAATAGGGGAAGAAAATCGAAGAGCTAACTTTCTCCATACTCAATTTTCACCAAATTTCCTTTGCACACTCCATTAAAGAGGCAAGTCGAGTGCACCCAAGCTCTCCTTGAAGTTCTGAAGGCAAGGGGATACCTAGCTCGATAAAGGCCACAAGCTAGCTAAGGAGGAAGTGGTCCATAGAGCAATCCACTCAACCTCAAGTGCTCAAAACTTCAGCAAGGCTTCATCTCAACTAGATGAAGCTCCTCCAAGGGAATCGTGCATCGGTGATCACCTCCGGTGAGATTAGCCATTTTTCGAGCTCAATTCTCATGTGTGTTGGTCCTTTGTGAAGTGAACTTTAATTTCATATGATCTTAGCTATTGGATGTATTGGTAATTGCATGAAGAAGGTGTGGGCCAAATTCTAGCCAAATCTGAGCTCAATCGAGTCCAGATCTTTCCCTAGAACTTAGGCGGATCACATTCCTCACAGGCATTGGCAGGGATGAATCTCTGGCCGTCCACCCACACATTTTGGATGACCGAGATAATTCCCACATTTAGAAAATCCCTTATCCATTTTAAAATCACGGGGAGATCTTTGGTCGTCCGATCTTTGATTGGACGGCCGAGATCAAAGTGCAATCGCCATCAGCCTCCTTTTGGATTTGACAACTTAAGTGAGTGGCTCACTGCGCAATGCATGTAAAGTGTGCTGACCACCACGCGTCTAGAGTTTCAAACATAGAAAATTATTAAATAAGTTTTAAATTAATATCTAACTTTGAGTATTAGATATACAGATGTACAAAAATTTTATGGTATATATGTAAATCTTCCATTTAATTCATAAAATTAATGAACGCTCAGTGTAATTTCCATTAAAAATTCCATCAATTGATAAAATTTTTAAACATCATTTGACTAAATTCGTTTTAAAATCATCGATTGATAGAATTTTTAAACATCAATTGACTAAATTCCAATCATTTAAAAATATCATCAATTGATGATATATTATTTAATCAATCATATTACTAAGTACTCATATTAATATAATTATATATTTAAAATATCAAAAATGTTAAACATTAAAAACCTCTCAACCCACTTATTGTCTTGAAAAAAATCAGAATTCGTGCTTACATGGCATGATTTCTGTCTGGGTCAGTCAGATCAAAAATCACCCTACATATGGGGAAAATATTACGTGCGGAGTATGGACGTAGCTTTGGATTCGAACGCCAACCATATCTTAACACGTGTCCACTAATAAAATATTATTATTTTTACTTTATAACATGATAATGATATCGTTAACGTTATTCGGACCCAGCCTGACCCATTAAAGCAGTGGGAGAAAATATTATGCCGTTTGAATGCACGAAAGAAATTTAAAGGTAATATATAAATGAATTTAGGGCATAATATGATTTTTTCTCAGACGAACAAAGCTCGCAGGAAAACAAAAAAAAATATCATTTCAATTTCGGGAAGAACTGTGAAGATGGAGATCGAATTTGAAAATTATAGCCTTGATATTGCGACCAATTTAACGGATGTTGTCTTAAATATAAATGTAATGGTAAAATTTCTACATCGTTTTATATATACAGTTATTTTGAAACAATCAATGATCTTCTTGAAATTATTTTTTGAAATATATATTTCCTACACTATTTGGAGTTCTTTGAAAGAGAATTTTGGGGGGTTTTTGGAGCTAATTTTCATGTGTATACTCTGTATAGTCATGAGTATATACCCTTTTTTTCAATGTTTTAAACTATGGGCTTGTCATAAGTTTAGTATATTATATTGTAAGTTGTTTGGAGTTTAGTCCTGAAAAATTTTATAGTTTTTAAAGCTATTTTTGAAATGTATACTCATGAGTGTACACCTTTTTTTTTCAAATTTTTTCAACTGTAGGACTTACAATGTATTTAATACATTATATTGTAAGCTATTTGGAGATATTTTCTAGAGAATTTGAGAAGTTTTTGGAGCTATTTTCATGTGTATATTCTATACACTCATGAGTGTAACTCTAGGGCTGGCCATATGTTTAGTACATTCTATTGTAAGCTATTTGGAGTTTATTCTTGGAGAATTTGGAGATTTTTAGAGCTTTTTTTATCTGTACACTCTGTACACTCATGAGTGTACACCCATTTTTTTCAAATTTTTTCAACTATGAGACTTGCTATATATTTTGTACAATGTATTGTAAACTATTTAGATATGTTTCCTAGAGAATTTGAGAGTTTTTGGAGCATTTTTTAAGTGTACACTCTATACACTCATGAGTGTACACCCATTTTTTCAATTTTTTAACTGTAGGGATTGCCATATATTTGTACATGCTATTGTAAGCTATTTGAGATGTTTCTTAGAGAATTTGGTCATTTTTGAAGTTATTTTCCATGTGTACACACTGTACACCCATGAGTGTACACATTTTTTTTCAAATTTTTTTAATTGTGGGGTTGCTATATGTTTAGTACATTCTATTGTAAGCTATTTTGAGTTTAGTCCTGGAGAATTTGTGGGATTTTTGAAACTATTTTTAAAGTGTACACTCTGTACACTCATGAGTGTACACCCTTTTTTTTTGCAAATTTTCTAACTATGGCTTGCATATATTTTGTACATGCTATTGTAAGCTATTTGGATATGTTTTCTCGAAAATTTGTGTGTTGGGGTGGTGGAGAGTTGTTATTTTTTCATGTGTACACTCTGTTCACTCATGAGTGTACACCCTTTTTTTCAAATTTTTTTTCAACTGTGGGGCTTTCCATATATTTTGTACAAGTTATTGTAAGCGGTTGGGATATGTTTCCTGGACAATTTAGTGATTTTTGGAGGCTATTTTCTATATGCACACTCATGAGTGTACACCTATTTTTTCAAATTTTTTTAACTGTGGGGCTTGCCATATGTTTAGTACATTATATTATAAGCTATTTGAAATTTAGTCCTAGAGAATTTAGTGTTTTTGGAGCTATTTTTGGAGTAATTTTTCATGTGTACTCCTAAAATATATTTGTGTCTAAGAAGATGAATGAGGTTAATCACCGCAATGATGAAACCATTATGTCTCATGAACTAATTATAGGCAAACTCCTTGACACCACTGTTCACAACGAAAATGAGGCATATGAAGTGTACTATGATTATGCACATCAAACTGGATCAACGTTTGGAAGGATCGTACTAGTTATTGGCCAAACTTGAAGAATTTGAAATTAAAGAATTTTTTATGTGCAAAAGCAGGTCTAAAGAAAGGTGTCAATCTAAACTGCTCAGTCAACTTTCAAAAAATAGATACGAGGACTAGCTGTTCGACCATGATTAGATTTTTTATTAATTTATATGGGACTTGGAAGGTTAAAAAATTTAGAGAAAGTCATAATCATTCATTGGCAAAACCGAGTGACCTATATCTTCTTAGATCACACAGAGGCATTAGCGATGAGAAGGCAGTTGTGTTGAAGTCAATGACAGAGGTTGGAATTGGAACAACTGATGCATTTAGCTATCTTAGTGAAGAAGTTGGCAAATGGAGAATATTAGCTTTACAAAAAGTGATGCTTTCAATTACATCCAAAAGAATGAAGATCAAGGATTGTGAATGGTGATGCTAATGCATTAATACAACTGTTCAAAGAAAGGCAAGCGGAGGATGGAATGTTTGAATGGGATGTCCAATTTGATGAGTCACATAGCTTGGTTAATTTTGTTTGGACCAATGACATGTCAAGGATAGACTATGATTACTTCAAGGAAGTCATAATTTTTGATACAAGTTATTGACTCAATAAATATAATCTTGTCTATGCACCATTTGTTGGAGTGAATCATCACTGGAAATATCTTATTTGGAGTAGCCTTTCTATCAGAAGAGACAATTAAGTCATTCACATGGCAATTCAAAACATTTCTTCGGTTAATGAATGAGAGGCATCCTACAACAACATTCACTGATCAAAATTAGGCAATGACGAGAGCTATCGAAATTGCATTATCGCATACTCACCATAGGTTTTTCCAATGACATATTTCTAAGAAAGCTCCTTCTAAGGTACATTGCTTTAATAATAATAAGACAATACAAAATTTCTTTATACTTGCATAAGTAAATGTGATTCAGAGGAAGAGTTTGAACAAGCTTGATCTACCATACTAGAAGAAGGTAATTTGCATGATCATACTTGGCTGTCTAAGCTATATAAAATTAAATGTAAGTGGTCCACCGTATTCTGCAAAGCCTCATTCTATATGAGAATCTTATTAACACAATGTAGTGAGTCCACAAATAATGTATGTGACAAAATCACTAAACCAACAAGTTCTATCACCAATTGTTTCTTGGGATTGGAGAAGGTTATGGACACATGACGATAGAATGAATATGATAAAGATTTCAAGTGTAGTCAATCAGTAATTGTTCATGTCATTAAAACTAGTCCAATATTGAAATAAGCTACTATATTTTACACAAGAAAGCTTTAAATAATGTTTGAAGAAGAATTTTTGCATGGAGTCTATGGATTAGTAGCAAATGTGTTAGATGACAATCCCATTGAGTATTTGGTGAGAAACTTAGAGCATAAGAGGTCTTCCAAGACATAGACTATCCATTTCGATAAGACATGCCTAAATGTAACTTATAGTTGTAAAAAATTTAAAATAATGGGGGTACTTTGTGCCCACTACATCTGAGTTCTGAGTGAGAAAGATATTATGTGTATTTTAGATAAGTATCTTCTTATGCGATGGTCAACCAGAGCAAAGAGAGATATCTACTTTGATAGTGCTTACAAAAACTTAAAAGATGTGCAAGGTATTGATGGAAATTAAATTGACATTATTTTTCAAAACCACATTAGTCAATATGCATATCAAATAAGCACCAGAGCACAAGATAATAAGGAAGCTAAGGAGTATATGTTGGATTCCTTAAAAAAATTATATGATAATGTTGATTCTATATTATGTGAGAATTCACCTCCAATTGACAAAACAGCTAAAAAAGAAGTCTACTATAACAAATTTAGGAACTGACTTACTAAAGGATTCAGTTAAGAAATGACCATAGGGTGTTTCCAATGCATGGCTGAAAGGATATTAGGAGAGGAACAAGAAAGCCAAGGATAATTTTTTACCTGTCTTTATAGATTTTTACTTTTCAAATATTTTCGTTAAACTTTTAACCATTGTGTCTTTAATGTTACAAAGATTAAATAAGTTGCGAAAGTGGAGAGCATAAAGGGACACCCATTGCAACACCTTTTTCTATTATACCAGAGTGCTTTTCAGAGGTATACATGTATAACACTTCATTCCTACTATTAGATATCAGCAACTGATACGATGTTCTTCTATTTAGGAATTTAACTCAAGCTCAATAATCAGTTAGTTGGTAGAAGGATACACCAAGCTGATGATGGATATCATTATAGGAAAATATTATAATGTGTGATATCATTTAATTATCATGTGTTCTTTGAATGTATATACTTTGATGTCAATTTGATTGAAAGTGTGTCAATCAAGAGTTAATGCTATTTTTAAAGCTAAACTTCACTCGAATTTATGTGTATTTTTTAATATATTGTTGATATTTTATACTTTAAATCACTAAAAATTCCTCTCAATAGAGTCTGGGTTATTACACCAAAATTTATTGAAATGCCTCTAGGGTGTACAGAGTGTGGAGTTATTTCGTAAGGAATTTGGTATTTTTTGGAGCTATTTTTGATATGTACACTCTAGAGTGTACACCATTTTTTCCAAAAATTTTCAACTATGAGCCATGCTACATCATTTGTAAATGCTATTCTAAGGTGTTTGGAGATATTTCCTGGAGAATTTATTAGTTTTTGAAGTAATTTTCACATGTACACTCATGAGTGTATACCCTTTTTCCAAATTTTCAACTACTAGGCATGCTACATCTTTTGTAAATGCTATTGTAAGCAATTTGGAGATATTTCCTGGAAAATTTGGGGGGTTTTTGAAGCATTTTTTTACATGTACACTCATGAGTGTACACCCTTTTTTCTTAATTTTTTTAAGTGAGGTATGGTACATCTTTTGTACACGCTGTTGTAAGCTATTTGGAGATATTTTTTGGAGAATTTAGGGGGGGAGGGTTTGGAGCTATTTTTTATGTATACACTCTATACACTCATGAGTGTACACCTTTTTTTCAATTCTTTTTCAACTATGAGGCTTGTTATATATTTAGTACATTCTTTTGTAAGCTATTTGGAGATGTTTCCAAGAGAATTTGGGATTTTTTGGAGCTACTTTTAAAGTTTACACTCTGTACACTCACGAGTGTATACCCTTTTTTTTAGTTTTTTTCAACTGTTTTGCCATATATTTAGTATATTTTATTGTAAGCTGTTTGGAGATAGTTTTTGAGAAATTTGGTGGTTTATGGAGCAATTTTCTATGTGTATGCTCAGTACACTCATGAGTGTACACCCATTTTTCTAATTTTTTTCAAATATGTACACATGAAAATAACTCCAACCCCCCCCCCCCCCCCCAAATTCTTCTAAATAGCTTAGAATAGCATCTACTAAACATATAACGAGGCCCATAGTGGTTTAAATTTAAAAAATGAGGTGTACACATAAAAAATAGCTCTAGAACCCCTCCCCCCCAGCTTAATTCCTCTAAATAGCTTAGAATAGCATCTACTAAAAATATATAACGAGCCCTACAGTGGTTTAATTTGAAAAAAATAAGGTGTACACTCATGAGTGTACATAATATAAAAAAAGCTCCAAAACACCCCCCCAAATTCCTCCAAATAGCTTAGAATAGCATTAAACATATAACAATTCACATTGTGGTTTTATTTAAAAAAATGGGGAGTACACTCATGAGTGTATAAAGTGTACACATGAAAAACAGCTTTAAAATCTTCTTAAATTCCTCCAAACAGCCTAGAATAGCATTTACTAAACATATAACGAGCCCCATAATGGTTTAATTTGAAAAAATGGGTGTACAGTCTTGAGTGTATAGAGTGTACACATGAAAAACAGCTTCAACCCCCCCACCCAAATTTCTCCAAACAACTTAGAATAATATCTACTAAACATATAACAAGCCTCATAGTGGTTTAATTTGAGAAAATAGGGTGTACACTCATGAGTGTATAGAGTGTACACACAAAAATAGCTATAACCTCCCTCCCCAAATCTCTAAATAGTTTAGAATATCATCTAGAACATATAATTTTTATAGGTGATTTAATTTGAAAAATGGGATGTACACTCATGAGTGTACATATTATACACATGAAAATGGCTCAACCCCCCCACCTCAATTCCTCCAAACATCTTAGAATAGCATCTACTAAACATATAGAGTCCTAGTGGTTTAATTTGAAAAAAATAGGTGTAAACTCATGAGTGTATAAATCATACATGAAAAATAGCTAACCCCACTCCTAAATTCCTCCAACTAGCTTAGAATAACATCTACTAAACATATAATTGAAAAATAAATATAAAATTGAAAAAAGGGTGTACACTCTAATGTGTACAGAGTGTACATATCAAAAATAGCTCTAAAATCACCAAATTCTCAAAGACTAAACTCCGAAATAGCTTATAATAAAATATACTAAACATGACAAGGCCCACAGTTGAAAAAAATTTAAAAAAAAGAGAAACTGCACCAAATTACCAAGAAATAACTTTAAACAGCTTACAATAGCATGTATAACATATATAAATAAAGGGATGATATACAATAGCATGTATAAATATCTTACAATGCATGTGCAAATATATTACAATAACATGCAAAACATAGATAAATAAAGAGATGATCTACAATGGCATACACAAACATCTCATAATAGCATGTACAAATAGATTACAATAGCATGCATAACACAAATAAATACAGAGATGATCTACATTTAGGTTTCCAAACACTTTATTCATATGCACAACAACCTTCTTGCATTCAACATTATACAGCTTGGTTATTTCATATTTAAATAAAAAATAACATAAGCAAACTCAGCTATGAAGCAATTCATTTTCTTTGGCCAATCTTGGGGCTCATACCACTCCACTAGAGGTTTGCTGACCACTATCTCCATGTATTTACACACAAACATGCCACAATCAATACTATTTTCTTGGACTGGTAGACCACTGATCACTTTGATTGACCATTCCTAAGGATTTCTCAAAAGCCTAGCCAACATCTTGGACGAGTAATTTGATCTAAAGAGGCATAAGGTGAAGAGTTAGATACAAAGTATGCATTTGAGATGAACTAAAAATGACAAGAATTCTTAAAATATCATAAAGAATGACCTTATGAGTTGGGTTTGAAGTGAGTCATAGAAGCACCAAGCCCCTTTCTTAATATTCCCCACTAGTGTCCAATGCTGATTATTGATGACTGAAAGTAAGAGTAAATCAACCATTGAAATACTATCTCAATGATATGTTGGATGAATATTTTATTTTTTTTTTGCTAGGTCATATTTAGCATAACTCTACAAAAATTCAAAGAAAATTTAAAAATTACTAGCTTATAACTATCAAAACTTTGGAAGGCATCATATAACCCAAGCCTCCATGCACTAACTCACCCAGTGTAGGCATGAGACATATAAATAGAGGACATATAGCCTAGGATAGATCTTTTTCTTCTCGGCTAGCAAATAAGCGAAGGCATCAACATGTGCATGATAGATACTTATTTGTCAGGAATTCATCAATTTGGTCTCTCGTAATAATGATATTTTCAGTCGAGAATACGCTATCACTCCTACATGTGAGAAGCATGGGAATGTGAGCATTACTAAATTAATGAGTGATTTTATGTATACTGAATGAAATAGACTAAGCAATGACTTACTTATCCTTGAATCAGGTGCAAGAAGTGTCAATGAGCTGTAGCATTGGCTTAGACAAAACATCTCTTAATGAGAAGTCTATGATATCATGTGCCTCAGCTGGCTGCAAAAAATTAATAAGGTTTAAGAGCTAGATTCAATATGAATTAAAGTCAAAGCTTCTAGAAGAATACCTCTGCCTGATGCTCCTCAACCACTATGACAACAATCATTGGTTCATCCTATGCTATAGGAACCTCTATTAACCTACATAAGAAATCACTAAAATCAATTTTATTAGATTAAACTAAAAGGAAAGCCAAGAAATACCTCATATGTTGTTTGTACATCCTGTGTGGCAGCAACAACAGGAGTTACTATGTTGCGTGTCTTCATGTACACTTGTGTAAATAGGGATGAGATAGCTTTCCTCTTCCCCAACTATCTCGCCTTCACACCACATTCTATGCTGCTTAGTAAAGGCTAGGCAACATCTTCCTGTATAGTGGTAGCCTCCATAGGAGCTTCCCCTGTGGTAGCCTCATTAGGAGCATCCCCCATGCGTG
Organism: Cymbidium sinense; assembly: GCA_021442155.1. Taxonomy (NCBI): domain Eukaryota; kingdom Viridiplantae; phylum Streptophyta; class Magnoliopsida; order Asparagales; family Orchidaceae; genus Cymbidium; species Cymbidium sinense. The sequence continues at coordinate 120,585,445 of CM038221.1, read as the reverse complement.
GACCCTCCTGTCCAGCAACCTTCGCCTCAATGACAGCTAGCCACGAATCAATACCATCTACTCTCTCAATTATTAAAGCCTTAAAAAATGATACTCTATCCCCTAGATCCCTGAAACTTGAAAGTATCTTGTCTATCTCAAAGCTAACTGAAGGGGTAGTAGTAAATCGCAAACTAGATACATAGGAAGGAGGACAATATCGAGGCGAGATGTAAGAAGATCCAGTTGGGGCTTCACTCCTTCGGCTTGGAATGGGGCTCCTATGGGGCTCGCTATGGGTTAGTTGCGGGACAGCAGGCACTATTTCAAATAGCCAGGTCACCTCGTCTAATATGTCTTCAAATGATAGGAAGACCTGTGTTACACTAATAAGAAAATATGATAAATTCTAATAGAAATAAATAAATTTTGAGATAAATGAAGTAAATTTATTTAGCATCACCTAGTGTCCTTGCAAACTAGTAATGGAATTCTCTGCAAACTTTATTTTTGGTCATCATAACATACGTGGCTTTGCATAAGGAACGGGTTGTCATATGATTCTTGTGTGCTCTGCTGCCCATATCTACAACAAAGATTTACAAAACTTAGCTTCAATGTATAATAATATAAATCTGAAGATGTAAAATGTACCATCAGAAGAGTGACAAAGCCACTCATGTACCCAGGTGCCTTTTGCGACAAATTTTTTGATGTAATAACATCAAACTGTGAAACCAGGAAGATCCAAATGGCTTATCGCCAATTATAATCAACAAATCTCTCTATATCATTAGCATAGGAGATCAAATTCGATGTCACTCTATAATTATGATATATAAAAAAAATTGAAAGTAAAATTGCACAAACTGTGCTGTGGTCAACGAGTGATCCGACTTCTCAATTTTATTCTTAAAATCAACTGAGTTGGACTTGAAAAGTGGAGATTTCTACTATATAACTTTCTCCCCCCTGTGTGACATCCCTACAATTAATGCAGCTTCATCGGGGGGTGAAAGGAATGCATTGGCCACCAATGTAGAATGTCTGCTTTTCTATATTCTAGCAGGACATGATTGAAGTGATGGAAGCCAAATCTTGTTGAATTGTATTCATTCTAATGAATTGATGCACATGTGCGCTTCTTAAAATGATAAGTTTCATCAAGAAGAAATAGAATCAAACACTGCACTATTGGTGGATGGCCTACATCTGAAAGTTATCCTTTTCCTAGACATTTTAAGCTTCAAATGAAAAGTGAATTAATGAGAATATTATTTCCAGAATGGAGGCCCATAGTGTACACTTCAAAAATAACTCCAAAAACTCTCAAATTCTCCAGGAAATATCTTGAAACACTTACAATAGTATGTACAGAACATATGACAAGCCCCACAACTGGAAAAAATTGAAAAAGGGGTGTACACTCATGAGTGTATAGAGTGTACACTTCAAAAATAGCTCCAAAATATCAAATTTTCCAAGACTAAACTCTAAACAACTAACAATAGAATGTACTAAACATATGGCAAGCCCCACAACTGAAAAAAATTTAAAAAAAGGTGTATAATCATGAGTGTACAGATTGTGCACATGAAAAATAACTTTAAAAACTACCAAATTCTCCAGGACTAAACTCCAAACAGTATACAATAGAATGTATTGAATATATGACAAGCCCCACAGTTGAAATTTTTTGAAAAAATGAGTGTACAAAGTGTACACTTGAAAAATACCAAAACCAAATTCTCATTAAACTCAAACACTTATAATAGAATGTACTAAACATATTACAAGTCTCACAGTTGAAAAAAATTAAATAAAAGGTGCACACTCATGAGTGCTTAGAGTGTACGCATAGAAAATAGCTCCAAAATCTATCAAATTCTTTAGGAAACATATCCAAATAGCTTACAATAGAATATACAAAACATATGGCAAGCCCCACAGTTAAAAAAAATGGAAAAAAGGTTGTACACATAAAAAATAGCTCAAAAAATCTCTAAATTCTCCAAGACTAAACTTCAAACAACTTACAATATAATGTACTAAACATTTGCAAGTCCCACAGTTAAAAAATTTAAAATAATGGTGTACACTCATGATTATACAGAGTACATACATGAAAAACAGCTTCAAAAATCTCCAAATTTTCAAGGAAACATATCCAAATAGCTTATAATAGAATATACAAAATATATGACAAGCCCAATAGTTAAAAAAAATTGAAAAAAAGAGTATATACTCAGGAGTGTACACTTCAAAAATAGCTCCAAAAACTCCTAAATTCTCTAGGACTAAACTCTAAATAGCTTGCAATATAATGTATTAAACATATAGTAAGCTCCATAGTTGAAAATTTCTGAAAAGAAAAAGAGTGTACACATAGAAAATAGTTTCAAAAAAATCCAAAATTCTCTAGGAAACATCTCCAAATAGTTTAAAATATAATGTACTAAACGTATGACAAGCCCCGCAATTGAAAAAAATTGAAAAAAAGGGTGTACAGTCATGAGTGTATAGATTTTACACTTAAAAAACAACTCCAAAAACCCCCCAAATTCTCCTTTAAAGAACTCAAATGTGCTTCTATTCGACGGTCGGAACAAATGTGAAAACTCTAAATCTCTAAAGTTCAAGAATGCAAGAAGAAATATCTCATGGAGTCACGTACACTTAGAAGATGATATAATACCTCGATTTTAATGCCTGAGAATTAGCAGAACTCTGGAGAAAGGTCGGATGCTCGCTCTGATGCACGCCGGGAGAAGGAATTGAGTATAATTTTTGTAAGACTAAACATAGCTCAAAAATTAAAATACCTAAATTTTTAGGGGATCGGAATCTGAAACGGCGTCCATGCCATCTAGGATGTTCAATCCCGCTGTTTTAACTGGTCGGGCCGTGCCGAGTCCTAATAACATTAATGATATCGCGGCCGGCATTACCGCGTTATCAAGTAAAAATAATAATATTTTATTACTGGATACGTGTTGAGATCCGGTTGACGTCTGGAAGCAAAGTTACGTCCGGACTCCGCAAGTAATATTTTCTCCTACATATGCGCTATTTGATTCGATCTAATCTTATTTTATTATTATTATTATTATTATTATTTTATTTATGCTAATTTGATTAATTTTAATTTAAATGTAATCTAATTTAAAATTTTCATTTACAGCCTGCAGGTAGGTAGGTAAAGAGCACTTACCATAAGACGCATGATTTCATAGATCTGTAATAAAATTAATTTCATCTTTATTCTAAATATATTAGGATATGCAGTCGGAATTTTTTAATGGGATGTGACATTAAAAGCTGTTTTTATTTTATTTATTTTCTTGTGTTAAGCCACTTATCATTCTTTAATCGTCTACATATGTACAAGTTTTCATTTTCCAAATATAATATCTGAACGTGAAATGACCTGCCGTAACTCGTAAGATCTTTTTCTCATGCTAATATTTTATTTTAAAATTCACTTTTTAAGTTGCTATTGGTTATCTCCTTACAAGAACACAATCTCAACGATGTCACCTATTTTTGTATCATTTATTTATTTATTTAATGGTGGTTTCATAAGTGGGACACCATGAAGAAATTCGTGCAGTGAACCAACCCTGAAGTTGCGTAAGTGTTCCTTTGCCTGCAACTACGACTATATTTTATTTGATGAAAGAAAGTAGGTTGAAGAAAAATATTTGGGTCACTTCACTGCGTGCGAAAGCTCTTACGACTAACTCTGATGACAAGAGTAAAAGATTTAGTATTATATTGGTTAAAGGAATTCTTTTCTTATCAGCTAAGTAAAGTGATAATCATGCGAGAGGAGGATATTTACGTTGGGAAAATGACATATTAAGTTCTGTTTATGTGTGGTTTCTCAATGATCCCAAGTTTTGCTGCTGCTAAGTGACTGCTTTTGGGCATTTTCAGTGTATACAGGCTGACTCACTTGTTTTAAATAAATAAATAGCGAGATTATAGCAAGTGGAGAAGTTAAAGTAAAATAAGAAAAGAAGTACTTTTTTAATTTAATTTTTATGGATATTTCTAAAAGAAATTATTAACGCAACAAGATTTTTAAATCTTTGCACGTCATCATTCATGTATTTATGAAAAATTTAATTATCTTCTAGATCAAAATCATCCACCATTTGTCAGAAAAGTTATCTTTAAACTTGTTATGAATATCTTCATATTTTGATAAGATAAAAAATAAATAAATAAGTGCATGAATGCATTTATAACTTGTGGTTTATAAATCGTTAAAATTTTATAGCTTATCTTTGAAAAAAAATTAATAAATATTTCTTTACCTAACAAGTTTTTGGATCAAAGTTGAATTAATTAGATTTGTGATTTAAATTTTTAAATGCCACATGTCGTAATTTTAAAAGACCCTGAGAGGACAACCTAACACAATTTTTTTTTTTAATTTTCTTTGTACAAGTTGAGTTTATCCACAAGGAATTTTTAAATATATTTTGGGATAGATTACTTATGACTTTGGTTCTCTAAGCAAGCATTGAATATCCTCTTTCCTTTGCCATATAATTAAGGATTAATTTTTAAATTAAGTATTGTTTAAAAATTAATTAACAAATTAAGTATCATTACAAAAAATTTTAATTTAGGTATAGTTGTCTTAAACGGGAGACTAGGTAGTCACGTCGACATTCAACGTGGCATGTTGTTGCCTCGTATTTGGGACGAGAGATAGGGCGACTAGCTCTGTAAGTCCTAGAGCTGGTCGCCCGTTAAATGGGCTACTAGCATGCACGTAAATTTTTTTTTTCAGCCGAGTGCTACTATGGATGCAATACATTTGTTTAGATGTTTGATGGAGAAGTATAGAGGAAGTAAGGAGGTTCTACATATGATATTTGCTGATTTAGAGAAAGCAAGTGATAAAGTTCCAAGAGAAGTATTTTGGAGAGTTGTAAAAAAGAAAGGAGTTAATATTGGGTATATTCAAGTCATTAAGGATATGTATACTAGAGCTATTACTTGTGTCCAAACATAAAGAGGATTTACAAAAATTTTTCCTATTTCAATTTGATTGCATCAAGGATTGGCTTTAACCCTTTTTCTTTTTGCTTTATGTTATGGATGTTCTTACTAGCCATTTACATGAAGATATACCTTGGTGTATGCAATATAAGTTGGAAGGTTGTAGTAGAGGAATGCATCTGCCAGACATTTGCTAATTGGTTTAGAGGAGAAGTATAGAGAAAGTATGGAGTATTTACATATGATATTTGTTGATTGAGATAAATCCTATAATAACAACAAACTTGAAGTGTTATATTACAATAAAAAAAATGAAATAGCTACTATAGTATAGTACAAAAAAATAAAACATAAATGGCAGATAGCAAATAAATGAATATATGTACTACAGACACATAAGTAATACTATCCTAAACAGCTAACACCTCTGTCGTCTAAGTGGAATCGCACCACTCCCAGGTGTATACTGATTAGGTGCACGTGGTGGACGATCACGCAGCTGATGGTGACCCTCCAATGCAGATTCTTCATGAACCACATCATCATGCAGTGTAGCTCTAGATGCCTGTGTAGGATAGTCCTGTGATAAGATAAAAGGCAGTTGTAACTCAAAACTAGGCTGGTACGTAGAAGGACCTAGGTCAACATATGTAGATGGTCTGACGCCCTAGTCATGCTGTGAGAAACTCTCTGCACGCTCCGGTCTATAACCTGTGTTGCTGACATGTACCCACAGCCTCAAGTCCCTACAAAGAATCTCATATCTATCCACAGCTAACTATAACTCATGCTTATCTGCACGGCTGAAGTATGACTGAAAGATGTCTTGAGTAGCCAAAATGTGCTTTGACTATATGAAAAATAACATTTAAAATTAGCCTCAACTAGGTAGACAACATATTGAATTTTGCTGAATATTTATGTAAATACTCACATAAATTCCCTCCATAAGTGCTCTGGGATAATAAGTAATGGGAGGATCTGTCTGGGACTTCAGTAAATAAAGCGAAGCCCATGATCTGAAATAGGACATGCACTGATTAATAGCAGTCAGTCTATCCTCGTCCTCGTCCAAGGCATCAACTATATGCTCCCTCCTCCTCTCTCACGCAACAATGTGTACCTAACGAAAATCCATCCAGTCTACATTAGCTTTACCACGACCATCGACCCTTCTAAAGGTAGGGTCTACAGGTGTTACATCAGTCATGGGTAGAAGTCCAAACTGTCTAAGAACTCGATCTGGTAGGTGCCACTCTATCCTCTTCTAGCTGATGAGTGGGGATCGTGCTAACCAGATATCAGAGCCTGCTGAGCATATACCCGATAGTCGCTGCCTGATCTGCTTAGTATAGGGCTCCCAAATCACATGTCCATATTACAATGTATATTCAGATAATTTAAATTACTTCAAAAATTAAACTAAATGACTACTCTGAAGGTCATACCTATGTATGTAGCAGACCATCCAACTCATTCATGTATACAACCACGTTCGCCATTGGCATCTGGCGCACATATCGCTCGTTCCACCTGTTTGAACAATATTTTTAGAATTTTGTATAGAACACACATAAGCATAAACTTAAAATAACAAGACTGAATTTATACCTCAATCTAATGTCGCCTGATCTCTGACACATTACCGCCCTCCTCGCATGAAGGTGCTCCCAAGATCATATCTAAAGAAGATGCAAGCAACCAGTCATATTGGCCCTGGTGAGCGTAGTGGACTCATACAACTCCTTATACAAATGTGCTAGAACTGCGTCCCTAATGGACAGTGTACTGAATGTATCGAGGTCCACAAGTAGTGGAAGATACTGTAGGTGGACCTCAGATCCTGAAGTGTCTGGTAGTAGGAAGCTCCCAATTATAAATAGAATATATGTATGTATGTCCCTGCTGAACTCCTCTATGCTCACATAACTCTAGATAGACAGCCACCTCAAAGGCATGCAAATTGGGACTGCGAAATCGAATGTGATGTGCGGGTTGGTCGGATCATGGTACACCACATATGACAAGGGATGTTGACCTAATAACTCATCACAATAGTCTGGCCAGTTATGTCACTTCTTCTCCTCACCAATGACAATTGGGCCAATAACAGGTGGCCCATCAACACATAGGCCCAATATTATCGCTACATTCTGTGGGGTCAGTATCATCTCACCAATGGCCAGGTGGAAAGCATTGGTCTGTAGAGACCATCTCTCAACTAGATCAGTAAGCAGATGATGACCCAAACGAATGTAATGCTGGATAGAACAGTCAACTCCTACTATACGTAGAGCAGAGGTAAACCTAGGACAAGCGATGGGCCACTCCTTCAGCATAAACAAGTGGGAAGCGACATCTAGAATAGTACTCTACATTTAAACAATCATCATCACTGAATGATTCTTTAACAGATCATGACTGCTTACATTATCAATCATAGCTTCTAACCTACGTGAAAAATCATCATCATTGTTACCTGCTTAGAGTCACTAGTTGATCCACTGCTCATAGTCTCATGATCATCACCCCAGCACTAGAGGCACATCTAGTTCCTTAAATGATCACCACAAACACACATCGCATGTAACTATTACATACTATTTAAACTTAACTACGAAAGTAGGGTAAGTTAAACGAGGTATTACCGGGGAACCAATTACTCAAAGCTGCTCTGTGTCATCAAATGGGCAAGTGAGATGAAATCCTGCGGAAGGTTTGATGAAATATCTAATGACATAAATACTAGATCAACTGATGTGGATGCAACATTAGCATCTTCGACTTCCACGTACAACACTATTGCCTAACGAGAAGCTTCATCTAGTATAACTTCATACACTTCATCATCAGAAATAACTGACGCTATAAATCCGTTCCCCACTAAATAATGACATATCAGACTAACTATGTGACGCTCTGAATCAATATGCAGGGATCTCACAATTCTTTGTTTCAAATCCAATAAGGTGTTGTGTCGTAGAACCTTAATTCGATGATTTTGACCACCCACATAACGTGGAATAAACTAATCGTCAACGGTTAGTTTGCCTCCGTAAAATAAGATCAACGAGACCAACTCTCTACTCATTCTTGTTAAGATGAGTCGAGACGAAATAAATATCTAAAATATAATCAATCACAATAGGACTACATAAATTTGAAAATAGCTTGCACAAATGAATGTATAACTAATCATCAGAAAAAACATGCATAAATTACAACACTTTATGTGAACAAATCAACTAAGGCGACTCTCTCTAATTTTAACTGCTAATGGAGCTACTCCAACCTCTTCATGAATATATTCATTATACATTTTATCTGTAAGAGTTAAGCCACTCATCCACCTAAGCATCCTGATCATCCACTTAAACATTGAACATTTTCACCAAATGCATTCATTCAATTCAACCATCCAACTTGAATCCTACTAATAGCATCCTCATCTTTTTCATAATCATTTTGAATAATAGACCCAATATATCTGAAACTTGCATACTTTTTAATCAGTTGATCAACCTAAGCTACAACTCCAGTACTACAACTTCTACAACTAAAATTACACTCCAAATTCTAACAATCAAGACAACCTACATAACTACACATGAAAACATTAGAGACTTACCATGCTTTTGTGAAGATCGGCATCAATATGTGTTGCAAACAACAAAAGTAGTTGCCCGAAATTTCACTAAAACGAAGGGAGCCGCCGGAAGCTTCGCCGAAAGCCGTTGTTCGGTTTCCACAGTGGGACGAAGGGAAGGTCCGACGATGGAATGCCCGTCGAAAGGAAATCTGAGGCGTGGAGGGAGTGGTGTCGGCCAAGGGAAGCCATTGTCTGGCAATGGGGCGCCATTGTTCGACAATGGGTGGCGGTCGGACGTGTGGAAGAGGTTGTCAGCGCGTGGGGAGCAGATGGACGGACGACACGTGGGGCTTTTGCATGGCTCGGTTCATGTAGGCCTGATCCGTCTGGGTTAGGGGAGAAAATAAAATCTGGTGGCCCCATTTTCCAGTTGCCCGTTTAACTCTAGGACTTACAGAGTTAGTCACCCGTTAACCCATCCATTTTTACGCCACCTCCGACGCCACGTCGGATCCGACGTGGTACCTAGTCGCCCGATTAATGGGCGACTATACCTAAATGAAAATATTTTTTAATCTTACTTAATTTATTAATTACATTTTAAATAATACTTAATTTAAAAATTTTGCCTATAATTAGGATTAATCACTTTAAATGATTTCTTCAGAGTGGCTGCATACTTTAAGAGAATACTGAAAACTACAATATTATTAATAACATTAATGATCGTGCCATGCATGACATCAAATGCATGTCATATAAGTTGTTTCAATTGATTTATAAGTTTTCATATTCAAAGGCCAGTTTGGGATTAATTAACCATAAAATAATGATCTCGCACATGAATCTTCTTTAATTGACTATTTTAAGCTCTTCTCCTTAGTGCTGAGAACATCGACTCCTTGGTATTTAATAACTAGCACTACAAAAACAAAATATTTAGCAGTGGTTTTAATTGCCTCAAAATTTCTTGTAAGGATTTTTAAACAGATGCATAAGTATCGTATTTGAATTTTTCTGCAAAGGTTTTTTGCAGCATTGTTGGGTTAAATATTTAGTAGCAATAGTTTTAATGAGTTTTAACTGCAACTATTCTGTAATCATAGCAACGATTTAAATTGCGACAATTCTGTAACCTTTATAGCAATTTAGACCACTACAAAAGTTGTAAATTTGTGATGGTTTAAAATATTGCTATTATTAACAGAATAATATCAATTTAAATCGTTGCTAACCATTCATTTTTTTAACTATTACCTTTTCCATAAAAATTTCTTAATAATTGCAAGATGTTTATGAGAGCTTTGAAAGACATCTTAAAAAAAGCACTAGTTGTTCATAAGAACACCATACATGGTTACTCAAAATTAGAACTCATCACAGACATCTGAATACTGATAGTGAGATCATTTGTGCTATCAATGTGTTGAATTACTAAATAAAGAATGATGAAAGTCACAGAGAAAAGAAATCCCTAAGGAAGGTTGAGAAGTTCTTTTTTTTTTAATTTGTTATAGCACCACATTTTTAACAACTTTAAAAAATATCATAAGGAGCAACACTTGAATGGTCCACAAGTCTAAGTAAAACCATCCACATTTAACTTTAAACATATATCAAATAATATTATCATTTGAAGTTCTAATCACACTATCATCATACACAAAGCAATAGTAATTCTCATATTCAAATTAAAAAAACTAACATAATTACATGATAAAATTTTAGAAAATATCTTCTCACCCACTTTCTCTCTTAACTACATTCTCCTCATGCTCATAAAACGTAAATCATCATAAATATGGTCATTGCCTTCCTATTATTATAATGAAAGTTTTAATTAATAGTATTATAAACACTTAAAATACAACATAAAATAATATCTTGAAATTATGCATATCATTTATGAGCATTTTAAAGGTGGAAAATACATTTGAAATTGTTGGATGAATTCTCTTTAAATCTCAATGATTGCACTTGCTCCTTAAGAATTACAATACCAAAGAAGGTATTGCTGCTACTTTCTGCTATTGTTGTTATGCTATGAGAAAAGTGTCATGTTAGAATGACTCAAAACCCTTATATTTGTGTTCTTAAATAATTTTATTAAGAATTAAAGATATGATTAACTAATATTGCTCATCTTTGTTTAGCATCTTAAGACAACCAAGAGCCATCTTTATGCATCCAATTTATTCTCTATAATTGAAACATAATTTAAATATATTATATGAAAAATGAAAAAAAAAATAGTTGTGCACCCACTATCAACAACAAACTATATAACATACTTTTATATCATTTTTTTTTTTTTTGAATAGAACTCACACAACCCATCATATGAGGACAAGGTTTTTTCTCTGCATTTTTAATATTTTTAGCTACCCTCTCCTATAATAAAATATTTTAGTAATTGTGCTTTTTAAAAGAAATAACAATTAAAATTATCATGGCACTAATCAAGTCATTTGGTTGTGACTTTTGGGTGACCAACTAACACTAATATGCTACTTATACTCATTGAGGGACAACCTCCTTAATTTCTTTGATGAGCCTATTAAACTAGTACTCTAACTTCAAACTAATCCCATAGTTGCACCATTTAACATTCAAAGATTGCAAAATTCATCAATGAATTTATTTCGAAGATTTAAATTTAGAAAATAAATATAACATAAATATTAGTTAGTAATAAATTATGATTATAAAAGTAAGATATAATTATATATTTAATACCTTAATTTCATCTAGGATTTTTTTTTAAGGTTCCATATCATTACTGCACCAATGAGAAGAGGTTGCTGCCAATACAAGGTCTTTAGTAAGAGCACTCATATAAGATCCTAAGAGAATAGATTTTGGATGTTACAAGAACATCACTTTCATTCACTTTGATCTCATGAGATTAGGAGCAAACTTTGTATATCTGCACATATTGTGCACCCTTTACACCTTATCTGGGAGCCTTGCGAATATATTCATATGTATAAACTATATATCATTTATTATAAAATATACTAGTAACATAAGTTTCATCTTCTAATTAGACAACTTATCCTTTGAATGAATGACTTAATGGTTGTTATGTGCCTCCATACTCATGCTCCTATGATGAATCAAGATGTGCTTAGTACATAGGTTAGTAGATGTTCTACGACTTTCTCCCCTTCTAGATCCATCCTATTGTTGACTTTTTTTAGTTCTTACTAGTAGATTGCAACATGATATTCCTACAAATTGTAAGGCATTATGTCAAAAGCAAAAAAAAAAAAAAAAAAAAAAAAAAAAAAACTTAATGTTTAGAAGAATTAGAAAAAATTCTATGATTAAAAGTCAATGATAACTTAGATCTATCATAGTATTATTTTATATTTTTGTTTCTTCCACACTATAATAAGTAATATTTGAATAAAAAAAGATCTTTCGATTTAAATATTAAAGCAAAATTTTAATTAGCATTTTTGGGATCTTCGCGACTCAATTTTGATTTGATTATCTAACTCTTTTCATTTTAAATCAATGTCAAGGAAAAGAAAATAAAATTTTATTAAGATTAACTAAAAATAAATGTCAGCATCATAATTAAGTAAAAAGTAAATTTAAGCTATGATGATCTACCAATTGATAATGAAATACTAACATACTATTCACTTGGATGATATGGAACTAAACCTATGTTTGTCATGTGTCTTGATAAAAGGAAATTTGCTTCAATTGGATCTCAAAGATCAATGACAACTAATAAAATGAATAACTAGGAAATGGTTGAGGCACCTTGAGGTGGATGAGATAAATTGTTAATAATAAATAAATTATACAAATTTAATTGTTAATAATAATAAATAAATAAATTGATATCATAAAGTCTTAGCAATTATCTAAGTGATTTACAAGCAAAATATGATACAATAACTATATAAGAACTTGGGAATTTACTACATTCAATTTTTAACACTTATATTCATATATTTATTACTCTATAAATGTTCTATTTACATACCTCTCACACACATCAAATCATTTCTCTTTTGCATGAACCTTTATGAGCCCTCTCTCATCAGGACTACGCATGAGAATCACTCCTCTCTTTCAAGTTGAACCTCACAATAATAGCCTACTAAACATTGTCAAGCAACCACATGGAGTAATCAGCACCACACCTCTGGTTGTACTATACAAATAATCGCATTAAGAACTTCACTCTATATGATATCCTTGCATTATTACTATAGTGTACATTTTAGCAATACATATTCAATGAACTCTAAAATTTTCCTTTCTCTTATTTCTCTCTTTTCACTTAGTATCAGAGCCACTGCTGTTGATAAAATGTTAAATACATCGTACCTAACTAGCATAATGTATAATGTAACTCTAATCAAAGCTGAATTATCTATTCCACCCTCCCTTAAGTTTTTATAACCAAAATCAAGAAATATAGTTAAGTGTTTCTTAGATTACTATGGTGTTTTATTTCGGATGCCGAGTGGAAACCATGAAGATCTTAGGGGGTACTTATTGAAGTGATTAGTACGACATTGAGGTATGATGTATTATCTCGAAAGATAGAAGCATCACCCTATAATGGACCCAATCACCTAATAAGGACTCTTGAGGTATGATGGGTCTTCGTATGTACTAGAGATCTTTTTCTCAATTTACATGGAAAAGTAAAACAGAGTTTAGTTCCATAGTTCCCTATGGAGGCAAGCCTCCATAGTTAATTACATCCTAAGAAATTGGATTTCCTAAGAATAATCTTGATTAAAGTAGTCAATCAATTATCTCCAAAGATTTGAAGGTTAGGCTATCACTGAATTGGTTATTTGGAAAATCAAGTGAGGAAGTTCAATTAGAGAGACTTATTTTTGGAATCCAAAGGAAGATAAGTAAGGAGCACTCCTGATACTAAGAAGCCTAGTGAGCACTCTAATCTATCTTATGGTGAGGCTTATATATTTCAAAGAGAGAGTTTGTTTAATTTTGAGTTGAAATTTTATTAGAATGCTAGGGCTTATAATCCATCAAATCAAGATTGTGGAAATGTCTAGGAGGTGAGGATTTATACTCGTAGCCCAAGAAAAACAAGCAATCTCAGATCCTAAATTGAAGAAGCTTTAGCATAAGCTAGAAGCACGGCCTAAATTTAAATGGAAAGGGGACATAAGGGTTTACCTCCACAAGAGAGGATAGACCTGTCCGACTCTTCTGGACTTACAACCACCTGGAGTGACCGCCAGCTAACACCTCATACAATTCAAAATCATGTAAGCCAATCTTATAAAATTTTAAGATAGCTAGGCTTTGTAATTTATTTTGGAAAGAGACTACAGTCCTAAACTCACTCCCTAAGAGACTAGAGCATGATTGACATGAGTATATGACTTAGTTTAAAATGCAAAATTTTACAAAATTTATATCATTTTGACACAATATTTTGGACAAATGCTTGGAATACTTTATGCCTAAATGTATGATAAAATTGAGTTATTGATCAAATCAAAGAGAGAGAGGGAGATCTCCATCATGATGGGGCACTCTCATAGGTCAAGTGTTCCCTAAAGTGCAAGAATGGAGACCCTCATTGTTCAAGAGTGAAACAAGATGATATGTATGATGTTAGACATTCAACATTCAGCTAAGAGGTTACTAAATCTTTTAATTATCTTGTTTATATCCTAGAGTTTAAAGTGAGGTTGAAAGTTATTTTAAAATTTAGTTATGAGTTATTAATGGGATAAAAAAATTAATTTTATCCTAAGAGCCTATTGCATCCAGGCCACACATTCAAACATTAAGCTGAAGAAACTATAAAGAAGATGAAATTTCTATTGCGCAAATTAAACACAACAATCAAATATTTATAAATTATCGTGAAAGAATAAGTGGCTGGTGCGGCCTTCTACCGCCGTACACCCAGAAAAGAGAAAAATTGGATAGCCGAGTTCTACCCTCATACAACTCGAATTACAAAAGAATATTATAACTTAGATTGAATTAGATGTTATGGGGGGTCTTCATTCCTTGCTTTTCTTTTTCATCCTTCTTCCTTTTCTTCATTCTTTTGATTTGACAAGGCTTCACAGGGCCTCCCAGGACTATGCCTTCTAACCACTGCTTTAGGGTTTAGGGTTTAGGGTTTAGGGTTTAGGGCACACTTAGATGATCATGAATGCATGTATTTTTTTATATAAAATAGATATTTTTATTTCTTAGTTAAATACACACACACATGTATAAAAGATGTAACCAAGTATGTGTCGTTGTCTAAATCAAGAAAGTGAGATAATCTAAGACCTTATTGGGGCTACTTAAAGCCTCGTATTCCCAGGATGTCCAGATTATATACTTGCTATCTTAAATACATATGAATGTACACATAACTATGAAAATGAAAATCATGAAAAGATTATATTTTTGGGTTGAATTATCTACACATGTTAAATAAAGTTCTATCCAAATTCTAGTACAAGTACACATTGGAATGAGGTTAAATAAGTACAAGTGCCTTTGTTAATCAAGGAAGTGAGGTAATCTAAGACCTTCGTGGGTCTACTTAAAGTCTTGTATTCTCGAGATGTCTAGACTATATACTTATTATCCTTCAAACCTATATAAACCCATACACGAATCATAAATATAAGACAATACTTTAACATGTTTAAACTATAAGCACATGCAAATCATATGTAGCATTCATAGCTAGCATCAATCTAAATCTTCATTATCAATTTATAACTTTGAAAATAATTTTAAAATTTATTAGTGATAATAGTCACACATATAATAAAATTAATTCAACGCATGCAACTTTTACATAATTAAATTCAATTAATTATTTTTTTATTTGAAAGCATGAATGCATTAAATCAAATGACCAACAATATTTATAATGATCGAAAAGAAATAACTGAACAATTCTACATAATTCATTCAACTATATTAATTCCTAAGAAAATCACATTAAATCAAATCATTTAAGATTAACATTAGCTTCTTATGGAATTTGATTTTTTGGTTTTGAGTTATTAATCTTAAAGAGGAGAAACATTTGTTATTTTTGTCCCATCCCATGTGAGTGATTAATATGTTTTAGGAGAAATAATTAAGTGGATTTTATGAATTAATTAAGTTGGAATCATTAAACAATTCATTCATTACCCTTTCCTATGCCTCTTCAATTTAATTAATCACTTAATTATAAACTTCCAATGATTATGCAAATGAGAAATTAAAATTGCAATGCACTAAAGACCTAATGCAATGAAACTCATAATTAAGCATTAATTAAATTGAAGAATCTAATTAACTACTTATATGATTTTCCCATACCCATGGGTTAATCATAATTTCCTTAAAGATCCTTATGCTCTTGAACACATAAAGAGGAACCTATGAATTCAAATTAGATTATCTAATCTAATTACCATTTTAAAGTGATTTGATTTCATTATTAATTACTTAATTAACTCCATAATTAAATCATAATTTAATTAAGCCTTCTCATGGAAGGGGAATTAAGCAAATGACCAAAGAAAAGGCCTTGATCATTCAGCCCCATCATTGCAACCGTTAACCATGATTAATTACGTTTATTTAATCAATTTTTATTGTTTAATAATTTTAATAATCATTAAATTAATTGAGGAGGGTGATTAAGATTAAAATTTCAAATTCTCCTAATTACCTAGTCAATAAATCTTAAGAAAATTATGGGAGGTATAGGACATCTCATAGAATTAACATTTCAAGTTTGAGATTAATTGGCTAAGTAATTAAGACTTAATTAAGCTAATTAAGAAAAAAATCAAACCCTAATTAAGCTCTAATTACTATTTAAACATAGAGAAATCATTTTTATTCAAATTTTCTCTTTTTAACCTTTCCAAAATGGGTTTACTTATATTTTTAGGATTTTTCTATAATTAGATATGAATTTCAAAGTTATGGGTAATTAATTACATTTTAACCATAATTAATCCCTAATTCCGTCGGAAACACGCGGGTGCTGATGTGGTGACGCTTTCCATGTGGCACCATGGGATTTTCCACTTAAACGATCTAACGCAACATGCTGAGTTAGTGGCGGCGGACGCATTTTCATCCCCGTCATTAATCCGAGGGTTCTTAAGGGATAAAATCGAATAAATATAATTAGATTAATCACAACCATCCATTCCATTCACGTGGATCGGATGGTGGATGATCCTTCGTTCCCCGAGCACTGAAAGTCGGACACTGTCCACCCTCCTCCGCTGGATCCAAGCTCGCCGGTGCTCATGAGGCATCGGGATCGACTCCAAAACCTTCAAGGGATTGATCTAAGAAGATCCTCTGGTGGAAATTTCACGAAATCAAGATTTCTTTCACAAAAGACCAATGCCTAGGAGGATTTCTACGATTTGCAAGAATTTACCTTGCTGGAGCTCTAGACCGGCGATCCAACGACTAAGGTAGCTTCATCTTGATGAGATGAAGCCCTACTGAGAAGCTCGCAACTTGCCTCCCCGTCGGTGGCTCTGTGGACCAAGCGCCACCAAAAATGTCTCCAGAGTAGGTCTGGTGGTATCAGGTCTCGATCATGAATGATTGCCTCCAGCTTGAGGAAGGTGTGGATGGAGTTAATTTGGATTTGGTTGAGTCTAAGTGGAGTTGGACGGAGTGGAGGCTCGATTTCACTCGAGTTTGGTGTTGTCAGTGATGGGGAGCCCAAGGGAGGTCAGAAAGGCACTGAGGAAGGTCATCTCAACTCTCTGATGCTTTGTAGATTATTCTCTTTTTGTTAAAATGATATGGGGAGGAATATACTCTCCTCCACATATAATCAGATGATGTGGATTGGCTCATGTTTTGGTAGATGTCTGACTAGCGTAGGCGGCCGGGGATGTCAGGGAATGGTTGAGGTGGAGCTCCTTGAGTGGTTGAGTGAAGAAAGTGGCTGACAAGGATTTAGGTGGAGTGCCCTTTCTCCCCAAGGTGAGCCAATGGAATTGCTTTGTTGACCACTTTTGGAGTGAGCTCTCAACTTCCTCATCATAGATCTAGGACTCTTATAGACACTAAGAGTTTCTTAGTCTTAATACACTTCTAGTGATTAGGTGAACACTTAATCTAATCTTAGAGATTTAGAAGAGTTAGCCATAGGAATAGGTTATGCCTAAGGGATTTAGGAGGACTTGTCTACCCTATAGCCTAAACCCAATCCTTGTTTCTTTCTTTCAATCCAAATCTCAAATTTAAATCCAAATTCCAAAATCAAATCCAACTGTCAAATGATTGAAACCCATAATTAAATTCAAATTTCAAATCTCTTCCTAAGCCTTTTGATTTTATTTTATGGACTTAGCCTTAGAAAAATTCAAATAAACCCCAATCCAATTAATTTTCTCAATCTCAAATCAAATCCCAATCCAAATTCCAAATCAAATCCAACTTTAAATAATTAAAACCCATGATTAAGCTCCAAAACCAAAATCTTTTCTAAGCCATATGAACCACCTTCACATGCTTAGCCAAAACTCCTTCAAACCAACCCAAATTTGGTTGATTTCTTTATAAATCAATCATTCATTCATTTATATTCACAAATATGAATGAAATCGAAATTCAAACCATTCAAATCAAACCAAAAAATAAATCAAATCAAATCAATTCCCAACTCAAGCCCTTTTGACCTACATCCCTATATTTGGTCAAATTTGCTTCCAAATCACTCAAAACTCAAGTGATTTTCTCATAACCTACTTATATCTTCATTTATATTCACAAATATAAATGAAATATAAATTCAAATGGCCAAAATCAAACCCAAATCAAATCAAATTTTTGATTTTATCCCTTTTAGCTAAATTCTTGAACTTGGCTAAATGATACCCAAATCAATTAAAAATTCATGGATTCCTTCATGATTCAATCATTCCTACAATCATTGACCCAAACATAAACATAAACCACCATTATCAAACCAAACTCAAGTCAACCCATGTTAAGTCCATGTTGACCTCTCTTAACTTGAAATTATCATATGAACCAAAACTTATTTGGCTCTAAACCAATTGCAATTAGATTTATATTTCAATCCTAGGCTCATGTGTGAGTTCAACTAAACTTGAATCAAGTCATGATCAAGCCAATTGCCCCATTTAGGCTCACTTGACCCAAAGTAACCTAAAGGACCTTTTTGAGCCAAGTTCTAATCCAACCCAAATTGGATTGAACTAAGCCCACCTAAACCTCACAACATAACCAACAACCACCCTAAGTGATCAATTACCTTAAATTGGGTCAAACCAAGTCAAACCTAGCCTTTGACCAAGTCAACATTTAGCCCAACTGAAACCCAAACTAGCCAAAATCCATTATATGCCAAATTGATTAGAACCATTGATTCAAACCAACTCATAATCAATGATTGAACATGACCAAACTCTCACTTGAGCCAAACCAAGCCTAATTGGTCATTTGACCCAAGTTGACCCAAATTGGCCTAAAAAGCCAAAATGGGTCAAATCATGATTTGATCTAAATTGATTGCAACCAATGGCTCAAGTTCATTTCAAATCACTTGTTGAACTTGACCAAAGCCATAATTGAGCCCAAGTTAACTAATTGATCAACTTGACCCAACCTAGCCCAAATTGACCTAAAGGATCAAATTGGCCAAAATTCAAGATAAATCTAAATTAAACCAAATCAAAGCCTACAATTACTTTAAATCAACTAATTGAACTTGACTCGACACTTAACCCAATCCAATTTGGTCAAATTGGTTAACTTGACCAATTTGACCCTTTTGAATCCAAATGAGTCAAATCCAAACCTAGGCCAAACCAATCCAAATTAATTGAACCAAAACATCCCAAATCATCATTTGAACATAACCCAAGCCTTGGCTTGACCCAATTTGACCAATTGGTCAACCCAATCCAACCTAACTCAAATGAAGCCAAATCACTCAAAACCAACTCATGTGACCCTAGGACTTGGTCAAACCCGGCCTAACCATGTCCTAAATCATTCTCAAATCAGCCCAAATCCATAGTAGACCCCACTAAGGGGATTATCCATTGGACAAACCCTCTTTCCCTTGGATCTTCATGTTAACAAACAAAGCCCATCACCATGGCAACCTCCAAACACTCAGGTGAGGCTCCACCTGATCCAACTAGCTCACCTAACCCACCCTAAGTCAGCCAAGGACCAATGGAAGTTCAACTCATCCTCACTCAAGCCAAAATGAGCACCTTATGGACAAACCGAAAGGGAAATTTGCACACCAGCCTTAGAGGCTCCTCCAATGGCTCCCTCCACCCAAGTTGAGCCACGTGGGTTGGACATGACCTCTCATGTGAGTGGCTGCAGGCCAAAAAACAAATCCATCCATCCTTCACACACATTTTTTGACTAATACTCCCCCATTTTGAGTGGGAAAGGAGTCATTTGGCATCATGTGAGTCTCTAAGACAATTCTAAAACCCTTAGAGTGATTCCAAGCTTTCCCGAATCCTCCCTCAATCAGATTTCCTCTATGTGTAAGAAATTGAAAACATGGCAACCTTCCTTTGATCAACACTACTCCTCCACTCAATTAAACTTCAATTCCTTGCACCCACTCTCCCATCTCATTCATCTCCAAGCCTTCAGAGGAGGAGTTGATTGGAGAAGCCTTTACGTGGATTGGTCGGAGCACTCTACCCCAAAATCAAAGCTTCTCAAGGCCTCACCTCAACTAAACTGTATCACGACATTAGCGGTGAGGTAATTTGACAACCTTATATGGAAAAGAGCTTGGTCCTTTGTGAAGTAAATTCGAATGTCATGAGTTTTTGACTGTTAGATATGTGCACCTCACCTCCCCAAAGGTGAG
Organism: Cymbidium sinense; assembly: GCA_021442155.1. Lineage (NCBI taxonomy): Eukaryota > Viridiplantae > Streptophyta > Magnoliopsida > Asparagales > Orchidaceae > Cymbidium > Cymbidium sinense. The sequence continues at coordinate 120,564,998 of CM038221.1, read as the reverse complement.
GGATCGATTTGGAGGTAATCCGAGCTCGGGTGAGCTCGAATCGAACGAGGAAAGATGAACGACGTCCATCTTTCATCTGAACGAAATAGATCATGAGCTGCCCATTCCGTGTGATTAGAATGAACATCTTTGATTAGATCCCATGTTAGATCCCTTGATTCCCTTCCTAAACCGTGAATCTGACCATGGCCATCCGATCTTAGATCGGACGGTCCACGGTCTTAGCATGTTTGCTGCAATTCGAGTCAACGGATGTGATAACATTAATAGCCACTCCTTTCGGGCCACATGGAAAATGCTTCGCGTCAGCCGCCACATGGCCCGATGGGATTAAGGCTTTAATTAGGCCTAATTAATCCAATTTTAAGGCTAAAACTTCAAAAAAAATTATAACTCACTCTAGAAAAATCCAAAAAATACAAACTTGGGCTTATTTTAAAGATATTTCAGAGTAGAATCCAAGAAAATTATCATTAAGTAATTTTGAATAGTGATTTTGGCTTAATTAAGATTTAATTGGAAATCTAATTAGCTTAATTATTTTTTAATGAACTACCCGATTGATCTCCAACTTTTTGTGGATGTTTAGGGGGATGACCTCTGCCTCCCCTATTTTTTGGGATTTTATTGGTTGCGTAATTTGGAAAATCAATTGATTAAGTCTTAATCATTTTGTTAATTCAAATAGTGATACTTAATGAATGAACATTGATTTAATTAATTATTTAAGATGATAAAATATGGGACTTGAGGATTGAGATCAAGACCTCTTTCTTGATTTACTTTTCTTAAGTCAATTTCATTTTATTAATTAAACATGCTTAATCAAATGGATTAATGAGTTTGATTAACTCAATTTAAATTCACTTCACATCTAAGCAACCTTAATCAATCTTGGGTAGCTCTTTGGGTTTGGGTGTTCAACAACCCAAAGTGAGAGATAATTGGTTAGCTTACATGTGTGAGAAAATCATAAAAGTAGTTAAGTAAAATCTCTTAAGCCTAATTAACTATCAATCATGAGCTAATTGCATTAGGCCTTTCATTTCTTAGAAGTATTGCAAATTTACTTTCCATGTGGTTGCATATCATATTGGCTCATTATTAATTAGTTAATTAACTTAAGGTGATGTAGGTAAGGGTTAATTAATTCACTTAATTCATACCCTAACCTAATTAAAATATAAAATTAGCCTAAATATTCTTCATTAAACCAAATTAACTCACACATGGGAAATGGGATTAGGATTAGCAAACCTCTTTCACATTTCCTAACTCAAATCAAACTCAAAATTAAAAATATCATTAAAGAACTTTAATTTATTTTAAATAGCCTTATTTAGTATGATTGTCCTTAGGAATTATTGGAAAGAATGATATCATGTGCTTATGTTCTTTTATTTCTTTTCAATCATGTTAAATATTATTTTCCATTTATAATCATGCATTCATTTCTTTTAAAATTAACTAAATGAATTGGTTTTTTTATGTCAAATTGTTTGTGTTGATCTAAATTAAAAATAGGCGTGACTATTATTACTATTAAATCAAAAGTTATCTTCAAAAGCCCATAAAATTAATTATAATATATGGAGTGATGTTAATTACAAATATCTATAAGTTTACATGTGTTCATAATCTAAGATATGTAATATGAAGCTCTCTTTCTTTACCTTATATGGATTTACATGGGATTTACAAATGTATAGTTTATTTGAAAAGGACACATTATTTTTCCAAATCTATTTCTATGTATCTCCATGCTAGGACTTAGGAAGAATTTCATATCACATATGTAAATCATATAATCAAATCAAATATAACTTCTTGCATGGCTTCTCATTCTTATGGTTCTTTTTATACATTCATATGTATATAAGAAAAGTGATAAATTAGTCTGGACATCTCGGGGCTACGAGGCTTTAAGTAGCCCCAGGTAGGTCTTCTACCTTACGCCCTTGGTGTAGAACAATGGCGTCGTACCTACTTAAAACTCTTATACATATGTATGTATGATATGACCAATGAATAAGAATCATAAATTAAATAAATAAAATACAACTTTTGCATGGGTTTTTCTATTTTTATAGTTACTTACATATCCATATGTATATAAGAAAAGTGGTATATTATACGGACATCCGGTCGAGGCTTTAAGTAGCCCCAACTAGGTCTCCACTTAAGAACAATAGCAATGTACTCACTAAAAGCTTTTATACATGTGAATGTATACTTAGCTAGTGAATGAGAACCTTTTTTTCTATTAAAAAGACATGCATTCATACTTTATTTATTTGGTTGAGTTGATTAGTCATGTGATTTAAGGTTCTTTCCTTATACTTTTGTATAAGAATTTAGATAAAGATTTAAATTAATATGCCAAAATCATTCAATAAAATGAAACATTAATTCCAAATACATTTATTCACATTCATCATTTGTGTGCTAAAAAAATAAATTGCATTTACATTTATGCTTAAGATTTAATCATATGATGATATACATGAATAAAATCTTTAGGTTAACCTTATTGAATAAATATGTGTTATGTGATGGTAATTCATTATAATTAATCTTAAGATACCTTTCTTATTGAATAAGGTTATTTAGAGTGTACCTAAACTTAATGTTGATTAAAACATGTAATAAGCCATTCACTAAAGAGAATCAAGCTAATTAATTTGCTTTAGAAGTGACATAAAGTAGGGATAAAAGAGAGGTCCCCTCTCTTTCTTCTCTTTATAACACTTAGTTGTTAAGTGTATGCCATATGAAACAAAACAAAGTACTAAGTTAGGATATACCACACAAGCCTTAATGCACATACATTAGATTAAGTAAAAATCTTCAAATTAATTGAATCACTTAAAGAGAAATTAACCCTCCTTTATAAATTAAATCTTTCACACTTAGCAAAATTACAACTCTAAAGCCTAGTTAGGATATACCACACAAGACTTAATGCACACACATTAGATTAAGTCACTATTTCTAGCTTTATGTTAGGGCGATGCATGGTTTGATGTATATTTGTTTTGTGATGTACTGTTGTAGACTGAATGTTAGGGTGTATGTGCATAGTCTGGATGTTAGGTCGATATTAGCCTAATCATATTTTTTACTGGGGGTTGTGCTTAAAGGGCCACTGTAATAAAAATATAAATATTTTTTGCTGTGTAGGTTGCTTATATCTCTAAGCATAACCCAAATTAGGACAGACAGGCTTGGTTACCCATATGCGGGGAGGTAAGTTCAAATTATTCATATAATTGTTTAGGTTGTATGTGTGTTTAGCTAACATTTTTTTTGCAGGTATAGCTAGATTTACCTTCCTTTTTAATGTAATTTTGTATTAGGATTAGGATAAGTGTTATGGGGGTTTAGGATGAGCATTGGTTACAAGGTCGAGTCTTATGTACCATGTGAAACCTTTGGAGCAAGCACATTTAAATCAAGTCAATGAAGAATGAAGAATGAAGGATGAAGACCCCCATAACATTCATCATTTATAATTATAATTATTCTATTGTAATCTGGGTTGTATAAGGGTAGAGCTCCTTAACCTACATTTTCTTTCATGTTGTACGGCGATACCCGGCCGCATTGGCCTATTATTCTTTTATGATAGATTTATAAAATTATTTGATATTTTGTTTAGCTTGTGCATTAGAAAAAATAAGTCTTTTCATAGTTTATTTATGATTGGTGATTATTGTATAACCTGGATGTAATTAGGCTCCTAGGATAAAAAATTAATTTTTTTACCCAAACTAACAACTCAAAATTATATTTCCTAAAACAACTCATAACCTCACATAAAAGCATAGGCATTAAATCAAGATAATAAAATATTTAGCAACCTCTTAGCTGGATGATTGCATGTTTAATATCATGCATATCATGTTATTTCACTCTTGCTAAGAGAGGGCTTCCATCTTTTCCAGATAGTAAGGGCTTAACCTTTGAGAGCCTATGATGGAAGAACACCTCTTTCTCTTTTGATTTAGCCCATAATCAATTTCATCATGCATTTAGGCATATAAAATCCTATAACCTGTGTCATAATAAAGAGTCCAAAATCAAATAAAATATGATGAGATTTGTATTAGATTAAGCCATTTTTCATACCACTCATGCTCTAGTCTCTTAGGAAGTGGGTTTAAGGACTTAGTTTCTTTTTTTAAATAATAACAACCTAACCATCTTGCAAAGTATAAGACTTGCATACATGGATTTAAAGAGTAGGAGGAGTTAGCTGGCTGCCACTCCAGGCGATAATAAATCCAGTAGTCGGGTGATTTACTCTCTCTTGCGAAGGTAAACAATATACCCATTTTTTGCCTTAGATTTAGGTTGTGCTTTGTCCCTCACCAAAGCTCCCTAGATTTAGGATTTGAGGTCATTGTTTTCCTTTAAATAATCCTCTGTGTTGTTAAGCATCAATTTTAAAACTCAACATATAAATTTTTTCAAAATATAAAGCCCAACCATAGCCCTACTAGGCTTCCAAGTATCATGAACATTTCTTACTTATCTCCTTTGGCTTCAATAATAACTCTCTCATTTTGATCCATCACACTTGATTTTCTAAAATACAACCAATTTGTTGATAGTCCTATCTTTGAATTCTTCAAAGATAATAATCGCCTACTTTAATCGAGAGTATTCTTCATGTGATTAACTATGGAGGCTTGTCCCCCAGAACTTTAGAATTAGGGAAATAAACTACTTTATTCATCCATGTAAAGTAGGAAAAAAATCTCTAGTATATTCGAAGACCCATCATGCCTCAGAAGTCCTTACTAGGAGATTAGGTCCATTGTGGGGTAGTGACTTCTATCTTTCGAGATAGAATACTATTCCTTGATGTCGTACCCGATCACCTCAATAAGTACTTCTCAGATCTGCATGGTGTCCTCTCATATACACATACTCATAAACAACCAAAAAAAATAAAGACCACAGATTTTTCTATAAGCTCACCTCCTTTGACCCATGGCTGACCCAATTAGCTTTGGGTCAGGTTAGCCAGTGGGATAGAGGTCTAAATCAAGCTTTGGGTGGTTGCCAAGGGTAAAGGGGGAGGTGAGACCATCCAAACTGAGATTTTTGTCCTATTTTGAGGGGTTAACCCAATGGGTTTTAGGCTAATTCAAGTTTAAAATGGGTTGGGTTTGATTTGGGCTGACCCATGGTGACCTAATAATGGGTCATGCCAAGTTTGGTTGGGTTTGGAGTTGATTTAGTTGAGTTTGGCTCAATTTGATTCATGTAGGTCAAATTGGGTTCAATTGGGCTAGGTTGAGCAATTGGTCAAATTGGGTCAAACCAAGGGTTGAGCCATGTTCAAATTATGATTTGGGATGTTCACGTTCAATTTATTTAATTTGGTTTAAAGTGGATTTGAATTTGGCTCATATGGTAAGTTGACCAATTTGGTCAATTTGGCCAAATTGGCTTGAGTTAGGAGTTGGTTTAGGTTCAACTGATGATTTGGAGATGATTGTAGATGTTGATTTCAATTAATTTAGATTTAAGAATGATTTAGAATAATTTAACCCTTTAGGTCAATTTGGGCTAAATAGGTCAATTGGGTTAACTTGGTCAAATTGGGTTCAATCAAGAGTTTGATCATGTTCAATAATCAATTCATGATTATTTGAAAGCATTGGTTTCAATCAATTTGGATTAGATTGATATTTAAGTCATCAAATTGGGTCAACTTGGGTCAAAGGGTCCAATTGGACTTGGCTTGGCTTGATTGATGGTTAAATCATATTCAAGGATCAATTTATGATTGGTAGGAATCATTGGTTTCAATTGATTTGAATTGGAATGGGATTTGGTTTATTTTTGTTCATATAGGCTAATTGGGTCAACTTGGGTGGTCAAGTGATTAAATTAGCTTGGTTTGACCCAATAGATTATAATTGGACAATCAAGGGTGATCAATAATCATTGTAGAAGGTATTGAATGGGTTGGTTCAATCCAATTTGGGTTGGATTAGCATTTGGATCAAATAAGTCCTTTAGGTCACTTTGGGTCAAGTGAGCCAAATGGTCAATTTGAGTTGGATTGGGTTGAATTGGATGGAATTGAGTTTGATAATTTATTTAGGACTGATTAGTGGCTTTGATTGCAATTGATTTAGATTTAATTAGATTTTAACTCATATAGACCCTTTAGGTCAAAATGTGCTAAGTTGAGTTGATTGAATTGATTTGGTTGGTTTGATTTGATTGTAGGTTTTGGAGGAGTTTGATATAATGTATTGAATGGTTGGAATGCTTTGGTGAAAATCAATTAGGTTTGGTTTAATTGAAGGAGCTTTGGGTTGAGTCCATAGGATTGGATTATGGGATTAAGATGGGTTTGGGTTCAAATCATTTTGTCTTGGAGCTTGGATATTAAATGAGATCTAATTGGGTTTGATTATATTGGTTTGAAGTTGGATTTGCATGAGTGGATAGGCATAGCTCATGGGTTAGGTCATAGGATAGGTAGGTTCCCTTGGTCCTAAGGCATAGCCTAAATTTATGGTACACCTTCCTAAGTCTCTAGGTTTAGGTTTATCATTCACCTAATCACTAGAAGTATCTTATGACTAAGGAGATTCTAGTGTCTAGAAGACTCCTAAGTCTAAGATAAGAGGATGAATCCTCACTCCAAAAGTGAGGTCAACAACTACCAAAAACTATCCTATCATGTTAAATTCTAACTGGCTTGAATGCTTTCTTGATGGCTCTTCAACACTTCCACCCAAAAACACATTTGATACTAATGGATAACCCATACCCAATCCAAACAATAATATATGGTAGCCAATATATCCTAATTTAATAGTTGGTTTTCATGCCACTATTTTCACTACTATTCTTTCATATATTCTAAATATAAAAAGCACATTAGCCATTTGGAACACTCTAGCTAAGCGCTTACAATGCACTAACAGATCTAGAGTAAAAAAACTCAAGAATAAGCTCAATCACATTTTATAAGAAACAACAACATGACTCAATACTTATCACAAATCAAGTCATTATTAGACCAAATTATATCAACTAAATCAAAGGTGGACATTGAGGATATCATACTATATACATTGAATGGTCTCCCACCAATAAACCACCACACTTGATACCATCACCTATGGTCAAGTGTTAAACATCAACATTGGTGGAACACAATGTCCCAAGAATTTGATGCTTTATAAAAGCAATGCACATGGAAACTAGTTCCTTCTCCTGATAATTATACAATCCTTGACTGTGGATGGACATTTAAAATAAAACTTAATCTAGATGGAATAATGGTCTGTCATAAGGCAAGGTTAGTGGCACAAGGATTTCAACAAGTGTATGGTATCGATTACAACCAAACTTTTAGCTCGACAACTAAACTCATTATCATCAAAATTCTTTTAACAGCTAGTCGGGAGGTTTTCCAATTGGACATCTCTAATGCTTTCCTCCATGGAAAATGAGAGGACATAGTATACATGACCAAACCATAAGGCTTTGAGGATAGTCACCACCCATATCATGTATGTCTACTACAAAAGGACATATGATCTCAAACAAGCACCAAGATAATGGTACTCCACCTTCTCTGGCTATCTTAAACAGTTAGGCTTTACTTTAAGCACAATCGATATATCCCTCCTTATATATCGCTCATCCACCACTTTATCCTTCCTACTCATATATACAGACAACATGTTTATAACAAGTAATGACATCGTGTTAATTTCTACTATTATTTACAACATGCATCAACATTTAATACAAGAACCTAGGATTCATATCTACCATTTTGGAAATTTATATTTTAAAAATCTCCAACATCTACTTTCTACATCAAACAACATACATCACTAAACTACTTAACCAAAATGGACTTCATCAGCATAAACCTACTACATTTCCACCATTATCAAGTAACTCAAGAACCTCTCCATCACAATCCCTTCATAACATTCACCAGGATCATCAATTATTGGGAGTTTTTAGTACTTATCTAGGCCTGATGTTATGTACACTGTCAATCATATATGTTAGCACATGCATAATCCCAACACCACTCACTTTCAACTAATCAAACGTTTACTTCAATACCTCAAAGGAACCATGTCACGTGAACTAATGCTTACTTATGACAACCTCACTCTTACTTCATATTCTGATTCAGACTGGATGGAGATCCTAAAACTCACCATTCCACTATTTGCTTTTACAACTACGCTCAGCAAAATTCTCATATCATTGAAAGCTCAAAAAATAGAAAATGGTATCATGGTCTTCAACATAAGCAGAATATAGAGCTCTTGCTACTGCAACTTCTGACATTATATGTCTAAGGCGACTTCTTCATGACTTTGGAATTTCCATTCCACGACCAACCACTCTTTACTGTGATGACACATTAGTAATAATCATTGCTGCCACTTATCTTATTTTTCATGCTTGGACCAAGCATGTCGAAGTTGACTTTCACTTCATACAGATCATATCTCCTCTAAAGAGATAAAACTTCATCGCATAGCTACTTAACATTAGATCGCAAGCATTTTTCTTTCCTCGCTACTCCATCACAAGTCACCATTCAACCACATAATTGTGAGCTTGAGGAGGCTAACAACCCACTAAACATTGCCAACAAATCACATTGAGTAATCAGTAGGACTCCTCAAGCAGTTCTATACAAACAATCACCTATATATATATATATATATATATATAGTGTTAATTTTATCACGATGTATTCAATGAACGCTATAATTTTCCTTTCTCTTATTTCTGTTTTTTCACTCCCGAGAGCTCTTACATAAATATTAAGTAGTCCCATCAAGCTCATGAACATGAACTTTTGTAGTTTTTCTTGCAAGCCCCTCTGTGAACATTGAGTAGGAAATTTCTCCATCATGATCCCTAATCGTTCTCGTGTGAACACTAATTATAAGAATTATTCTACATGCTTATTTAAAGTGAATCACCGAAAATATATAAATTTCTATATTGTCTCTTTTAATGTCTTAAAAACTTAATCTAAATTTGCTTTATATATATATATATATATATATATATATATATATATATATATATATATATATATATATATATATATATATATATATATATATATATATATATATATATATATTATTTTATACATTCATTATTTCTATTATTGTATGTTTGTCAAATGGTTTGCCACTTTGATTATGTAAGTTTCTTATTGTTGTGTGCAAGAAGATTCAAGTCGGAAGAGTATGAGAATTTGATGTTTTAGCATTGCACGAAAGTTTCGCACGCATAGTAGAAGAGTTTGAGAGACATCAAGATTTTTAAGTGGAAAACCCAAAAAGAGAAAAACTACGGGGCCTAGCCCACTTAGAAATAATTTTACTATAACAGTATTCGTTATAATTATTATCATGTCTCCAAAGTTAAAGAAAAATAGCTTACAAGAGCAGGTTTTATGAGAAGCTTCATTGGATCAACGAAGAAGGCATCGCTTAATGGTCGGCGATCCGATAATGATCGGCGATAATTCGGATGGGGCGATGGTATGAGTGGTGATAAGCGGTGGTGCGATGGTGGCCGGCGGTGATCTAACGCGGTTGTCGAGGCGATGGTGGCGGTGGTGGAAGCGGTGGTGTGATGATCCGGATGGCTGATGGTAGCTGGCGGCGACGATGGTAGCGGCGGCGGGCAGCGATGATTGGTGGCAGCAATTATGCTTTGAGATTCTTCAAGTAGGAGAGCTCTCTCTCCTCTTTAGCTTAGGTCTATTTTTATTTGGTTGTAACCTGAGTAAGCATCTTAAAAATTAAGCATTTTGTGTCTAGATATAGCATCAACCAATTGGTCAATTGGGGGAGGGAAAAACTACCTTTCAGGCAAGCTTTATTGAGATAAGTATAATCAACACACTTTCTCTAAGTTTGATTTGCTTTCTTAGGTATGACAACATTTGTTAACCATGTAAGGTAATGTACTTCTCGTACGAATATTACTTCTAAGAGCTTGTTAACTTATTGTTCAAAAGCTTGGAGGTAGACTGGTGCAAAACTTCGCTTCTTTTGGATGATTGGTTTGAATGTTGGGTCAATCTTGAGGGAGTGCATGATTACATTAGGGTCAACCCTAGGAATATCTGTCAGACTCCAATCGAAGATGTCTTAATTCTTGCGCAAGAAGTCTATGTATTTTTTCCTATATTGGTCTAAGAGTAAAGATCTGACTTGCATCATTCATAGAGATTGGTCATCTGATAATGAAATAGGGAGCAAGTTTTCTACCGGCAAAGCCCTCTATGGTACTTCTTCATCTCAAAAGTTAAAATGTTTGATGCTGGAGGTCATCCAAGGGCATGGTTGAGACTGTCTGAGATAGCATGATTATGCTACTTGTTGATTTCTTCAGGCCACTCTAACTCCAACTGGGGTTGGAAATTTTATCTTAAGAAAAAGCACTAAGTAACAACACCAAAATTTGATTGGAGGGGCCTTCTGAAGATGGCATTGTATGTCGAATCTGACTTGACCACTATGAGTTGAATTGAATGAGTCACTTATCGAGGAAATTCTCTGAGGACAACAAGAAGGGTGATTGCTCCTTCTACTCACATAAGATGATTATCAAACCCATATAATGGTCATGCAGCAGATTGGAGCTTTTTCCTAACCAAGCCCATGCTAAGAAAGGCAAAGTAAAACAAAATATCAACAGAACTCCCATTATCAATTAAAATTTTTTTAATATTATAACATGGGTCATTGATCCCCACACCAATGACAAATGGATCTTGATGCGGAACTTAGAATTTTTCTAAGTTTGAAGCATTAAAAGTGATGGAATGATCAGTACAAGATTTTTTTTTAACTCTGGCTCTTCGGAGATGGAGATGAAGACTTGATTAGATAGCAGTGGTCATCCTATGATTGTTTCAATTTCTCTAACTATTTGACGACTATTTTATTGTTTCTGTGATGATTATCCCTATTGCACCTACTTGGAGTTATGTTTCCTTGAGTTGATTGATTTTGCACAAATCGACCTATATATCCTTGCCAAATGAGCCTCTCGATCTCTTTTTTGAGTTGTTTACACACCTCTGTAGTAAGTCCACAACTTCGATAGAAGTGACAATATTGCTCCTGATTTTTTGAATTTGATTTTAGTGGATGTGGCCACTTGATGGTCTCTTCATCTCGAATGTTCATTAAGACGTTAGCACAAGATGTGTTCAATTGTGTGTATTCTTTTCTGATCATGGTTCATGTCATTGGTGTGTTGGCCGTAGAGGGAGAATATGACTGCCTTATTACTTCTTTTGATGAGATTGTTGATTGGTGTTCTCAAGGGCACTCTTATATTTTCCTGTGGATTATTCAAACTATTTTTATGAGCATTAAAAGCCTCATCAGTAGAAATTTGTACTTTCGCACGATAAACCATGTCGGCATACGAGCGGACCGTATCACACATTAGTGACGAGTTGAAAGGTCCAGGACGGAGCCCTCCAAAGAAAACTCCTCTTAGTAATTCAGGGTCCACCCCTGATATTTGGCGAGCTTCTAAGGAGAATCTCTGGAAGTACTATCTAAGTGATTCACCTTCATTTTGACGAATGCCTGAGATATGAGAGGAATCTTTAATAATCCCTTAGTTCGCAATAAATTATTCTATAAAAATCTTGGCGAGTTCGTCAAAGGTATGCATAGATCCCCTTAGAAGGGGGTAGAACTAAGTGCGAGCCTGATTGAAAATACCTGACAAAGTAGTGTGTCAGGAGCTCCTTGGTTGTGCATGATGGTTCTGTAATGGTTGATGAGTTCATATGGGTCGGTTGCCCCATCATAGGACTTGATGCTTGGAAGCTTGAAACCTACTGTAATTGGATGTTGAAGAATTGCTTCAGCTAAAGGTGAAGACTCCTAATAGCCCCACGGGCTGCGCTCCCCTCTGACAGTGCTCAGCGGGCTCCTGCACCTGCTTGTGCAATACCCGCCCGCTGCGCGGCGCTCGGCCTGATCCTCGGCCCCGCTCTTGTAGCCCGTTGCCGCAGATGCCACATCCCCGTCGCGGCGGCATTCGACCCATTTGTGCATGCGGATCGGTACGCCGCGTGCTGCACATGGCGACGCAGCCCTCATGGCGTCCATCTGCTTTCCTATGAGCTTGTGGCCTCATGCACCTATGTGACTAGCCTCTTACTCCCGCTCACGTGATCGTGGCGTTGGGCACCCATGAAAATTTATTCTCTCAAACTCTATTTGACACAAAAGTTAATGAACCCGCAAATTTTATTAACATTAAAAAAGTTTTTCGCTTCACAATTTTTGTAAAATTATAATCAATTATTAAAAAATTATTCATTAACTCGACATGTATTTTTGGATGATAGAGATGATATCACCCAAAAATAGGAGGGCAACTCATATTATCATTGGAAAATCTTCTAGTTGATGTGCGAATCTTGATGTACATGAATATTACTTAGAATCATAATCTTAATCTTTCAAACTCTCTTTTGATTATGAAAGAGCTGTTATCAAATACCTTGATTAGATTGAGAGCAATCTGATTCTAAGTCCAGACTAGCCCAAACCAAGCACTTAAAATATAATTGAAAACTTTGAGATATCAATCAAATCCTAAATATCTTATAAATATGGACTATTTATAGTCAAATCGAGCACCTTGACGAGACGGATCTAACTAGCCTAAGATTTCTTAATTTTGACTTTATTTGAGCATCCAAATAGTTAAAATACATATGATGATTGAAGGAATCATTTTGAGCCATCTAATAGAATGGTTTGGATTTTTCCTGTATTTATAAAAATGACACTCTCATAATTTATAAATTGCCCCTCATTTTTCATATGAGGGGACCCAAGCTAAAGATGTGAGAGAGCTCTTATACTTGAAGAATCTCAAAGCATAATCGGGCTACCGCCCGACCATCACCGGATTATCGCCGACCACCGCCACCGGCTACCACCACTGCCGCCGCCACCATTGCCACCGTCAATCACCATCACTGACCACTGCCGACCCGCCATTGGTCACCATGCTGACAACACGGATCACGCCGGTCGCCGCCGTCACCACCACCACCTGAAGCGAAGTCTTCTTTGTTGATCCAGTGAAGCTTCTCATAAAACCTATTCTTGTAAGTTATTCTTCTCAAACTTTGGAGACAATAATAATTGTAATTAATATTGATATAGTGAAATTATTTCTAAGTGGTTTAGGCCCTGTGGTTTTTCTTTGTAAAATCATATCTGTAACTCTTCTTATGTGTGTGTGGAACTTTTGTACAATGCTAAGACATCAAATTCTCCTATTCTACTGAACCGAATCTTCTTGCTCACAACACTTATAAACCTATATTCAACAATGGAACTTGAATCAATTATAATGGAGAAAATTGAGGGGTATCTTCATTTGTCAGAAAACATTTGAGAAATAAAACTTTCATCTGTTCATCCACTAATTAATTCTAATTTTATTAGATTATAACTTTAAAAGTTAGATCCACTTTGATAAAATTAAAATTATGTAAGAAATATATAGAAGTAATTTTGTATTTTTTTTTAATTAGGGTGTAAATGAGATGAATATAATGAATTAGCTGGAATTTTATTTGCTTGGTTTATTAACTATTGAGTGGAATATATGTGTCGTAGTTAAATTCTCTTTATGTGTTGAAATTTTTCCTTGCAAATACCTTTTTTGATAGTTATTATAATATATGAAAGCTAATATATGAAAGCTAATATTGCTCATAAAGTTTCAAGTCAATCATACATATGAATCAAATCAAATTCAAATATAACAAAAATATGAGTTTAGAATAAGAAGCCTAAAAATAAGAGGAGTAAACACACCTAATTGCAAGAAAGCAAAAGGGGGAGCACGGGCAGAACTAACCTCTATTTTTAGGAGGGGCAAATTTATAATTTAAGACAAAAGTAAAGGGCAAAAAAAATTTTTAGGGGTAGGGGGCAAATAATTAATTTGATACTTTATATAAGAGAAATTATAAAATTCAGGGTGGGTAATTACCTCCCCTCCCCCTCAATTGTACCTTAGTCCACCCCTAAAAGGGAGCAGGCAACTAAGAGTGATCGTGTGGGCTAGGGTTTGTGGGAGAGGAGAGGGTGGCATCCGATTTTTGTTAATAGGTCTAGCTATAGCAGCGATTTAAATCATTGTTGTAACTCAGTATACACCATAGTTTTTAAGCAACCGCTAAAAAATGCTATGTTAAAGGCTCAATTTTAGAAGTGTAGTTAACTTGAGGAAAAAATGATCAAGATGTTATATAATATCATGTAAAATAATCAAAATAAAATCACTAATAAATCAAAGATAAGTTATATAGTCATATGATCAACAAATCCTTATTTTTAAACGATCATTTTAAGTTCTAAATGATACCGAAATGATACCTGCGCATAGGTGGCTTACAGAGTTGAATGTGCCGTAAGTCTCCACGGCCACCCCACTTCTTCTTAAACTCAATATTTCCTCAAGCCTTCAACCAATTAATCATGTACGTTTTCAGCTCTCTTCCATTGATAAAAGAATAAAAAGGACTTGTATAAGTTATTAAAGTCGCTCTTGATTGAGCTCTTGGTGGAAGACAGAAAGATCGACGTCAAGAAATACTTTTGTATCAAACAGCATGCAAAACGTCGCAGTCTTTTTGTTAAGAGATAATTAAGGAGAAATCATTCTATGTACTTTTCTTTCTTAAGTAAAGGAAATCACATTATCAATGGTAATTATCTTAATTAAGTGCTTGGTTGGTTGAAGTTTGCTATTTAAGGATGAGCTCTAATGCTACTCATAACAATAAAATATTCATTGTTTCAATACTTTTTTGAATGATTTATCTGCACAGGAGGAGCGTGATGTTTGAGGAGATGTTGTGTGAATATTATATATTTTTACATGTAACAAAAGTAAATATTAAAAATATGTTGGCCTGAAACCACTTTGCTTTTAAGATAATGAGTTAGTATGATCAAAGAATGAAACTTATAATTTAGACTATTACTTTTAATGGCTATAAAATTAATTTAATTTCTGTGCTTAAATCTATGTGCTAAGTTGAATATAAGAGGAGAGGAGAAAGTAAACTGCAAATTTAACAATAGTAAGGCATTACATAAAGATGATGTTTAAGATATATTAACTAGTAGAATGTGTTGAATATTTTCAATAAGAAGGGTGCCTATTAATGACATGATCTTGAGCTGACTAAATCTGATTAAATTTTAGCTAAAAAACATTCAATGCAATCTCAAGTTGATAGAGTTGGGGTAGTTATAGCTTAGATCAATGTGAACTAAATAATTGGGATATGAAATGACTTGTTAACTTTAATTTGAGCTTAGTTCAAGTAAAAAAATATTTAATTTTAATCTATTTTTGATACTATTATGCACAAGGATGGAATTAATATCTCTTCTCGGGATAGACAAATTTATGATTTAAATAAATAATTTAAAAATATAAAATGAATAACAATAATTCAAAAGAGAGCTTGTATTTTATTATCATCAATAAATTGAATAATAATTATAAGTTTTTAAACAATATTGTATTAATTGATAATATTACATAATAGTTTCTTTAGGAATCAAGTCAAATACATCTTTCTCAATGTAAAGAACAAGACGTTCATGATGCTAGCCATTACTCATTCAAATTCACAATTGATATTTGACTATCTTCATTATAGAGATTGTTCATTTTACTCTAAGATAATAAGCCTATAAATAATAAGCAAATGTAAACAAATGTGAATAACAATAAAACAATGTGGGCACATTACCAATCATTTTTAAATATAAAGACATCTTTAACCATTCTTTTTAAAACAAAGTTATACTTTCGATCATTTTTTTATAACAAAGATAAATCATTTATAATTTTTAAAAATAAAGGTACACCCTTCAACCATTTTTTTAAAATAAAGGAGTACTTTCAACCATTTTCAAAATAAAGATTAACAGTCAATTTTTTTTTTTAAAAAAAGTAGACACATTCAGCCCCTTTTTATTAAATAAAGGCACACCCTTGATATTTTTTAAATAAATAAGGACTTATCTTAACTAATTGTGAAGAGGTTTTCTATCGAGGAATATTTTTGAATGCTCCAATTCTTTGAGATTACCTAAAGCAAAATCATAGAATCACTAATGAAATATTTTTATATAAATGCTTGAATATAGATTGCTTAAGGAAATAGCTAAGATAAGCATTGAGATATATATACAAGGCTTTCTAAAGAAAGAATGTTTATAATGAGATTTTAGTAGAAAGTTTTATATTGAACAATGAACAAGCCAATGAATCTACTTTGATTGAGATATTTCTTCTACTTCAGCCACAGAGTATGCATATAGTAAAATGTGTTATCCAATTACTTAGATTCATTTGAAATTAAGAATATAAAAAAGGTTGATAAATTGGATAAAAGAAATTATTAAATTAATGTAACATTTAAATGATGTTCTTGACTCATTCTAAGATAAAATTCAATATTATGCCAATCTTATAAACAGGTATTTAGATCATCAAATTGCACACACTAATTACATTCCACGGCATCACCTAGTTGATTTTCAAACAAAATAACAACGAGAAATTTGATCAGCCAAAAAAAAAACAAGCAATCCAAAGGAAATGCTTGTATGTTGTACGCAAAACTAGGAGCATATCTCACCACGAAAGGATTAACTGCCTCTTGCACTCAACACATAAAATAATATTTGTTGCGTACTAGAGAATTTTATTCCGGTAGATGCAAGATCTTCGTCGTAGCAAAATTATCAACACGGGGGATATGAACACAGGGGTTATCGTGGAAAACCCGTTAAGGAAAACCACGGGCCTTGCGGTTAGAACTTTCACTATGTGTTCAAAGATCCTCTGCTCGTTAGTTGAGGAAGAAGGTTCTGAAACAATATTAGTGTAGAAAACACATCGGTCAACTAAACCTGGGAGAAGTTTCCCAAAAGCGAACCGATCTTACGGGAGCAACCTCTTGATCTTGGGGGAGAAAGGAGCGGCAACTGGTCTTTTCTAGTCCCAGGCGATCTCTCTAAGGCGAGCTCGATCTTGACACTTCTTGGTGGCTGGTGGTGAAAGATGCGTCGGTCGGTCAGTGGTTCTGATTTCCCCCTCAAATCGATTTGGTCCCAAGAATGAGGCTCTATTTATAGATTTTGGGAGTGGCCTTGTAAATTCGTGGAAAACTCCAACCACTCATGGACGGCAAGCGATCCCCGATCAGCGGTGTATTTTGATGATCCGGTGCCTTAATGATGAATTGGGTGATCTTGGATTGGATTCGTTGACGAGCCGGCTCGATCCGACTATAAATATGTTATTTTTTGGTGACCATTTGGCGGATCGGGATCCGTTTTCATCTCGAGCTTGATCCGATGAGTCCGGATCGAGCTTTTGATGTTGCTATGTTCGTCTCATCGAGGCCGGAATTTAAGTGAAATCGGTGATTAGATGAAGCATTTAAAAATCTTGAGATTCGTTTGAATTAATTTTAGAGGATATCAATATTGATAAATTTAGGTTTGTCGATTTGGCAAAAATAAAGAAGAAACAAGATACTCTATTACCTTGTAAATTAATGTTGCAACCACAACTATTCTTCTGGCCCTAGCTTATGAAGGCAGCTTGCTCGATGTTGGCTTGGAGAGAATGGGAGAGATCGAGAGAACAAAAGCAAAGATTGGGGAGACTTTTGTGCATGCGAAATGGTAGGATTGTAGGAGGCGGCAAAAAATTTTGCAGTTGGAGGGGAGACTCATTTTCCCCACTCCTATGAGAAAATTTACAAAATCCAGGGTGGGCAATTATATGTGGCTGCCCCTGATTATACAAATTCTTAATCTAATAATCATACAGCTACACATATAAAAAAAAGTTTTAAATTGGTATATATATATAAAATTATAATTAGAGCATATATATATATATATATGTGTGTGTGTGTGTAAAAGTATTCACATGTGCAAGTACATCTATTTCAATCAAATCATGAATTGGTGATTTGGTCAAAGATTGACTAAATTCATTTTCTTTCAAATTAGTTGCTCTTTAGTGGCTCACTGACTTTCACCAAAAAAAAAAATTACTTTCTAAGTATTTTTTTATTATCATGTGCAATTCACAACTCTTCTCATAACCTAATGTCCTAATACTAGGAGGAGGAATATACTTCTCTAACATAATGTAACATAGTTTCATAGGTGTTAAGCCAATTTATCCGCTTTCTTCATGATTCCTCTACTTGATCCTCTACTTTTCGCTATCATTCAACTACTTTTACACTTACCTTTCATTAAGCCCTAGAATTGGTGTTCTATATGTTAATCATTCGATCCAAATCTTTGCCTAGTGATCACATCCTTTTATCTAGCTCTTGCAAAGCTCCCTACCCTGTTTAGTCCATTTCTTACATCCATACTTGCATCTATCCATACTATAAAGATATTGGCCCTAGTTAATCCAGTTGTCTGCATTATGCTCTCTTCATTGGATATTTTTATTTTTTCCTATAATATATTTATGTCAACATTCCTCTATTGATTTTTCAAGATTCTTGTTTGAGCTCTTCATTTCTGCCAAATCCTCTTTCCATATTCTTTTGTTCTTCTTTTAATATGCCTCTAGGGATTCTCAATTCTTATTCATTTTTTATTGATAAACGTTCAATTGATGATGTGGTTCATGGCTATCTTGGGATCTCTTTAATCAATAATTGTACTCTCTTAGCATATTTTCCTTCAAATCAATGAATCATTATGTCATATGTAGTCCAAAGTAAGCTCGCAATCTTGAATCGTGATGTTTTACTTTCAAATTACTAGATCTATTGAAATTTTTTGTGGTGGGAAAGATTTTACTTGATAGGCTACACTTACACGTGTTAGGTCCTCCTTATAAATTATGAAGATTTAGATATTTATCAATCTTATTATTTGATCCTAAGCATGTGCTCTTATATTTTTTTTTTACAATTTGAAGATTATACTACTCTCTTCCTTAAAACAACAGGTTAAATGAAAGTTTATTAATGAGGTTACTATGTCATTTTCATAGCTTTGAATGTTAAAACAAATCACATATCATTCTTTTTTAGAAAGGACTTCCTCATTTAAGAGTTTACCGATTCAATGAACTTTTTATATTTCTTATAGTGATTTATTTTTAGTAATCTTTTGATTATAGATTCATGACTTGTAGCGTACATCTAAAGGCCTTTGATACCTTTGATAGCTAGATTTCTTATGAAAATCGATGTTACTTAGAGCTTCTTAAATAAAATTTAGATTAGTACTACATAAAAAAATTTCTTTAAAAAAAATAATCCTTGTGAAGAACTTGAGACTTTTACTCCTGCTATCATTTGCTTGGCCAAATTATTCAATTCTCTAGAACCTATGCTAAGGAGAGTTCCCAACATCATTTGGCATAATTGGTTCTTCCTAACCTCGGAACCAAGTCGGGTTTTGACTAAGCCCCATCGATGGAACTAATAATCTGACAACATGAATATTGTAGACTATATATATTACTCGAAATAAATGTCATTCCCAAGTTGTATCAATATAGAGGTTTGCTTGTTGTGTTCCCCTCAAATTTCTAATTATTCAACTAATCCTTCTTCTATCATTTTGATTATTTCCATTTTATGATATATATGAATGAAAAATAAAGTTTGGTTAAATATGCCTTCTCTACCCTCTTCTTTTTGCTTGCAATATTTAGCCTTTCTTTATAATTTCATTTTGATTAATGATAATTATTTTAGTTTATAAAAAGGCATTAATTGAACCCAGTTGTTCACATGCATGAATCAATATGTTAAGATTGTGAAATAATTATTGAGCCAAATCAATGCTTAATCAACAGACTAATCATGAAATATTTGGTTGTTGTTCAACTTAGCTGGTTCTTTTTAACTAGGGTTCCATATTAGTTACCTTAGTCATGTCGAGTTACGACTAATTCATTTTTTAACTTGATCTTAGATTCAAAATTAGTTTAAAGTCATTCAAATCATATCAAGTGTAGCTATGAACTAACTCACTCTAATATCATTTCAAGTTAGATATGACATATTAAAATTGTTTCAAGTTCCATCCGAATCAAAATTCATTCAATTTTAAATAGTTTTTAATATATATATATATATATATATATATATATATATATTGCATGAAAAAGTGCATTTAGTAATATTTTTATTGTGATATTTAATATTTAGTTATTATTATGTAAATGTTAAAATTTTGTAGTAAAACATATAAATATATAAGAACTGGGTGGTATTTATGTAAACGCCCTATCTTTTATTTACATATTTACTAAATCACTATTAATCTTATGCCTATTTTTAATTAATAAAATATGAAATATATAAATTTTTTTTATAGCTTTATACTTAGATCCGAATGTCAGATTCAATTCATCTTCTACGCCGTGGACCATTCCTCCCCCCTACGTTGGAATATCACATAGTTCCCTAATGGAGTAATGGCTGTTTTCTTCACTCGGCCTTACAGGACAAATGTAGGGACTACGGACCAATATAATATCACCGACTGATGCTTAAATGGGCGTTGATGTTACTTCTCATGCGAAGAGGGGATGTAAACTTCTCATACCAGCGTTAGTCCGTGCAAATTATTGAGATAGCGATCTTGCATTTTCCTAACATGTTATTTTTTTTCAATATAATGTGATGGGATTTATTTTGTTTATTATATCTTCAGTAATTTTATTTTTCTTTTTCTAAATAGATATCTTCAGCAAATTTCTTTTGTTGCTAGGGTTTAGTTTAGCATTAGCACTTTTAATATTCGCGTGTGAAAATAATGAATATTGAGGCGCCTAAAAGAGATCTTGTCAATGTCATATTTTGAAGTAATGCTCAAATGAGAAACAATTATGTTGAGTTATTTGGTAGGCTAAATTTTTAAAATAGGCCTGATTAATAATTTAATTAGCTAATTAGGCAGTTTAAAAAAAATTTAAAAATAGGCCTAGTCGCCCAGTTAGCGGGCGACTAGTCCTCGATTTTTTTTAAAAAAAAAATTTAAATTACTAGTTCTCATTTTTGTGACCATCATGCTGCGGGTCTTGATTTTTTTAGTGCTTAGTATCGTTGGAAGATAATGAAAAATTCTACAACTTTCATGTTGATAACTTTCATTGAATCTTGTCGGTGTAGCGGTTTTCTGAATGTGTGAATTACGAAGTTCTGAAAAGTTGGATTTTAGCTGCTATCATCGGAAATAATGAAAATTTATAACTTTTAGTGAAAACTTTGATAAAGTGATAGAAGCAGTAATATGAATTTTCAATTTCAAAAATATATTGCGCGAGAAGATTCAAAATTACATAAAGATTCAAACTCAATTTATATATACAATATAATGAAAGTGTTTGATATTACCAAAGAATCATATAAATTCAAGAATCCTTGTATTATGGCCAAAAAAATTGAGGCTGCCGTAATATATTTAATTTTTAAAAGTTCAGAATTCATACGTTTAAAACCGCTAATTGACTCAAAAAAGTTTTCAACATAAAAGTTATAGAATTTTTTATTATCTTTCCAATGATACTAAGCACGCTGAAATGTGACCCCTGATAAGACTGATATAGCCAAAAAATGGGGGCTGCTGTAATATCTTTATTTTTTGTAATTTCAGAATTCACACATTTGCAAAAACTGCGGCTCACCGGACGAGATTCGTCAAAAGTTATCAACATAAAAGTTGTAGAATTTTTTATTATCTTTCCAACAATACTAAGCACGCCAAAATTCGATATCTGATGAGCGTGATATGGTCAAAAAATAGAGACTACCAATTTAATTTTTTTAAAAATCCTTAGCCGGGCGATCGGCACTAGCCAGTTAACGCCATACTTTCGACTTTCTTTTAAATTTTTTAAACTGTCTAATTAGCTAATTAAATTATTAATCAGACCTATTTTGAAAATT
Organism: Cymbidium sinense; assembly: GCA_021442155.1. NCBI lineage: Eukaryota > Viridiplantae > Streptophyta > Magnoliopsida > Asparagales > Orchidaceae > Cymbidium > Cymbidium sinense. Next base: position 120,542,941 of record CM038221.1, on the reverse strand, counting down.
TAGCCTTATTTGATACATTTTATTATGATGGACTTGAAAATCATTTGATTTGATTTGAGATTATTGTGTTGGAAATTTTTGAATATGGGCTCACATATGAATTTAATTATACATTATGCGCTATCTTGTTTTTAAGACTATTAATTTTATGATCAAATAAAAATTAATTAATTTTAGGCTTTCGAGACATCTTATTAATTTTGTGTGAAATTATCGTATGTAGAGATCAAATATTTTATTTTATTTTAATGATGGGTTAAAATAAAATGAAATACACTCAAGTATAAATAGGGTCATGGTCCCCATTCTAAAGGTTGAAATTCTCATTTTACTTAGATCTTATCTTAAGTGAAAAAAAGTATCTCTCTCTCTCTCTCTCTCTCAAGAACACCCCTTTAGAAGTGGAAGATCAAAATCGCATTTTTTTTCATGGATTCGTGACGCCCGATTAAATCTTTTGATGATTTGACTTGAGATCCGAATAAATTTATTTTTTATCTTTATATGTTTACAAATGTGACGAAAGTTATCATTTGAATCATCGTGAAATATTTTTCCTCTTCGCCTTTCAGATTGATTATTTAAAAACTTTAGATCAAAGTACATGATTCAAAATTTTTAAGGAATAATTTGGATGTGCATAAGATCGATATCCTTAGATTTTTTCTATTATTGATTTTAAGTAAAACAATATAGCTAAATTTACTTTACACTTTGATCATAATTTTAATTTTTATGTAATTGATATATTTATTTTTATCATTGTGATCTTAATATTAAAAAAAAAGAATATGAAACGCTTATAATATGAAACGATATTTCAGATTTAAAAAAAAAGAATATGAAATGTTGATAATATTTACATAAAATTCTGCAGCAAAACGTTTCGTATATAAAATAACTATATGCATTAAATGCTATAGTTATATATTAATATAAGGATAAATATAGCTGCACTGCTGTATGAAGTGATCCGGCCTTTTGAGCTGTGGAAAGTCTCCGGGCCTTTAACCTAATAAGGGGTGTCAATTCGGGTCAGTGGGTCGGGTTCGAGATCCGAACCAAAATTGATCCGATCCGAAAAAAGTTGACCCGAACCCAACCCAGTTTTGAAAACAGGTCAAAAACTTCAACCCAAACTAGACCCGATTTCAACCCGATTGACTAAATGACCAACCGGTTAATTTCAGCGATTCGATGAGTCATGGATTAAAATCGGTCAATTTTGAGTTGGAGAGTCAACCTGAACCCGAAAAAAATTTTGGTCAATTTTTTTTCAACTAACCCGAAAAATTTTTGTCAACCCAAATCGGTTCGTTGAGTTATCAGTGTCAATTTGACACTAAACCTAGTAATGGATATATATTAATATAATCGTTTCATAAGGATAAACTTAATTCATTCTTTTCATATCTTTATTAATTTGAAATGTTTTATTTTTTACATTTAATTGCTTCGTGCAATTAATTCCAAACGTAATATTTGTTAACTAAATATAGTAGTTATTTTAACATTTTGTAAACATTTTTTAATTCTATTTGTTGCGTTTAAAACAGAGAAAAGTTTCTTACCTTTTGTAAGTCAAAGACACAATGCGTAATTAAAGAGAACAAGAGACACTCTCTAAATTTTAACGTGGAAAATCTAAAAGAGGAGAAAAATTACTGTCCCAGAAGAAAGCTTCCACTATGTATCCGTGAGAAGTTCTGAAACGGGATTACAGAAGATACGAGAAAGGAATAACAATGTAACAACGATCGGTTGAATCATATTTAGGAGATGCTTAATTTTTGAATGCGGTAATTAGTACGGGTGGTTGATGGAGGCGAGCGATTGCTTGGGTGATCTTGCTTGAGGATCTTCAAGCTGTGAGCTCTCTTCCTCCTCACTGCTTTTCCTTCTTCCTCGCTGATTCTTCATTTTCTTCCTGCTTGTTCCTCCTCTTCTTCTTCCTTTGATTCTTCCTCTTCTTGTTTGACTCTTCCTCTTCTTCCTCGCTCTCTTCCTTTCTTCCTTTTTGACTCTTCTCTTCTTCCTCTTTCTGACTCTTCTTTACTTGCTTCAGCCTCCTCTTCTTCTTCACTGCCCCATGTGAGGAATGAAGACTATTTATAGATGGGAGGAGGGACATTCTTGTAAATTCATGTAAGGCTGCATACCTCGACGACTCGTGATGATTCCTTGATCATTTGATGTATTTTGAGAATTTGGATGCCCAAATGAAGTGAATTATGAGATCTTAGGCTCATTAGATCTGCCGAGACGCTTCGATTTGACTATAAACATTCCATATCTGAGTTTTGGGATTTAATTGATGTCCCAAAGATTAATGATATTTTAAATGATCTACGCGGTACTCAAAATCATATCGCTGCATCAAGATTTTTATAGTATTTTAAGAGCTATATCACTATTATATAATTAACAGGACTTATAATGTGAAATTAAAAATGCACATATTTAATTGATTATAATATTTTGTATGATTTTCTTTTCACCAAATATACATTGCATAACTTCAATAATATTTATATATATATATATATATATATATATATATATATATATATATATATATATATATATATATATGAATTTGATGTTTTGATTAAAATAGTTAACTAAATTTTATATATTGTTGTCAAATATTTTAAGTTTGTATCAATTTAAATAGTTGCTAACATTTATTTTGTGATATCAAAAGAATTTCGTTAATATAAATTGAAATATTTATTAAAATACTGCAGTTAATATTTATTATTTTAAAATAATTTAAATTAAAATATTATGTCATCAAAGTGACATCTACTATATCAATTTATTTATTTTTGAAATATATGAATATTACATAAGGATTATATTTAAATCTATGAAAAAAATAATCGGCTCAAAGAAAAATTAGTTTTCAACAAGATTTTATGCAGAAACAAATATGTGATAAATTTATATTAATTATGCATACAATATGTCGATCTAAAAATAGGCATATCGTTAGCAGAATTTATTATCAATATTTGTTGACTATAATTTTAAGAGTACCATTTACAAATTATTATTTATGTCCAAATATTAAATTGCAATATTATGTTAGGTATCTTAAATGTGTCTATTTTATTAAATATTTTATTTCAAATATATATTTTGTTGATATTTTGTTTACATTGTATATGCATATAAAAATGACAATATTATTAATTGTGAGTATTATTTTTGTTCTTTTCAGTTTATGTTTCTTCTATAACTATCAATTTTAATAACATTCGAGTGCTCAACGGCACTAACTTTAAGAAATAAAAAGAGCATATCACCATTATTTTTGGGTGTATGGATCTTGACTATGCGATCCGGATCAACGTCCTCCCGCCTACCAGAAAGCAATAAAAGGTTAACTTTGAAAAGTGGAGCTGCTCTAATCGCATGAGTCTTATGATCATGAAGCATTCCATTCCGTAAATTATAAGAGGTGCACCCAAGAGGAATGTGCTAAAAGTTTAAGCCAAATAGATACCGTTGTTCTAGGTCAAAGCTAGTACTATTCTTAGTAAACTCGTTTTAATGCGGTATAAAGGCAATGAAAATATAATGGAGTATATTATGGAGATGCCTAATTTTGTCACTAGACTGAGAGCACTAAAATTAGAGATGTTTGATGACATTCTTGTGCACTTAGTTTTGATCTCTCTTCCTGCATAATTTAATCCTTTTAAGATAAGTTATAATACTCAAAAGAAAAGATGGACTCTTAATGAGCTCATTGCTTATGTGTGCAAGAAGAAGACAGATTGAAACATGACAAATAAAAAAATGCTCACTTTGCTACTTCCTCTTGTGACATTATTACTAAAAGAAAAAGGACTTATAAAGACAAAGGAGTTGCAGACAAAAGGACTTCACAGCATAGGGTGCAATAGAAACAAGATAATGTTGTTACTTATTTCTTTTGCAAGAGGAATGATCATGTGAAGAAGGATTGTCCCAAGTATACAAATTAGCTCGTGAAAAAGGGTAAACTTCTCAACTTTGTTTGTTCTGAAGTTAATTTATCTTTAGTATCAAATCACACTTGGTGGATAGATACAAGTGTAACTACTCACATAAGTGTGACTATGCAAGGTTATCTAAGGAGATAAATGTCAATTGATGCTGAAAGATTCATCTATGTAGAAAATGACAATAAAGCTCCTATTGAAGCAATATGTTTATATACATTATATCTAGAATCTGGTTGTATTTTAAATTTACATGAGACTTTTTATGTGTCATCATTTAGACGAAATTTAATTTCTATTTCTTGTTTGGACAAATCTGGTTATTCTTGTTCATTTGGAAATTAAAAATTTAATCTCTTACAATATTCAAATATTATTGGTATTGGTTCTTTAGTTGATAATCTATATAAATTAAACATTTCTGCTTCACAAATTAATGAAACCTTGCATGCAAGCATTTTTGTTATAAAGCAAAAATTAATGAATGAGAATTCATATATGTTATGGCACAAGTGTTTAGGACAAATTTCTAAACATAGAATTGAAAGACTTGTATCAGAAGGAATTCTTAATTCTCATAATTTTTTAGATGATAAACTCTGTATAGACTATATCAAGAAAAAATAAACAAATATTAAGAAAGTTGGTGCTAATAAAAGTTTAAATGTCTTGAAATTAATTCATACTAATATTTGTGGTCTATTCTCTACAGCTACTTGGAATGACCAATAGTATTTCATTACTTTTATCGATGATTATTCTCGTTATAGGTACTTATACTTGATTTATAAGAAATCACAATCACTGAACGTATTCAAAAATTTTACGGCTGAAGTTGAAAATCAACTTAGAAAGAAAATAAAAGTTGTCAAATATGACTGTGGTGGTGAATACTATGACAGATATGATGGATCAGGTGAACAACGTCCAGAATCTTTTGCCAAATATTAAGGAGAATGTGGCATTGTTCCTCAATACACCATGTCAGGGACTCCAATTCAAAATGGTGTAGTTGAGAGATGAAATCGAACCATTATAGATATGGTTAGAAGTATAATAAATCATTCTTCCTTACCAGAATTACTTTAGGGAGAAACCTTAAAGACTACAGTTTACATCCTTAATAGAGTTCCAAACAAAGCAGTAGTTAAAACTCCATATAAATTATGGATTAAGAAGAAGCCTAATATTAGGCATCTTCATGTTTGGGGATGTCCAGCTGAAGCAAGGTCATATAAGTATAATGAAAGAAAATTAGACTCAAGAACTATAAGCTATTATTTTGTTGGATACTCAGAAAGGTCGAATGGGTTTAAGTTTTATGACTCTTCAAATAAATTCTTTTTCGAGATAGGCAATGCTAAATTTATTGAGGAAGTTGAATATGATGGGAGTAATAAACCAAAAAATTTTATATTTGAAGAGCAATTTATTACTCTTCCTATAGTTACAATAGAAAATTATAAATATAGATAATCAAAATATTCTTGAGTTAACTCTCACTCATATTGAGGAATCACAACAACCTTAAATTGAAGTGTCATTAAGAAAATCTACTAGGGAGAGGAGATTAGCAATTTCAGATGATTATGTTGTGTATCTCCAAGAACATGAGTTTGACATTGGATTGGAAAGTGATCCAATCTCTTTTAGTCAAGTCAAACAAAGTGTTAACTCTCATAAATGGATAGAAGCCATTGAGGATGAGATGAAATCAATGAAAGAGAATGATAGGGATCTTGTCAAATTGCATAAATCAGTAAAACCCATTGGTTGTAAATGAATTTTTAAAATCAAAGAGGATTTAAAAGGCAATGTCGAAAGATATAAAGCTCGTCTAATCGCTAAAGGTTTCACTCAAAATGAAGGCATTGATTGTAAATAGACTTTCTCTCTACTTTTTTCGAAAGACTCTTTTAGAATCATTATGGCACTAGTAGCTTATTATGATTTAGAGTTACATTAGATGGATGTAAAGATTGCATTTTTCAATGGCAACATTGAAGAAAAAATATATATATGGTGCAAGCAAAAAAATTTCAATCTTCTGATTCAAAACACGTGATATGCAAATTAAAAAAATTTATCTATGGTTTAAAGCAAGCTTCTTGGCAATGGTATAAGAAATTTGATCAAGTGATTATTTCTTTTGATTTTAAAGAAAACAGTATTGATCAATGCGTTTATCATAAAATAAGTGGGAGTAAATTCATCATCCAAATGTTATATGTTGCTGATATTCTATTAGCAAGTAGTGATATAGGCCTTTTACATGAAACCAAGAAATTTCTTTCAAATAAATTTGAAATAAAAGAACTTGAAAATGCATCTTTTGTGTTGGGTATACAAATTCATCGAGATCGTTCTCATGGTATACTTAATAAGACATATATTGATAAAGTGTTTAGTAGATTTGGCATGAAAGATTGTACATCAAGAGATACACCAATTGCTAAAGGTGATAAATTCAGTTTGCTTCAATGTCCAAGAAATGAATTCGAAAAGCAAGAGATGGAAAATATCCTTTATGCATCTGCAATAGGGAGTCTTATGTATGCTCAAGTTTGTATGCATTCGAATATTACGTACATTGTTGGAATACTTTGTAGATATTTAAGTAACCCAGGAATGGATCATTGGAAAGTAGTAAAAATGGTTATGTGATATCTAAAGAGAACAAAAGACTTCATGCTCACATATCGAAGCTCGGATCATTTGGAAATCATGGGGTACTCTGATTCTACTGGTTGTCTCGATAGTAAAAGATCCACTTCATGTTATATTTTTTTATTAGCTGAATGAGCTATATCTTAGAAATGTACTAAGCAATTACTTATAACTTCTTCTACTATGAAAGTAGAATGTATAGCTTATTATGAGGCATCAAATCAAGGAATATGACTACGAAATTTTATCATTAGGCTAAATATTTTTTATGGAAAAGAGAAACCATTAAAAATAAATTGTGATAATAGAGCGATTGAGTTGTATTCAAAGAACAACAGGAGTTCATCAAAATCAAAGCATATTGACATAAAGTTTCTTATTGTAAAAGAAAGAGTTTAGAGTTCTCAAGTATCTATTGAACATATTAGTACAAATTTTATGATTACAGATCCACTTACAAATGGTTTATCACCTAAAGTATTTCATAGGCATGTGGCTCATATAGGAGTGGTTTACTTTGATGATATGGTAGCGTAGTGGGAGTTTGCTTATGATGTTCAATGATTATAAATATATTTTTCTGATCAGAATAAAGTGTTGTTATTATCTTAGAGTTGAAAATGCCGAAATAAAGTTATGTAGTTTCAATTGCAATTTAGCATAAATAAACGAAACTAGATTTATAACTCTTTTGAGTTATAATATGGACCAGTGGGAAATAAACAAGATATATGATCACATTACATGAAATTTTCATACTATACATTCATACTTGATCTATTTCGTTAATCATATTGATTTAGTGATCACTGATGAGTCTTATTATAGAAAAATTATAATAAAGATCATTTTGATTCTATGTCAATATTATTAATGGACTCGATTGTCTAAAGATAGTCTTCTTTGACGATAACAATATTGTGCTCTTAAAGTATTTAATAATGTATAATTGTCAAGCAATATATATGTGACCCAAGTGAGAGATTGATGATAATTTTTGAATGTGAGCTCACATATGAATTTAATTATATATTATGCGCTATCTTATTTTTAAGCCTATTAATTTTGTGATCAAATAAAGATTAATTAATTTTAGGTTTTTAAGACATCTTATTAATTTTGTATGAAATTATCATATGTAGAGACCAGATATTTTATTTTATTTTAATGATGGGCTGAAATAAAATGAAATGCACTTAAGTATAAATAGGATCATGATCCTCATTCTAAAGGGTGAAATTCTTATTTTACTCATATCTCATCTTGAGTGAAAAGAACTCTCTCTCTCTCTCTCTCTCTCTCTCTCTCTCTCTCTCTCTCTCTTCTCTCTCTCTCTCAAGAATATCCCTTTAGAGGATCTCTCAAAAATATCCCTTTAGAACATCCCTTTAGAATTAGATCGATTTCCAATCTGCAGACGCCCATTAAATATTCTTAATGATTTGACATGAGATACATGCAAGATAAATTTATTTTTTATCTTTATATATTTCCAACATATTATTCCGAATAAATTACTCGCATTGCATTATTCTTAAATAAGTATAATGCTTTTCAATTAAAATAACTCAAATGTACCAAAAAAAGAAAGTGAGAATTTACATACATAGCACATAATTCTTATATATTTACATGTCTAACATCTAAAATTTCATATTTACATAATTAACACATAAAATTTTGATATTACTTCAAAAATATCACCATCATTATTATTTTTGAAATTTCATAAGACTAATACTAGCTGTGTTTTTGCTTGCTACTGAGGTGAGTAAAGTCTGTGTGTTGAGTTTAAGCTCTAAATTTATATCTTGTAAATTAACTTGAATCCTAGTGTCAACAAATGTTTTGCACTTTGAATTCTCAATTATTTGCATATTTATATGAATAATTAATTTAATTAATGATGTTTAAATTAAATAAATTTAGATATATTATAAAAAATATAATTAATTTAATGATTAAGATGAAATCACCATCATTATTATTTTTGAAATTTCATATACAGTCATCGTATTCTTATATATTTATAAATCAATCACCTTCAATATTAATTTTTTTAAATTGACATTCAAATGTTGAAATTCATAACAAAAGTCCAATCCACATATTTCATATTTATAAAATTACAAACGATTTGATTGAGGCACATGCTAATACATCAGTCTAATAGTTCAAACAAATAAGAAGAAAGATTAAATTATAAATACATATATCTTCAATGATTGATTTGTAAAAATTTCTATCTTTTTAGAGTAAAATGTACTTTTCATATGCATAAAAACATTCGGATTTCTCCCGGAGACAAAATAGCTCTCATGCTTCGCATCACTGTGAATAATTTGTCCTCAAGGACCTCAACCTTTCGTTTTAAGATTGAAAAATAATTCATAACATTGTATCTGCATTGCTTCCTATTCTTGCTTGGATCTGAATTAGGATGTCGCAATCTTTTTTTTTCTTTTGTCAGTATATCACACGAAATTCTAAACTGACGCCGCCATTACGATCGCTATACGACCACATTAAGCTGTTGATGGGGACTTTGATCAGTTGAAGCTTGATCACGCCGATGAAGCTGCCGAGTGGCATCTTTGCTGTATATAGTTTTTTATTTTATTATTATTATTATTATTATTATTATTATTAATAAAATGAATACTCTAAAGCTAGATTGAATGTATATGATAAGGTTCTTTTCATCAGCTAGATATTAATATATTTTCTATACAGTGAGCTAAAATAATTCTATTAATTTCTGATTCTCCAATTTCATTGTAGTTGAGTCTACACCAATTAAACCCTTTCAATTGAGTTAATACAAATAAAGGAAGAAAAATTTGATGATCTAGCTTCTTTTTTTTGGATGTCACTGACTCTTTCTTATTTAACAATTGAAATATCTTTTGATCACTTGAATTGGTGCTTTAATGAATAATACATTTAAATCTATTAAATCTATAATATAAAATATCTTGATTATATTTTGAATTATAACCCTTATTTTTTGTTTTTTATTTCATTTTGAGTATTTAAAATAGATAAATATGATATCAAGGAAGATAATAAAAAGTCAATTAAATATTAAAAATTAATTATTTATTTTTTTTTAATTTCCACCATATTTATATAAAGAGAAATTTATAGAAATATAGAATGAGAATCAGATAAATTCTTCAATCTTTTTTGATTTTCCTCATCTCTATTTATAGTCTTATCTTCTAGAATATTCCTCTGTATGCCTAATTTATTTATAATTGGATCCATCGCTCTAATCATAATTGTTATTTTTTCTATAAATTGTGCCTCGTATTGCTTGGTGATTATTCATAATTTATTCCTATTTCTTCATTTTCTTGTTTTATTGTAAATAAGTTTGATCATTCTCTGTTGTATATGGTTTTATGTTTAGCTTTTGTTGATTTATCTTGAATATTTTCTAAACTCAATGCTTTATGAATGTTCTATTGAAAGGCTACCATTCTTGTTTAAATTAATCTTTATCTCTGTTTCTTCTTTTGTAATACATGCCTCAGATACCTATTTAATCATTCCTCTATTTTGGTTATTTTTTGCATATGTTATTAATTTATATATGTTCCATATTGAATTATATGATTTATCATATTTATTATTTCTCACAATTGTCCTCAATCAATCTTTTTATTAATTTCTTCAATCTATTTCTAAAGCAAAATTTTCTTATTGTTTTTATTTAATGTGTTGATCCTAAATTCATATCATCTATTTTCTATTAGCTCTTATGCTCCAATGATAAGTTTAATTTGAATTATTAAGCATAGTAATGTTCTCAATAGTAAATTCCTTGTGTACTCATTGATTTTATATATTCTGAGTCCATTTTTTATGGAATTCTATATCAATTTTATATATCTATAATTCTATTATTTATTGATAACTATTTAACTATTCTATACTTAGATAATTATATTATATTGAAGTATATTTATGTTCTATAATTTCTTGCACCCATTAAAATTATCATGTTAGTTGATGTAGTCTCATCATTACATAATGCCAATAACTTATTACATATATGTTTTTTTTATGGTCCTTCTTCAAATTGAAGCACAATCCTTTCTTTTTTTTATTTGTAATGAGCCTCAATTTAATTGTTTACTTTATTGTTGCTTGTTTAATGGTGTTTGTGTGAATTATAAGAAGTGATTTTAATATAAATCTTGTATTTCTTTTATTTTACATCATCTAAATTTTATTACATCCTACATATTATTTGAATACATTGACATTGTGTGTGTATTTTTAGAATAAGATTCATAAAATGCCTTACATATTTGATTGTTTTCAATCTTGTCTATTGTAAAACTCTTTAATATTTCATTCAATGCCATAGTGATTGGTCATTTGTATTCATTGTTGTTATAACACATGCTTCAAGTGTTTTATATTTGTTTCGCCATTTTAAAATATTATTGTAATCAAGAGCACCAATGATAATTCTTTTTTTATATAAGATCTGATTATATTTTTCACATATGATTAAGGAATAATTCAGAGTTAATCTTGATTTTCAAAATTTTCTCATTATTGATCAAATTAAATTTCAATTGAAATTAAGAGTAAAGGAAGAAAAATATTAATCTAGCTTTTTTCATGGGCTCATTATCTTTTCATCCAAATATTGCCTCATATCTTTTTATCTTTTTGATCGTTCTGGTCTTTAATGTCGAGTGGATTAACTTATTCTCATATCATTAAATCATATTAAAAGTCATTTGATCGATGAATTCAATTAAATTATTTTGTCTTTCTCGTTTTGTTTCATTTTATTATTTAAAAAATAAGATTATGATAAAAAGATAATAAAAATTAATCAAAATTTAAGAACAATTCTCATTTTTTTTTTTCATTTTCGTGGGATTTAATAAAGAAACCTAGAAAGGAGAGAAAACAAAGAATTAGAAGTCTGAGATAAATTCTTCAATTTTGATTTTCTATCTCATTTATACCTCTAGTTGGATCTTCTTAATATTTTGCTATGCCTAATTATTTTACTAATCAACATATATTAATGTTATGATTATTTTTTACATAAATTGCACTTATTCGTTGGTTATTCTTATGAGCCATCTATTTCTTCATTTTCTTATTTATTGTAAATAAGTTTGATTTTTTGTATATGGTTTATCGCTTAGCTTTTGTTGATTTTATCTTTGAATAGTTTTCTTGAGGAACTTAATGCTTTATGCAATGTTCTATTGACTCCATTCTTCTCTAAATTAATCTTTATCTGGTGTTTCTTCTTTAAAGCTATGCCTCAATACCTATTCTCCTTTAATCATTCCTCTTTTTTGGTTATCTTCTTAGATTCTCATATCCGTAATTCTTATTGTTGTATGTTCCATATTCAATTATGATTATCATATCAATATAAATAAACATAAGAAGTAGAAATAAAAATAAATCAACTCTTAAATGATAAACTTGTTTTAAATGTAGCTTATCCATTAGATTAATTTTATTTTGTAATTTTTCTTTATTTTTATGTTATTTTAAGAAAAGAAATATTTATTTAATATAATTTTGAAGTGGTTTTATATTTTGTTTTTAAAAGTAGTCACATTATTTTTAGAAATATTCAAAATAGTTTTTTTGGTGTTTTAAATATTTTGAAAAGTAACTATCACTATTAAATATATTTTATTTTTATCAAAATTTAGATAAAATAAAATAGAAAAAAGAAAATTTGATCTCAAATAACCTCTTAGAAAATGAATGGGTGCTGTAAATGAATAACAAAGGATCAACATATCAAAATGTTAATTTGAATGACTAAGCTTCTCATAACCCAGAGTTTGCCACTACAAAATCATTCATGCTCATAGACAAACTTTACAATTTTATACTCTACATAATAGCCGAGTATCATCCAATTTACATGCACAAAGTCTCTCTCTCTCTCTCTCTCTCTCTCTCTTTTTCTTTTTATATATATATATATATATATATATATATATATATATATATATATATATATATATATATATATATATATATATATATATATATATATATATATTGATATGGCTCTCAAAATACCACCAAATAAAGCACAAATCTTGATGTGAAAGATATGATTTTGAGTCAAACAAATCGAGATCAAGACTTAAAATATCATTAGAATCTTCGACATCAATTAAATCCCAAAAAAGCTCTCAAATGTAGAGTGTTTATAGTCAAATCGAAGGCTCTCGACGAGCGGATCTAATGAGCCTAAGATCTCATAATTGACTTCATTTGGGCATCCAAATGCTCAAAATACATCAAATGATCAAGGAGTCATCTGGAGCCGTCCGATCGAGGGGAGTGGTATGGCCTTACATGAATTTACTAGAATACCCCTCCTCCCATCTATAAATAGCCTCACTCCTCACATGGGGGCCTAGCTAAGAAGTGAAGTGAAGAAGAAGGAAGTCAAGCAAGGGAAGAAGAACAAGAACCGGAAAAGAAGAAGAACAAGCAAGAGAAGAAGGAAGCTAAAGCAAGGAAGAAGGCAAGGAAGAAGAAGAAGAGTCCAAGCAAGTGAAGAAGAAGGAAGCTAAAGCAAGGAAGAAGGCAAGGAAGAAGAGGAAGAGTCCGATCGAGGAAGAAGAGGAAAAGTGAAGTGAGGAGGAAGAGAAAGCTCAAAGCAAGATCCCCAGCAAGATCGCACCGCCACTCGCCATCCAAATTATACCCTGATTTCCACGTGTTACCCAGATCTCCAACATCAAGAACTATTATAAACGATCGTTGTTACACAACTATTGTCCTTTCTCAAATAGAATTTTGTAATCCTTATCGGAAGATTTTGTACTCAAAAGGATACATAGTGAATCTTTATCACGTGGTTTTTCCCTCTTTTCGAGGTTTTCCACGTTAGAGTATCTCATGTTCTTTTTAATTACTGTGTGCACTGACAACAAGGCTAAGGCATAAATTTCTACTCTACCGCAACTGGTTTTCCAGCACGCAACAGCTTTGGCGCCTTCTGTGGGAAGTAAAACCCTTCAACCTCAATTTCCGTGAACATCCACGTTATGGCCAATAGGCACAACACTCGTCATAATGGAACCTCCGCCCAACTCCGCCATTCTCAAAACCCATCCCTAAACCAAGGACGCCATGTTTGAACGGAATCTCTTTGGAAGATCGCGGTCCGCCGAATGGAGGAGTCTCAAAATAAGATGATCCGGCTTTTGCAAGGACTACAACTGCTACTACAAACATATCTCCCAAGATCGGTCATTGCGGAGGAGGTCAAAACGCTAATCCTCCCGACACCGGAGTTCCTCCGCATGGAGACCGTAACGCCGATCTCCTCGACATCGCTAGTTCCACTCATCCATCGCGTGCAGCTCAACCGGTTACTAATCCACCGATCGTTGTTGATAGCTTCACACATGCTCATCTCATTAATCCCGCACATCATGACATTCGCGCAGAAGTACGACGCTTAATACAAGATGAATTTCACCTTCAAGATAGAAATCATCTTCACCCACACCGCGGTTATGAGGAGTCCTCACCTTTAGCCATTCTTCACATCCAATTCGTAGGTTTCAAGCTTCCAGCATTGATTCCTATGATGGGGCAACTGACCCACACAACACATAATTACTGACTATCATGCATATCCAACGAGCTCGACACATTGCTTTGTCGTCTTTCTGTTACCCTCAAAGGGCAAGCTCGCACTTGGTTCTATTCTCTTCCAAGGGGATCCATCCATACCTTTAACGAACTCGCCGTGTTCTTTGTGGAAGCTTCATTGCAAATGAGAATCATTAAAGATTCCTCCCATCTTTCGATTCACAAAAGGGTGAATCACTCAAAGAATACTTCCAGGTTCTCTTTAGAAGCTCGCCAAATACCTGTAGACTCGAACTATTAAGAGGAGTTTTTCTTGGAGGACTCCGCCCGTGGCCTTTCTATTATTAAAGGGACACGGTCCCATATGCCAATTTAGTTCATCGTAGAAGCACAAATCCGCCGATGAAGCTATTAATGCTCATCGCAAACAATTTGAACAATATGCGGGGAAACGCAAAAACACCCCAGGAAATGTGGACCGACAGGCCCATCAAAAGAAGCGACAAGGTAGTCATGATCTCCCTCCACGACCCCCATATCAACAACGTGAACCTCGATCGGAAAAGACATACACACCGCTGAACACATCTCGTGTTAACCTCCTGATGGCTATTCGCAATGAAGAACATATCAAGTGGCCGCATCCATTGAAACCGAATTCAGGAAATCAGGAGCAATATTGTCATTTTCATCGAAGCCGTGGACATACTACTGAAGCATGTATACAACTCAAGGAAGAAATCGAGACTCATTCAACAAGGATACTGCCGCTTTATGAAGAATCAACCACCTCAAACAAACACACCTCCGTTTGGGGAACCAGACAAACATCACAAAAACAACCAAATAATCATCAAATAATTGGAGAAATTGAAACAATCGCAGAGGATCGATACTACATAATCAAGTTCTCGCATCGCCCAAAGAACCGAGTTGAAGAAGTCTCGTATTGATCATTCCATCACTTTCAATGACCGACTTAGAAGGAGTCCATATCCTCATCAAGATCCACTTGTCATCGCCAGTGGATCGGTGATCCTTGTTATAACGTTAAAAGAATTTTGATCGATAATGGGAGTTCTTGATGTCTTATTTTACTCAACTTTTCTTAACATGGGCCTAGCTAGGCAAAAGCTCCAACCGGACCACTATATGGGTTTGATAATCACCCAAGACGCGAAGGGACAATCACTCTTCGCTACCCTGGAGAATTCCCTGACAAGTGACTCATTTAATACAATTCATAGTGGTGAAGTCGACTGCATATAATGCAATCTTCTGGAGGCCCCTCCAATCAATTTTGGTGCTATCACTTTGCCTCATCCGAAGATAAAATTTCCTACCCCTGGAGTGGTTTGTGGAAATCAACAAAATTTCAATCATGTTATCTCGCAAGCTCAACCGCTCTTCCATCACCTTCAAAGATCGAAGATCTTAACTTTCGAGATGAAAGAGTACCTCAAAAAGCTTCCCGTAGAAGATTTACTCTCAATAGACATTATCGATGACCAACCATTAAGCAAGTGGGATCTTTACTCGTAAGAACAAAGGGAAAAGTATATAAATTTCTTACGCGAATCAAGACATATTTGCTTGGAGTCCAGATATGCCGGGTCGAATGTAATCACGCACTCCTCAAAATTAATCCAACGCTCAAACCAATCATCCAAAAGAAGCGAGTTTTGCACCGATCGCCTTTCGATTGAACAAGAAGTTAACAAGCTCATAGAAGCGGATTCATACGAGAAGTGCATTACCCACATGGCTAGCAAATGTTGTCATGGTTAAAAAACAAATGGAACATGGAGGATGTGTGTTGATTATACCGATCTTAATAAGGCCCCAAAGGATAGTTTTCCTCTTCCTCGAATCGATCAATTGGTGGACGCATCCCGACATCAAATGCTCGCTTTTGATGCTTATTCGTACAATCAAATAAAGATGAACCCAATAGATGAAGAGGCCAAGTTTCAAACATATAAAGGTTTATATTGTTACCAAGTCATGCCATTTGATTAAAAAATGCCGGTGCTACCTATCAACGCCTCATGAATAAGGTTTTAAAGACTCTAGGCCACACAATGGAGGTGTATGTGGATGACATGTTAGTGAAAAGCTTAGAAAAGTCACAACATATTTCGACTTAGAAGCATGCTTTGACCTCCTTCGACGCTATATAACATACGACTTAACCCAACCAAGTGTGCTTTACGCCTGAAAATTTCTTGGATTTATGGTAACTCACCGTGGGATAGAGGCTAACCCTGAAAAAATCAAAGCTCTCCAAGATATGATTCCTCAAGAATATCAAAGACGCTCAACGCTTTGAATGGTCGAATGCATTATCCCGCTTCCTAGCTGCTCGGGACAAATACTTGCCATTCTTTAAAATATTGAAGGAGCTAAAAATAATAATTTTCAATGGACCGATGAATGTCGATGCTTTTGAGCAACTAAAAGAATATCTAGCATCTCACCGCTATCCAAACCTATTCAAGGAGAAACGTTATACTTATATCTTGTGGTTTCTTCCCACGCAATAAGCTCGCTTTTAGTAGAAGAAGATGGGGCACAACAACCAATTTATTACGCCAAGAAATTCTCTCGATATAGAAAGTCGTTATCCATTTGCGATAAAGTGGCTCGGCGTTAATTTTCTCAAATAAAATTGCGCCCATACTTTCAAGCTCACACCATCTATTATCGATTTACCATTAAGGGCCATCTTACGTAAAACCGTAAGCATCTGGAAGATTGATCAAATGGTCAGAACTGAGAATTTGATATAAATTTTCTACTCGTACCATAAAGTCTCAAATACTTGCAGACTTTATAGTGGAATGCACCAACCCAACTCTAAGAGCTATCTCACGCGGTCTTTCATCTCCTCGATGGACTCTATGCTTGATGGAGCTTCAGAGTAATCGTGCCGGTGGAATCCTACTGCTTCCCCAAACAAAATCCCACAGAGTATGGACTTAGCTTAAAATTCCCAGCTAATAACATGGCGAATATGAGGCTCTCATCGCTGAGGTTGAGACTAGCCATTATTTACGAAGCCCAAAACTTAGTAATTCTGACTCCCGACTTGTGCCTCCCAAGTTGGAGGAGATTTTAATACTCATAATCCTCAACAGTGCAATATCTCCACTTGGTAAAATCTCTTCTTACTCATTTCAAGACACATCAAATCATCCACATACTACGAGAGAAGAATACTGGGACGCTCTTGCTAAGCTTGCTACCTCTACCGGAGATCTATTTAAGAGAAAGCATGTTGAAGAAATACATTTTCCAGTATCCAAGGGCCATGGATAATTCAAACTATTGATGAGGAAAAGGAACGTTAGGTGGATAAACCCGATCTATCTTTTCTACAAGAAGGGACCCTTCACGAAGATCCAACTTCCACTCGTCTCAGAAGACAAGCTTCAAACTTTGCTATGTGTGGAGGTGAACTATACAAAAGCGAGCTTTCTCGGTCCATATCTCAAATGCCTTCCACCTTGAGGCGATTATGCGTTAAAGAGGTTCACTGGAATATGTGGGGAACACCTTGGAGGAAGAGCATTGGCCCTTAAAATCATGAGGCAAGGGTTTTATTGGCCTACAATGAAACAAGGCATGGAATTCACAAAAAAATGCAAGTTGTCAATTGCATTCTAACCTCCCTCACATGCCGCATGCAGAACTCTCATCCATTCAAAGCCCATGGCCCTTTGCTCAGTGGGGGATTGATATCATGGGACCTTTTCCAATAGCATCGGGGCAACGAAAATTTATCATTCTAGCCGTCTACTTCACAAAATGGGTAGAGGCGAACCACTCGCTAAAATCAGAGGCAAATACCAAACAATTTGTGTGGAAAAATATAATATGTCGATTCGGTCTTCCTGCAAAGATCATCACTGACAATGGAACTCAATTCTCTGGAAAAGTCTTTACGTCCTTTTGCAAAGATCTTCACATTCATTCACGCATCGTAGCACATCCTCAAACTAATGGGCAAACTGAAGTTACCAATAGGACCATACTCAAAGGACTAAAAACACGTCTTGAGAAGGCTGGGGGGCAATGGGTTGATGAGCTCCCCAATGTTCTTTGGGCCTACCGCACCATCACGCACACGGTGAGACATATAACTTGTGTTTTGTGCGAAGCTATCATACCGGTGGATATCGGGTTCCAAGTCCAAGAGTCCAGTTTTGATCATGGAAGTAATGAAGAAAAACTCCGGCCACTCTACTCCCGAAACTTCGGGATATGGCTGCCGGTTGCTTCACCAATCCGGGTAGCTCGCCACTTCAACGAAGAGTGAAACCTCGTCCATATCGTCGGTGACTTGGTCTGCCAGTCTCGAGGCTGCAGCAAAGGCCCTCGCAATAAACTCTCACCTCTCAGGATGGTCCGTATGTGGTCATAGCATGGAGCCGAGGGTTCAAGCTCAAGGACCCGGAAGGAAAAACTCTACCTCGAACTTGGAATACTAAGAATCTTGAAAATATTATCGGTAACTCTTCGCATAATTATTATGACTTTATCTTGTGACCCCACTGATTAAAGCTTGTTGTTGTTGTTGTTGTCATTTTCTCTTAAAGCCGTGCAGGTGTCTTATGATTATATCATTGAACTAGTGAATTCACAACTTTGTTCTAACAAGATTTGCTTTTTCTTTACTTTTCCTCCCACTTGAGAAATATACAACTCATGTTACATCTCAATTGGGACATGATCAATCCCAAGGGGACTTGATCGGACCTCTTCCATACAGGTTAACGTCATCGAGTCACACTCTGGCAAACAACCTTGGATAGGTCAAAGATCTCCGTCGGCCGTCGACTACCGCTGCCAACCACCCGTCGGCCAACCCTTGTAGGCGGTCACGCCGCCGATTCGTCGCCATCGCCGTAGACCATCGCCGGCAATCTTCATCACCATTGTCGCCGGTCATCCGCCGTATCGGCGCCCGATACCGACTACCGTGGTCGATTCGACCTCTTCCATACGGGTTAACGTCGCCGAGAAAACTTCGACTAACAACCGGGATAAGTGCGTCCTTGGTGGACTTCCCGACCTCTTCCATACGGGTTGCGTCGGTAAAACTCGACTAACAACCCGAAAGGTCAAAGGTCCTGGTGGACTTCGCGGCCTCTTCCATACGGGTTAATGTCATCGAGCAAAACTTCGACAAACAACTTCGGAAAGGTCAAAAGGTCCTTGGACTTCCACGGCCTCTTCCGCAGGTTGGCGTCGGCGAATAATATTAGACCAATAACCTAGGAAAGGTCAAAACTTTGTACCCACTACACATGTTAATGTCGCCGGGTATCACTCGACAAACAACCTGGATGGGTCAAAAATCCTCAGTGGATCCAACTCACCCATATTTGTAACGTCAAATAATATTTTGACCAATTATCCCGAAAAAAAAAAAAAAAAAAAAAAAAAAAAAGAAGGTAAAAAGAGGGTATATCCGGGTATCAGACATTATGATGATATAAGAAAGAATTAAGATCGACACGATAATGACATTACATAGAACCAACGATGAAGAATGACATCCTGATCGATGCTACATAACATCGATATCCTCATCATCACTAGGAGACACTCACGGAGCCCACTCATCTTACGGTCGGTGAAGGATCTTGGATGCTTGGCTGGGAGATATATCCTCAATTTTGGCCCCGGTCTTGCGATGTACCGTACGAATTCCTTTCAGGAACCCTCGGATGAAGCCCTCCTCTAAACACTGCTCCAAGTCCTTCACTTCAACATCAAAAGATATGGTTAGCCTCCGGATAAAGTCTTCAATAAGCGCCCGATAAGCGGAATTCTTGAAGTCTTCCACGCCCGAAGCGATCTCTTGCGACATTTTATGCTCCTTTTCGGAAAGATGATCTTGTAATGCTTTCTTATCCGGCAAGTGCCCCGATCCTCTTCTCTTTATGGCAGTCTCTGCTCGCCTCAATCGGTCATCACGCTCCACCTCGACGAGAGAAAGAGAAGTCGACATATTCGCCACTCTCTTTCGGTCATGACCCTCCAAGGTCACCACTTAGCTTTAGCATTCATCAACCTCATACTTCAGATATTTTATCTTCACAAATTCAGTATTCCATTCATCTCGACACCCAAATGAGCCATCATCTAACGAGTTACGAAAATCATCATCCAAGAGGAAGAATAGAAGCGGAAGGAAAAATAACGCAATTCATCGCGTTGGCCGTCATATGTGATTTAATACCTCCTCGAGAATTTGGCTTAGAGTAGCGAACTCCCCATCATGAGTCGAAGCGGCTAAACTCGGATGTTAAGTGAGCGTCATCTCCGCGATATCGACACAACCATTTGAGCTCTCCTCTTTACGTAAAGATGGAACATTGCTACGCCGTGATTAGTGATAGGCTTCTGAGAGAACCCTATGAGTATGAGGAAAACTCTCATCACCTTTCTCTTCAGCGGAAGAGCATGAGACCTTCACGGATGGAAAGACCAACCTAAACATCCTATCTTCAACTATATATTCTTGATGTAATGCAACTCATGTTGCAAGCTTCCCACATCGGAATATTAAGAGTTGCTAGAATATCATCCTCGATATCGGCGGATCGGAAGATCATTCAATCTTCCCCATCTCTCGGAAGGCCCACTCATTCTTCACATAAAATCAGAAGACCAAGTTTTGGGATCCGTCTTGAAAATTCTATCCAATTCTTTATAGATAAGAAACACGTCCTTGAGCATCACATGTGAATCGCACATTGCACAGTATTGATGTTTAAAGTAACCCATGCTCTCGAAGAAGGTAGTCAATAATGGCCGTTAAAGCTCAGCGAAATTGCATCAAAGCCACCACATTTTGAAGATCTCAGCTGAGCCAAAGGGATCCGGCCGAAGAGTCATCTCGGAAATAGTAAGTACCACTGGCGAGGCAGGCTCGATCGGACTTTTTAATAGATAATACAACTCATTGGGAAGAAAAATTTCTGCGAACACCATTAAACTATCGATGTGAGTGGAGCATATCATCGTCGCCATACTATGAGTTTTCTTGACCATCACCCTCGATGCCAGCGTCTTTTTTGACCCTCGCGCCGCGGTTTGGAGTAAAATCTTTCTCCTACGATCAAACTTCCAGTTATGAGGATAATGGTTCTTACGATACTTCCGATCAATTACGAGCGTTTTCATCGAAGTTGAAAGAATACCAATTTCCTACAAGAAAAAAAGAGTATGCGTGGGCCTTTCGCCTCGGACGTCCGGCGTGGCCGTGGAACCACGCGTATACCGTGAGCCTTGATCCCCTCTGGCGGACGGTCGGCGTGTGATGGAAGCGTACGTGGGCGATCGCCCTAACGGACGGTCCGGCGTGGCGATGCGGCGGCGTATACCGTGGGCCTTGATCGCCTCTAACCGGACGGTCCGGCGTGGCGATGGCAGAACCACGTATCAGTGGGCCTTGATCCTCTCGGACGGTCCGGCGTGGTGAAGCCGGAACCGGCTATCACCGTGGGCCTTGATCGCCTAACCGGACGGTCAGGCTGGCGTGCGGAACCGGCGTATACGTGGGCCTTGATCGCCTCAACCGCGGTCAGGCGGTAGGTGAGAAACGGCATTATAGTGGGCCTTGATCTCTAAATCGCCTCGCGAGCGCCTCTTGATCGTGATTGCTCAAGGACCCTCACTCAAGAAAGGGAGAGAGAAAGGTGTGTCTCCTCTCTTAGGGGTATTATACCGAACAAAATTAAAACCTCTCAAAAAACGGTTCAAAGCGGCTCAACCGCCCATTTTCTCGGTAGGGTGGATGGTACGCTGCATAGCACATGCGTATGTATGAGCAGTAGGGGTATAGCCTTGTGTATGAGCGAGCAGCTGTATGCGCATGTACAGAGCCGTTAGACGTTATATCGACGGGCCATTCACCGAATATGGACGACAGATTCCCAGCGGAATATGCAGGTCTGGGTGACCGAGCAATCAGCGAATGGCAGAACCGTTCTGGAATAAACAGACGCGTGCCATGGTAGCGTAAGCCAGCATGGGACCGCCAGGGACCCATCATGTCGCCCTTCTCGACCGAGCCCCGTCAGCGCCTTGGCATACCAGCAGCATCTCAGTTGTAGCGCCGCTCAGCCAGAATGAATAAACAGACCAGATCTGGAAAAAACTTCCAATTCGTTATTTGTGAACATTTGACATATATTTTTGGATGATTTAATGTCATCCAAAAATAGGGGAAAGCGATATCTCAAAACCACCAGTCAAGCACAAATCTTGATGTTGGCGATATGATTTTGAGTCAAACAATCGAGATCAAGCACTTAAAATATCATTAGAATCTTGGGACATCAATTAAATCCCAAAAAGCTCTCAAATGTAGAGTGTTTATAGTCAAATCGGCGTCTCGGTGAGGATCTAATGAGCCTAAGATCTCAATTCGACTTCATTTGGGCATCCAAATGCTCAATACATCAAATGAAGGAGTCATTAGCCGTCCGATCGAGGAGTGGTCTGCACATGAGTTTACTAGAATACCCTCCTCCCATCTATAAATAGGCCTCACTCTCCTCACATGGGGGCTAAGCTAAATAAGTGAAGTGAAGCAAGTGAAGAAGAAGGAAGGCTGAAGCAAGGGAAGAAGAACAAGAACAGCAAGGAAGAAGAAGAAGAGTCAAACAAGTGAAGAAGAAGAAGCTAAAGCAAGAAGAAGAAGCAAGGAAGAAGAAGAGTCAAGCAAGTGAAGAAGAAGGAAGCTAAAAAGGAAGAAGGCAAGGAAGAGGAAGAGTCGATCGAGGGAAGAAGAAGTGAGGAGGAGAGAAAGCTCTAAAGCTTGAAGATCCCCGAAGATCGCCGCCGTCATCGTAATTATACGCATTTCCAAGCTACCTGCATCTCAACATCGTCTATAAAGCGATCGTTGTTACAAGTTGTCCCTTTCAAATAAATTCAATGTTATCGGAAGATTTTGTACTGAAGGATACATAGTGGAATCTTTTTTTCTGGGCCAGGTGGTTTTCCCTCTTTTGAGGTTTTCCGTTAAAATTCGGAGTATCTCATGTTCGTTAATTACTATTGTGCTTTGGGTAATCAAAGGCTAAGGCATAAATTTCTACTCTACCGCAACTGGTTTTCCAGCACGCAACAATTCGAATGGCAAATAAGATTAGAGAGAGTTGTCTTAGATGGTCTGGTAACATAAAATGTCGGCCATCCAATGACCCAATTAGAAGAGTAGATGTGTTAGTTTTGAACTATGTTAAGAAAGATAGAGATAGACCTAAGAAGAGTTAATTAGATAATATAAAAATTAATCTTATTTTATTAAAATTAAATGAGAATTTAATTGTTAACAGGACTCAATGGAGAAGAAGGATTCATGTAACTGACCCCCACGTACTAAGAGAAAGGCTTGTTTATTGTTATATTTGTTTCAAATTGAAATATAAATAAAATATAAAAATAAAAAATAAAATAAAATGATCCTAGATGGTCCTTTAACAAATGAAAACCATAAAAATAAATTTCAGATTTAACAAAGATAATATCAAAAACTATAACAAATAGAAAAATAAAAATGAAAATGAAAATAACGATCAACAACTAACTCAATCACTTTATAACCTTTTTTTTTGAATTGTTAATGATTTGATTTTAAGGCTCTTAGGGTTTGAAATTAATGACTTTAGCATTTAAGAAAGTTATTTGAGCTTTTAGTGAGAAATAAGTTTCAGATTTTGGTTTAAGATGATCATCAATTTGATAAACTTGGTTGTTGGTAGCACATTAGAATATAGTGTAAAAGAATTCATTAAAGGATTACTTTATAGTTATTTGGTTGAGTTTTAAAATTCGATTTTTTCTTTTTTTTGTTTGGTTGATAAAATGTAATGTAAAATAAATAGGTTTTGAATGTAATGTAAAATGAAGCTTTATATATTCTAGTGTATTTAAAATACATTACATTATCTTGAAATTTTATTTTACTTGCCAAACACTTGAAATGTTAGCGCATTTGGAATCTGATCATTCCAAATGCAAGCAAACACATAGAGAGAATATGTTATTTTAACTTTTGATTACTTCAATAAGTGAATTTTACTATCTCAAAGATAAATATAATGTATTTGAATTTAAAAGATAAGTATATAATCACAGCCAATTCAGGACTAAGTTTGAGTTTCTTATATGAGTACACTTCTTTGTTAATTATATTTTAGGTTAAGCCCTAAGAGAACTGTTGATTAAATCAGTTGAAGAAATTTAATACATTGTCCAATTGAAGAGATCTTAGGAGGATTGGAGCTTAATAAAACTAGAATGTGCATTGCCAATCTCAAGCTGATCTACTTTCAGAATTTAGGTCTTTTTCTTTTAATGAGGTCTTTATTGAGAAATGACCTCAAGTGATGATTTATGATATCACAGTAAATGATGTTTATATTAAACTAGATTTATTAAAAGGCTAATCATATCTCTACAATATGACCTTGTACTAATATGTAATGACTTAAATGATAAAATTTTAAACTATCATACTTCACTTTTTTTCTCCTTGTGATGAAAATATTATAATAGATTATTTGTCTCCTTCACTTTATGGTGTTCTTCTTTACTTCTTTTTTTTTTTTTACAATGGGTGTCCACCCAACACCTTTGTGGGTGGGGATGTCATTATATCTCGGATCTAGTCTCTTAAAGCGTGTGGTCCCCACTTTCCACCTATAGGCGCTTCAGGATTGAACTCGATGAGAGGGGTTCGTGCTTATAATAGCTAATAGACGATGGGTTTCTTTACTTCTTCTCTTGAACATCTAATAAAATAGCTTTTCATTTATCATTCCGTCATCATTCTTCTCTCTTTTAGCTCTAATCTATTCATGGGCAAATTGTTTAATAAATCAATTAGAAATTACTAAAAGTTAAAACCATTGGTATATTATCCCTACAGTTAAAATTGCTACTATTATTTACAACAATTTTAGTCATTAGAATTTGCAATGATTTATACCACCATCATGGGTCAGAAATAATAATGATTTTTAAACTACAGTTCATCTATACTTTATTAATGCAGTCATCACTAGGGTGTGTCAATTCAGTCGTTGGATCGAGTTTCTAACCGAAATTGATACCCGTTTCAAATAAAACTTCAATCTGACCGATTTATTCGGCCCGACTGACCGAATGATCTATTTATTTTTTTTTTTAAAGTCCTCGAATCAAATTCAGTAAATCAGTCAATTAGTTTAATTCGATTTAAAATTCAATTGATACTTAATAAGTATTTGAATCATCAACTCGACCCAAACGCGTCAATTTCTTCCCCAACCGAAAATTTTGGTCACCAATCAGATTTTCAGTCAGTTCTATCGAGTTAATATGTCGGATCAATTTTTGACACCCTTAATCATCACCTTAAGATCATCACAAAATTAAATCTATTCATAATGAAAAAAAGAAAAGAAAAGTGCACTTGAATTTTCATAATGCAGCCAAATCTTTAAGAGCACATCAAAATTTGCTTGTGGTGATCAAGTCATCATTTCTCCCACCTCAAGCCTATGACTATCGCGGCCATTTGGTTCGGTGAAGCACCTTGAGGCCTAGTGTTGTTGTCATGGCTTGACTAATTGGCTTCTCTCTCTTTCAGTCCTTCCCCTTAGGAATGTACTGAGACATCTCCTTTCATTTCTCCGCATTAATGCAATAATCGTCGATCGTCAAGCTCAGACTTTTACCTGATCTGACGCTTCCATTTGCACAGATTTCCAGCGTAAGCATTGAATGTTGTTCGTTGCGCTGTCCAATTTATTTTCTTCATTTCCGCCAACTGATTCCTTAAGTCTTGTTCTCATCAAAATTTAATTGACTCCGACGCATTATGTACCAATCGTCCTCAAAAGATTAAATAGATTTTAAGAGCATTTATTTATAGTTTTTATAGATTTACATACCAGGTTTAAAATTTAATATTTATACTTAAATTTTTAACATATCGCATTAAAGATATCATAATTTTATTTTTATATTGATTTAAAATAGAATATTATTTTATTAATATTTATTTTTAAAAATACTTAAAATATCTAAAAATTATTTTTAATTATTTTAAAAATTAAGAAAATTAAATATAATTAATCACCTTTTATTTTATTTTGTAATCTTATCATGACAAATTTTATTATTGAAAATGTAAATTCAATTATTATAATCGAAATAAAAGTAACATCATAATCAAATCTTACCAATTGATCATTAAGAAAAAAATATGATCACTTTTTTATCTTAGTCAATATTTGAGATAAACAATAATTAGGAAGAGATTCTAAAAATGAGCTTCAATTTTAAAATGCTTCAATTAAAATCTTATGTGTAGTGCTTTTATATCCATGAAGTCTTCTTAATAAAATTTATTTGTGAGTTGATAAATATCATCAATTTTGAATGATTAGTATTTATCTTAAAAATCTAATGCTAAATTATAAATCAATAATTCTTCAATATATTCTTTAAATATGTTATTCCTCTCTTATAATTATGTATTCAAAGTGGTTATAAAAATATAAAATTTATAGTAATATTTTATTATTGATACATCCTCAGAAAATTAATCGATCAATGCGAATCTGGCGTTTTGAAATGTTTGATGTCACCGATTTCAAACTTACATCAAGCGGCCTCTCGATGAGACGACATAGTAACATCAGCATAGTCGTCCGGCTCGAATCGACTCGGATCAGTATCGAGCATGAAAATGGATCTTGATCGCCAAATGGTCACCGACATATTTATAGTCGGTCGGCGGCTCCAACGAATCCAAGATCACCCAATTGACATCATTAAGGCACCCGGATCATCGAATACACCGTCGATCGAGGGATCGTGGGCCGTCAGATGGGAGTGGTTGGAGTTTTCCAATTTACAAGGCACTCTCCCAAAATCTATAAATGAGCTTCATTCTCACCTTAGAGGGGGCCAATCGATTTGAAGGAGGAAGTCGAGAACCACCTCGTCGACCTTGACCGATCTTTCACTGCCACCACGATGGCCGAAGATCGGGGCTCGCCCTTGGGAGATCCTAGGGGACTAGAAAAGATTCTCCTTTCTCCGAAGATCGAGGTTGCTCCCAGATCGGTTCTGCCGCTTTTGGGAAACTTCTTCCCGGGTTGGGTTGAATGATATTGTCTTTTACACTCGGAATGTTTCCGCCCTGTCTTCTCACCGAAGCGGACGTATCTTTGAACACAGTGAAAGTTCTGGGCAAGGCCGGTGGTTTTCCAGCGGGTTTTCCACGTATAACCCCTGTTCATATCCCCATTGTGTGTTGGATAATTTTTGGGCTACGAAGATCTACATCTGGAATAAAATTCTCTAGCGCATAGCGGTTAGCACGTGGGAAGGCGATTCCCATTATTTCATCTTGTATGACGACCAAGTTTTTCAACAAGATGAAAACCACCATCGAGATGTAGCATTTCAAGCTTTTAAGGAGCGCAAGCGAAGAATGAAGATTCATCAAACTTCGTTCCTTCAGACTTTGTCGGAAACTGGGGGGCAATTCTTAATCTCAGAAGATCGCCCATGTTAAGCATCTAATTGATTATCATCCCAAGAAACAAGTTAAAGTTGGAGGATATTTCAACATTGAGAAGAGATATAGCTTTGCAAATTATGTTTTTCCACTCACTCATGGAAAACGAGACCAGGTTAAGGCAACTTTTTGGCTCAAGCGGATGTTTCAATTGACTTCTTCCATACGGGTTAGCGTCATCGATGCGCTCGACAAACAACCGGGATAGGTCAAAACGTCCTTGGTGGACTTCGCGACCTCTTCCATGCGGGTTAACGTCATCGTAAACACTCGACAAACAACCCGGATAGGTCAAACGTCCTTGGTGGACTTCGCGACCTCTTCCATCACGGGTTAATCGGTAAACACTCGACAAACAACCCGGGATAGGTCAACGTCTTGGTGGACTTCGCGGCCTCTTCCATACGGGTTAACGTCATCGGTAAACACTCGACAAACAACCCGGGATAGGTCAAAACATCCATTGGACTTCGCGACCTCTTTGCGGGTTAATGTCATCGAGCAAAAGCTTCGACAAACAACCCGGAAAGGTCAAAGAGTCCTTGGTGGACTTCCCGGCCTCTTCCATAGGTTAGCGTCGGCGAATAATATTTAACCGGGGAAAGGTCAAAGAGTCCTTGGTGGACTTCGCGGCCTCTTCCATACGAGTTAGCATCGGCGAATAATATTCACCAATAACCAGGAAAAGTCAAAACTTTGTACCTCCACGGGTTAATGTCATCGAGATAACACTCGACAAACAACCTTGGATGGGTCAAAATCCTCGATGGATTGATTATATCTCTAACATGCAAGTTAACGACATTTCAATTTGTTGAACCATCCATTGAAGTTTCAAGAAATCTTATTTCCTACAAGAAGGAGGGACTACAGACCATCTCCGTCGGTCAGCGGCGAATGGACCGACCATCTTGCGGTCACCACCCGATCACGGTCACCACCGATTGGTCATTCATTCGCCATTCGACATCGATTGCGCCGACAATCTCCGCCGGTCATCTTGGCCTCGCGGTCCACCATCTTGGCCATCCCCACGAGAATCGGCGTCGATGCCACGCCGTCTGCCGGTTGTCGACCATCCTCGACGCCAACCACCATTGCATCCGCCGTCGATGGCCGTGCGTCGGTCTTTGCCATCCTTCGGTCATCACCATCGTGCGTCGGTCATTCCGACTTCTGACTCCGATGCGCCAGGTATTCGGTGACCTTTGGTGGACTTCCCATGACCTCTTCCATACAGGTTAATGCCATCGGGTAACACCCTGACAAACAACCTTGGATAGGTCAAAACTTTGTACCTACTCCACGGTTAGCGTCGTAGTCATACCACGACAACTCGAATAGGTCAAAAATCCTCAGCGAATTCAATTCGACCTCTTCTATAGTTAGCGTCATGGGTAATACCACGACAAACAACCGGATAGGTCAAAAATACTCAACGGATTCAATTCAACCTTTTCCATACGGTTAGCGTCGGGTAACACGGAAACAACCTCGAATGGGTCAAAATCGGCCGGATTGATGCAACCTCTTCCACACAGGTTAGCGTCATCGGGTAACACTCTGACAAACAACCTTGGATAGGTCAAAACTTTGTAACCTACTCCACACAGGTTAGCGTCATCGAGCAAACACTCTGATAAACAACCTTGGATGGGCCAAAATCTCGGTGATTCAATTGACCTCTTCCATAGGTTAACGTCATCGAGTCACACTCTGACAAACAACCTTGGATAGGTCAAAACTTTGTACTACTTCACGAGTTAACGTCATGAGTCACTCGACAAACAACTTGGATGGGCCAAAATCCTCAGTTGATGCGACCTCTTCCACGGGTTAGCGTCGTAACACTCTGACAAACAACCTTGGATAGGTCAAAACTTTGTACCTACTCCACACAGGTTAACGTCATCAAGTCACACTCTGATAAACAACCTCGGATAGGTCAAAGATCTCCGTCGACGCCGACCATTGGCCGATCTGCCGCTGCCACTTCGTCGCCGACCCTTCCGACCATCGACAATCTTGGTCACCATTGCGGTCATCTCGCCGTACCCCGGTCGCCATCGTGCTTCTAATCGCCAGTTGCCGACCACCCCCGTCGGCCGCCAACCATCGTCGTCGGTCACATGGTATTACCGTCGGCGGTGCCGACCTTCGTCGGTCACTGCGCCACGCAGCGGTCACTTCTGATACCATTGCGGCAACCTTGGTCATCTGCCGTCGCCGACCATCTTGATGTAGGTGCGGTCACCCATCGTCATTGCCGTCTGCAGAGCTACCGATGTTGAGTGCATGCCGTCATTCAGGTCCATCACTCTAAATTACCAATGCGCCAGCGTATGCATTTGTCGACCACCCCCTGGCTGACGCCAATAGCGGTCGTCGATTGCCCGGTCGACCATCGCCGGCAATCTTTCGCGGTCATCCCGCCACTAGATTAGTCGCCGTCGTTCACCGTCGCCCGTTCTTCCGACCACCCTCGTGGGCCAACCATCGTCGCCGGTCACCAGCCATTCTTGTCGTCGATCCGCAGATCACTCGCCTCATGGGTCACCGGCCGACCTCCAACGTCGTTGCCATCGTCGACTATCGTAGCCGATTGCATTGTCGACCACCCGTCGGTAGCCAACAATAGGTCAGCCGTCCGCGCCGCTTGTCATTGGTCAGCCCCATTCTGTCGGTCGGTCGCCGTATTACTGTCGTCGATCGACCATCGTAGGCAATCTTCCGGTCATCGCCTCGTACCGTGCTGAATTGCCGTATCGGCTACAGGCGCCGATTCGCAGACCAGTCAGCCATCGTCGTAGGTCACCACGCCGTCTTGTCGTCGATTTGTCACTGCCACCATCATGCGGTCACCGTAGCCCGACCTCAGCGTCGATATCGCTATCGTCCAGTTAATTGTCCTGATCGACCACCCGTCTGCCGACTACCGGTCGGTCCGCCGCCGCCCGGTTACCACCATCGTCGTAGGTCATGCCGCTTATTCCGGCGTCGTCGCCGCCATCGACTACCGTCGCCGGTTCTGCCTACACCCGTCGTAGGGCTACCGTCCCGCTCACGCAGACCATCACCGACAACTTGCGATCGAGATAAAATTATTCCAATAAGGTGCATGGGGATGCACTCTAACTTGGTGGAGATGAGGTGGTAGAGGTTGATCGAAGAGTGCCCAAACTCCCACCGGAGCACTCAGCTTGGTGGAGATGAGTGGAAGAGGTTGATCGAAGAGTGCCTTAAACTCCCACCGTGGGAGGCTATGCACTCGGCTTGGTGGAGATGAGGAGGTAGAGGTTGATCGAAGAGTGCCCAAACTCCCATCGTGGGAGGCTGCATTCTGCTGGGGTGAGGTGGATCAAAAGAGTGCGCCCAAACTCCCACTAGGGAGGGCATGCACTCAGGAGAAAGAGGAGATGAGAAAAGTGTGCCTTTCCCTCTTAGGGGTTTTATAGACCCTTTATAAGGGCAAAAGGGTAAAACAAAAACCACTTGAAACCGCCAAACCATCAAAACCGATTTGGGTGGTCATGCTGGGGCCATGCCACCCATATCAGCCTGTCCATGGGCGCAACCGGCCATGGCGAACTCATGAATTCGGGTGAACTGGGCCGGCAGATGCCTCTCATGCTCACGGCCACGGTCAGAACTGCCGCTTCAGGCTATTCGCCAGCGACTTTCAGCCAGATTCGCCGCGGCTTCGATCAGCGCCCGCCCTCTGACCGACCCCGATTCTTCAGACTCTCTTCTGCCCATCACAGACTGTCCAGCCGTTCCTGCTCTGCCGACCTGCCGAGCCCATTCGGCATCTCATGCCGTTCGCGCATCATACAGCGCCAGCCTGATCTTACGTATAAGGCGCTGGCCATACGGCTGCGCCCCGCGGAAGCTCGTTCGCACCTGGATGGATCCAGAACCTCGAAATCGTAGACACACGATATTTCATGCGCGAACATAATTCTTGTGCTCCTAAGATCTGCTCAAACGCTTGATGGACTCTCAAATTTCATCAAGACTATAAAAGATTTTATTGACATATATTTTTGGATGGTGAGATAATGTCACCCAAAAATAAGAACCGATACATCCTAAAATTAATCTGATCGAATCTCATTTTTCAAAATGTTTGATCTAATCACCGATGAACTTACAAATAACCGACCGCCTCGAGACGAACATACAACATATCAAGAATTCCGATCCGAAGCTCGAATCGACTCGATCAAGCTATCGAGTAGAAAATGGATCCGATCCGCCAAATGGTCACCAAAATCGATATTTATAGTCGATCGAAGTCATCAAGAAATCCAACGAATCCAAGATCACCCAATTTCGACATCATTAAAATCATACACCGTCCGAGGGGATCGACTCGTCAGATGGGAGTGGTTGGAGTTTTCCAAATTTATAAGGCCGCCACTCACAAAATCTATAAGAGCTTCATTCTCACCTCTGATTTTGAAGACTGAGAGCTCGAGAACCACCGACCTCGACCGACGATGATCTTTCACTCACTACCGCCACCACCGAGTCAGAAGATCGAGTCGCCTAGGAGATCGCCTGGGGGACTAGAAAGACACGCTCCTTTCTCCTCGAAGATCGAAGAGGTTGCTCCAAGATCGCCTGCCGCTTTTGGGAAACTTCTCCTTGGAGTTGACCGATATGTTTTTTTTCTACACTCTAATGTTGTTTCCTCAGAATACCTTCTTCTCCCAACTAACGGAACAAGCGACCAGAAACACATAGTGAAAGTTCTACAAGCCCCTGGTTTTTTCTTAACGGGTTTTCCACGATAACCCTGTCATATCTCCGCCAGTGTGTTGGATAATTTTTGAAGACATCTCGATCTACCTAAAATTCTAAAGACGCAACGGTTATAATAGTATTTTTTTTATGATAAAAGTATCACCGATTTCTAGAATAAGAAGCATTTATATCTCCTTATTTATCATCTTTAATAAAGGATGCCATCATGTTTTTTTTTTAATTAAAAAAATATATTTGAAACTATTATTGCATAATAATTGAATTTAAAATATAATAAAAATATTAAATTCTTATTAAGAATTTAAGTTTAGGGGATAAAATTTTTAATATATTATATAATATTAAAAAGTTTAGTAATAATCTAGAATAGACGATTTCATCTTCTAACCATGGTTCCACTACTAGTACTGATGTTGAGGTTGGTGGTGACAATTTGTACTGGCAATTGTCATTGATGATAGTAAACAATAATTACTATTTAAAAATATTTAAATATTTAAAATGATAAGTTAATTTGTTTTTAAAATATAAAAATAATTAAAAATAATAATAACCAAACGTATTAAAAAGTGATTTCCAATATGCCCTTAAGCATTAACAATTTAAATTAGTAAACAATGGTTCTAATTTTATTGTCGGTGTATTTCGTAAATTTAAATGTCAACTGGTTTGCCAATAGGAGTGTGGTTAGGCAGAATAAAGATTGAGGGCTTAATCCGCCGTCTCCATCAGTAGCCCTTAATATTAATATTTATGAATGCGACAATTATTATAATTAATGTCCCTAACAATGTAAATTAATTTAAATAGGTACTCGAATTAAATTTTTTCTTAATTATTGTTTAGTTGATTGAGACATTATTATTATTTTAATCTTGAAATTAATCCACGAATAAAAATTCAATTGTACTAAAAGGAATATAGTTCATAAATATTCAACTTAGAGTCTGTTTGGCAACAACTCATTGTAAAATTATTGTAGAGAAAATAGTTTTGAAAAAATTATTGTACGTATTACAAATATTTTTCTTTTTGAAAAATTCAGAAAATAACTTTCTAGTCGCTACTATATTTTAACAATTCTGATTCTCAAAATAATTTTTTCATCATAAAATTTTTTGAAAAACAGCCCAAAAACTAATAGTTAAACGAAGTTATTTTACTTTCTTTCTGAAAAAAATAAAGCACTCAGAAAACTGTCAAATACACTTTTAGTGAAAAATATTAAACATCAATTTGCATATGCAAGAAAAAAGAAGAAGAAAATTTACCTACATACCCCTCGATTCTTATGCATTAAAAGACCTAATACCTAAAATTCTACATAGACATATATAATATTTTTATATAAAAGATATATTCTAGTTAAAAATTAATGATATTAGTATTTTTATATGATATTAAATATTTAAATATTAGTTATATAAATATTAAAATTTATGTGTTAGAAATGTAGATATATTAGAATTTGTGGTGTATATATAAATGAAAAAAAAATGATGGCACGTAAGAAAAAGTTTTATGCGTAGAGTCTGGATGTAGGTTTAATACTTGGGCTTCAATAATATAATGTTATATGATGCTTAATTAATATAAAATTGTTATATATTAACTATAAATTACTATATATTAATATATATATGAATATTATATATATTGTAATAAAATTAATATTATATCAATATACAATACTTCATAATAAATATATAATAATTGATTAAATATAATATATTATTATATTATTAGAGTTTAATATTAATCTACATCTAAATTCCACACCTAATAATCTCTCACCAATTAATTGTCAAAGTAGGGCCACTTTGAAAGCTCAATTCACTTTTATACTCCTCCGGATAAAGGCAGTAACTGTCTCGACATAAGGCAACGACATTATTTAAGTCGTGATTCTAGATATCCGCCTCAACTAATAATGTTTTGGGACATCTCAACTAATAATTTCATTATTAATTTGTACATTTATCTTAAATTTCATGCAAACTAAGAACAAAATAATAAAAAATATATATTATAAACGTTCATTTTTAATTTAAAATACTTCTAAGTAAACGGTTGTCTAGCAAAATGGAATAGCATTCAGTCATAATAATTACATATAATACACCCAGCACATAAATCATATCAAATTAAATCATCATTTATAAATATCAATAACATTCATATATCAACAGCATCAACATTTCAATTCAAAAAAAAAAATATTTATGTTTAATAAAATATATTTTTTAAAAATTGAATAAATAATATTGTACAAGTTTCTATTGAATGGAATAAAAAATATAAATTGAAAAGAAAAATATTAGTGTTGACCCTCGGTCCATCCTCCCTAAAAACTGAAAAAAAAAAAAAACCCTCACGCGGACGCACACTTCACCCGAAAGCCCTTCGCCTGGTTCGATCCCTTTGTTCGCTCGGCTTCGCCTCCTTCAACCGCATGCGCACGAGTCTCCCTCCCGATCTCTTTGCTCAGCACTTCCCTCAACCGGTCCGGCCTCTTCCTCAACCGCAAGCAACCGTTCCCCCTACTCTTCCCTCAAAATCGAACGCTCAACTCCCTTCTCAGCATTCGTTCGGTTCCTACTCATAGGCTCTTGTTTTCTCTCAATCGCAAGAATCTTAGCTCCTGATCTCTTCAAGCGATAAGCTTCGATTCTCCTGCCAACCTTCACTCTCTTCGCTAATCCTTCTGTAATTTTGGTGCCTTTCCAACCGATACTTTGTCTCCCTACCTGTCTAATCTTCTTCACTTCTCCTCTTTTTGTTGGAACCTCAAGCCCGATTCCTCTCTCCCGATTTCCCCCGATCTGCACAAACCAAGCCGCCTCTCGCTTCCCTCCCATCCTCCGATTCTTCTCCATATCGACCCACTCCGGTTTCTTTCAATTTTCCTCTACATCAGCCGAGCGAACTCACCCGATTGAAACCCTCCCTTCCTCCATCGGCCAAAACCCTCCTTCGCATGTGATTTCGCTTCTCTTCATCCCATAGATTCCTCTACCAACAGGATTTGGTAAATATGGATTTAACTTGCAAAGGCGACGTTTACGGGATTACATTCGAAATGGGTTTTTAAGTTAAATTCGTCTTTAATCCCTGCAGCCAAATAACCCCTCTTTCTTTCCTTGCAAGTGACAGAAACCAAGAAAGAAAACCGTCATTAGGTTTCTCCTCTAGGTTTCCGGCATTTCCATCATTCCTTCCACTTTACTCGTGCTTGTTGATAGATATGTTATTCGTAACAAATGTGAAAAAAAAAATGAGTTTGGATGTGTAGAAATGAATGTGTGGAAATTGTATTATATGTGCTTCTTTTGCAGGTTTGCCATCGGGCATTTACAGATGAATCAATCAGTGTTAAAACACCGTCCACGCCATCGTGAGCGACATATAGATCTAAAATCTGCTTACACCTCATGCCGAAATCTATCAAATTTGGACCAAATTTTACTTAAAAAAATGACCTAAAAGCACTAAAAAAAAATCTAAAGCTAAATTCAAATTAAAAGAATCAAGTAAATATGCTAAATAATGTTAATATGAGCATTGAACAAACAGAGAAAAAAATACTTACAAGATTCTCAGCATGTTAAAAACCCATATAAGCTTTGAGCTAGAACCCTTCTCCCTCTTCATTGCTTCTATGAACAATCAGAGCTTTCCAAACTCGTAAAAGGATTCAAATAACATAATAAGCATTCTAGCCTCCAATTTATAGAAATGAAGAGGGAATGTGGAGTTCAAATGTAACTTAAAGTAATAATAGATGGTGGCATGATCAATAGATTATTATCCTATGAAAATATACTAAGTGAAGGTGAATTTAGTCACTTAATTTATTGTTAAATGAATGCTTGACCCATTGTTTCATATGTTTAAACCATTGAGGATACTTAAGTTGAATGCAAGTGAAACTTAAGGAGGTTAATACTAAACTCACAAAAGACTTATATAAAGTTTGAAGTCCTCTTATTAAATGAATATGAAACTTGATTTGGAGTTAAGGATAAATCTATATTGGATTTGAAGTCTTTTTTGTGAACAAATCATATTTGATGTCAAATGAAGTAAAGACCTCAATTAAATATAAAATAACAAATGATTGATGACAAATCTAATGATTCATTTATAAATTGAGGAGTATAAAATTTGGTAGCTATATTACAAGCACAAGTTCATTAGGTAGCTCATAAATAATCATGAATGTGGCCTTTAAAAGGATCACTTGGATCAAGTACTTGAAATTGGATTTAAAGCACATGAGAATTATGAAATACCTAAGTGCTTAGCTCCAAATTAATGGTATTCAAATGAAATTCATAAAAAGATTTAAAATGTAATTAACTAGCTTGTTAATGAGTATATACAAACTCTTTCAATAATTACTCAAGTTACACTACATAATATATTGAGTAAAATCAAGCAATACATATAATTTAAATTAGATTTGTGTTGAGCTAAAAAGCGCAATAATATGAATGAGTCAATTATTACTAAAGGATAAGATTTTAACAATCACGCATGAAGTATAAATAATGAACATACTTTTTTTATAATTAAATAGAATCAGAGTGATAAACAAATGCCATCGGATTTGCAATTCTTCGTTCAAACACATAGAAGGCGGCACTAAATTCAATTTTGCATAATGAAGGAGCTTCATTCAATCCAAAAATTAGAAAATTCTTATTCTAATTATGATTTTCAAATCAATAATTTCATTGATTAGATGAAATTTTGTAAGCTAAAAATACCTGCATGTGCTTAGATATGAAAATTTAGAGTGCAAATTTTAATATTTGAAAAGGATGCGTAGGCTAAGTTGGAATTAAATGAAAATATGAAGTTAATCTTACAATTTAGAAATAAAATTATCTGAATTATTAAAAACCTGCATGGGCCCTAACACAATGTTGAATGCCTAAACTTAGTGTCTAAGGATGCTGCGTGGGTTGGTTCCTGATTTGCTCTTAAGACTAGGTCTAGATTAACAAAACCTAAAAATCTAATTATTATAATAAAATTTTAACTTATTAAAATATCTGAGAAGCTAATTCTTTCATATGATAGTAGATCTTATCCTCAATTATTAAATTAATAAAGTTAGATCTAAAATAATAAATTAAATGATCAAGAAAACTCATAAATCTCGATGATGGCTGTATTGAATGGAGATTTCAATCAGAGGGATACTTCCATCAAAATGTGATTCTAATTTCAAATCAAATTAACTCAAATTAAGTATCAATCTAAAAATACTTAAATGAAATTCAATCTCTAAAAATTTAAAGCTAAAATCCAACCAACCTTCCATAATTATTTGTTAAAGATAAAAAATTAAGAAAACTCTAGCTCACAAAGGAGCTAATATCAAATCAAGTATTCTACTATGTTCAGTCTTAATCAATCTCACGCCAAGAAGGGACATGTCCTCGACTACATAGCTTGGCCCTCACATATATGATATAATTATAACCAAAATCGGGTCACGCCAAATGACATCATTATATTACATCACGATCAGAGCCAATGCTCTCCAATGGCTCTTCCCTTTGAGTTGTGAATCATAGGATACACCTAATAAGGTAAAAATCCCTTTGTTAGCTAAGGTAGACTTAAGTTTGTCTTCTTAAACAAATATCACCTTAAGTCTACAAGGATTCCTTAGATGACGTATCCCATCTGTTGCCAATAAGGATTCTTTGGTCGCCGAAATGACTACCTCCTCGACTAAGTACAGGGACCGACGGATGACGAAACCATGGGATCTAGATCAGACATGTCATCATTCCCCTAACCATCCACTTTAAGTAAATATAATGAATTTCATAAATCTAAATTTCAAAACTCCACATGTTGCTACTATATGCTATGCATTCAGCGATCTAACCACTAGCCTTAATCAAAAGTTCTCTCTCAACATTAGGAGGGGTGATTAATTATAGGTACTTACGCTTATAGAAAACCTAAAACCAAATCTAAAGTCCTCACAAAATGAGGGTGAAATCTCTGGGTAGTATCTTATCTACTATTCCATCTACCTTCTAAAATTACACCAACACTTAAATCAAACTCTCTTCATGTGAGAGGTCGATAGCAAATTTTGGAGCTCACAGATTTTTGGCGACATCGATAGGATTCTCTTTCCATCTTTAACTAGTCATATACATGTTATAGTAGCAACAAAATATTTGAAAATTCAAAAAATTGGTGATTTAAATGTGTAATAAATTAAAATTACTTAATGTATGAGACTCTATGTCGAATGATTTATTATGAAGAGTATATTTTATTACACTATTATTTTATTCTATAGTACTTTTATATTTTAAAAGTATAGAGTGAAATAACAATTTCCAATTACTAATCCCCATCTTTCACTTTTATAGAATGGATCTACAGAGCACTCCTTTCACTGTTCAGCTAGGTGGTGCAAACATCTTCTTACCTAACGCTGTCATCAACATAGAAGATGTTGGAGCTACCATTCAATTTGGTAGTGTGGATTTCCCAGCTATCATAATTGCAACTCCTGAAGTACCTACCCGGGTGCATTCGTCCGAAGCCATGCTGGAAGGCCTAAGTTTACTGAAGCTCCTACTCATCATGCTCGCCAACCAATTCAGTAACCAACTACTATTAAGGAGTTCTCTTGAGAGAACTTCAGTTTTTTGAAAGACCGTCAATTTGAAGCTCCCGTGATGAAAAGAACTATCGGTGGGCAAATTATATCTTTGATGCCTCATGATACAATGCTTTTGCCAACTGAAATCTTTGTACTTGGAAAACATGATTTTGAGGCTTCCTCATCAGGGAGCAAATTAACCAGAAAATAAAGAAGAAGAAGAAATGCTGAGCTGAGGGCTCAGCAAATCCTACCTGAATGACCCAATGAACAAACAATATTACCAAAAGTGAGTATTCCTACCCATAACAACTTTAATAATCTAAAATAGGTAAAAAGGAATAACTCTACTAGTGAGGTGAAGTAGTCTTTCTAGACTCAACAACGTCAAGCTCCACCACTATAGAAGAGACAACCTGAAATATTGTCTACTAGAATACACAATGTTCTTAAAGTAGCCAAGGAAAGTGAAAAAAAAAAGCTTAGAGGCCTATAATAATCGAAGATACTAAAATTTCACCAAGAAGGTTGCCATCTCTTATGGTATTATGGTGTTTAATTTTGGTTGTGTTATGTGTGTGTGTGTGTGTATGTGAGGAGGACACCACACAGATCTGAGGATGTACTTATTAAGGTGATCAGGAATGACATCAAGAAATAGTATACTATCTCAAAAGATAGAAGTCACTACCCTATGATGGACCTAATCACCTAATAAGGACTCCTAAGACATGATGGGTCTTCGACTATACTAGAGATTTTTTTTTCTTTACTTTACATGGATGAATAAAGTAGGGTTTATTTAAATCAGGTTCTAAAGTTTCATATGGGGGCAAGCCTCTATAGTTAATTACATCCTAAGAAAAGTGAGTTCCTTAGAAATACTCTCGAATAAAGTAGATAATTGTTGCCTCCAAAGAATTCAAAGATAGGACTATCAATAAATCGGTTATATTATGAAGATCAAATGAGATAGATCGAAAGGAGAGAATTATTATCAAAGCCTAATGAGATGAGTAAAGAATGCTTCATGATACTAGGAAGCTTAGTGAGCATTCCAATCCATCCTATGTTGGGCTTTATATGTTTGAGATTGAGGAGAAATTATATGTTTGAGTTTGAAATTTTATTAGAGAGCTATGACTCATGCTCTAACAACACAAGATTGTTAAGATGTCTAAGAGGTGGGAATTTGTGCCTATAGCCTAAGGGAGAAATGGTAATCTCAGATCCTAAATCTAGGAGCTTTGGCGAGGGCCAAAGCACCTAAATCTAAGGTAAAAATGAGTATATGGTTTATCTCCATAAGAGAGAGTAAATCACCTGACTGTTGGACTTATAATCACGTGGAGTAGCAGCAAATAAACTCCTTCTGCACTTTAAATCCATGTGGTCAAGTCATATGCTTTGCAAGATAGTTAGGATGTTATTTATTTAGAAAAAAAAACTAAGTCCTTAAACCCACTCCTTAAGAGACTAGAGCATGACAGGTATGAATAATGACTTATAATAATGCAAATTCTTATCAAATTTTATTTAATTTGGGTCTCTTCATTTTGACATGGGTTATAGGATTTTGTATGCCTAAATGCATGAGAAGTTAATTATGAGCCAAATCAAAAGAGAAAGAGGTGTTCTTCCATCATAAGCTCTTAAAGGATAAGCTCATTTCTATTTGGCAAAGATGGAAGCCCTCTCTTAACAATAGTGATATGTATGATATTAAACATACAATATTCAGCTAAGGGGTTGCTAAATATTTTTATTATCTTGATTTAATGTCTAGGTTTTTACATGAGGTTATGAGTTATTTTAGAGATTTAGTTATGAATTGTTAGTTTGGGTACAAAGATTAATTTTTATCTTAGGAGCCTAATCGCATCCATGTCATACAATAATTATCAATTATAAATAAACTATAAAGAGGCATATTTTTTCTAATGCACAAGCTAAACAAAATATCAAACACCGTGAAAAGCTAGCAAAAGAATAAAAGTCGAATGTTATTACCACAACCTAAAAAAGAAATGTGGGTAAATGAAGTTATACCCCTTATATAACTACCCTTATATAACCTAGAATAATTAAAGAATAATTACAATTATAAATGATGAGTGTTATTGGGGGAGTCTTCATTCTTCATTCTTTCTTCTTTCAATTCTTCATTTGATTTGCTCCATTTCTTTCTTCCTTTTGTCTTAATTT
Organism: Cymbidium sinense; assembly: GCA_021442155.1. NCBI lineage: Eukaryota > Viridiplantae > Streptophyta > Magnoliopsida > Asparagales > Orchidaceae > Cymbidium > Cymbidium sinense. The sequence continues at coordinate 120,501,465 of CM038221.1, read as the reverse complement.
GGATGTGCCTATTCCAAAGGCACCACATGGTACATAAGACTTGGTCTTATAACTAATACTCATCCTAATCCCCCATAACACTTATTCAAATCCTAATACAAAATTATATTAGAAGAAGAAAAGTAAATCTAGCTATACCTGCAAAATAAATGTTAGATAAACACGCCATACAACCCAAGCAGTTATATAAATAATTTGGACTTAGCACCACACACATGGGTAACCAAGCTCACCTGTCCTAACTTGGGCTATGTTTAGGGGTATAAGCAACCTCCATAGTAAATGTATTTATAATTTTATTATAGTGGCCTATAAGCACCCAGAAAATATGATTAATACGACTGCATCATCTTCATACACACATCCATCATAATAATACACAAAATAAGCATACATAAAATAATACACACCACTAATATAAAACTAAAGTGGTGAACAATTACAGTGTGTGCATCAAGACTTATATGGTATGTCCTAACTAGGCTTTAGAGTTATAATTTTGCTAAGTGTGAAGGATTTAATTTATAAAGGGTTGATTTCTCTTTAAGTGATTTAATTGATTTAAAGATTTTACTTAATATTTTCTTTTATTTCATTTGATCGACACAAAATAATTAAGTATTATAAAGAGAAGAAAGAGAGGAGGGCCCCCTTTCATCCCTACCTTAAGTTACTTCTAAAACAAGTTGATCAATTCCCTTTAGTGAATGACTTATTTATATTTTAATCAATCATTAAATTTAGGTTCACTCTAAATGACCTTATTCAATAAAAAATACATCTTAAGATTAATTATGATGAATTACTATCACATAATACATGTTTATTCATTTCTTTCTATCATGTATATCATGCATATGATTAAATCCTAAGTATACCTATATATATAATGTATATCTTAGCACACTTAAATGGTGAATGCAAAGAAGTATGTTTGGGATTTAAATATTTCATTTGATTAAATTATGAATGCATATCTTTTTAATAGAAAGAGGGATTTTTCATCCATTAACTAACCACATTCACATGTATAAAAGTTTTAAGTGAGTATGACGCTATTGTTCTACACCAGGGGCATAAGGTACAAAACATACTTAGGGCTACTTAAAACTTCGCAATCCCAGGGTGTCCAGACTAATATACTATTTTCTTAGATACATATAGATGTATAAGCAACTATAAGGATAGGAAAAAATGCATGCAAAAGTTGTATTCAATTTATTTGATCATGATTCCTATTCATTGGTCAAATCACACATACACATGTATAAGAGTTTTAAGTGAATACGATGCCATTATTTTGCACCAAGGCATAAGGTATAAGACCTACTTAGGGCTACTTAAAGCTTCGCAGCCTTGGGGTGTCCAAGCTAATATACCATTTTTCTCAGATATAGGTGAATGTACAAAAAGAACCACAAGAAAGAGAAGTCATGCAATAAGTCATATTTTATTTGATTGTATGATTTACATATGTGATATGAAATTCTTCTTAAGTCTTAGCATGGAGATACATAGGAATAGATTTAGACAAATATTGTGTTCTTTTCAAATAAACTATACATTTATAAATCCTATATGAATCCATGTATGATAAGGAAAGAGAACTTCATATTGCATATCTTATATTATCAACACATGAAAACTTATAGATACTTGTAATTAACATCACTTCATATATTATAATTGATTTATAAACTTTTGAAAATAACTTTTGATTTAATAATAATAATAGCACACCAATTGTTGATTTAAATGAACACATGCAATTTGACATTGAAGAAATTATTTCATTTGGTTAATTTTAAAAGAAATGAATGCATTATTTCACTTGGCAAGCAACATTTAACATGATTGGAAAAAAAATGAATATAAGCACATGATCTCATTCATCCTAGTTAATTCTAAAGATAATCATATTAAATAAGGCTATTTAAAATAAATCAAAATTCTTTTAAAATTTTTTTTCTTTTATCTCGAGTTTGATTTAATTTAGGAAATATAAAAGATGTTCGCTAATCCTAATCCAATTCCCCATGTGTGAATTAATTTGGTTTAATGAAGAATATTTAAGTTGATTTTATGTTTTAATTAGGTTAAGGTATGAATTAAGTGAATTAATTAACCCTTACCTACGTCACCCTAAGTTAATTAACTAATTAATAATGAGCCAATATGATATGCAACCACATGAAAAATAAATTTGCAATTATCCTAAGAAATGAAAGGGGTCTAATGCAATTAGCTCATGATTAATAGTTAATTAGGCTTAAGAGAACTCACTTAACTATTTTTATGGTCTTCTCACACATGTGAGCTAACCATAATTGCACTATTACTCACATTGGGTTATTGAACACCCAAAGAACTACTCAAGATCAATTAAAGGTTGTTTATGTGTGAAGTGAGATTTAGATTGAGTTAAATCAAGCTTATTAATTAATTGATTGAATTCTTTGATTATATTTTGATTAGAATGATGAAATTAGCTTAGAGAAAGGGATCAAGGATAAGGCCTCAATCCTTAATTCTTAAGCCATTTCAAACACTCAATTAGGCTCTAATTCTTTTTCTTGAAAATTAAGGAATTAATTAAGCACTTAATTACCTCATTAATCATCAATTAATTTAATTTCAAAAAAGTGCAAAAATCTAAGAAATGAATTAGAAAAAAATCCTAATTACACTCCCTAAGTTCTCTTACTATTTCACAAAGGTAATTAAGCTTAAATAATTGATTAAACCATTGTTTATTCACTAATTATTGCTAATTAAATTAAGAAAGTGATTAAGACTTAATCAATTGATTTTTCTAATTGAACAACCAATAAAATCCCAAAAAAATGGGGGAGGCAAAGGTTATCCCCCCAAGCATCCACATAAAATTTTGATTAATTGGATGCTTAATTAAATGGTAATTAAGCTAATTAAAATTTGAATTAAACCTTAATTAAACAAACATCACTATTTAAAATCAATTAATGATAATTTTTTTAGCTTCTACTCTGAAATACTTTTAAAATGAGCCAAAGTTTGCATTTTTTTAATTTTTTTACAATTAGTTATGAATTTAGGAAGCTTCGACCTTAAAAATTAATTAAAATAGCCTAATTAAAGCTTTAATCCCATCAGGCCATGTGGTGGGCGACGATGCACTTTCTACGTGGTGCGATGGGATTGACTATTTAAGTTGTCACATCCGAAGGCTGACTCAGATGTCGGTGGATGTGCTTTCCTATGGACTGATCTAAGATTAGATGGTCATGATTCGATCCACGATTTGTGAAAGGAAATAGGGGATCTAATGCGAGATCTAATTAGACCCGTCCATTCCAATCATGTGGACGAATGACTCATGATTTCTCCTGTTCGCGTGCGGTGAAAGACAGATGACATCCATCTTTCCCGGTTCGATCCGAGCTCACCCGAGCTAGGATTGCCTCCAAATTCATCCCACACCTTCGAGGAAGGGAGACGCACACATCCAATGGCTAAAAACTTATGGTATTTGACTTTACTTCACAAAATTCTAACCCATTTTTGCATACAAGGCTTGGTTTGTAAAATTACCTCACCAAAGCTAATGTTTAGCAGTGGGTCATCGGAGGTAGCTTCGCCTAGTTGAGGTGAGGCCCTGTTGAGAAGCTTTGAGTTCAATTTGGGGTAGAGTCTCGGTCGACAAATTCATGCATGCAAAGGCCTTGGCTCTGAGCGAACTCCTATCTCTGATGCTCGAGAAGGCTTGGAGAAGGTTCGGTTGGCTTCGGTAGAGTACAAGAATGGTGTGGGTGTAAGGAATTGAAGTTTGAGTTAGTAGAGAGGGATTATTGCTCGAAAGAGTGATGTCCTATTTCAGCTTTGCTCGAGAATGGGAAATATCGATCGAGGAGGGCTTGAGGATTCATGCGAGTGCTCTGAGGGAGTTCGAAATTGTCTTAGGATGTCTCTCAATGCAATTACCTTTATTTGTCACTCAAATTGAGGAGGTCTACCCTTCAATTTCTCATGATAGACAGACCGGATTCATCTCATAATTTCTATCGATTGGCCTTGTGTCCGGATCAGTGCCATGTGGCTCTCTGGGAGTGGTTGAGGCAGTGGTAGGAATCTCAAGGCTTGATATGGAGGGATTGTGTGGGAATGATCTCCTTGCATACAATGGGTTCAGCCATGAGGGGGAATGGCTTGGCTTCATTCTCTTGGTCCATGGCATATGCTAGGGTAGGTTTGGTTGAGCTAGGAAGTTCTAGGAGTGCTTCATTTGGCCATTCAATGGCTACCATGGGGAGAAAAAGTGGACTTTGCCACTTAAGGAAATTATCCAACACAAATGAGAGGGAGTCCATTGGTTAATCCCCTTGGGTTGGGTCCAACATGGACTTGGGTTGGGTTGGGGCTGACCTAGGGTCTAATTGGGTTAGGTTAGGTTAGCCACCAAAGTTCCATGAAGTGGTTTTGGGTGATTTGGGTTTATATGGTCAAAATGTGTTCATTTGGGCTAGGTTGGGTTGGGTTGACCAATTGGTCAAATTGGGTCAAATCAAGACTTAGGTTAGGCTCAAATGATGATTTGGGATGTTCTTGTTCAATTAATTTGGGTTGGTTTGGCCTAGGTTTGGATTTGACTCATTTAGGTTCAAAAGGATCAAATTGGTCAAGTTGACCAATTTGACCAATTTGACCAAATTGGGTTGGGTTAAGTGTTGAGTTAAGTTTAATTGGTCAAATGAAAATGATTGTAGGCTTTGGTTTGATTTAATTTAGATTTAACTTTAATTTTGGCCGATTTGACCCTTTGGGTCAATTTGGGCTAGGTTGGGTCAAGTTGACCAATTGGTCAACTTTGGCTCAATTATGGCTTTGATCAAGTTCAATAAGTGATTTGTAATGAACTTGAGTCATTGGTTGCAATAAATTTGAATTAAATCATGATTTGACCCATTTTAACTTTTTAGGCTAATTTGGGTCAACTTGGGTCAAATGGCCAATTAGGCTTGGTTTGGCTCAAGTGAAGGTTTTGTCATATTCAATCATTGATTATGAGTGGGTTTGAATTAATGATTCCAATCAAATTTTTTATATGGTGATTTTGACTAGTTTGGGTTTCATTTGAGCTAAATGTTGACTTGGTCAAAGGCTAAGTTTGACTTGGTTTGACCTAATTCAATACAATTGATCACCCTATGATGATTGTTGATCATGATTGAATGTTTAGATGGTCTTGGTTCAATCCAATTTGAGTTAGATTAGAAGTTGGCTTAAATGTGTCAATTGGCTTGATCATGGTTTGATTCAAATTTAGTTGAGCTCACACATGAGCCTAGGATTGAAATATAAATCCAATTATAATTGGTTTGGAGTCAAATGGGTTTTGGTTCATATGACAATTTTAGGTCAAGGGAGGCCAACATGGACTTGATTTAGGCTGACTTAGGTTTGGTTTGATGATGGTAGTTTATGTTTATATTTGGGTCAATGATTGAAGGAATGATTAAATCATAAAGAAATCCATGGGTTTGAGTTGATTTGGGTATCATTTAGCCAAGTTCAAAAGTTTGGCTAAAAGAGCTAAAATTGGAAATTTAGTTTATTTGGATTTGGTTTGGACCATTCGAATTTATATTTCATTTATATTTGTGAATATAAAGAAATATATGAATGGGTTATGAGAACATCACTTGAGTTTGGAGTGATTTAAAAATAAATTTGATCAAATCTAGGGATGTAGGTCAAAAGGGCTTATTTTGGGAATTAATTTCTCTTTATTTATTTTTAGTCATTGGAGGTTGGGTTTCATTTATATTTACGGATATAAATGATGGAATAGTTTATTTCTAAAGAAATTAATCAAGTTTGAGTTGGTTTGAATGAGTTTTGGCTAAGCATATGAAGGTGGTTCATATGGCTTGGGAAGAGATTTTGGGGTTTGGATTTAATCTTGGGTTTCAATCATTTGAAGTTGGATTTGATTTAGAATTTGGATTTGAATTTGAGGTTTGGTTTGAAAGAAGAAAGCAAGGATTAGGTTTATGCTATAGGGTAGCCAAGTCCTCCTAAATCACTAAGGCACAACCTATTCCTATGGCTAACTCTTCTAAGTCTCTATGGTCAAGTTAAGTGTTCACCTAATCACTAGAAGCATCTTAAGACTAAGGAACTCTTAATGTTTATATGAGTCTTAGATCTATGATGAGGAAGTTGAAAGCTCACTCTCGAAAGTTAGGTCAATAGGTAACTAGCCATCAAGACAAGTATGCTTAGCACGATGAGCATCAGAGTGTGACACTTGGACCGCATGTCCAAGAATCTGGTGTCGAAAGGTCCCGATGAAAGTGTAAGCAGATATGGAGGCCAAGGCCACGAGATAAAATTCTGAAGAAAGAAAGAGGTGTGACAACTGATGCACATATTCAGAAATTCACATCAAAAATAACTCATCATAAGTGGATACCTAAAAGAAGGGATATCACTGATAAAAGACATGATGGTTGACACCCTGGAGAATCCTCTAGGGGATCTCGTCATCAAGCAGATTCACCCCTGTGGGAGAAAGTTGATTATGATTGCAGTCCCCCAATGAAAGAAATTTATGTTCCTCACAATGAACCAGAAATCCATTGGAAGCGTCGATCAGAAGTTCATGTGCAAAAATAAGATGATGAACAAGACACTATGGAAATGGAAGTCGTTATACGGTTAAAGATATAGATAAACTTTCTGCTCAACATCACCAGCAACATGAATCCAGTGAGCTTGAACCTGGGTTTGATGCTTATGAAGGAAAGTCATCACAAAAAGGTAGAAGATGGATCTTCAATCTCTGCTGAAGAAGAAGAAGAAGAAGATCAAAATGAAAAATAAGTTATGGGAGTTGAAGCTATTTATATGATTGAACTAATAATGATCAACTTGGTACACAATTTTGCAATCAACGTCGTCATTTAGCCCTAGTAACAACTATCCCTGTAAACGCATAAGGAAAAGGACAGTCAAGTTCTTCTCCTGAAGATGAGCATGGAGCAGAATAACAATAAGAAATAGAGAAAGAAGAAGAGCCTGTATTGATTGATGACGTGACACTTGCTAGAGAGCAAAGATAAATGCAACATCAAATGGAAGCCAAAGATAAAGAAATTGCACAGCTTGGTACCAAGATGAATGACATGATGGTACAAACGAATATCATGATGAATATGTTGCAGAAGAATATCACTTCAAATGCAATACCTGTTTCATCTGCTAATCAGCAAGTAGCTAATAATACAACCTCTATACCACCAGTCACTCTGATGCCTCAGGCTCCTATAATGCATGCTACACCTGAAAGGAGGAGTGAAGTTAATCAACTTGGTCTTCAACTTGTAATTCAGAATGTGGCTAGTGCACCAGGAACAGTAACAACTACTCAACTAGAAATAATAATTAATGAAAAGATAAAGGCACTTATAGCTTCAAAGTAGTCTGAAAAGTTGTGGGCATGGTAATCCAAAGCAACATCTAACCTAATTCAAGGCTACTTATGATAACATAGGAGAAAATGATGCATTGCTTTTTTGCCAGTTAATAGTAGCCTGACCTCAATCGCTTTCGAGTGGTACGTAGAACTGCCGAATGATTCGATCAGAACCTTTGCTTTGAGCTAGAGACAATGTTCATGAAAGGTTCACCAGTGCAATTGAGAAGATAATGATCATTGACATTGCCTTGCTAAAAAGAGAAAAGATGAGTCAATGACAAAATTTGTAACTCATTGGCGTAACCTAAGCATGAAATGTGAACAACAACAGGAGAAAGAACATGCTATTCAATTGTTAATGGAAAATATGGATGATAAAATGACATCATTTTTATGTATGACATCAATTATAATATCTCAAGACTTGCTTGATATGGTGGCCAAATTTGAAAAGTTAAATTGCCCTAAGTCTGAAATTTATACAAATAAATCAAAGAGAAATGAACCTTCAGACTAAAAGAGAAACGAAACTCATGTGGCTTCCTATAGCTCTAATGGTGAAAAATGAATAGTCTATAATGTAGATAAAGAAAATAGCTAATGTACAATGGTGATAAGGGAAAGAAGCTTGTTCATCCTGATCCACAGCCAAAATTGGTATTGGATGACAATGATAAATCTCAAACTTTTCTAGGTGGTCGAGCATCCAAAATAAGCGATAAGAGATGGTGAGCGAATGCAGCCATCTCTTTAGGAAAAGATGAACAAAGAATATTCCTTTAGAATGGACATTATGGCTAAATTATTTTGACAAGTAGTCAAAGCTGGTTTACAATTACCAAAAATTAAAAGGCCCGAAGAAGCTGATCAAGTCAATAATCTATATTATTGTCCCTATCATTAGATGATTATCCATCCTATTGAAGATTATTATGTCTTCAAATATTTCCTAGAAAGGAAGTATCGATGAGATGAATTTACATTATCTGATAGTGTTTTAGTCATCCCAAAAGAGAGTCTACATGGATGCTTGCGTCCTCTTCCATATAATCTATTAAAGATAAAAAGAAAGAAAAATCAATTCAAATTGAAGAATGAGAAATAGTAGTCTCTAAGAAGACCGTGAAAATATTGAAGCAGCTAAAATATGTCCCTAGTGTTAAGTGAAAATCACCACTTGAACATATATTAGATTTAAAAGAAATGCCTAAACCAAGCATTGTGGCTTCTCAGCAATATTTTGATAAGATTACTTCATCACAACATGAAGAGCAGTCTACTAAACGTAGGCCTCATAAGTCAAAGATGTCGGCTAAGAGAAAAGAAGAGCAAGAAGAAGACTATAACTTAAAAGATTATTAATAATTTAGAAGAGTATGCGAGAAGACAACCATTTAGGCTTGTAGACTTTATGCTTAAAATTTGTATTATTAAATTGGATGAAGAAGATAATGATGAATCTTGTCCAGTAGAGACATGCCAAATTATTTATGTAATATCAGATATTCTTCAGCATCAGTTACTCCAAAATGACAAGGGTAGTCAGACAGACTCGACCAATCTATCAAAATTTTTATCAAGAAAATAAGAAGAGCCTGAGGAGTTAACATTAAAATTTTATTTAATGACTCAACAAAAAGATAACAAATTAGATGAAGATTTACATTTTTGGGGAAGAGTCAAACCCACCAACAACATCACATATGAAATGTATGAAGTTGAAAAGTGAGTTTAACTCTTTTGATCAATCCTCCAGAATAAGAAGTAAATTTGAAGAAACTACTTTTTCATAGGAATTTGAGCAAGACAAGATGATTCATATTCAGTTGAGAAGTGGTAAAGTCTTACCACCATCATCAAAGAAGGAGAATTCAAATATAGACAAAGGCAAACAAATTGAAGTCAATGAAGATATCATTCCGAAAAATCCTAAAATAAAATCTAAATCAAGAAAAAAGATAGATTATAATATTTTATCACATCTAAGAAAGATTCTTGCACAACTGAGAGTGTACGAGACTCTCTTGATGTCAAAAGACCTCCGAGAAACTTTTATATAGGCTCTCAAAGATCCAGAGTTATGAAACTTACTTTGCTGAAAAATGTATGTCTAAATCATTACAAACTCAAGATCTCTCAATAATCATATTTTCTGAAGAAGATCTTTTGTTGGGAATAGTAGATCACAACCATCCTCTATATGTTACCACAGAGAGTGATGACATCTTGATCAACTGAATACTGATTGATCCGGGTTCTTCTATTAATCTTATGATTCTAAAAGCTTTAAGAGGATTATCACTTAATATCCAACATCTTTGGAGGTATAAGTTGATGGTTCAAGGTTTTAATGAGAAAGGGAAGAAAACCCTAGGTTCTTTTATTCTCCCACTCAAGTTTCAAGATTTATATACAGAAGCCAAGTTTCATGTAATCGGTCATGGTTGCATGAGTATGGCATGGTCCCATCAGTTATGCATAGTGTATGAAGTACCTAAAAGATAGAGAAGAGTTCAGAATTCCTGGAAACCTACAACCATTCTTCGTCCATGAAGCAAAGATTTATGAAGAAGTAAAATATTTTATCCCTAAAGGCCTAAGCTAACAGAGCCTTTTGAGGCCGTAACACCACTTCAGGGATTAAGCTACTTCAAAAGGTGAAAGAGCAGAAGCAAAGAGGAAGAAAGAAGGCAATGATGACTCTCCCTAAAGCACTTGATTCTACACCTAAATCAAGAAGATCAGTTCCTCATTTCGGAAGTGACACACAAGAAGAAGAAAATATTTCTATCAAACTTAATAGAACTTATAAGCTTTCAAGAAAGGCAAAACATAAAATAAGTGATTCTGATTCATACTATGAATTTGAATCTAGTTATGAAAATAGGATTCAGGAGGTCGCATCAAGAAGGATAGCTCACTTGGCAGAGTCAGACGACTCCCTCAAAATTATACCCATCCCTCAGCAGTACTTCAAAGAAATCACTCTCTCAAAATTAGTATCAACAGCTAATGATAAATCTCAAACTTTTAAGGTGGTAGATAGCATCCAAAATAAGCGACAAGAGATGATGAGTGAATGTAGCCATCTCTTAAGGAAATGATGAATAAAAAATATTCCTTTAGAAGGGACAGCGTGGCTAAATTATTTCGACAAACAGTTAAAATAGGTCTACAATTACCAAAAATTAAAATGCATGAAGAAGCTGATCAAGTTAATAATCCAAATTAATGTCCCTATCATCGGATAATCAGCCATCCTATTGAAGATTGTTATGTATTCAAAGATTGGCTAGAAAAGAAGTATCGATGAGGTGAATTTATATTATCCGATAGTATTCTAGTCAACTCAAAAAGAGAATCTACAAGGATGATTATGTCCTCTTCCGTATCATCCATTAAAGATAAAAAGGAAAGAAAAATCAATTTAGATTGAAGAATAGGAAACAGTAGTCTCTAAGAAGATCATAAAAATGTTAAATCGGCTAAAATATGTCCTTAGTGTTAAGTAGAAATTACCACTTAAACCTACATTGGACTTAAAAGAAATGCCTAAACCAAATATTTTAGCTTCTCAGCGGCATTTTGATAAGATTACTTCATCACAGCACGAGGAGTAGTCTACTAAACGTAGGCCTCATAAGTCAAAGAAGCCAGCTACGAGAAAGAAGAGCAAGAAGAAGACTATAACTCAAAAGATTATTAATAATTTAGAGGAGTATCACCAACCAACAAGATAACTATTTAGGCTTGCAGACTTTATGCCTAAACTTCATTTTGTTGAATTGGATGAAAAAGATAATGGTGAATCTTGTCCAGTAGAAATATGCTGAATTATTTATGTGATATCAGATGTTCTTCAGCATTAGTTACTCCAAAATGATAACGGTAGTCAAACAGACTCATCCAATCTATCAAAATTCTTATCAAGAAATCAAGAAGAGCCTGAGAAGTTAACATCATAATTTTATCTAATGACTCAATAAAAAGATAACAATTCAGATGAAGATTTATGTTTTTCAGACGAGGACGAGTCAAACTCATCAACAACATCACATATGAAATGTATGAAGTTGAAAAGTAAGTTTAACTCTTTTGGTCAATCCTCTAGAATAAGAAGTGAGTTTGAAGAAACTACTTCAGAGGAATCAGAGCAAGACAAGGTGATTCAAGTTCAATTGAGAAGTGATAAAGTCTTACCACCATATCAAAGAAAGGGAATTCAAATAAAGATAAAGGCAAATAAATTGAAGTGAACAAAGATATCATTCCCAAAAAATCCTAAAACAAAGCCTAAATCAAGCGAAAAGATAAATTATAATATTTTATCATATCTGAGAAATATCCCTGCACAATTGAGTGTGTATGAGGCTCTCTTAATGTCAAAAGATCTCCGAGAAACTTTAATACAAGCTCTCAAAGATCCGAAGAGTTATGAAGCTTACGTTGCCAAAAAATGTATGACTGAATCATTACAAACTCAAGAGCTCTCATTAATCACATTTTTTTGAAGAATATCTTATATTGGGAACAACAGATCATAACTGTTCTCTATATATTACCGCAGAGAGTGATAGAATCTTGATCAACCAAATACAGATTGATCCGGTTTCTTCTATTAATCTTATAAGTCTAAAAGAATTAAGAGGGTTATCACTTGATATCCAACATCTTAGGAGGGATAAGTTGAAGGTTCATAGTTTCAATAAGAAAGGGCAGAAAAATCTTGGGTTCTTTTATTCACTCACTCAATTTTTGAGATTTATATATAGAAGCCAAGTTTCATGTAATTGACACTGATATGTCATTTATAACTCTCTTAGGTCGGCCATAGCTGCATGGGTATGGCATGGTCCCATCGACTGTGCATCAGTGTATGAAGTACCTAGAAGATGGAGAAGAGTTCAGAATTTCTGGCAACCTACAACCATTCTCCATACATGAAGCAATGATTTATGAAGACACAAAATATTTCATCCCTAAAGAGCCTAAGCTAACAGAGCCTCTTGAGGCGGTAGCATCCACTTCAGAGATTAAGCAACGAGGAAGAAAGAAGATTAGTTCCTCATTTGGGAAGTGATACACAAGAAGAAGAAAATATTTTTTATCAAATTTAAGAGAACTTCTAAGCTTTCAAGGAATGCAAAGTATAAAATAAGTGATTTTGATTCAAATTATGACTTTGAATCTACTAATGGAAATAGTGTTCAGAAGGTCGCATCAAGAAGGATAGCTCACTTGGCAGAGTCAAACGACTCCCTCAAAATTATACCCATCCCTCAGCAGTACTTCAAAGAAATCACTCCACATAAAATTCATAATATTGAAGAACTGATAACATTCTATTTGCCATCATTGAGTGAGAGTGGTAGAACAAGAACTCTATTTTACAAATCTGAAGAGTCTCAGCGTTATAATTTTGATCGGCCTACTTGACATGAAAATTCTGATGAGATAGTGCAAAAAAGAATACTAATATACTATCCACAAAAATTGCGAAGAATGATGAATAAGCTTGGAATTCATATTGGAACTACTAAATATAGAACTCAAAACTTAAATATGATGTGGAACCAAAGAAGTCCTCAAGCATCATGAAGAAGTGATAAGTTTGTCACTAAAGGCCTTGGGCTCATCCACAAATATCATCAAAATAAAGTTTGCTATAATATAATAGAAGTTGAGATCAAAATTAATAGTGAAGAAGAAGATGATCACCATGAAATTCTTTTTACAAATGATGAAAAAGTAGAAGCCAAGCTTACACCTGAAGAACACAAAGATGGTGGACAAACAACCACTTTGGATGAGCTATAAGAAGTCAACATGGGAACTGAGGATGATCCCTGTCCAACTTTTGTCAATGTCCTTCTACCTGATGAGAAAGTTGAAGAGTTAAAAATGCTACTTTGTGAAATTAGGGATTGCTTTGCCTGGACATATTCTGAAATGCCAAGTTTATCTCCCGATGTAGTAGTTCATAAACTTTCCATTAAATAAGATGTGACATCTGTTAAACATGCTCCTAGGCGAATGAGATTGGAAATTGAAGAACAGTTAATTGCAAAAACTAAGAAGGCGATCAAGCGAGCTTCATCCAGGAGAAGTATGCGATTGCAAACATTGTCCCAGTTAGGATGAAGAATGGGCAAATCCGTGTCTACATTGACTTCCAAGACCTAAATAAGGTGTGCCTAAAAGATGACTTTTCGCTTCCAATATCAAATCTACTAGTGGACAATACTTCCAACTATGACATGTTCTCATTTATGGATGGATCATTAGGATATAATCAGATCAAGATGGAACCTGAAGATGAGAAGCACACATTATTTAAGATGTCAATTGGTATATATTGCTACATAGTCATGCCCTTCAGATTGAAGAATGCTAGAGCTACATAAGAAAGAGCATTGATGTGTATTTTTGATGAGTTGATTCACCAGAAGGTTGAATGTTATGTTGGTGATTTGGTGGTGATGAGCTTAAATCGTGAAAATAATTTTGAAAACTTGAGAATTGTATTAAAGAGAATCAGAAAATATGATCTTAAGATGAATCCTTTAAAATGCGCATTCGAAGTGTCTTTTAAAAAATTTCTCGGGTACATTGTACATCATAGAAGAATTGAAATTGATCCTGCTAAAATCAAGGAAATTTTGGAGATGCCTCCACCAAAAAGTTTGCACCAAGTCTGTTCTTTACAAGGGCAGCTTGCATTTATCTAACGATGTATATCAAACCTATCAGGATGCTGTCAACTATTTGCAAAGTTGATGAAGAAGAATACTCCATTCAAATAGCACAAGGAGTGCTAAGAAGCCTTTGATAGTATTAAAAGATACTTGTTAAACCCACTAATCCTTGTAGCGTCTAATCTTGGGAATCCCCTCATTATATACACAGCTGTATTAGAAGAGTCTCTCGGAGTATTATTGGCACAACACAATGAAGAAAATAAAGAGAATGTTCTTTATTATAGGAGCGAAAATGAGATACTCTATGATATAGAAGCACTGTTTGGCATTTATCTTTGTAATCCAAAAGCTCTGTCATTATATGTTATCTCACAAAATTACCCTCATCTCAAGCAACAATCCGCTGAAGTACTTGATGATAAGACCAGCATTGATAGGTCCCTTGGCAAGGTGGGTAGTATTACTTTTATAATTTGATATCACATACGTTCCGTAGAAAGCAATAAAGGGAAAAATTTTAGTAGATTTTCTTGTTGCACATACCATCCCTACGGACTCTTCTCTTAATGATGATTTACCTGATAATCAAATTATGCTCATTCATGAAAGAGAAAAATCACAAATTTGAGAAATGTACTTTGCTGGAGCCTCATCAATCAAAGCAGTCCAACCTGTAAATTTCTTAAGAGTAAGAGCAAGAATCAACATTATCTTCATAACACTAGAAGGAGGAATAATGAGATGATCATATTGGTTGATCGAGCCAAGAACTAATAATGAAGCTAAGTATGAAGCATTGGTAGCAGGTCTTGAAGAAGCTATTTTCATAGGCATTCAAAACTTGCATATTTTTGGTGATTTCAGCTTACTATAAATCAAGTACAGCGCATCTATAAAATCAACAAGCTTGAGTTAGCTTTCTATCATAAGAGAGTTCTTGAGCTTATGAAGCAAATACTAAATATCACACTAACACGAGTCTCTCGATCCGACAAATAGTAAAGCAGATTGCTTAGCAAAATTAGCTAAGGAGAAGACAAGTATGAATTATGATTATGTCATGATCAAGAAATTTACTCGATGAGTTCTAGAGCAAACAAAGTATCAATCCTCGCAGGTAGAGGAGTTATCAAATTTGATCTAGCAGGATGTGACTCAAGTTGCTCATCATTCTCTCTAAAATAAATAAGGAGTTATACCAAGAAAAGCTAAGCATGATATTGCTTTAGAAAAGCAGTGGGAAGCCTTTATAGTAAAAGTGCCACATGATTGGAGGCAACCCTTCATCGACCACTTTAAAGAAGGAAAATTATCAAATAATAAATCATTGACAGCTCAAATCGAGAAAAGAATATTACACTATGCTTTTATGAACAACACTTTATATTGAAGATCCTTTGAACAAATGGGGCTACGTTGCCTAAATATAGATGAATGTAGCAAAGTGATGGTTGAAGTTCATGAAGGATTTTATGGTGCACATCAGTCAGGTCCCAAGATGGCAGTAAAGATCAAAAGGATGAGTTATTATTGGCCATCTATGGTGAGAGAATGTATCAATCATGCTAAAAAGTGTCATGAATGTCAAGTACATGGGAATATAATCCACCAACCTCCAAATTCATTACACCCAATAATAGCATCCTGACCATTTGAATGTTGGGGTGCATATATAATTTGACTAATTGATCCACCACATTTAGTTGGACACCACTTCATCCTAACAGTGACTGATTATTTCTTTAAGTGGATTGAAGTTACCCCATTTAAAGAAGTTACTGTTGATCGAGTGATTAACTTCTTTACGCATAATATGATCTATATATTTGGAGTGCCACGCCTTATAATTTCTGATAATAGCTTAGCTTTCAAAAGCACAAAGATTTATAGATTCATCGATCGACACAAAATTGATTGGCGACATTCTTCAATATATAATCCGAGGGTAAATGGTTTGGCAGAAGCTTTCAACAAGATATTGGTCAAACTGCTCAAGAAGACCCTCACTGAAAATAAGAGAGAATGACATATCAAATTGATAGAGGCATTATGGGTGTATCGAACTACCTACAAGACGCCGACTAAAATCACTCCCTATTCAATAGTATTTGAAATTGAAGAAATTATTCTGCTTGAAGTTGAGTTGCCTTCACTTCGAGTAGTCATCCAATACAATCTAACTAAAGATCAAAATGCTCTTCTGAGAATGGAGGAACTCGACGTGCTTGATGAAGTTAGATTGCAAGCTCATCAAATTTTGGAGGTTTATTGAGCAAAGATGTCAAGAGCTTTTCACCATACGATGCAACTTCGAACATTCCAAAAATGTGAATTAGACTTAGTGCTAAGAAGACCAATTAGTCATAATCAAAAATTCAGTGGCAAATTTGAGCCTACTTGGGAAGGCCCTTTTGTCATTGAGAAAGTATATTAAGGAGGGGCATACCAACTCATCGACTTAAATAGCAAAAGACCAATGCTGTCAATTAATGGTCGACACCTGAAAAAGTATTATACATGATAAATACATTCTCAAAGTACAATAGAAATCCCCCTACAAGATAGAGGTAATTTTTTCAATATATTTATTTAAGTTAATATTGTGCTTCAAGCCGAGATCCTTAAATAAATATACCTAATCAAGATGAAAAAAAAATTGTGAAAATTCTCCTGTTACATAGAGGGCATTTTTAGATTTTTATACATAGATGAAATCAATGTTACATGTTAAAATTCTGTTAAGATCAAATATATCAACACAAATATTGATATATTTTCTTAAATTTCTTTAAAACTTTTTCAAAGTGCTTTAGAATTTCTCCTGCAAGATAGGGGGTATTTTTATATATTTATCTAAGTCAACATCATGCTCCAAGCTGAGATACTCAGATAAATATACATGATGATCATAATGAGCTACATTCATTTATATTAAATAAGTTCAAAATCTGTGATGCATTTCTGAGCTAATCTGTAATTCTCCTGTTAGACATGAGCCCATTTTTATGTTCAAGTTGTAGGCTCTTGCAAGGAATAAAAAGAATCTATTTCTATGCATGAAAAGACAACCCTAAATATCAAAAGTTTATCTTCCATATTTATCAAAATTTGAAGAGCAAGTTAGAAGAACTCCCAATTTTGAAAGCTTCAACCAACTAAGTTGGAAAAACATCAACCTTTATATCATAAAGTCTAGAATACAGATGGGTTCTAAAGATCAACCTCAATAAGCCCACAAATAGCCGAGTTGCTAATGCTATCCACACTCAACAAGCCATAAAAAAAGGTCGCAGTACAAGAGCCCTCGTTCGATAGTCCGATAACCAAATTACCAACCCATCATAACTTAAGTTAAAGACTCGAGTAGATTTTAAAGGTCGAACTCAACAAACCTATAAATGGTCGAGTTGTTGACGCTCTTCTCACTCAACAAACCATAAAAAAAGGCCATAGTGAATGAGCCCCTGCTCATCAGTCCAATGATAATAGATGTTCAATCTCAAATTAGATCCAGCTTAGTGACTACAAGCAACCATAATCTAAGAGATCTTTCTACCTGATCGATAGACCAAGATAATATGAGAAAACTCTTAATTCAGAGCTATCTTAAATCAATCTTTTTATTTCTTGCAGGGTGATATTTCAATTTTTTTTAAAGAATCTGATCAAGCACAAAGCACAGATCAAAGTCAATCTCCTCATCATGTCCGTCAAAGTGAAAAGCGCAAGACCGTGAAAGCAATTCCATAGTTGATGGCCGAAGTAAAGGAATTATGTGATTATTCAGTCTATTAAAGCACACATTGCTAGACTGATAACTCAACGTTGATTGAATATGAGCTGAAAGGCTGGGTCATCTGTATGCACCCTTCAACGAGTCCATCAAAGCAACAATTACAGGATTTATGGCATACATACACTTCTTGACAAATCAATATGGACAAATCAGGTCTATTCTTCATCAAATTCGTCAAGCTTAAAGCTAGGACAGAAGGAATTTGAAATCTCAAAGCAAACAAACCAATTCTTCCATCAAACTCGAACAAGCATGAAGCTAAAGTTTGAGAAAACTCAAACCTGCAATAACATAGAAGAAAGAGATCTTCAACAAACCCATTGAAGTAGAGAGTAGATGGTGAAAGAGATTTTATCCATCCAACAAGTTGAGCGTGACAAATTGGTCAATCATGTCATTTAACTTGTTCAAACATAATGCATCATACTAATAAAAAATCATACCAAAGCTCTATAAGCTATTGAAATTGAAGCTAAAGTGATCTAAGATTCATGGATAACTCGAAGTGTCAACCAATTTTCAACAAACATGACTCGCTCCATGCTAAAGTCACATTTGTTGGGGGGCATTTGTTGACCCTCGGTTCATCCTCCAAAAAAACTGAAAAAAAATCCTCATGTGCACCCACACTCCACCAGTAAGCCCTTCACCTAGTTTGATCCCCTTAGCTCGGCTTGGCCTCCTTAAGCGTGTAAAAATCTCCCTCGATCTCTCTCTCGACTCTTCCCTCAGCTGATCCCGCTCTTCCTTGCTTAGCATCATTCCTCTACTCTTCCCTCAAATCGAACACTTAACTCCCTTGTCGGCATTCATTCAGTTCCTACCCATAGGCTCTCATTTTCTCTCAATCACATGAATCTTGGCTCTTGATCTCTTCAAGTGGTAAGCTTCGATTCTCCTCCTCTTCTGCTGACCTTCACTCTCTTCTCCAATCCTTCTGTAACGTTGGTACCTCTCCAACCAATACTTTGTCTCCCTACCCGTCCAATCTTCATTCACTTCTCCCCTTTTCGTTGGAACCTCAAAGATTCCTCTTTCGATTTAATCTGCACAAACCCGCACTCTGGTTTCCTTCCCATCCTTCAATTCTTCTCCATACCGAGCCCCTCTCATCTCTTTCAATTTTCCTTTGTCATGTGAACTCACTCGATCGAAACCCTCCCTTCCTCTCCATTCAGTCGAAACCCTCCTTCATGTGATTCTGCTTCTCTACATCTCATAGATTCGTTTGCCAATAGGATTTAGTAAATCTAGATTTAACTTGCGAAGGCGGCGTTTATGGGATTACATCTGAAATGGGTTGGATTTAAGTTGAATCCAGCTTAAATCTGCTCAAATCCTGCAACCAAACAACTCCTCTTTTCTTCTTTGCAAGTGACACAAATTGAGAAAGAGCACCATTATCAAGCAGGTTCTCCTCTCAATTTTGGCATTTACATCATTCCTTCTACTTTACCAGTGCTTGTTGATCGCTACGTTATTCATTATAAATGTGAAAAAAAAAGAGTTTGGATGTGTAGGAATGAATGTGTGGAAATTGTATTATATGTACTTTTTTTGCAGGCTCTCATACTCATCGGTATGTGAGATAAAATCGAGATATTTCAAAACACTAACCATCACGCTCATCATGGCATGACGGGAGGCCTAAAATCTATTAGAAGTGGCACCTCTATGCCGAAATGCCATTGAAATTTAGGCTAAATTTTAGACTTAAAAAACTGGCTTAAAAGTACTAAATAATAAAAATTTAAAGCTAAATTCAAATAAAAAGAATCAAGTAAATATGCAAAATAATGTGAATATGAGCATTAAACAAATAAAGAAAAAAAGGCTTACAAGATTCTAAGCAAGTTAAAAACCGATATAGGCTTTAAGCTAGAACCATTCTCCCTTTTCATTGCTTCTATGAACAATCAGAGTTTTGCAAATTCTTAAAGGATTCAAATAATATAATAATAAGAAGCATTCTAGCCTCCAATTTATATAAATGAATAGGGAATGTGGAGTTCACATGTAACTTAAAGTAATAATAGATGGTGGTGTGCTCAATAAACATTATTACCCTAAGAAAATGTAGTAAGTGAAGGTAAATTTAGTCACTTAAATTTATTGCTAAATGAATGCTTGACCCTTTGTTTCATATGTTTAAACCAATGAGGATACTTAAGTTGAATGTGAGTGAAACTTAAGGAGGCTAATATTAAATTCACAAAAGACTTATAATAAGTATGATGTCCAGTTATTAAATGAATATGAAACTTGATCTGGAGTTAAGGATAAATTCATATTGGATTTGATGTCTTTTATGTGAACAAATCATATTTGATGCCAAATGGAGTAAAGAACTCAATTAAATATAAAATAACAAATGATTGATGACAAATCTAATGATCCATTTATAAATTGAGAAGTATAAACGTTGGTAGCTTTATTATAAGCACATGTTCAATTAGGCAACTCATGAATAATCATGAATGTGGCCTTTAAAAGGATCACTTGGATCCTATACTTGAAGTTGGATTTAAAGCACATGAGAATTATGACATACCTAAGTACTTTGCTCCAAAATTAATGGTATTCAAATGAAATCCATAAAAGGATTTACAATGCAATTAACTAGCTTGTCGATGAGTATATACAAACTCTTTCAATAGTTACTTAAGTTGTACTACATAATATATTAACTAAAATCAAAAGCAATACATATAATTTAAATTAGATTTCGATGAGCTAAAAAGCGCATTAATATGAATGAGTTAATTATCATTGAAGGATAAGATTTTAACAATCATGCATGAAGTATACATGATGAACATACTTTTTTTATGATTAAATAGAATCATAATGGTAAGCAAACGCCGCTAAATTTGTAATTCTTAATACAAGCAGATAGAAGACAACACTAAATTAAATTCTGCATGAATGAATGAGCTTCTTTCAATCCAAAAATTAGAAAATTCTTATTCTACTTATAATTTTTAAAATCAATAATTTGATTAGATGAAATTTTTAAAGCTAAAAATACCTGCATGTGCTCAGCCATAAAAATTTGGAGTGTAAATTTTAATGTCTTAAAAGGCTGTGTAGGCTAAGTTGGAATTAAATTAAAATATGAAATTAATTTCATGATTTAGAAATAAAATTATCTGAATTATTAAAAACCCACATGGACTCCGACATAACGCAGAATGTCCAAACTTAGTGTTTGAGTATGCTGCACGGGTTAGTTCCTGGTTTAGTCTTAGGACTGGGCACGAGTTAACAAAATCCAAAAATCTAATTATTATAAGAAAATTTTAACTTATTAAAATATCAGATAAGCTAATTATGTCATATGATAGAAGATCTGATCACATATTATTAAATTAATATAGTCGATAGGGTGTGAAACAATAAATTAAATAATCAAGCAAACTCATAAACCATAATGATGGCTGTGTTGAATGGAGATTTCAACCGAAGGGGATACTTCCATCAAAATGTGATTCCAATTTCAAATCAAATTAACTTAAATTAAGTATCAATCTAAAAAAACTTAAATGAAATTTAATCTTTAAAAATTTAAAGCTAAAATCTAACCCACCTTCCATAATTATTTGTTAAATGTGATAAATTAAGAAAACTCTAGCTTGCAAAGAGCTAATCTCAAATCAAGTATTATATTATATTCACTCTCAATCAATCTCATGCTAGTAAGGACGTGACCCATGTCCTCGATGGTGTGGCGGTAGCTCCATATATGATATATGACCGGAGTTCTCGATCGGTGGTCGTAAATGACACCAATATATTATGATAATGACTATAGCTGCTCCCCAATGGCGTCTTTTGAGTTGTATCATAGTATACGATAGGAAAAAACCCTCATTAAAGTAGATTTAAGCATGTCTCCTTAGACAAACACCACTCAAGGTCTATAAGGATTTCTTGGACGACGTAACTCATGTGTTGCTGATAAGGATCATTCGGTCAGGTTGGGTCGACCACCTCCTCTGACTAAGTAGACTAAGGACAGCGACAGCCCAGGATGACGGAACCATGAGATCTAGATCGGACATGTCATCATTCCTCCAACCATCCGCTTTAAGTAAATATAATGAATTTCATAAATCTAAATTTCAAAACTCCACATGTTGCTACTTTACTCTACGCATTCAGCAATCTAACGATTAGCCTTAATCAAAAGTTCTCTCTCAGCATTGGGAGGGGTGATTAACTATAGGTGCTTGCGCTTATATGAAATCTGGAATGAGATCTAAAGTCCATACAAAATGAGGGCAAAATCTGGGTAGTGTCTTATCTACTATTCCATCTGCCTTCTAAAAATTATACCAATACTTAAATTAAAATCTCTTCATGTGAGAGGTCGGTGGCAAATTTTCGGAGTCCACAATTAGTTTCAATTTTTCTACATTTGCATGATTAAATTCCTAATAGGGAGTGATCCTAAGATAGAGCATACAAAGTTGCTTTAATAAGATATCATTCTATTTCTAGGAGCTTATCTAAATGAGCTATTTGTGATCCATCTAAGCAATCTCCATCTTGCCATATCCATATTTGCTTGGTAATGATAATCTCATAAAAGGACAACTTTGTCAAGAGATTCTTCGATGCCTCAGTCTTGATAGAGCCTTCTTCAATCCTAGGATTGTTAGTGACTTAATGGGGATGATAATAAGAAATAAAGGTTAAGATGAAGGAAAAAGATAAAAGAATAAGAGAAAGAAATTAAAAAAGAGTTAAAGAGAATATCATATGCAAGAAGATGCCAGTAGTCATGGAATGCTAATTCTAAGACATTCAAAATTACTTGAGGGTCATTTGATTATAATGATGAGAATTCTAGTGCATTCTAAATGTAGTACAAAATCAGTTCATTGCATTGAAATATTGATTGGTTGTAGAACAATTCATGAGATTAATTTTTAGTGTTTAAATTGCTATAAAAAAATCTTTGCTTTCCCAATTTTGTTGAATTTTTTTTTCTTGGGCCGTAGGGTGAGCGGCGATTGCATCGCCGACTAGCAACGACTATGAAATTAACGGTGACTTATAATGAGCGAGTGATGACAAATGTTAAGCATTTATGGCCAATAGCATGAGCAACATGTGGTGACTAACAGTAGGCACAGTTTGCAGAGGTGGCAACTGACAACAGGCAAAAGTGATCATGGTGAGTAGAGAGTTATTAATGATAAGTGATGTGTGGTGGCCAAAGGTGGGCATTGACTATATATGGGAGGTAGCAAACAATGGTTCATCGTGTTAGTGACTAAGGCAGGTGACATGGGTATTTGAAGATTGCTTTAATTTTTTGACTCTCGAAATACACTAAGAGGAAATTTGATCAAAGACATTTTAAGTGTAGTTTAAAGTAAATTTAGGAGTTTTGAAAATTATGTTATTTGATTGGTTATATTTAAAATGCAACATATCTTAAGAGTGTATTTTGAATGAATTTTCTAGTTCAAATCTAGTATATTTGGAAATCGCTAAATTTGGATAATTTTCAAATACACGATCAAGTGCAAAGTGAGAACAGTTAACCCACTTCTCACCCACCGCCACCTTTTGTCACATACCGCTAGTCATAGCAAGCAAACACAACCGTCGTCACTCACCGCAAGTCATAGGCCATTGCCACTTCCTCCCATCGATGGTTGTCACTCACCATCATCTATCAATTACTGTCAATCATCACTAACTACCATTGCAACCACCTACAACCCTATTTTACTTTACATTATTTTATTTAGAAAAAAAATGAACTCATAGATTTGTAGAATTGTCAACCAAATAATAAATAACATTTTAAATTTATTATTTTTCTCTTTACACTATATTATATTGGCACTACTCTTCTTCACCTAACAAAACAACCCCTAAAAATAAACTAAAAGGAAAATTCTAAATACATCAACAATTTTGAATTTCTTTTTTTATCCAACCAAATAATGAAGAAATATATAATATATAAGTAGTATTAATTAGTCCATTTTTAAAATAACTAAAAAATTATTAGTATGTCTTCTTAATCCTGTGGGTAATAATCATTAATGTTTTCTGAAGTTTTAGTTAAATATCATATAGTCCCTTAGGTTTAGTACAATATTAAATTTCATTTTGAGTTAATTTCCATCCGTAATTATTACAATAAAAAGGTTATTTCATTACTGAATAAAAAAAATAAAAATAAAGAAAACCTAGTAAGCCTCATGAATCTGTGCTCTTTCCCTTTGTTTAAAAAATTTTAGTATATTCTCGTGTCAAAAAAATATGAAAATTTTAAATAGTCAATAATTTATATATTTTATTTTATTTGTAAATAAATCGCAATTATAACAACAAAAAATTTCAGATTACCTTTTAAATCATAGTCAAATAAATAACAAGTGTATTTTATTAACAAATTAATAAAGATGAAATGCTTTACTTTCAGTCATTTTGATGTTATAAATTTATCCCTTTTTTTGTTCATATTATTGTTAATTTAAGTATATTTTATTTTCTCAGAAACAAAGAAACATTAATTAGCTTGAAAACTTAGGTTAAGAATTCTTTTTCCCCTCTATCTATTAACGTTGAAAGCACTCTTTGTTTTAATAGTTAATGTTTGAAAAATGTTAGCTCAAAGAAGTTAATTTATTTGATATTTTATCAAATTTCAAGCGCTTGTATGATATTAAAGCTTCGTTTGATTCTCTATTTTTAGTATATTACTTTTTTAAATGTCATTAATAAATTTTAAAATTTATTTAATTTTTTTTACACTTTTACAAAACATCGATTTCCTTTCTTTTCAAACAAGATTTTTATATATCATTTTAAAACAGTTTTCTTAAAATTTATTTTAAAACAAATTTTTTAAAAATTAAAAGCTCAGTCAAACGAGCCTATTAATTAACCAAATCTCAACGGAGATAAAAATAATAAGAACCCATTTACGCGTTTACAAAACAACTATTATGGACAGTAGTCCTTTGCTAACTTCATCTTTTTGCAAAACAGTCCTTAAAGATTTAAAAAATCAGATAAACAGCCAAATCAATCAAATCTAACAAGTGTCTGATTATAGATTACGTCAAAATTTTTTATTTTTGATTTTTATTTTTTATGATGAAGGGATTACTTGTCATTAGTATACTTGATTGTATTAACATACATTTCAAATTATGAGAGAGATATATATATATATATATATATATATATATATATATATATATATATATATATATATATATATATATATATATATATATATATATATATATATATCATATTATTTTATATATTTAATACTTAATATTTAATATTTAAATAAATAATATTTAAAATTTTAATATTATATTAAAAAATAGTATTACCATTATATATTTTAAGTCAGATATATCTTTTCATGCAATAATTTTCATGTGATTATGACCAAAAATGTTATTGTATAAATATAAAATTTAAAATATTAAATATGTAATTATATAATAATTGTAAGATTTGTATATAAATCTCTCAAAATTTTATCATCCTTAAAAATCATTTAAAATTTTAGTTGCGAAATCCTGAATTTCTCAGCCAAATCACTTCTTAGGGGCTTGAAAAATAATTTTATATATTTTACATTAAAAAAAAAGGTCATATTAAGCTTTCCATTTATTTTTAGGGAAGCCTTCCAATTAACGACACATATTAGTAGGATTCGGGTTGAGTAATTTAAGATCTCCTATCAAATCCATCTACATAATAAACAAATTATTTCACATTGTAATTCAAATTTACCACAAAGAAATATTTTTAAAATTTTTTTTTTATGATATATAAGGTTTAGGGGCATTGTTATAAAATTTTGTTTATATATAAAAATTCGGAGAATTGAGAAATATATAAAGGGACCCCTAAAGATTCTAAGAAAAATAATATAATGGAAAAAATTTAGCTTTTAGTGATTTATACAATAGATTAGAAACCAAAGAAAGTGAAAGATATATATATAAATTAGTCAAGCAAAGAGATAGGAAAAGTAAAGATCTAGTTCAAGCAAGGTGTATTAAAGATGAAAATTATAATGTATTTTTCTTAGAAAATGATATTAAAAATAAGAAGATGAGTTATTTTGATAAGCTTTTTAATAAAAGATCTGAGAATAAGATTGATTTTAACAACCTTAATACCCTAAACAAAAAATAGAAAAAATATTTTTATTGTTGTATTAGTAAATTTGAAATTGTAGAAGATTTAAAGAAAAACATAGTAGGACCTGATGATATTTTAATAGAAGCATGGAATTATTTAAGAGAAAATCTTTTTAATATTATTTTTAAGGCTAAAAGATGCTAGATGAGTGGAGAAAAGGTTTGTTCATTCTTATATTTAAAAATAAAGATTATGCACAAGAGTGTGCAAATTATAGAGGAATTAAGTTAATGTGTCATACATTAAAATTATGGGAGAGAGTAATTGAGCATAGGTTATGATGTGACACATAAGTTTGTTAAAATTAGTTTGATTTTATGTTGGGTAGATCTACTATGGATACTATATATTTGTTGAGAGGTTTGATGGAGAAGTATAGAGAAAATAAGGAGGATCTACATATGATTTTTGTTGATTTAGAGAAAGCTTATGATAAAGTTCCAAGAGAAGTTCTTTGGAGAGTTTTAGAAAAGAAAAGAGTTAATACTAGTTATATTCAAGTCATTAAAGATATGTATACCAGAGTTGTTACTTGTGTCCAAGCACATGGGGGATTGACAACATATTTTCCTATTTTAGTTGGATTACATCAACGATTAGCTTTAAGCCCTTATCTTTTTTGCTTTATTTATGGAGGTTCTTACTAAGCATTTACAAGAAGATGTACCTTGGTGTATGCTTATTCTTGATGACATTATTTTTGTTGATAAGACTAGAGAGGGAGTCCAAAAGAAACTTGAATTATGGAGGTCAAGCTTAGAGTCTAAAGGTTTTCGTTTGAGTAGATCTAAAACTAAATATACAGAGTGTAATCTTAGTTGTAGAAGTACTAGTGGTGGTGTTGTGACATTGGGTGATCAAGTCATTAAAAGAGTGAGTGTTTTAGATATCTAGACTATATTGTTCAAAATGAGAGTGAAATAGATGGAGATGTTATTAGTAGAATTCAAGATGGATGGTTGAAGTGGAGGAATACATCTAGCCTGTTGTGTGATAGAAAAGTACCGCTTAGACTTAAGAGAAAATTTTATAAGATGGTGGTAAGACCTGCAATGATTTATGGTGAAGAATATTGGCCAGTAAAAGAGAAGCATAAGACTAAGTTAAGTGTTGTAGAGATGAACATGCTCACGCGGATGAGTGTCTTTACTCTTAGAGATAAAATGCAAAATGAGTATGTTCAGGGAAAGATTGGAGTATCTCCAATGGCAGATAAGATTAAAGAGAGTCACTTTAGATGGGTTGGCCACATAAAGCGTCGGCTGTTCGATGACCCGGTTAGGAGAGTAGATGTATTAGATTTGTCTTATGTTAAGAAGACTTGGTTAAGATGTATAAAAATGACCTTAGTTTATTAGAATTAAATGAGAATTTGACACATAATATGACACAATGGAGAAGATGGATTCATGTAGCCGACCCCATATAGTGGGATAAAGGCTTGTTGTTGTTGTTGTTGTTTTTGTACATATAATTTATCAACCATTTAATAAACTACAGTGATTGTATACTTCTTTGTAGAGATTTTTAGGAAAAAAAAAATTAAATAATTAATATCAATATACAAGTTTGTATCTAAAAAAACAAATCTCTCAAATCTCTTCAACACATTAAAAAAATTGCCTCTGTTGTGATAGGATTAATTATATTTCATATGATTTAAGCACTCAATATTCTTTTTCTAGAGGCAAGATTTTTTATTTTGAATGATGTACATGAAATCAACTTATATCTTTCTTATACATAATAGATCTTAGCTAATGATCTTTCAACTAATTATATTACTAGCTAATATTAGAAATGTATAACTTTTTATAATTCTTTTTAGGATACTACATTACATAATAAAAAAAATTCTTAGTTCATATAAAAGATCCTTCATTAACAAATATTTCTATCATTACTATTGTTGCACATGAATACCTTCCTTGGAATTCTTATGAAGAAAGTTACATCAACTTGAACTATTCTAATTATTAATACTTTGCTTAGATAGAGATATGATTTACTATTCTAGGAAATTTCATTGATCAAGTTAATAATATTTTTTATATTTATATATCTTATAATAAAAATTTAATTTATATGCAATAGATTAATTAGTTAGTTCTTTCCTTACATCTAAAGATCCATTTATAATCAATAAAATCCTAATGCAAAAAATTTAAATAATCTACTATAGTTTTGGTTCACTATTACTAATCTATTTTTGACAAATTTAAAAAAAAAAAATGAATGGCTTCCATCCATCAATACATTACAAGACTTAAAGCATATGCAATCATATGATATCATGATGAATTCAAATTGTGATGCTTTTAAGGTGGTCTAATCTACTTTTAGACCAAAGGGAAGTAATCTATAATATGGTTGTTGTCCTATCACCTCTCAATATATGATTCCATTAAATTATTATGATGAGCTATCATTAAATTATTCCTAGTCATCCTCAAACATGAAAAGCTTATTTGCTTTTTTAAACTCCTTTGCATTCAATAATTTTTTTATACTATTATTTAATCATTCATTGTTGATTCATCAAATTTAACATTTATGATAGATAACAAAATAGAGTTATTTGAGATTTATATATCAAAACATATATTATTCCACTCCACATACCTCATACATATATAAACTAAAAATGTATATATTTTTATCGTTGGATATAGGTTTCTTATAATTAGTATAATCATAAGTATTGTTGCGTGCTAGAAAACCAGTTGCGGTAGAGTAAAAGTTTTCGCTTTAGCTTCATTGTGAAATCCAAAGACACTGCGGTATTTAAAGAGTGAACAAGAATTTTACGTGGAAAATCTCGAAAAAAGAAAAAACCAGCGCCGAAAAAGCTTCCACTATATATATCGTTTTGAGTACAAGATCTTCCGTCTGGGATTACGAAATTGTATATGAAAGGGACAACGATTCTTAGTAGTAGGCGATGTTGACGATGTTGGACGATGTTGGACAATGTTGTCGATAATGTTCGACGATGTTGAGATGATGGCGGCGATAGTGGTCGATGATGATGGAAACAGCGTGGTCGACGGCGGATCGGCGGTGGCGAGCGGCATGCGGTGATTGACAACCGTCAGTGGCGGCAGGTCTTAGAGGATCTTTAGAGCTCTCTCTCTCTCTTGCTTAGCCTCCCCATATGAGGAATGAGGCTATTTATAGATGGAGGAGTGGCGTCTCAGAATACATGCAAAATCCGAACCACTCCTCTCCATCGGATGGCTCATGATGATTCCCTTGATCATATGATGTATTTTGTGTATTTGAATGCTCGAATGAAGTCAGAATTGTAAGATCTTTGGCTTGTTGGAACCGGCTTGTCGAGACGCTCGATTTGACTATAAACACTCCATATTTGAGAGCTTTTTAGAAATTTAACTGATGTCTCAAAGTTTTCGATGATATTTTAAGTGTTTGATCTCGTTTCAATTTCGATTACACTTTTGGCATCAAGATTCGTGCTTTTGGTAGGGAATTTTCGGTCATATCGGTTTCTATTTTTGGATGATATTATCTCAATCATCAAAAAAAATATGTGCCGTACTTCAAAATAGTAAATTCTTCAACTAAATTTGGTCCATTAACCACGTATTTTGAGAGAACAGATCTCCATGTAAGCACAAGATTATGACTACTGAGCGGCGACCCAGATATGTGTAGGTTTGTGCGCGCGAGAGGTTACTGGACCCATGCGGACATTTACGGTCGTTTGCCGGCACAAGGTTTCGGGTTGGATTACGCAGAACGGGCTACAAGAAATTGCTGGTGGCCTACACAGTTTTATAGGTTGAAGAAAGGTGCTGCGGGCCCGTTTTCATCCGTTTTGGCCCGTTTTGAGCGGTTTTGGATGGCTTTGGGCGGTTTTGGACGCTTTTTTACCCTTTTGCCCCTAAAAAGGATCTATAAAAAGCCCCCTAGGGCAAAGGGAGAAAGCACCTTCTCTTCTTCTTGAGAGAAGGTCGTTTGAAGGCGATCAAGGCCCGCGGTACTTACGTCGTTGTTCCGGTTTTCCCTCGAAAAGCGTCAACCGCCACCGGACCGTCGGGTTTGGGCGATCAAGCCACGACTTACGTCGTTGTTCGGTTTTCCCTCGAAGAGGCGCCGACCGCCGGACCGTCCGGGTTTGGGCGATCAAGACCCACGCACTACGTCGTTGTTCCAGTTTTCCCTCGAAAAGGCGTCAACCGACCTTGGCGGCAGTGCGTTTGGAGGCGATCAAGGCCGCTGTACTACGTCGTTGTTCGGTTTTCCCTCGAGCATCAGCCGACCTCGTCGTTCCGGTTGGGCGATCAGAGCGATAACCGGAGGCGGGGTTGGCGATGCACGCGATGGTGGCCGACCGATGGTCGGCGGTGACTCGCAGTGGTTGGCGAGATAACCGTGATTGCCGGATGGTCGGCGCATGACCGGCGATGGTAGTAAAGTAAGAGACCGATGGCAGCCAGCAATAAGGCAAGATAGTCAGGCCGGTAACCGGCGGCAGTTGTTGGCACCGGCAGGTAGTCAAGCAATGCGAGGTAGTCAGCGGTGGCGGCAACGATAGTGTGGCGGTGGCGGCGGTGGTTTAAAGAATAGCGGCAGCTAGCGGCAGTAGTCAGCAGTGGCATGATATCGGTAGTTAGCGAGATGACCAGAACGATAGTGGTGGCAAAAGATTGCCGGCGATGGTCGGCAACGGTAATGCGTGCTTGGGCTACGTGGTTGGCGGCCCGGCAGGATCTTTGACCTATCGAGGTTATTTCGAGCATTATCCGAGCGTTGCGTATGGAAGAGGTTGAATTAATCCGTTGAGGATTTTGACCCATCCGAGGTTGTTTGTCGAGTGTTACGATGGCGTTGTGTGGAAGAGGTTGAATTAGATCCGAGATTTTGACCATCCATTGTTTGTCGAGTGTTACCCGATGGCGTTAACTATGGAAGAGGTTGAATTGAATCCGTGAGGATTTTCACCCATCCGAGGTTGTTTGTCCAGTGTTACTGTGCATGAAAGAGGTCGAATTGAATCCGTGAGATTTTGACCCATCCAGGTTGTTTGTCGAGTGTTACCCAATAGCTAACTTATATGGAAGAGGTCGAATTCAATCTGGAGGATTTTGACCTATCCGGAGTTGAGTGTTGATGGCGTTAACCGTGGAAGAGGTCTAGGAAGTCTAGGACCTTTTGACTATCTGGTTGTTTGTCGAGTCTTTGCTCGATGGCGTTAACACTATGGAAGAGGTTGAATTGAATTGAGGATTTTGACCCATCCGGGTTATTTGTTAGAGTGTTACCCAATGGCCTAACGTATGGAAGAGGTCAATTGAATCCGAGAATTTTGACCTATCCAGGGTTGTTTGTCGAGTGTGTTACCCGATCGTTAACGTGTGGAAGAGGTGGTAGAAGTCCACCAAGGACCTTTTGACCCATCTAGGTTGTTTGTCGAGTCTTTTCTCAATGACATTAACCTGTATGGAAGAGGTCGTAGGAAGTCCACCAAGGACCTTTTGACCCATCCTAGGTTGTTTGTCAGAGTCTTTGCTCGATGACGTTAACCTGTATGGAAGAGGTCGATTAAAACATCCATTTGTGGTTGTAGCCAAAGTTGCTCCTTAACCTTGGCCTTGTTTTTCCATGAGTATAATTGGAAAATCATAATTTGCAAGGCTATATCTCTTCTCAATGTTGAAACATCCTCCAACTTTAACTTGTTTCTTGGGATGGTAATCAATTCGATGCTTAACATGGGCGATCTTCTGAGATTAAGAGTTGCCCCCCAGTTTCTGACAAAATCTGAAGGAATGAAGTTTGATGAATCTTCATTCTTCGCTTGCGCTCCTTAAAAGCTTGAAATATTACATCTCGATGGTGGTTTTGATCTTGTTGGGAAACTTGATCGTCATACAAGATGATATAATGGGAATCAATTTCCCAGACATGCGTGCTAGAAAACCGATTGCGGTAGAGTAAAGTTTTGCTTTTGTTGTGAAATCCGGCACACACATGTATTTAAAGAGTGAAAGAAAATTTGAGAATTTTTACGTGGAAAACCTCAAAAAAAGGAAAAAAACGGAGTCTTCCTATGTATGTTTTAGTACAAGATCTTCCGATCTGGGATTACGAATTGTATATGAAAGGGGAGCGATTCTTAGTAGTAGACGATGTTGTGGCGATGTACAATGACGAGATGACGACGATGTTGGCACGATGTTGACGACAATATTGTGACAATGTTGGCCGATGTTGATGATGGCCGAGCGATAGTGGTGGTGATGATGACGAAACGATGGTCGGCGGCGAGATCGGCGGTGGCGGCGGTGGCGGTGGCGGTGGTTGGCGGCCGTCGAGTGGCGGCACGTGCTTGGAGGATCTTTAGAGCTCTCTCTCTCTTGCCGCCTCCCCATATGAGGAATGAAATTTATTATAGATTGGAGGTAGCGTCTCAGAAATACATGTAAAATCGAACCACTCCTCTCCATCGGATGGCTCATGATTCCCTTGATCATATGATGTATTTTGTGTATTTGAATGCTAAATGAAGTCGAATTGTAAGATCTTTGGCTTGTTGGAACTCGTCGAGGCCTTCGATTTATAAACACTCTATATTTGAGAGCTTTTAAGAATTTAACGATGTCTCAAAGTTTCAGATGATATTTTAAGTGTTTATCACCGGGTTTATTCGATTAGACTTTTGGCATCAAGATTAGTCTTGTTAGAGGAATTTCCAGGGTCATATCAAGTATCAAAGTAGAATAAATTTGATATAATTAAACTTGAACTTCTCAAGAGTCTTCATGTCAATAGTTATAGTGGAAATTTGAACAAACGCACATCGTTTGTAGTAGTAAGAGATCAGGAACCAAAGAAAAGCTTTGAAACATGGATAAGAGAGAAATAAACCATCAATTAAAACTAAAAGAAAGCCATAAGAATGCATCGACGTTTGATTAACCTATCGCAAAACCACACTTCAAACTTAAATTTTTTTTTTTCAGTCTCTGCAGTTGACGGCAATAGCTCACATGATAGGCGTGGGAGAGCTTAATCTATGATATAAGTGCGTGGGAATTTCAACGAAGGTGATTGATTGCATGTGGACAGAGAAAGCCGCGTTCAAAGTGTGCAAACATTTCAGAATTTCATGAGCCATAAAAAAAAACAAAAACCATTTC
Source organism: Cymbidium sinense (assembly GCA_021442155.1). NCBI lineage: Eukaryota > Viridiplantae > Streptophyta > Magnoliopsida > Asparagales > Orchidaceae > Cymbidium > Cymbidium sinense. Next base: position 120,468,159 of record CM038221.1, on the reverse strand, counting down.
GATACTTTCAAAGAAAATTTTCCGGTGGTGATCCTTCTCTTTCGTATTGCATTCAATGAATGAATGTATTTCTCTATCACTTTTATCTTTATATTAAAGAAAATATATCATAAATATATTTCTATCACCAAAAATAATATTATATATATACAATGAATTGAAGAAGGTAAGCTGAGCACAAGGAGAGGATTATCACTGGATTGTCGACAACCGAATAAGAAAGCTCTCAATCGAACTGATACATAAAAGCTAAGATTTTTGAAAGATATCCAGTCATAAAAAGAAGGTTGACGGTGGATGCTTTTGAAAGAATAATTAAAGCATTGCACCATTTAGTGTTGATTAAAACAACCACAAATAAGCATATTGTAATCATTTTAATCTCTACAATCGCGGATTAGCTACAAAAAACATCTATTATAACATTATCATGCTTGTATCGACCATAATCATTGTAAATCATACTAAAAAAAAAAGTTAAGTTAGCTTACAAATATATTAATTTGATGGTAGTCTTTGTTCATTAGATTGCAAATTTTTAATCACAAATTCACACTCATTTTTGTGGCGAAAACCCTACCCTTCAGATTACTACTATTCGGCCACTGTTCAAAGCACACATGATAGGCGTGGGATGTATATAGCTCAAGTGTTAAAATTCTTTTTTTTTTTGTTAATAAATGATTGGGAGTTTCAACCTAGATGTGAACGGTTATATGTCAATACCAAAAGTCACATTTATTAGTAGACCAAGTAATTTAGACTTGCATGTATGAACAAGTCATCACCACAAAATAATAAATAAATAATTAAATTAAATAAAATAAAGAGAGATTTATATACATATCACACAATTTTTATGTATTTATATATCTAACACCCAAAGTTAGATATTTATTTATCTAATATTTTTCTATGCTTAAAAAGGTGCATTTCACTTTTAAAAAGTGAATAATGATGGTACTTTTGATGTGATATTGAAGATTTGAGTGTTATATATGTAAAAATTAAAGTTTAGGTATTAGATATATAAATATATAAAAATTGTGCTAAAATAAAATAAAAACTTCTAGTTTGATACCTTTTTGATCTCAAGAAAACTCTGCAATTTTGCAGGAAAGCAAAGTATATATTTTCAATTTTCAAATTTGATTTTTAGTGGTTGAAAATATAAAGCAATAAAAAAACAGAAAAGGAAAGGTACTCTTTTTCATTTAATTAATATGGTTGGAAGTAAAGAGGAAGTTTAAAATCCAGTTGGTTCCACAACTAAGATTCCTCCTTTCACCTATGAAATAAGCATAATGGATTTTTCTTTTTCTTTCTTTCATTTAGTTAGATGTATAGGCAATAAGATTCCTTCTTTCACCTAAGTGAGCAAAGGATAATAATTAACCTAAACAATATAGAAATTTGACAAAATTAAATTTACTAATAGTTTTGTAATTTAACTATTTCAAAATGTAGTTATAACTCATATATATTTCTATGTAAGGTTAATGATAACTATATGTAGACATTTATTGAAATTTCAGACTAAAATTAGATTTACTAATAGTTTTGTAATTTAACTACTTAAAATGTAGTTATAACTCATATATATTTCTATGTAAGATTGATGATAACTTTATTTAATTTTAAATAAATATAAGAAAGTATATTAAAAATATAATTATTAATATATAATCCCTAACTAAAACTTTGATCGATCAAAGCTTGACAGAAGGATAAATTAAGGCCTCGTTAAATAATCATTAATATGTATATAAATATGTGTGTTTCATAAATATCAATATGCATATACTAGATATATATTAAAATTTAAAATTGCTAATAATGTTAGAATAAAAAATATGAATATACTTTATAATTTGAAAAATTTTAAGAGAGAAAATTATATGATTTAAAAATAATATATAAATACAAATATACCTTATAATAAGATTATGTTAAAATTAAAATTTTCTAAATGTAATAAATTGCTCAGCTCCATTCCCAATCCATCATACTTAATAGTTAATAGTATAACAAACTCCTCTCATTTAGTCTCACACCATTTGAGAATTTAGATTACTTTTTATTAATATAGAATAAAACTTTCAATTACTCTGCTCAATAATATTAGCTATTGAGTTTGAAATTTTGGTTACATTGAATTAAGATAGATTTAAAAAATTGTGCACTTACTTTAAGCTGGATGCAATATTGATTACTTGTATTCATTTCAAAATAAAACAAGGATAATAATGATATTTTTTAAGTAAATTTTCTCAATTTAAAGTATACATCATCAAAAAATGAATTGCATTATTATTTAATTTAAAATGTATAAAGAATGATTACTTTATCATCACTATTATTGTTGATATATCAATATTTTGATCTCAAGTGCTTAGTAAGATATAATTATCTAAATATCAGTGCTACAAGAAAATATACAATGTGATAAAAATAATTATATTTATTTTTCATATTAATAAAAAAATTCTTGCTCTTATTAGCTAAGAGCTTTTATTGTGTACAATATTATTAAAATAAATAACCTAACAAAAAATTCAAGATGACCAATTGACAAATGATATTTTGTCGGTGTTCTTAATAAATGTTACAAGAATAGAGCCTACATTTGAGAGCTTGAAGAAGCTTTCATACAACAAAATCAATGACAAATATATGGTCTCATGATCTACAAGGTGGCCAAACATAAAAGCTATCAAGCTTTCCTTCATCTTTAGAGTGCATAGTCGAAAAAGGAACCGTGCTCAAGTTTATAAAGGGATTAAGATAATGAAGGAAGAGTACTAGTTAGAGAAAAGTGTCAAAAATAGTTGGTTATGCAAATAATTTTTATTATGTATTTCTACTTTAAATATTGAACATATATCCTACTCAATCATGGACATAAGCAAACTTTGTGAACATTTATCTTATTTGCCTCCATATTTTATGCTTATCCATTTAGATTATATTTCTTTATCATCATATCAATCACTACTTTTAAGTATGTGCTTTTATCCAAGAAATGCTATGAAAAGGTAGCTCATTCATCAGGCGTGTATCTTGTAGGTCACACAAAAGATATATTAATGGACACATATAGTATTATTTGGTTATATGAAAAAGAAGATAAAGCATGCGAAACTTAATAAAAAATGATTATAATTACAATATCATACAAAAAAATCACTATTTTCATGTAGCTTATCCTAAAAAATAAAATAAATTGAATAGTATATTCATTTTTCATCTTGATGGCATTGACATCCTTCTTGGAGTATGTCATTTTCATATTATTGCCCTCTTTTTGGACTCAAGTTATAGGCAACCTAACTTTACTAATTTCTTATTAAGATATCCCAAGGAGTTGACCACTACAACCCCCACCCCTTATAAAAAGCTTCAAATTATTGCATATGATTATTTGACCATGACAAGCATGGCATGTAGAGCTAACCAAATCTACCATTTTACTGGATTTCAAAACATTATAATGACTCAAATTTAACACTATTGTATTATCTATGGAGTGATTCCTTATCCATCATATTATAACATTTTGTGGATGTCAATGTTCTTTATTTTTCTATAACATGAGCAACTAAATCATTAGTGCCCTGGATTTATGCTAATTTGCATCGAATGTTATATACTTTCGTTGATGTGAGTAATATATAAAAAAAATTATTTGGTCATTCAATGAATATGTTATTTTGCTTTTCTCCATGCTTAAGCAATTTGACAAATTATGATGTTAAAATTCATTGTGATATAGAGATATTGGAAGAGTCCTAGTGAAATAATTGGAAAAAATAACCAGATTTATTAAATATATATATATATATATATAGATATATATATATATATATATATATTAAGAGAAATATATAATCAATCACTTAATTTTAATAAGATTATATGAATATAACTAATTAAAAGTAGTGATTTGATTGTATTGATTTAGACATAGATGATATAATAATTAAGCTCCTGATTTACAACAACATTTTCAAAATCTCACATTAATTTAGTGAATAGCATTAACACAAAATTTTTATAAATTAGTGTACATTTTTCCACAAAAAAAAAGAAAACCGTATTTTTTATAAAAAAAAACATTTTGCAATTTTTGTTCTTTTAATTTCAACAATTTGATTGAGTTAGATAAAAACTAAGTTGGTTAGAAATTAGTAATTAATTTAATTATAAATTGTGCCATCAATCCTCATGAGAATGATATTCTATTCATCACTTTATTACTTGAATGACACTTGCACTTGCATACACCATTTTAAGCTAATTAATTATCAATTAGCTAGCCACTAGATTACTTATGGTAACCCTTTTTAAATCCTTTCAGACAAATCATAATACTCATTCAGGAGTTTAGAAAAGCCTTTGACCATAAATGTATCTAATCATCTTCTTTGACATCATCACTGATCCACTAATTACCATAACATAAGTAATACTGACATATCCAACATTTTTATCATAAAAAAATCATCATTTCAAGAAAGAAAAGCATGTCATCTTTAGTAGTTGATGTCTTTTTGTCTACCATAGGGACAACAAATCAACTCTCGCTAAATGCTCACTAAATATTGATAAGGAATAGTAGCCTCTATTGGGTGTTCTTCTATATTGACACTTGTCAGTTGCAATATGTGCTCATGCACACACATTGACTTCAATCCATCATCACTCCCATCTAAATCAATCACATGCAAACTTTGATAATGCATAGATCGATTATGTGCCAACCTGATAAAGAATTGACCAAATGTCTTGTTGACTAGTGATTGCTAAATTAATTACCTATTGAACTATAATGCACCTTGATGATGAGTTATACCTATCGATATCATAATTATTCCATCATTAGTTCTTTGGACAAACACTTTGATGCCTTCCAGGAGTCATGCATCATTGACTTGGTGATTGAACCTAATTATACACAACTATGTAGATTTGTTAGCCTATACTACTAAATCATTTAAACCACTTCGCTGACTCTTATACATATTTTTTGATAGATTTTAATTACTTAAATTACATAATTTTTAATTATTTAATGTATTTAACTTAAATTAAAAATAAGATTGCTTATAATCAAGCCATTTCCTTTTAATCTAACTTTAAGTTGAAATATTTAATGCACAATTTGATTTTGATCCTATTTTATTTTCAACAACCTAATTTCAAATTTATCATGAACTCAAAAATGAATCTTTCATGACCCAAAAAGGAGTATAAATTATGAAGCTTATTTGCTCTTTAGTCTCTTAACAAAGTTATTGGCTTCTATGTTGATGCAATGGAGGATATGAGTAAAAGATAATAAACATCTTGAATGAGAAACCACTCACATTATTTTCACAATTAAAGGAGACCATCTAACACTTTGTGGGTTTGTCTGATCATGGGGTTGTTGAGCATGATAGTCTCCCATGTTACATGCGTCTTGAAAACCGGTTCGATAGAGTAAAGTTTTTAGCCTTAGCCGTTGTGAAATCCAGACACACAATTATTTAAAGAGTGAACAATAAAACTCAATTTTTTACGTGAAAACGAAAAGAGGGAAAACGGGGCTAGCCCAAAAAGCTTCCTATGTATCTGTTTGAGTACAAGATCTTCCGATCGGGATTACGTGTATATGAAAGGAACGGTATGTGACAACGATCTTGTAATTCTAGTAGTAGCATATGATGGTGTATGAGCTATCATGGTAGAAATCACGAAATGCTTGGCAAATCGAGGGAACAATTCTTGGCGAAGCAGACAATCCGGTAGAAGTCATCATGATGGGACCTGAGAGATTGGCACGGCAAGGATCAACGGCGGCGGCTGACGGCGGCGGCCGGCGGCGGTGGTTGACTTCCGTCGAGTGGCGGCACGATTGTGCTTGGAGGATCTTTAGAGCTCTCTCCTCTCTCTCTTGCTTGGGCTCCCCTCATATGAGGAATGAGAGGCTATTTATAGATTGGAGGAATGGCGTCTCTGTAAATACATGCAAAACCCGTACCACTCCACTTCATCGAATGGCTCACAATAATCCCTTTGATCATTTGATGTATTTTAAATATTTGAATGCTCAAATGAAATCAGAATTTTGAGATCTTGGGCTTGCTAGATTCGGCTCGTTGAGACGCTCGATTTGACTATAAACACTCCATGTTTAAGAGCTTTTTAAGGATTTAATGATATCCCAAAATTTTCAATGATATTTTAAGAGCTTGATCTCAACCAGTTTCAACTTCGGATCAACTTGCTTTTAACATTAAGATTAGGTACTTATTTAGTAGTATTTTAAGTGTCATATCGGTTTCTATTTTGGATGACATTATTTCAATCATCTAAAAATATATGTGAAATACTTGAAAATAGCAAATTATTCAATGATATTTGAGAATCCATTAACTACACATTTTGAGAGAACAAATTTTCATAGAAGATTATGACAAAACATATCAGCGATGCGTGTAAGTATCTTGGGTCTGGGTGATTCTGGGACCCACAGTCGCGGCATGGATGAGAACGCATGGCGCTCAATGGCCGTAGCGTCGCGAACCTGATTGGTGGCGGTTCTGAGAGCGGCATGGCATCATGGCATGGCGTCAGCGCGGAATCAGCAATCGGCAATGGCCGTGGGTTACGCCGAATGCTGGAGCGGCCATGTCGCCTGGCAGGAAGCGTGTCTGGCCAGCAGATCCATGAGGATAAATGATGGCGTCAGAACTGATATGAGCTGGTCGCCGTGAGCCTTGATCGTATGGCCGGCTGTATGAGCCAGTATGAGGACTCAAGCAACGTTTTGATGGTTTTAGTGGTTTTTGATTTGGGCGGTTTTGACAATTTTTACCCTTTGCCTGAAGGGTTATAAAACCCCATAGGGCCAAGGAAGACAACTCTCTTCTTCTTGAAGGTCGTTGAGTCGATCAAGGCACAGACGTCATTATTCGGTTTTCTCTCGAAAGAGGTATCACCTTCGGACCATCCGGTTTGGAAGCGATCAAGGCGTACTTATGTCATTGTTCGATTTTCCTTGAAGAAGCGTCAGCCTCGTCGGACCGTTCGGGTTGGAGCGATCAAGGCCGGTACATCGTTGTTGTTCTATTCCCTCGAAAGAGCGTCAGCGGCGTCGGACCGTCAGTTTGGAAGCGATCAAGGCTGCATCGTCATTGTTCGATATTCCCTCGAAAAGGTGTCAATCGCCTGTCGGACCATCCTTTTAAGCGATCAAGGCGTGGTACGCATCGTTGTTCCAGTTTTCCCTCGAAAGAGGCATCAATCGGCCTCGTCGGACCGTCCGGGTTTGGAGGCGATCAAGGCCTGCGGTACATACATCGTTGTTCCAATTTTTTCTTGAAAGAGGCATCAACCGGCCTCGTCGGATTGTCCGAGTTTAGAGGCCATCAAGACCCGTAGTTCATACTGCAAGGCTCCAGTTTTCCCTTCAAAGAGGTGTTAACTGACCTCGTTGGACCGACCGGGTTCGGAGGTGATCATTGACGACGATAACTGGAGACGGTGATGATGGTGATGGCCGGCGATGCGGCGTCGAGTTAGTATGGATGACCAGCGGCGATGTAATGGCATAGATGGTGGCGGATGAACGATGGAATTATCAGCGATGGTCGGCGGTGACCGTGCAGTAATCAACAGCGGTGGCGCGGCAGTGAATCAGGGATAGCCGGTGATAGTGGTGGCCGGAGATGCCGGCGATGGTAACCAGCGGTGGCCGGTGGATGGTTAGCGGCAAGCGTGGTCAGCGGTGCAGTGGCGATAATCGGCAATTGCGGCCAGCGTCTATGATGGATATGCGACAGCGGTGGCCATTGGCGATGGTTGGCGTGTCTTGGCGATGGCGGTGGTGATTTTGACCTATCAGGTTATTTGTCGAGTGTGACTTCGATGGCGTTAACACTATGGAAGAGGTTGAATTGAATCCGAGGATTTTGACTATCGAGGTTGTTTGTCGAGTGTGACTTCGATGGCGTTGTATGGAAGAGGTATTGAATCCGAAATTTTGACCTAGCAAGATTGTTTGTCGAGTGTGACTTCGGCGTTAACTGTATGGAAGAGGTCGATCAAGTCCCCGGGATTGATCATGTCCAGTGAGATACAACGTGAGTTATATATTCTCAAGTGGGAGGATTAAATGAAGAAGAAATAAACTTGTAAGAAAAGTCATAAACTCATTACTTTAATAATGTTGGTGATACAATATTGTCACATGATAACTTAACAAAAGGGACGAGATACATTTTTAGAGAAAGTTAATAAAAGACAATAGGTGGAAAGGAAAAGATAAATAGGATAAGTTAAAGACTATAATATTTATACACCCAGGATTACATATAACATTTTTAGAGACCCTCTATGTTTCAAGTTCTAGGGGTGATTTTTTCCTCTGGATCATTAGTTATAGCTTGACGGTTGGCCATCTGATAACGAAGTGGAGAGCAGGTCTTTTATAGGCAAAACCCTCTGAGGTACTTCTTTATCTTGAAGATTAAAATTCTCGATGTTGAAGGTCACCGAAGGGCGTGGTTGAGCTTGTTTGAGGTAACATGATTGTCTTTATTTGTTGATTTCCACACTCCAACCCCGATGGGAGTTTGAAATTTTATCTTAAGATGAATGCAGAAGTGGTGACAAAGATTGATTGGAAGGGTCTTCCAAATATAGTGTTGTATCTTTTGACTTGACCACTATGAATTGGGTGAGTGACTTGTTGAGAAATTCTCAGAATACGGAAAGGGTGATTGTCCCCTCCACTGCAGGCGATTATCAAACCCATATAACGTCTGCGGGTTGAAGTTTTTTAACGGACCCATGCTAAGAAAGGTGGAGTAAAATAAAACATCAATGGAACTCCATTATCAATCAAAATTCTTTTAATACATAATCACTCTCCCTTGACAAGAGGATCTTGATGTGGAACTTGGACTCCTTCCAAGTTTGAGTTATTAAAAGTGATGGGATGATTAATACTAGATTTTTTTCTCTTCAAAGGCTCGATGAAGACTTGATTAGATAGTAGTGGCCCACTTGCATCGTTTCAATTTTTCCAATATTTGGCGACTATTATGTTGTTTGTGATGATTGTCGGTTTGCCCCGGTTGGAGCAATGTTTGCGTGAGTTGGTTGGTTTTGCACAAATTGACACAGATATCCCTATTGAGTAAGCCTCTCAATCTCTTCTTTAAGTTGTTTACACGCCTTTGTAGTATGTCCATGACTTCGATGGAAGTGAAATATTGCTATTGATTTCCTATAGTTGGTTTCAATGGATGTGGCCACTTAATGGTCTCTTCATCCTGAATAGCCATCAAGACGTTAACGTGAGATGTGTTCAGTGGCGTGTATTTCAGTCGTTGATGTGAGGGTCGTGGAGGGAGATCATGACTTCTTTGTTGCTTCTTCTGATAGGATTGTTAATCTGTGTTTCTTAGAGCACTCTTACGTTTTCCTATGGATTGTTCAAATTATTTTCGGTGGGCATTAATAGCATCATCAGCAGAAACTTGTGTTTCCACACGGTGAACCAAGTCGGTGTATGAGCGGACCATATCTTGCATTAACGATGAGTAGAAAGGTCCAGGACGGAGCCCTCCAAGGAAAACTCCTCTTAGTAATTCAGGGTCTACCCCAAGTATTTGGCGAGCTTATGAGGAGAATCTCTAGAAGTAGTCTTTCAGTGATTCACCATCATTTTAACGAATGTTGGAGAGATGGGAGGAATCTTTAATGATCCTTCGGTTTGCAATGAATTGTTCTACGATAACTTTGGCGAGTTCATAAAAGGTATGGATGGATCCCAATGGAAGGGAGTAGAACCGTCGAGCTTGCTTAAGGGTAGCAGGAAAGACTTGACAAAGCAGTGTGTCAGGAGCTTGTTGGATATGCATGATGGTCTGTAATGGTTGATGTGTTCATATAGGTCAATTGCCCCATCATAGGAGTCAATGCTCGGAAGCTTGAAACCTACGAGAATAGGATGTTGAAGAATAGCTTTAAAGATGAGACTCTCATGGCGTGAGGGGAGATGATTTATATCTTAAAGATGAAATTCATCTTGCATTAAGCGTCATAATTCTGCACGTATAACATGACGAGTGGGGTCAACGGGACGAGAATGTATCAAGCAACCATCAATAATTGGTGGATTAGAAGTTGGTTGAGCTGCACTTGATGGATGAGTAGAGCCCAGTCGAGGAGATCGACATCACGGTCTCTACGAGAGAACTTGATGTCGAGATTAGCATTTTGACCTCCATGGCTAACGATCGATCTTGGGGAGATGTGTTTTGTGGTAATGGTGTGTTCCTCGCAAGTGGATCATCTCATTTTGAGACTCTTCCATTCGGACACGATCTTTAAAGAGATTCTTGTCTCCTTCATCGAGTCACGTATCGAGGGGAGTGGCGAAGCTTGACATCCTTGGTTCAAAGTTGGTTTTGAGTGGCGGGAGTTGGGCGGGAGGCTCGTGGTATTAGTATTGCTTTATTAGCCATAATGCAAATGTTCACATAAATTATGATTGAGGTTCTTTTATGAGTCAAGCATTGCGTCTTGAAAACCGATTCTGATAGAGTAAAAGTTTTAGCCCACTTTGTGAAATCCGACATGCATACAGGTATTTAAAGAGTGAACAATAAAACTCCAGAATTTTTACGTGGAAAATCTCGAAAAGAGGGAAAAATCGCGAGCAGTAAAAGCTTCCTATGTATCTTTTGAGTACACGATCTTCCGATCAGGGATTACAAAATTGTATAAGAAAGGAACAACTATGATACTTGTCGATTGCCGATTCTTTAGTAGTAGCGGATGATGGTGAACGTGTGAACAATGGTAGAAATGAGAAAGATGCGGAAAATGTGAGAAACGATGCGGCTTGAGGCAATCTTGGTTGAAGATCGATGGAGATCGGCGGATTGATGGCAGCGGATCGGCGGCCGTGGTGTTGACGGCCGTCAGTGGCGTGCGATTGTACTTGGAGGATCTTTAGAGCTCTCTCCTCTCTCTTGCGCTTCCCTCATATGAGGAATGAGGACTATTTATGATTGGAGGAGGAGTCTCAGTAAATACATGCAAAACCTGCGCTCCACTTCATCGGATGGCTCACAATGATCCCTTTGATCATTTGATGTATTTAAATATTTGAATGGTCAAATGAAGTGAATTTTGAGATCTTGGGTTTTAGATCCAAGACGCTTCGATTTATTATAAACACTCCATGTTTAAGAGCTTTTAGGATTTAACCGATATCCCAAAATTTTCAATGATATTTTAAGAGCTTGATCTCACCGCCAACTTCGGATCAACTTGCTTTTAACATCAAGATTCGTGCTTCGACTAGTAATATTTTAAGTGTCATATCAAGTTCAATGCTCACAGGTCAAATTTATGAGATATCATTCACCTCTCATCTCTCAGACTATTTTTTATTTATGCTAATTTAGCCATTTCTTATATTAATTTTACTTGAGACTCAATTCCATTCCTCACTTATCATATTTAAGCAATTGTAACTATTTATAAAGCTAATTGTGAAATTATTTTAAGAAATATTTTATTTAAATTATATATATATATATATATATATATATATATATATATATATATATCAAAAATTTATCTTTTTTTATCATTTAAATTATTTTATGATAAATTCACATATTCAAGTATTCTCCAATGTTCTCTAGAAACGAAGCAAGTCTTTACCGAATCAGTTAAGATAATAAATACACAAATGAAAAAAACGATGAAACCATTAAAATTTGTTGAAACATCAAAATTTATTATTATTATTTTTTTTTTGAAAATGATGAATAATAAGTCCTAAAATTCTTGCAAAAGTTATTGCTTGGTCAACGATTAATTCATTTCTAACAATTTTCCAACGAAAGGTAAAGAAATTTTTTTTTTTTTTTTCAAATTGACTAAAGTGTCTTGGCGAGATCGGCACTCACTTCCCAGATCGCAATGCCACGTGTCATCTCCTCAATGCCCAATTGACATCATTGAGCGTATCATAACCATCCAATCCGTACCGCACTCTTCTGCCGTATTGATATCATTTCGAGTTTAACGTCGAGATCGGCACTCACTTCCCAGATCGCAATGCCACGTGTCATCTCCTCAATGCCCAATTGACATCATTGAGCGTATCATAACCATCCAATCCGTACCGCACTCTTCTGCCGTATTGATATCATTTCGAGTTTAACGTCTGGATTAGTATTATTGATAAAGAGTCACGTTGAGACATATTTACTTTTTAATAAAAATTGATATTAAATAAGTCAGATAAATTTATAACACTTATTTTTAATTTTATAAATATTATATTATTTCTCAATATAATTAAATTATTTGATATTCACTTATGTAATTATAATAACAATTTAATTATATTTAATTGATAATTTAATTATATTGAAAGATAATATATGATGCGTCAAATTTAAGATATATATTATAAAATTAGTTTTATCTTAATATAAATTATATAAAGATATCTTCATAAAATCTTTTTACTCATTGAATACTTTGAACTTTATCATTTTTTTTTTATGAAGCATAATATTAAAATATCATAAATAAATGAGGTTAGAAAATTTTCTTAATTCGATAAGTAGAAGAAATAATATTCTCTGAATAAATTGAGATGCTAATCTTGAGAGAAGATAGTGGTTTCGCGGTCAATGGGAACAACTTCCCACGTATAATTTTGAGGCGATACATAAATATTTAAAAAGTTTATATATATATATATATATATATATATATATATATATATATATATATATCACATAATTTTATATATTTATATATTTAATATTTAAAATTAGATTTTTATTTATCTAATATTTTTTATGCTTAAAAATATATAATAAGTGATGATAATATTTTTGATATGATATTAAAAATTTGAATATTATATATATAAAATTAAAGTTTAATTATTAGATATATAATTACATAAAAATTGTATGATATGTATATAAATCTCTCAAATATTTATAAATTACATAATTATTAGATTTTGTTTTTATTATTAAAAAATATATTTTTATATGGGTGCTATAATATATAAATTTAGATAAAATGAATGTAATTTTTTGTTTAATATCAGAGATGGCTGATCTCATCTTCATTTATAACAAAGAAAACGTACATGAAATAATAAACTGAATATCTATTTTTCGTAATGTATATTTTTTTAAAAAAATACAAATATTTAATATTACTTTTATTTAAATAAATCTTAGTTTCTTGAACTTAGTGCATAAGCATGAGATCTATGACAACCAATGGGCTACCATAGCTGCACTTAGCAAAGTTGTGCAATGCGAAAATGTACTATGTAATTTAGAAATTGCATTTTTTATTATTGTTGTGTGCTAGAAAATCAGTTGTGATAGAGTGAAACTTTACACACTTTGTTTGTTGTGAATGCATATATAGGTATTTAAGAGTGAAACAAAAAAATTTTTTATGGAAAATCTCAAAAGAGGAAAAATCACTGGCTCACTAAGTATGTATCTGTTTGAATATAAGATCTTCGATCGGATTACTGATATATGAGAAAGGACAATAGTTCTTATAAACAATGTTGGCGACGATGTTGACGAAGTGGGCACGATGTTGGCGATGATGTTGATGGCGTTGATAACGATGTTGGCAACGATGTTGGCGATGATGTTGGCGGCGATGATGACCATGATAGTTAATGGTGATGATCCGGCGGCAATGCGGCAACGGCGAGGGTCGGCGGTGGCGGGATGGCGTCGTGGTTGTGGCGAGTGGCGGCCGATGTGCTTGGAGGATCTTTAGAGCTCTCTCTCCTCTCTCTTGCCTCCCTCATATGAGGAATGAGGCTATTTATAGGTGGAGAAGCTCCATAAATACACGCAAAATCAAACTCCTCCACCATGGCTCATGATGATTCCATCATATGATGTATTTTTGTGTATTTGATTGCTCAAACAAAGAATTGCAAGATCTTTTGGCTTGTTGAAACGCCGTCGAGGCTTCGATTTGACTATAAACACTCTATATTTGAGAGCTTTTAAGAATTTAACCGATGTCCCAAAGTTTCTAATGGTATTTTTAATGTTTGATCTCGACGGTTTCAATTTACTCGCTTGCTGGCATCAAGATTCGTGCCCTAGAGGAATTTTCGTCATATCGGTTTCTATTTTTGGATGATATTATTTCAATCATTCAAAATATATATATACTTGAAAATAGTAAATTTTCAATAAAATTTGTTGTTAACCATATATTTTGAGAAACAGATCTTCATGTATAAAGATTACGACTCTGAGCAGATCAAACAAACATGTATAGTATGTGAAATTTCGAGATTCTGACTCATCCGGTCCCGAATGGCGCTGTGAACATGGCGTAGCCTTGCGCGATGTAGCGCGCCGTTCAGGCGGTTATGGGAAGCGCGGCGTCTGAACAGGGTCAGCTCGGTCATGAAACAGACCGAGCGATGGGTAGAAGCCTTGGCAGGCGGCGTCTGCCCATGAAGCGGCAGCCTTCGGCCGCATGAAGGCCATGGGCGCGGAACATCATGTGGCCGACAGTTAAAGCGGATGAGCGGCTCTGAAATAAATAATGATTCGGACGATTTTATGATTTGGCGGTTTTTGATTTTACTTTGTTTTTAGAGAAGAGAACTCTCTCTGGATATAGGGTAGTTAATCAAGCTCTTTCCTTGAAAGGCGCGTTGAGAATCGGTTTGAGGCGATCAAGACATGTGATTCATCTGGCGAGGCTCGTTTTCCCTCGAAAAGCGTTGGCCGCTTGACCGGCCGGTTGGAGGCAATCATGACCCGTAGTTCATACGGCGAGCCTCCGGTTTCCCTCGAAAGAGGCGTTGACTGCCCTTGTCGGACCGACCGGGTTTAGAGGCGATCAAGACCCATAGTTCATACGGCGAGGCTCCGATTTTCCATCGAAAGAGGCGTTATTGTCTTGTCGGACCGGGTTTGAGGCGATCAAGAGGTAGTTCATCTGATAAGGCTCGATTTTCCCGAAAGAGCGTTGGCTTGTCGAGGACCGGTTGGAGGCAATCATGACCCGTAGTTCGGGTGAGCCTCGGTTTCCGAAAAAGCTGGCGATGACCGGCTTTAAGGTGATCAAGACCGGTTCATCTGGCGAGGCTCGTTTTCCATCGAAAAGCGTTGACTACCTGACCGAGTTGAGGCGATCATAGCGGGGTTGATGATGCTTTCAGCTGGTGGCCGAGAATCGATGCGGTGACTGCGAGGTGATCAGGCGAGATAACCAGACGATAGTGGTAATAGATGCGGTGGTCAGCGATAATAATACCGGGTAGTCGGTGCTATCGGTGTTGGCACTGGGGTGGTCAGCGGCGGCAATGCTGAGTCGATAGATGGTGTCAGTAGTCAGCGGGATAGAGCGATGATGTGATAATAAAGCACCGGAGATGCGGCTTATGGCGATGTGATGGCGTGCGCCAGCGATAGTCAGCCGGCGAGCGTTATTGAGCCGTTAATAGCGCCATGATATGGCGGCTGGAACCGGCGATAGTGGATGGCAATGCCCGGCAACGATGGCGATTAGCATATAATGGATAAATGCCGCGCGGTGGCGGCGGATCGACCATGGCAGTGGTGATTTTGACTATCGAGGTTGTTTGTCGGTGTGACTTCGAAAGGCGTTAACTATGGAAGAGGTTGAATTGAATCCGAGATTTTGACATATCGGTTGTTTGTCGAGTGTGACTTGATGGCGTTAACGTATGGAAGAGGTCGAATTGAATCCAGGATTTTGACTATCGAGATTGTTTTGTCGAGTGTGACTCGATGTTAACATGGAAGAGTAGGATGTCCAGGACCTTTTATCCAGGTTGTTTGTTAGAGTGTGACTCGATGGCGTTAACATGGAAGAGATCGTGGGATGTCCACCAAGGACCTTTTAACTATCCTGGTATCGGCCAAAGTGTTACATGACTTCTTATGGAAGAGGTCGATCAAGTCCCCAGGATTGATCATGCGTTGAGGGTTGAATACAACGTGAGTTGTATATTTCTCAAGTAGGAGGATTAAATGAAGAAGAAACAAGCTTGTAAGAGAAAGTCATAAACTCATTACTTTGATAATGTTGGTGATACAATATTGTCACAAGATAACTTAACAAAAGGGACGAGATATATTTTTTAGAAAGTTAATAAAAGACAAGAGGTGGAGAGGAAAAGATAAGCGAGATAAATTAATGACTATAATATTTATACACCAAGGATTACATATAACACTTTTAGAGACCCTCCATGTTCCAAGTTCTAGATGATTTTTTCCTGGATCTTTTAGTTATAGCTTGGCGGTTGGTCATCGATAGCAAAGTGGGGAGTAGGTCTTTTCAGGCAAAACTCTCGAGGTACTTCTTTATCTTGAAGATTAAAATTCTCGATGTTGAAGGTCAGATGGTTGAGCTTGTTTGAGGTAGCATGATCTTGTTGTTGATTTCCAGACCACTCCAACCCCAATGGGAGTTTGAAATTTTATCTTAAGATGAGATATCGAAGTGACAACACCGAAGATTGATTGGAGGGGTCTTCCAAATATAGCATTATGTCGAATTTGACTTGACCACTATGAATTAGGCGAGTGAGTGACTTGTTGAGGAAATTCTCAGAACAACGGAAGGGTGATTGTCCTCCACTCTGCAGGCGATTATCAAACATATAATGGTCTGCGGGTTGAAGTTTTCCTTAACGGATCCATGCTAAGGAAGGTGGAGTAAAATAAAATATCAATGAAACTCTATCTTTCAAAATTATAACATATAGGGGTCACCAATCCTCGATGACAAGAGGATCTTGATGTGGAACTTGGACTCCTTCCAAGTCCGAGTTATTAAAAGTGATGGATGATGATTAATACAAGCTTTTTTTTATTCAAAGGTAATGAAGACTTGATTAGATAGTGGCCCACTTGCAATCGTTTCAATTTCTCCAACTATTTGGTATTATTATATTGTTTACGTGATGATTGTCGGTTTGGTTGGTTGGAGCTATGTTTGACTTGAGTTGGTTGATTTTGCACAAATTGATGCAGATATCCATGTTGAATAAGCCTCTCAATCTCTTCTTTAAGTTGTTTACATGCCTCTGTAGTATGTCCACGACTTGATGGAAGTGACAATATTGCTCTTGAAGTTGATTTGGTGGATGTGGCCACTTAATGGTCTCTTCATCTCGAATGGCATCAAGGCGTTAACACAAGATGTGTTGTTGGCGTGTATTCCAATAATTGATGTGAGGGCCGTGGAAATCACACTTGTTTGCTTCGATGAGATTGTGTTTCCTAGAGCACTCTTACGTTTTCACGTGGATTGCTCAAATTATTTGGATGGGTGTAATAGCCTCAGCCAGAGATTTGTGCTTCCACATGAAAAATGCATATGGCGGACCGTGTCTCATTAGTGGCAGTAAAAGGCCTGGGAGTCCTCAAGGAAAATTCCTCTTAATAGTTCGTCACTTTCAGTAGCGAAAGGAGAGAATAAAAGATTGGGGAGAAATCTTTAATGATCCTCCTGCTTGCAGGAGGGTGAGAAATCTTTGGCGAGTGCCACCAGGAAATCAGGTGACAGAATATGATATTAAATGATTCGTGGATGTTCATATGGGTCAGTTCCCATCATAGGAATCAATGTTTAAGCTTGAAACCAGAATAGGATATTGAAGAATAGCTTGTAAAGGTGAGATTCCATGGTGAGGGAATATGATTTCTATCTTGAAGGTGAAATTTGTCTTGTATTAAACGTCATAATTCTACCGTATAACATGACGAGTGGGTCAGACAGGTCAATGTGTTACCACAATAATTGGTGGATTAGCGGTCGGTTGATGGATGAGTAAGCCAGATCGATCATCGCAGAGCCGTCAAGGAGATTAACATTTTGACCTCCCATTGCGATCGATCTCGAGGAGATGTATTTTCCAGATGTGTGAAAAGTCGGATCATCTCATTTGAGACTCTTCCATTCGGCGCACGATCTTTAAAGAGATTTCGCGCTTTCACGAGTCACGCTATCGGGGAAGTGAAGTGAAGGTTGCGTCCTTGGTTCAAGATTGGTTTGAGAGTGGGGGAGTTGGAGCGGGAGGCTCGTTATTCTGGTTCTATTATCCATAACGAGGTGTTCAAGAATTATAATTGAATGGTTGTTTTCCACGGCAGCTTGTTGTGTAAAACTAGTTCGGTAGAGTGAAACTTTTCGCTTTGTTGTGAAATCATATAGGTATTTAAAGAGTGAACAATAAAACTCGGAATTTTACGTGGAAAACCTCAAAAGAGGAAAAAAACCACTAGCAAAAAAACTTCCACTATGTATCTCATTTGAGTACAAGATCTTCCGATCCGGATTACTGAGTATGAAAAGGGACAACGATTCTTGTGTAAAATGTTGCGGCATGTTCAACGATGACGAGTTGACGCGATGTTGGCGATGATGTTGATGATAATGTTGGACGATGTTGGCACGATGTTGGCGATGATATTGGCAGCGATAGTGGTGTGATGATGGACAATAATGGTCTGACGGAGGATCGGCGGTGATGGGCCGGCGGTGTTGGCGACGGTCAGTGGCGACACGCTGGAGGATCTTTGATCTCTCTCTCTCTTTTGGCCTCCCTCATATGAGGAATGAGTATTTATAGGTGGAGAAGTGGCGTCTCAGTAAATGCAAAATCACTCCCTCTCCATGGATGATGATTACCTTGATCATATGATGTATTTTGTATATTTGAATGCTCAAACGAAGTCAAATTGCAAGATCTTTGGCTTGTTGGAATCGTCGAGGCTTCGATTTATTATAAACATATATATTTGAAAGCTTTTAAGAATTTAAGCGATGTCACAAGTTTTGATATTTTTTAGTCTTGATCGCTTTGATTTCGATCGAACTTATCGAGATTAGATCTTGTGAATTTTTAGGGTCATATCAATTATATTTTGATTTATTTTAAAAATTTTAAGATAAAAAAATTATATTTTTTAACTTAATCTGACTAGATACTGTAACAAAAAAACTACTATTTGAATTCTAAAAAAGAAAAAAATTTATATATCTATCATAATTTTTTTTGCAATAATTTATTATTATTATTTTTATATAATTATAACTGTTTTAAATAGGCCTTATATCTCCTGACTTTATTTATAAATTTTTAAATATTTAAATTTAAAATTTTTATTTTTACTTATTTACAAAATATATTAGAAGTTTCTGATTTTATATTTTCCCGTTTTTGGCTGCCTAATTTTCCCGGGCAATGGAATACTAATTTATTCCTATTAATTCACCTTTTATCATTACTTTTTTTTTCTTTTTTTTGGGCCATAACTTATCCCAACTGCTACTCAGTGTCTATATCGTGTCAATGAAGTCACGTGGCGTCACGTGACGTTTTTTACGGATCGTAACCAATTGGAGCAGGCCTGCGAGTTTAAAAATTATATAAGAGCCCAGAGGGCAGGGAAGAGTACACAAAAATGAGTACCTATTAATTAGTCAAACGCGTCCAACGCAAGCTCCGAGTTCTCAGAAGTTCTGATGTAGGCATATTTTTCTCTTCCCTTCTTGCTTCGCTTCTTACTAAGCTCCTGTTTTCCCAGTTCATTAGTTTTTCTCTGTATCTCTGGATGTTTGTAAATTGAGAAAAAAAACTTTTCTTTGGTCTTTTGGAATATTCTTGTTCTGGATTTGGTTATATTTTTTCAGGTTATTCGTTTACTTTTCCTGCTTTCTTCTGCGGATCTTGCGCAAAGTTGAGTTCTTGCTATGGATTGGTTAGCCTCGGTTAGAGATAGGGATTTGTTCCCCAGGAACAAATCGTTGTCATTCTCTAGTTTCTTTCTTGATTCTTTGCGGCCATTAGTTTTGTTCTATGACTACTTAGCTTTTGGATTTATTATTTGGAAAATTTCACTCGGTTTCACCGTTTATTTTTCTTAATTTTCACTCCTCAACCTGCTAAAAATATCATTATTTGTCTTTTCTTTGACTGGCTTCATGACTTACTCGGTTTGATTTTGCAGCAGATTTGAAGAAAGGCAGTACTTTCGACGCCGTTGAGGGATTGTTTTGATAGAACAGCATAGATGTTGGAGAAGGTTAAGGGATTCAGCGCCGATCGGGTGATAGAGGAGTTTGAGGCATTGACGAAGGATGCCGAAAGAGTGCAGAGAGAGACCTTATGTAGGATTCTGCAAGACAACGGGGAAGCAGAGTACCTGCAGAATTTGGGGCTTCGAGGAAGAACTGATGCTGAAAGCTTCAAATCTTGTGTTCCTTTGGTGACTCACAAGGAATTGGAGACTTACATACAGAGAATTGCTGATGGAGAGGCGTATCCCATACCACAGGGAAGCCTATAACATCCATTTCATTGAGGTTTGGGATTCCATTCTTGCTCTTTTAGACTTTATTTTCATTATGATTCCCATTTTTGCATTCTTTTGTGAGTTTGGCCTTATGTGCTTCCTTTCTTTAGCTCTGGTACAACACAGGGGAAGCCAAAGTTTGTGCCTTTCAATGATGAATTGGTCCATTCTACAATGCAAATATATAAGACTTCCTTTGCTTTCAGGAACAGGTCTGTTTTTTAATCTCTTGAATCTTTCAAGTCGTTAGATAGAACTATGGTTTAATTTCAAATTCGTAATCGCTGATTACTCGAACACACAACAACAGTTTTCAATTCTTCTGTTACATATCACTGAGTTCAAAATTAAAATTTTGTTTGCTAAACACAGAAAAACTTCAACTTCACTTTTTTAAGTAACTTTGCTATGTTCTTGCATCGAGTAAATATGTTCACTGGATAGGCTTCACTAACCATCAAGTATCTGTGTTTTGCAGAGCGTATCCCTTAAAAAATGGAAAGGCTCTTCAATTTATTTACAGCAGCAAGCAGTTCAAAACAAAGGGCGGTCTTACAGCTACCACAGCAACGACAAATGTATACCGAAGCGACCAATTCAAGAGAACAATGGTGGATATCCATTCTCAGTGTTGCAGTCCTGATGAAGTCATATTCAGCCCTGACTTTAACCAATCGTTGTATTGCCACCTTCTCTGTGGTCTGATATTCTCTGAAGAAGTCCAGATTGTTTTCTCCACCTTTGCCCACAGCATAGTTCATGCATTTCGGACCTTCGAGAATGTTTGGGAAGAACTATGTTTTGATATCAAAGGAGGAGTTCTCTCGAGCAGGATCACAATTCCGTCAATTCGTGCTGCTGTTTCGAGGCTCCTGCGTCCGAATCCAGAGCTGGCTGATGCCATATACAACAAGTGCGTTGGATTAAGCAGCTGGTATGGTGTGATACCAGTGCTTTGGCCCAATGCTAAATATGTTTATGGAATCATGACAGGATCAATGGAGCCTTACTTGAATAAGCTAAGGCATTATGCAGGGAGTCTGCCATTAATGAGTGCAGATTATGGGTCTTCTGAAGGGTGGATTGGTGCTAATATTGATCCAGAATTACCACCTGAATCAGCATCATTTACTGTTCTTCCTAATATTGGGTATTTTGAGTTTATTCCTCTTAAGGAAAAAGGTGAGTTGCAGGAGCAGAACTGCGATTCGCTAATTAACCAAACTGAGCAAGAGCCAATTGGCCTTACAGAAGTCAAGGTTGGAGAAGAATATGAAATAATTATCAGTACTTTTGCAGGTAAACTGCTCTTTTCATTGCGTTACTGTTATTTTTATTTATTTCTCTTGGTAGAATATTTTGATTAACTTTGCAAGAAATTTTATTATCATAGGACTTTGATATACTTTTCGAGCTTTTTTTTGTGTCGATTCCCTCTCAAGATTCTACTTTCGGTCAACTTTTTGTGTGCTTGGGATGAAAAGTGTTGATGGTAGTTCACTTGGAAGGAAATTCAAAGTGCAGTAAAGAGATATTTTTAGTCCCTTTTTTTCCCTGCTATTTCGTGTGGCATAATGGATTTCTTAATATGTTCTTTCAACTTTAATTTGTAGGTCTTGCTAATGGCTTAATTTACGAAACCTTGTTTAATAAATCTAGCGGAATCATGGATTTAGTAAACCTGAGATTTAGTCTCCATTTAGGGGAGCGGAACAGTGTGAAAAGGCACCATACGTTTAGTTGTATTTTGAGGAATTTGTAGTTGGAAAGTTGTGTTTTTTAACTTTGATATTGTGTTGGCGGCCAAAAAGTTATGATTTGACTTTTGTAAAATAAAAAAAAATTTGTATACTCACTTTAGTTTTTGCATATAATAACTATATTATTTTTTTTCATAAATCTGCAATTGTCTCAAACAGATCCTTAATCATCCCTAAAAATCATTTTGACAGCATTTAGACTATAAATTCAACTTAATCCTACTTTGATGGTGATTATTCAACGTTCAAATACTGTCTAAAACCTGCACTTTAAAATTAATTCAACTAAAACCAACTGTTATATATATATATATATATATATATATATATATATATATATATATATATATATATATATATATTCACTGTATGTATTTTTCCCTAAAGCTTTTATCGGCCAAAGTCAACTAATAATTTAGAAAAAGAGTCGGTAGTTTTGTGATGATCTCTAAATGGTTTGGGGATTTATATATTTCAGGTCTAAGTTTTAATTTTTACTTAAATATCATCTAAATTTTTATTATTACATCAAAAATACCACCCTTATTACTTTTTCCAAGTGAAATGCACCTTTTTGTGCATAGGAAAAGTGCTAATTTTGTAAATATTAAAATTTAGATGTGAAATATGTAAATGTATAAGAATTGCATGGTGTATGTAAATTTCCCAAATTGACGCTGAATTCCACCTGTCACCATCTTTATCAGTGTAGTGACTTTATATGGCCTCTAAGCTTTGATAACCAAACATTTCCTTTGAATTCAAAGTAAAAGAAAAAAATGATAAAAAAAAAGAAATGAAACACCACAGCTATTTTAATCTTATATTATTTAACTTTCCTCTTACCTAATTACATGAATAAGTTCAACAGCTTCTTCATCGTCATCCTTGGAATCTCTTTCTTATGGTCTATGCTCATCCAATTCTTATGATGCAAAATGATTATACTTACATAGATAAATTTTATTTAATTCAGTTACCATATAGTAAATTATTTCTGATACAAACTTCATGCTGAATATTTCTGAAAATCTGGAGAAAAAAATGAACTAAAATATGACGACCAATGATTCTCATGGAAGGATTCTTTCTTCGTAAGCTTTTTCAAGTGGGAAATGGCGGTCCTACCAAAAGGAAATTGTGAATGCCGAGTGATGAAGATGTTGTTGACTTAGTGGATGGTTTTGAAACCCTAGATTAAAACAATTTTTATTATTATTTTTTTTGTGCGCTGGCTTATAAAGATGGTGACTTGGTCTATAGATTGGTAGCCTGTAATTTTTGGCGAGTTCTTGTTGGCAAAAGCTTGGAAATTCACTGTGTCATTATATCTTGACATAATCCTGGTGTTATTTCAACTGTATGCTTTTCTAGACGGTGAAGATGAGTTTCATGTATTTTAAATATTATAGCCTTATGAACAAATACACCATATTATATATATATATTAATTTTAAGGTCAGAGTTTATCAATGATCGATCAATGGACATTTTTGACATTTCAGTTGTACACATTGAAAGTTTTAAATGCATTGAAATTGTTCCCTTCCAAAAATCACATCTTGGATCATCTCGTCTAAATGTTTTCTCTTCTACAATTTTCAGGTTTATATCGTTACAGGCTGGGAGACGTGGTACGGGTATCTGGCTTTCACAACTCGACGCCAAAACTCCAGTTTATTCGCCGAAAAAGTCTGATCTTAACCATCAACATCGACAAGAACACAGAGAAAGACCTGCAGCTCGCCGTCGAGGAAGCTGGCAAGCTCTTGGCAGCAGAAAAGCTCGAGGTCCTGGACTACACTAGCCACGTCGACATGTCGACCGATCCTGGGCATTATGTTATCTTCATGGAGCTAAGCAGCGATGCGAAGGAGGAAGTTCTGAGCAGCTGCTCTCATTGTCTGGACCTTGCCTTTGTTGATGCAGGCTATGTTGGCTCGAGGAAAGTTCGATCAATCGGCCCTCTCGAGTTCCGGGTGCTCAAGCGGGGAACGTTCCGTAAGATTATGGATCATTACCTCACACTTGGGGCAGCAATGAGCCAGTACAAGACGCCGAGATGCGTCGGCGTGTCGAACGGAAGAGTTTTGCAGATTCTGAACAGCAATGTGCTGAAGAGCTATTTCAGTGCTGCTTATAACTGAGATTGCAGCTTAGAATTTTGAAGCATGGATGTGATGTTGGTATCCGGCTCAGTTACTCGATCCTTCATTGTTTTTTTTGTCATTCTGTTGTAGAAGTTTTAGTTAGTCACTCATGAACTGTTTATGTGCAAATGGTTTAGTGAAGGAAGAATGAAAGGGGCAGGGAGGCTATTAAGTTCGTAATTTATCTGAAGTTCATTGATGTAATTGGAGGGATAAGTAGGAATTTGGTCATGAATTGTATGTAATTTGAATTGCTTTCTATGGGAGGCTTTTTTGTGATCATCCAATGCAACTATGGCCTGGCTTCTGAAACTCATTTTAAAATATGTTAATTTTAAAATAGATTTAAGAGTTCTGAAACTCATTTTTAATAATATTTTGGTTAGGATATTTAAATAAATCTTTTTTCATTAAATAGAAAGTTTGGATTAAAAAAAAGTGGGCTAACTTTTTGTGATGTAATTTCTTAAAATTAGCGGTTTAGGAGTTCTTTGGTATCACTTTTATTATTTATTTTATATTTTTATTTTATTTTAAAATAAAATATATTTGATAGCTATTTTATTTTTATAAATATTCAAAATATCTAAAAATTATTTTGAGTATTTTTTAAAATAATATTATTTATTTTTAAAAATAAAAATTAAAAATATATAAAAAATATGTCAAAAAAAATTTAAAAAAAATAGCGTTCAAAAATATAAAACTTAGAACAAAATTGATCCCAAATAGCCCCTTAAAATGACTAATTTTATATGTTTTTTTTTGAAATTTAAACTTCACCAAGTTTAGGAAAGTATATTATGCTAACAGAGTCTAAAGTTGACCAATATATATATATATATATATATATATATATATATATATATATATATATATATATATATATATTGTGTACATTTTATCATAATATAGATGTAATATTTTAATTTTATACAATGCGTAGATGACCTTAATAGGTTAAATCTATTCCAATTTAACTCATTTTGAGCTTGGCATGAGAAAATAAAACATATATTTTTTTTTTCAGTGAGTGCATCATAGGCCTTAAATATTTTTCTTCAATTGTCTACTGATCCGAACATATTCTTAGTGAGTCTAGAACTTTGACTTACGGTAAAAATTGATCTTTCTTTACCCATAATGCCCAAAAAACCTATGGGGGCATTTGAGCTCATTTTTATTTTATTTTATTTATATTTTAATTTAAAATAAAATATATTTATATTAATGATTATTTTTAAAAAATAAATACATTTAAAAAAAATACTAAGAAATTGTTTGATTGACTCAAAAAGTAATGCAGTATAAAAGAAATATAGTATAAAGTGAATACAATAAATTATAAATATTTTATAGCTGTTTGATTATATATAAAATAAATATATAAAAATTATATTTTTTATTTGATTGGGTATCTGTAAAATAAAGTAAATACATGCCTTCTAAATATTATTATATGTAAAGTAATTATAGAATTTTTTTTAATTAATTGAATTATTTATTTCTGCACAATTTTATAAAAAATATGTTATTATTTTTGAAAAGTAATTTTAATGATAATTAGATTAAAATTAATGATTATAAATGTAATTTAAAGTTAGATCATTCTAATTGGAGAGAAGGTTCTCCATCCAACGAATAATTTTTCAAATTTTAAAAAATAAGTTGCCTCATTTAAATAATGCAATTGCCAAACGGGACCTCACCATTTGTTCGCAATACTGAAAATGTTTAAAGAAAAAAAAAATCCTAATCCAACAACACAGCTTGATAGCAGGCAGTGACGGATACAAAATGGGAGCACTGGGGACGCGTGCCCCCACTGGCCATCATAATAAAAAAAAATTAGAGTCATCGTTTATGCATACTTTTTATTACATCCTTATTTTTTATTAATATTTCGACCATTGTGCTCTGTGGCTGATCCATTGCGTAAAAAAAAGAAAGACACAAAATCTTTTCTCTCACCCAGTAGATCACACATCTTTCCTCCTGCCCTCCTTTACACATATCTGCTTTTGTCTAATTTTCTGTAAATCCGCCTATCAACATGAACTAGTAAATCTGGAGTTAATCATGCAAAGTTGCTTTATTGTTAGGAATTAAGACTTTATAAATCCGAATTTAACCATGCGAAAGCAGCTTTGCTGCTTTAGGATTTAGTAAATCTGGATTTAACCATGCGGTGGAAGATTTAGCATGTTAAATGATTAAAGCAGTTTTTGTTATTTTAATCAATCATAAATTAAAAAGCTATGATAAGTAAAATTACTTAAAAATATTCTAACGAAAAAAAAATCTCAGAACTTTATTTTATAATTAAATATCTCCTATAAATAGTTCTTATAAAATTTGAGATTACACATTAGTCTCTAAATTCATTTTATTAATTTTGACTATTTAATTTTTTTTAATTCTTTATTAAATTTACTTAGTTCTTTAATTGATTCTAACTAACTTACTTTGAAAAAAAGTTTTTTTGGTTAAATAATTATATCAGTGCTATATATGTGTTCATTAAGTAATAATTTTATTTTTATTTTATATATGAAATTAAAAATGTTATATTTAAAAAAGTTCGAGTATAGCGATTGATTGCTTGGAGATGAAAATTATATTTAGAAAAATTATAATATATATTTTGAAAAAAAATTATTATATTTGAAGAAGTTCTTACGTGGAGCTTAAAGTTTACATTAACTTATGTGGATCATCTTACAATTTCATTAACTTCAAAATTTTAAATATTACATCAAAAAATAATATCATCATTAACTTTATTTTAAATTTTATTACATCTTTAATGAATATTTAATCATTAACTATATATTTTATATCAGGTGATTCTTGAAGATTAGAATATTCAGAAATATTTTTTAAAGAAATATTATTCACAATCTACTTGGAGGAGAAATTATAGATGATGTATAATGTAAAAAAATTGAGGTTATTATGAAGCTTAATTTTTTATTTTGTTATATGCGATATTTTAAATTTTTTTATATAAAAGTATAATATTTTTATTTTATTGTGCCCCTATGAGAAAATTTTTTGGATCCGCCCCTGATAGCAGGCCATTCTGGTCTGATTTCCTTTGATTTCTTAGCGAAGCTCCTCTAGTTTTCTGTCATTCTCTTCGCACATTATAAGGTGTCTTACATTTTTGTTCTTGCCGAGGCGGATGCCGTAGGAAAGTTGCGTCGGGAGACAGACGGCCCGTGAATTCCTTTTTCATCCGAATCGAGCGTAAAAGGAATGCACGGTAAACTAAGGGGCTGTGGTTTGCACGCTAAATCCGCGTTAATTTTACTTTGAGTTTCTCCAAACACAACAAAAGTATAATTCCGTGCATTCTATTTTTTTTTTTTTTTGAGATACTTAAGTGAATTTAATCGCAAACTCACATACTTGAGCCATCGTTGAAAATTTAAAATTTATCAACCACTAAATTAAAATTCTTATTCTATTTACTTTACAAAAAAGTCTAAACAGTCCCTAAATAAATTTTTTTAAAAAATTATATAAAAATAAAATAAAAAATTTAAATCAAAATTGATCTCAAACAAACCCAAAGTGTAATGAACAATCAGTATCTCTTGGCATATTTTGGGTTACTATTACAATGCACTTAACATCTATAGACTCAATTTTAATTACCTTTGTCAGTAGTTTTGTTCCATATTACATCTTGATTTGATTGCATTAATCTTACACCTATAAACAAAGTCTAGAATATTATAATCTAAATCAATATCCTTTTCAAATTATCGGAATCATGTATTATTTATTTAATTATTTTTCTTGATTTAGTCCTTATTAATTGGTTTTAGACTACCAAAACTTAATTAAATTATAATAATTAGAACAAGTCTTAAAAATAATGATTCCTTTCCTCATCAACTTAAATTAGGTCTAGGATGTAGCTCCTACACTTCCCAAGTTCATTTACACTGACTTCACCCCATTCTAAATAGTTTTCACTTCCTCAAGTATATAAGGGTAAAACAACAAAAACCTTTAAGAGTCTGTTTGGGCACTTATATCTTTTAGAAAAACTTTATTGTAAGTTATTGTGAAAAAAATAATTTTTTGAAAAAATTATTGTGCGTGTTATAAATATTTTTTTTTAAAAAATTTTAAAAAAATTTTCGACAATACATCTTCTAATCTAAAATTTTTTATTTTCACAAAAAAAGTTAGTTAGTATCCAAACGAAAATCTTTCTTTTTTTAAAAAAATAATCGAAAAGTATCCAAATCCTAAGACTATTATTACTTCAAATCCTTCCAAGAAAAGACCCTTTCCACTATAAACATGAAACAACATTGATAAATCTCTAAAATTATTTAAACTAATAGATTGATCACCATTTTATAATTAGTATAGGAATTCTCAAATAAAATGGAAAGTATTGATTATTAAAAAAAATACATCTAGAAGAATTTTAATGAGTTTGAGCTCAGACATATGTTGAAGAGTGCTTTTAGTGCAGAGCATTATAATCTATTAAGTTATTAATCTAGTTTAATTAATATTAAATCCTCTTTAAAAAGTTAAGAAAATTGAGCATCAAATTATTCTCAAGTTGGAGAGCAATATCAGCATCTTGATTTGGAGTTAATGCATTAAAAACTTAATTATATGAAGAATATATACTTTTTTCCACATTAAAGGACATAACAAGACAGTATATATTACAAACCTTTAGGACAATATAATCAAATTTTATAGATGTTATAATTAGCATTATGTCAGATTGTTCCACATGGATAATAATTTAATTTGATAATTTGCACTAAGCGATATATTTGGTTGGTTACAGGAATAGTGTTGAAAGAGTAAAGGCCTGCATTGGTTTGATATGAGATCCTTCTTGATCTCCTTTTGCTTCAGAAGGCTCTCATCCAATTCCTCCACTTGGATCAAGGCGTTAATATTTTTGTTATGTGCTAGAAAATCAGTTGCGGTAGAGTAAAAGTTTACACCTTAGCTTTGTTGTGAAATCCAAAGATACATACAATATTTAAAGTGACAAAGAAAATTCTAGAATTTTACGTGGAAAATCTCGAAGAGGAAAAAAACCAGACTGGGTAAAATTTTTAGGATCTTCAAGCTTTAGGGCTCTCTCCTCTCTCTTGCTTGGGCCCCCCTCATATGAGGAATGAGGGTATTTATAGGTGGAGGTGGCGTCTCATAAATACATGCAAATCAGAATCACTCCACTTCATGGACGACTCAATGATTGATCATTTGATCATTTGTATTTTAAGTATTTGAATGCTCAAAAATTAGTAATTATGAGATCTTGGGCTTGTTAGATTACTCGTCGAGGCCGATTGACTATAAACACTCCATGCTTAAGAGTTAATTATGGATTTAAGCGATATCCCAAAGTTTAAGGATATTTTAAGTGCTTGATCTAGTTTCAACGAGGATCAACTTGCTTTTGACATCAAGATTGTGCTAGTAGAATTTTGATTGTCATATCGGTTGCCCTATTTTTGGATGACATTATCTCAATCATCAAAATATTTATATACATATACTTGAAAATAGCAAATTCTTTAATGAAATTTGTGGTTAACCATACATTTTGAAGCAGATCTTCATGTGAGCACAAGATTATGATTGAAGCGGTGAGGCGGATGTGTGTAGGTATATGAGATTTGAGGTTATAGACCCATCCAGGCATAACTTCGGGCATCATAGCAGGCGTCTTGCCGCATGGAAGGCATGCCGCCGCGCTGGAAAGCGGTGAGCGGGTGTTGTCGTGGCGAAGCGAGGGGCGGAGCCTTGAGTATGGCGCATGCCTGAGCTCTTCTGGCCAGGCGCGTTAGCAGGCGTGTGCCAAATGAGCCGGTATATTTTTGTCATTTTTAGTTTTCATGATGTTGGCGTTTAAGCGTTTTGCTTGATTTTTGACCTTTGCCTTGGGGGTTTATAAAACCCCAGGACAAGAACACTTCTCGTGCTTTAGTGCTTTCTTCTTCTTGAGTGAAGGTCGTTGGGCGATCAAGACCCATGGTTTATCGATTCAGTTTTCCCTCGAAGAGGTGTCAGTGATCTTGTCCGACCGGGTTGGACAATCAACCCATAGTTCATACGAGCTCAATTTTCATCGAAAGAGGTCTCTGACCTTCGGACGGCGGTTGGGCGATCAAGACCGTAGTTCATCGACAAGGCTAGTTTTCCCTTGAAAGAGGTGTCAACCGACCTCGTCGAGCCGGGTTTGGAGGCGATCAAGACCGTTCATTGAGGCTCATTTTCCTCGAAAGAGGTGTAAGTCACCGGATCGACCAAGTTTGGAGGCGATCAAGATCCGTAGTTCATACGGCGAGGCTCCAGTTTTCCCTCGAAAGAGGCGTTGAGTGCCACCGGGACCGGGTTTGGGCGATCAAGGCGTAGTTCATCTGGCGAGGCTCCGATTTTCCTCGAAAGAGGCCTTGTGGAGGGTTTGGAGGCGATCAAGACCCGTTCTACTTCTTTTTGTAGGAAATTGGAATTCTTGAAACTTCAATGGATGGTTCGGGTTGATAACATGAGGTGGAAAGCGTTAAAATTTAGAACCATCGTTGGACTGGCGGTAATTTCGAGCATCATTAGAGGAGTATCTTCTCTCTCTCTCTCTCTCTCTCTCTCTCTCTCTCTTTCTCATATGTGTATCTTTTTCATCGATGGAGAAAAAAATTTTATCCCAAGCTATCAGTGAGCGAGAGAGAAAAAAATGATACGTCCAAGTATTGGGGTAAGTAAGCTACTTCACAAAATTTCCAGATTTTTGTCATTTCTTCCTCTTTATTTATCATGTATTTTCACAGGGTGATGGCGAGAAGAAAACCATAGCATCTACAGACGATATGTCATCCTATCACATCGGATAGTTTAATGGTGTTCAAAATTTTACTTCCTAATGAGTTGGTGGCCATTGTTGCTAAAAATTCATCGAGCGTTCACCTCCAGGGTACTTTTATTGTTTCTGAGATGATTCTTCATGCGGGACTGTGATTCCCTTTGGCTCCTGAGTTGATTGAGATCTTCAAAATGTGATGTAGCTTTGTCACAATTTTTCGAGCTTTAGTGGTCATCGTTGGTTTGACTATCTTCTTTAGAGCGTGGTGTTACTTTGAACATCAAATACTTGTCGAATGTATAGATTCACATGTGATACTGAGGGGCGTGTTTATCGGACTATAAAGAATTGGATAGAATTTTAGCAGATCCCTAAAATTGGTCTAGATTCTTTTTGTGAAAAATGAGTGGGGCCTTCACGAGAGATGGGGAAGATTGAATGACCTTTCCATTGATTGAGAGAATGAGATCTTGGCAACTCTTAATGTTGATGTAGAAAGCTTACGACATGAGTTACGTCACATTAGCAAATATATAGTTGAAGATAGAATGTTCAAGGTTGGCCTTTCCATCGTAGGAGATCTCATTCTTTTCCACTAAAAGGTCAAGTAAAGGTGATGAAAGGTCTCATATTCATAGGGTTCTTTCAAGAATCATGAAATCGGTGGTTGGCTTCTAAAGAAAAAGAAGACATGTTGAAGTGACTACGTTAGATATCTGAAGAAGATGTTTCCAGTTGACCTCAGAGTTTAGTTTGTTTCAACTCATGATGGGGAGTTCATTTCTCAGCGCACATTCACGAAGAGGTGTTAAATCACATATACCGGGTATCAATGAAGCGTGAATTGTCTTCCTTCTTTCTTCTTTTCTTCTTTTCCTCCTTCTTTTCTTTTTTTGTAATATTTGTGATGGTTTTTCTTTATAGGTAACTCAAATTAGAGTGATGGCTCATTTGGGTGTCTCTTTAGGCAGTGAAAATCTTGAATTTGTGAAGGTAAAATATCAAGGAGTATGAGAGAAAGATGAGTGTTAAGGCCAAAGAAGTGGTGACTTTGGAGGATCAGCTAACCGGGAGCATAACTGAGCTAGCGAACATGTCGACTTCTCTTTCTCTCTAGTGTCAGGTAGAGGCACTCATGATGGTGATTGAGGTGAGGACAGAGACTTGAAAAGAGAAAAGACTCAAGGCACTTGAGAGCTCTCAATTGAGAAGAAAACATTACAAGATCGTCTTTACGAGAAGGAGCATATAATGTTAGGAAGCAAATGAAATCTCCTTGAAGGCGGTGGAAGACTTTAAGAACTCCGCTTATCACGATACCATCAGACCATGTCGAAGCTTCGTAATCATATTCTTGATGTTGAAGTGAAGGATTTGGAGCACCAATGTTTAGAGGAGGGCTTCATCAGAGTTCCTAAAGGAATCCAGTGCATCATAAGGCGGAGCTAGTATTGAGGATCTATCTCCCTAAGTATCGAAGACTCTTGATTCGGAGATGAAGGAGTTGAGAGTGAGTCGAGGAGCATCTCTAGTGGTGAGGGAGGTTGATATCCTGATATGATGTAGCGTCACTTGAGGATGCATTTTTTTTTCTATGTATTGTTATTAGTGTGTATCAAAATCTTGATTCTTTCTTATATCATCATGTTGTCGTCATTAAAATTTTTTTTTAGATGATACACTCTTGTTTTGATTTTACATATCAGGGATAATTGGTGAATATTATTGACGCCTTATGGATGAGGTTGAATTGAATCCAAGAATTTTGACCAATCCAAGGTTGTTTGTCAAAGTGTTACTTGATGTTATGGAAGAGGTCGTGGGATGTCACCAAGGACCTTTTGACCTATCCTAGGTATCGAGTGTTACTTGATGGCGTTAACACATGGAAGAGAGATCGGGATGTCCACCAAAGACCTTTTATCTAGGTATCGATAAAGTGTTACTTGACTTCTTACGTATGAAGAGGTATGATCAAGTCCCTTGGGATTGATTATGCCCATTGAGATACAACGTGAGTTGTATATTTTCAAGTGGGAGGATTAAATGAAGAAGAAACAAGCTTGCAAGAAAAAAGCTATAAATTCATTACTCGATAAGTTCATGATACAATCATAAGATTTTTTAACGGATATGAGTTTCAAGAAAATGACACAATAATACAAGTCTTTATCCCACTAAGTAATACATGAAGAGGAAATGATAAATGAGATAAAATAAAAGCTGTGATAATTATGCAGTGGGAATTACTGATAATATTTTCGGAGATTCTCAATGTTCCAGGTTCGAGGTAAAGTTTTTCTCCTCGATCCTTGAGCTTGAAAGTTCGGCTTCACCATAGCTATAACCACATATGGGTCATCCCAAAGAGGTGAGAGTTTATTGCTGAGGGCCTTTGCTCCAGTTTCAGACTAGAGACCAAGTCACAGATATGAGATGAAATTTTACTCTTCAAGTGATGAGCTACCCTTTGGTGATAGGAAGCAGTCCGAAGTAGGGCCATGTCACGAAGTTTCGGGGAGTAGGTCCAGGTGCTGTCAGAGTTTTTCTTCATTACCATCATGATCGAATAATTGAACTCTTGGACTTGGAACCTCGATATCTACTGGTATAATAGCTTTAAACACAAGTTATATGTCTCACCGGTGCGAAGGGTATGAAAGCCCAAAGAACATTAGAAAGCTCATCAACCCATTGCCCCGCCTTTCAAGACGTGTTTTAGTCCTTTGAGTATAGTCCCTTGGTACCGCCTGCTTAGTTTGAGGATGTGCTACCTTATGCGAAATGAATGTGAAGATCTTTGCAAAAGGACGTAAAGACTTTTCCAGTAAATTGGGTTCCATTGTCAGTGATGATATTTGCAGGAAGACCGAATCGACATACTATATTTTTCCAAACAAATTGTTTAGCATTTGCCTGATTTTAGCGAGTGCTTCCACCCATTTAGTGAAGTAGTCACTAAAATGATAAACTTTTGTTGCCCGATGCTATCTAAAAGGTCCCATGATATCAATCCCCACTAGCAAAAAGGCCAATGGGCTTTGAAGGGATGAGAGCTATGTATGCATGTGAGAGGTTAGAGTGCAACCGACAACTTGCACATTTTTTGTGAACTCATGCCTTGTTTCATCGTAATAGAACCCTTGCCTTATAATTTTAAGGGCTAGCACCCCTTCCTCCTAGTGTTCTCCACATATCCCCCAGTGAATCTCTTATCATGTAATCGGCCTCAAGGTGTGAGAGGCATTTGAGGTAATGGTCCAAAAAGCTCTTTGTATAGTTCACCCATAATAATAAAGTTTGAAGCTTGTCTTGGAGACGAGTTAGTTGGGTCTTCGTGAAGGGTTCCTTCTTGTAGAAAAGACAGATGGGGTCCATCCACCTAATGTTCCTTTATCTCATTAATTGCTTGAATTACCCATGACCCCGATACTAGAAAATATATTTCTTCAACATGCCTTCTCTTAAATAGATCTCAAGTAGCAGATGCAAGCTTACAGCCATCTCAGTATTCTTCTCGCAAAGATGTGAATGATTTGATGTGTCTTGAAATGGGCAAGAAGAGACTTTACCAAGTGGAGGTATCAGTTGAGGATTATGAGTATTAAAGTTTCCTCAACTTGGGAGACAAGTTGAGAGTGTGGATCACTAAGTCTTGAGCTTCACAATCAAGTCTCAACCCTGAGAGCCTCATATTCACCATATTATTGCAGAAATTTTAAAGTCCATACTCTAAGGTATTCTGGGAAATAAGTAAGATTCTCACACCAAGATTTAAGCTCCATCAACATAGAGGGTCCATTGAGGAGACGAAAGGCATGTAGATAGCTCCTCTGAGTTGGGGCGGCATTCCACTAAAGTCTCATGAAAGTACTTGAGACTTTATAGCGAAGGTAGAAAATTTATATCAAACTCTCCCAATTCTACGCACATTTAATTAACCTCCCGTGATGCTTCTTTTCGTAGATGGCCCTTAATGGTAAATGAGTGTAAACGCTGATAGTATGAGCTTGGAAGTATGGACGCAATTTTCGCGCTGAGAAAACTAAAGCCAGAGCCACCTTATCTGCAAGTGGATAACTTTCTATATCGAGAATTTTGGACATAGTAAATTGTTGTATATTTTCTTCTCACACTAAAACCGAGCTTATCATGGGAAGAGATCAGAGATATAAGTATAACATCTCTCCTTGAATAGGCTTGGATAGGGTGGAGATGCTAAATACTCCCTTAGTTGCTCAAAAGTATCGACATTCATCACCCATTGAAAATTATTATTTTTAGCTCCTTTAATATTTTAAAGAATGGCAAGTATTTATCCCCAACTAGAAGGATAACGAAGTAATTCATCCATTCAAATGTTGAACTTCCTTGATATTCTTCTGAGGAGTCATATCTTGAGAGCTTTGATTTTCTCGGTTGGCCTCTATCCCACGGGGTTACCATAAATCCAAGAAATTTTCGACGTAACCCCAAAAGCACATTGGTCGGTTAAGTCGCATGTTATAACGTCAAGAAGGTTAAAGCATATTTCTAAGTCAAATATGTGATTCTTCCAAGCTTTTCACTAACATGTCATCCACATATACCTCCATTGTGCGCCTAATAGTCTTTAAAACCTTATTCATAAGTGTTGATAGTAGCACCAAAGATTTTTTTAACCCAAATGACATAACTTGGTAATAGATAAACCTTTATATGTTTGAAATGGTGTAGCTTCTTCATCCATTGGGTCCATTTTTATTTGGTTGTAAACAGAGTAAGCATCCAAAAAATTGAGCATTTGATGTCCAGACATAGCATCAACCAATTGATCAATTCGAGGAAGAGGAAAATTATCTTTCGGGCAAGCTTTATTGAGGTCACTGTAATCAATACACATTCTCCATGTTCTATTTGTTTTCTTAACCATGACAACATTTGCTAGCCATGTAGGGTAATGTACCTCTCGTATGAAGCTTCTAGAAGCTTGTTAACTTCTTGCTCAATACTGAGCGAAGTGCAAAACTTCGCTTCTTTGATGATGAATGTTGATCAATCTTGAGAAAGTGCATGATCACAGTGGGGTCGACCCCCGGCATATTCGTTAGACTCCAAGCGAAGATGTCTTGATTTATGTGCAAGAAGTCTATGTATTTTTCTCTTTGTTCGTCTGAGAGCAAAGATCCAACTTGCACTGTTCGTAATGGTTGGTCATCTGATAATGCAACAAGAGCAAGTCTTCTGGGAAGCTTTGTACTTCTTCATCTCAAAATTAAAATCTTCGATGTCAAGGTCAAAAGGCGTGGTTGAGCTTGTCCGAGGTAACATGATCGCTTATCTGATTTTCGCATCACCCCAACTCCAACGGGTTAAAAATTTCATCTTAAGATGAGATAAAGTGACCAAAAAATTGATTGAGGGCCTTCCAAAGATATATATGTGAATCGACTTGACCACCATGAATTGGATTAAATGAGTCACTTGTCGAGGAAATTCACCAAGGACAACAGAAGGGTGATTGTCCCTACTCACATACATGATTATCAAACCCGCATATAATGGCCCCGCAATGGGTTGGAGCTTTTCCCTAACTGCCCCATGTTAAGAAATGTGGAGTAAAATAAAGACATCACCGTAACTCCATCAATCAAAATTCTATTAACATTATAGCATGGGTCACCCATCCTTGACCGATGACAAGTGGACTTGATGAGGAACATGGAGTCCTTCTAAGTCCAAAGTCATTAAAAATGAAATGACATGACTTCTTTAACTTTGCTCTTCGAGGGTAATGAGAACTTGAGATAGTATTGGTCCTCCCGCGATTGTTTCAATTTTCCCAATTGTTTGATTATTTTGTTATTTTTGATGATGTCCCTGGTTCCCCCCGCTTGAGGTATGTTTGTTTGATTCAATTGATTCTTCACAAATCGACGTAGATATACTTGTTGAATGAGCCTCTCAATTTCTTCTTTGAGTTATTTGCATGCCTCAATAGTATGTCCACGACTTCGATGGAAGTGACAATATTGCTCCTGATTTCCTGAATTTGGTTCGCGGATGCGTCACCAAGACATTTAACTTTTATTGATGCTCAATCTTACTTTAGAGTATAATAATCAATCTTAGCATCCTATTTTTTTAATTAAAATTTTGAAAAATGATAAAACAAAACATGCTTTTTATTTTTTATTTTTTTTAAAAAAATTTATAAGAATAACACACATTTTTATTTTTTGCTAAAACAAAAATAAAACAAAAATAAAAAAATGAAAATGAAAATAAAAAATAAAAATTAGAAAATGATCCCAAACGCCCCTTAGTAAACCTAATACATCATATTAAATAAAGTTTATTATCATTCAATCAAATAATGAATATAAATATATTTTTAAAATATTAAATTTAATCAAGTTAGTTTATAAGAATTACCTTAGAGTTTTAACTTATACCTACATATTCTT
The DNA here is from genome assembly GCA_021442155.1 of Cymbidium sinense. Classification (NCBI taxonomy): domain Eukaryota; kingdom Viridiplantae; phylum Streptophyta; class Magnoliopsida; order Asparagales; family Orchidaceae; genus Cymbidium; species Cymbidium sinense. Next base: position 120,430,527 of record CM038221.1, on the reverse strand, counting down.
TTCAATGTTTTGCAAACATTAGATTAAATTTATAAAGGAAATTTAAAGTTGAATTGAGACATGATAAAAAAAAATTTGTGTCATCATATGCGGAGTAGATTATCGATTAACTTTCGAATTTTCAAATTCCATTTATTTTTTGAACAAAAATGTTGGCGGCCCATTTACAATCAGGTATATGTGGTTTTATAACCGATTTAAATGGGCTGCTCAAACTGAGTATTATTTATCTGACCAGTATATTCAATTAAATTTAATGGTACATTTTTCGCACATAGTACATAATTTTTATATATTTATTTATTTAAATTTTAAATATTTACATTTATAATACTCAAATATTTGATATTACATAAAAAATATCATAATATTATTTTTTAAATGAATACATCTTTTTATGCATAGGCAAAATATTAAATTTTAGGTATTTAAGATATGTATATATATATATATTAATTTTAAAAATAATTGGCTCATTTAAAATCATACAAAACTAATGAACTAGATTGATAAGGTTGGGGGTCCAATCAAGCCAAGGTGAAGAATAAGCTAACGATCGAATTTAGCAATTTGCATAAGTCTACTCAATCTTGATATATGTCCAAGAAAAGAAAAAGATAATCATAGTCATTGAATTGTTTGGATGATTTTATGGCTGATATCAAGTTGTAGGACTAGTGATTATTATAAATTTATTTAGGTGGGTTTTTTTTTTATATTTTGTTTTTAATAATCTGCCTATTACTATTCTATTCTTTCAAATAATATATAATATATGACTAATGCTCATGCATTGATGTATTTTCATTTAATAATAAAGATAATTTGTCAAATGATTTTATTAAGCATAAAGAAGAGAGCATTAATATTTCATTCTTATAAAATAAAATATATCATAAAATGTGATCAAATAATTATATCTTATATGTGATAATAAACAATTTCAAGCTAAAATCAATTCTTTAATAATATTATTTTAATTATACTTAATCTTTTAAATAATGTATGTGAGCTATATCTCTAACAAAATGTTGCCAACCGCTTCTTTGAACTTATTTATTTATAATCCATCTATCTTAGGCCATTCCAATGCTCAACCCCTATGACTCGATGACCATTAATCGACTCTTTATCTACTAGCTTTGCTATGGTAGATGATTCATTTCTCTCTTTCAGTATTTAATGTACCTACCCCCCATGTTTCTAAACTACATGTTCTTGGCTTTGATAGAATATGCTCTTTTGAATGATGTGGCTAGTCCTTAATTTATTTGTTGACCACTTTCTGACCTCCTTGTTGGAGTTCTGGTGCCTTTATCAACATATATAAGACTACTTGACAATTAGGATTTTATCATATTTTCATAAGTTATCTTGAGAAAATAACTTTAAGATCCCATGCTCTAAGGACTAGATTTAATGCTCTAACAATATCTTTGCATCCCTCTGACACCTTATTTTTATAATGTCTCCTAACACCATTATTTATCCTACCAATGACCAATAGACCTTTTCAATTTTTCAATGCTTTTAAATGGATTAAGTGATGTGGCCACAAAATCTTTAGCACATTGTGAACAAGACTTTCTAATAAAAAACACATTCTCAACAAATCTTCAATCACTTTTATCATTTATTTATCATTTTAACATGAGGCATGCATTCTTTCATGATAAAGTGGCTCCTTGGTCTCCAAGTTACTAGTTGCTTTCCTTCCTTCTTGCCTTTTTTTCTTCAAAGAAATAAAAGAGTGGACCAAGAAAGAGTGATATGATACTTTTTATTCTTAGGCATTGCCTTAATTAAGTCTTATTATCTCTTCTGCTACTAGCTGCCCCATGTAGAGGATCCTTGAGATGTCAGTGGATGCCACCTTTATTTTATGTGTTTCTAGTTGACATATTTTCATTTTTAGGTCTTCCACTAGCAACACCCCCTTCCATTCTCACCGCCACTTAAGGTGGTAAATGCTATACTACTCTCTTAAAATAATTGTAGGATTACTTATTGGCTCACTTGTATGTCCATGGAGTGGGGATCTCACATTTAGCTAAGGATGTTAGAAATATCTGAGTTAATGTTACTTTTTTTATTTATTGATTAACTATCTCTTCATGTGTACACATGTCTGCACTCCTAAGAAGATTCAATGTCCACAAACTCACATGTTGAGGCCATTCTACAATGATCCCATAGGGTTGCTATCGACTTGATGCTTCTTTTGACTTGACTAACTCATGGTCATGTCATTCTTAGTGATATTTTGACATGCAATATGCCATTCAAATTGTCTCTTCACATATGATGTCACATCATCATCATGTTGAAAGTTCTCCCAAGTCGACAACACATAAAGACCATCCATAAGCCATAGCCTGATCACACTCATGTATCGATCCGTTTAACTAACACAATATGGATCACTTTTGACATCAACTAGATTAGTCTTTAATTTAAGTCGTTAGCACCTAAGTAACTTAAATTAGTTAATCAACCCTCTTCTCCATTTTACAGATAACCAAATTTATGAATCCATTCTCCCTTAAGTTCACATTTTATTAAATTACATCATGTATAGACATTAGAGGTTTGCTTATATCTAATAAAGTTATAAACAATAAGGGCTAATGAAGTACTTGTTTTTGCTTCGTAAATAATACAAATTCCTTTTTATCATTACATTTCTATGATGTGATTAATGAAAATATTAGAAAATCAAGTGGCTAAGATGTTACATTTGTATGCTATGATTTTTCTTCTCACCTTGCTTGCACTATTTTACTGCATTTACTAATATAATGGGATATTTATCATTTTCATTATATATTTGCTTATGTTATTTTTAGCTACCTCTAAACAATGCTTAAGCCCTTTAGGATTCACTAGTATTAGGTCTCCCTTTGTCTAAGGTTTAGGCATATTCTCTCTCTTATTATTCAAGAAGATGTGAGTTTAGTCAATTATAGTTCAACTTTAATATTTATTACTAACCACATTCCAAAGGCATTGACTATGAATAACCTCTCATATCTTTGGGCAAGCATCTTTTTAGGGACATTAATCTCTAACATATTTATATCATATGTCCTTTGTCTATCTACACTTATCTCCTCCCATTTGACTATTAAGTCTTACCTCATTATGAGGTCTTATTTGCTTGATAACCAATTCAAGGCTTTTATTTCTTGTAAAAGAGAAGTCTCAAGATTCATTTTTGCACAACTACATCATGATTAAATATCCTTTGTTGAAATTTCTTCTAAAATTTCTCACTAATGATGTAATTAACCATGGAGACTTCTGTCGATAAGAAATCTTGATCCTAGAATTAAAACAAATAGTATATAGTGTCTTCCATTGGTACAAGAAAAATCTAGTTCCACCATACATCTTTTTATCTCTGAAATCTATAGTGAAAGTTATATTATGCTTCTTAAGGTGATATGGTCCCCTCTCAAGTATATGTGCAATGTTGAATAGGCTTTCATTAATTTTCCAAAACTAGAATCATAAATCATGATTAATTTTGCCTTTTAAAATACTATAATCTAATTACTTACAACCTTTCTTATTGTATGAAGCCATTCAAAGCCAACAACTCTATTTGTAGACATCATATTATCTAATATTTTTTAAAAAATATATTATTTTAAATAACTAGACTAAATCTATTAATACAAATTTAAAATAAATAAAGGTGAGATACTATGATGATGGATAGGGATCATAAGATTATATGAAGAAACATTCTAATTCTTTGATCAAGAGTGACACAAGGTTGTTCACTAATGTCCTTATATTGATGAAATTTTGTAAAACATTTGATTTATTTATTTTTAATAATTTGAACATTGTAATTTGGTAATTATTATAATTGACTAATTTGACAATTTTAATTTTTTTTTATAACCTCATTAACCATATGTTGATGATGGCCTTAATTAAGGAGCACAAAGATGCCTTTATGCATCTTTATCTCAAATGGGCCGGGAACCCTCAATGATGTGCGATGGTATTGGAGCATTTTAAGGTAGATTTTAATTTATATAATATAATTTAATGGAATCATGAAGAGGATCATAGTGAGAAATCTTATCCTAACCATTAATATTGTCTAAAAGTTGCTTTTAAGAAAGAAATCACATATTGTAATAAAAAAAAAATAAGGAATGTGTCCCATTGAAGAATGATGGCCTATAAGATGGCCTCTCTTTTTTTTATGATGGGGTGTCCACCCGGGGCCTTATCTATTTTGTGCATTCACAGATGAATAATCTCTGGAGACAGTCGACCCATAAGTTTGACTTCTTTTCTCATCAGCCTCTGGGAGGAATCATAGGTGAGTCCCCGTATTCGCCTATGTCAACTAAACTAAGGATGGTAGGTGATGACCTGTTTCTACAGTGATCTGTTGAGATTGATATGACTTCATTGTCAAGTTATATATAACTCTAGTCATATTAAACTCATTATTATATTGCATATGCAATGTAACAATTTCGAAAAACAAAATAAAATTTTGCAAGGTTATATATATATATATATATATATATATATATATATATATATATATATATATATTCTTATAGATATAATAAATATTTATTGCCAAGTCATATAATTTTATATTATAAACTAAATTCATGTAAAAATATTACATTTTAAGTTGACTTGTATTGAATTATCTAAATTATCATTAACTCTAAAAAAATCAAAATGATTTTTAAGATCAATAACCTCGCTTGATATTTAGATATAATAAATTTGAGTAAATTTTGATTTGTTAAGAAACGACGTATTTTGATATTAAATTTTTATAAGATCGGCTAATTATAATTTAAGGAATTTTAATAAGTAGCCTACTAATATCGGACACAAATTTAGCCTAATTATATTTTAAAAGTGTTAGTTAAATGGGCTTGAATCAATTTTTGCTGCTCCTGTAGGAGATGGAAAATATGAATGATAGTCCCGAGATGCAAAATTAGCAGTTATCGAGTTCTATTCTATGGTTTCAATTATAATAATAATAATTGAAATCATGTGCTCTGTATAATATATAGTTTTATTTGCCAATAATTTAAGATTTTTTTTTTTGGGGTCACATTTGAGCAAATTTAAATTCACATGAATAATATATATAAATATATAAAATTGGAAATCAAAATTTTTTAGTTGAAAATTTAAACTCCCAACTATTAAATTATGCTGTCTTGTACTTAGATATACTTATTAAAATAATTTATTTTTATTCAATCAAATCACGCTCAAAAGTTATTTAAAATGCTTGGAAAATCCACCATCTCTTAGCTGTAGTTTTGGTGAGCGATGAGATTAAATTTACATTCGATCTCTTGAGGCGATCGATGAAAGTAAGTGGGGATCCGTAGATGAATAATGTTGAGGATTAACATATATTCCACCACAAAATAGGAGTGTTTGGATACCCATTCAAAAAAAAAAAAAAGAACGCTTGGAAAATGTTCGCCGTTTAGCCCACTTTAAAGAAAAATAATAATTTGATAATACTTTTAAATGGATTTATTCAATTACCGTTATCTTCCATAATTCATGGCGATATTAATAAACGAAATTTATTGTACTAAAATGTTCAAAAAAAATTTATCGAAATTCTCATAAGGTACATATACATAAAAAAAAAATATTAGACTGTAAAGCTTTAAAATATATAAATATATCAAAAATCTCATAAGATAAAAAAACTCATATATATATATATATATATATATATATATATATATATATATATATATATATATATATATATATATATATATATATATATATATATATATATATATATATATACATCATAATCATTTCAAAGTATAAGCCTAAAAAAATAAAATAAAATTATTATAGTTTTAAGTGAAAAAATGTTACAATACAAAAAAATAATAATAATAATAATAAAAAATAAAATTTATGCTGGGGATTGGGAAAAATCCTTAACATACTACGAGTAGAGCTTGTGAAAGATATTTATGCACCCCTTATCTAGTAAAGTTTGAAATCTTTATAGTGAGTAACCTAGAATCACATTGGAGCATGTATGTGGGATGCGCATCGCTTAATCAGATTAGTTTCATATTCCTCATAAAAAATTTTCTTCATCCTCTTAAATTTTTTTTTATATTATTTATAATAAAATTTATCATATTAAAAAAAAAGAGAAAAAAACTTTTCATCTTCTTAAAAAAATAGAAAAGAGAAAATTCTTCATCTTCTAAAATTTCTTTTACATATTTATTATAAAAAAATTCAACATCTTAAAAAAACTCATCATCTTCTTAAAAAATCTTTATCTTTATTTATAAAAGAGAAGAAGGAAAAATTTGCATCTTCAAAATAAAAGAAAAACATATTTTATGTAAAAAAAAGAGAGAAGAAAACTCTTTTAAAAGAATGCCTCATCTAATCCAAAAGAATTTTTTTTCATAATTCTAATTAAAAATATATTATAAAATAAAACAAATAATGATAATTCAAATTAATTGTATCATTTATTTAGAAATGTGATAATAAGAGTAAATATATCATATTTTTTCTTATATGTGTAACATACATATTGAATTATATAATAATTTAAATTTGAAAAAAAATAAGAAATTATAGTTTTACATAGATTTGTATAGTTTTGGATGATAAAATAAATAATATTAATGTTTACATAATTTTCAAACAAATTTGTTGACTTGTATAAAAATTTAATGTACTTTTGGATGAAACAAGTTTTAGAGTCAAATAATATATCACATTAAAATTTATCAAATCAAATATGAATATCAAGATAATATGTATATTTAATTTTTTAAAAGTTATTTAAAAATAATCTAAATTTTAATTTATAAACAAATTGAACATCTTAGCGAAACGAGCCTATAGACACAAAAAAATGTGTCATTCTAAGTTCAAATGAGTTTAAATTAAATTCAAAGAATAAATATGAAAACTTCAAGATAGAACAAATGACTTTCAAGTTTGGCATGCTTATAATCAAATTGAATAACTTGATGAAACGAATCTAACAAGCTCAAGATCACTCAAATCAAAGGTTATGAAGATGGTCAAATAATCAAGAAATTATTTACAATCAAAAAATTAATATGAACTGTCAGATAGAATATTTTTAGATTATGACTATAATAATCAAAATGCTCTCATAATCATCATACAAATAAGACTCCATTCTTGTCATGAGAGGGAGGAGAAAGTTTGAAGATAACTGGAGGAAGAGAGGAAGAGCTGCTTAGAGTTTATCCACCACCAATAGTTATCCATCTCTATGATCGTCAACCACCATGACGTCACCGATTAATAATATATGTCATTGCCTGATTTTTTATACACAATCATGTATTTTTGTTTTCTCTATCCTTGGAGAAGAGTGAAACTTTCTAAATCAAAATATATAGTGGACTATCTTGACTAGATAAAATCTCATGATTTTTTCCCTATTCTTAAAATGTTTTCACGTAAAAACTTCGATGTTACTCTCTAATTATCATGTATATACATATTTTTAATTTACCGAAGTAAATTTTTTTGACACGCAACACTACTATTATCCATCCATAGTGAAAACATACCGTAGTGAGGGGTTTTGACAAAATGGTCAAGTAACCTGCCTATATTCTTCTTTTTTTAAGTTATGAATGAATAATAAAAATTTGAGACCATAAAGATAACATTATGAATATCATTCTGTAGTCTGGCTCTTGAACAAGATTTTTTTTTAAACTGATAATCCTGATTTTGTTAGGACATTTATATATATATATATATATATATATATATATATATATATATATATATATATATATATATATATATATATATATATATATATCACATAGTTCTTATATATATATATGATTCAATTAAATTTATATGTAGTATAATTTAAACTTAATTAAATAGTTCTTTTTATTTATATTTTAAATATAATAATAACAATAATAATAATAATAATAATAATAATAATAATAATAATAATAATAATAATAATAATAATAATAGTATTAGAATTAAATTACTAATGCTTCATCAAATTTGAAAATATGGGCAGGCCAGTTGAATTGTGAGTAGGGGCGGAATTAGCTCATTTTTTTTAGGAAGGAAATAATTTTAAATAATTATTTTTATTAAATGAATAAAAATATATAATATTTGTTTTATTAGAGAAAATATAAATAATTAATAAGAAAATATCACTAAATTTATAAAAGAATATTATACATAGATAAGAATGTGAAAATTATAACTTATAATTTACATTTTGCTCATCTTCTTAGAATTAAATATACAAATTAGCATTGTCAAAAATTTATAAATTAAATTATTTGATGACTACAAAAGTTAATAAAAGATTAGAATACTAAGTACAAAATAAATTTTCTTTAAAAAACTTATATGAAATAGATCCATCAATTAATTTATGAATTTAATTAACATTAATATTAATTGATATGTGCATATTAAATGTTTTCAAAAAAGTAAAAAAAAAATTGTAATATTAAGATATAAATATAAATGTTGTTTATAAGAGAAATATAACTAATAATATAACAATTTTTAAAAAATAAATTTTATGATGTAAAATTAATATAAATTAATAAAATATAGTTGATAATAGGATTAATTATATGAGTTTAAAATATTGATTATATGAGATTACAATAAATTTAAAAATTAAATTCATTTTAAGATGTGTATATAATATAATTTGTTTATATTCATCTCAAAATAATTCTTAAAGTGAAATTTATTTTTTAACAATAGATAATAAATTATTTTGAGGATGAGCAAAATTATAGAATTATTCATCTAATTAAATAAAATAAATATATTTAGGATGGAGAAATATGTAAAATTATAAAATTATTCATCCTATTAAATAAAATACATATTTCAGTTGGGTCCACCCATGTTTGGGAGTCGGTTCCTTAACTAATTTGGTTCACCACCAAAACTGTTTCAGCCACTAATGGCGAAGAGCCCACGTTTGGAGTCTTTGGACCATCAAATCAGTTCTAGCTTGGTTGAACTACCCAATTTATTTCATGATAAAAATATTATTATTTTCTTAATCAGATCATTAAAAAATAATCTTAACATAAATAATTTAAATCTAAAGTTAATAAAATTTAGATTCAAAATTATGTGTTTATTCATGTGCATATTTTATACTACTGATATTGCTATTTTTAATATGATATTAAAATTTTAAATATTATTTATATAAATATTAAAATTTTAATATTATATGTATAAATATATAAGAATTGAGTGACATGTAATAAAATCCTCATTTATAATTTATAAAATAATTTTCTTATTTTTTTTACATATTTAAATAACTATTATGTAATTTAATGAATAATTAAATATTTTAATTATCTATCATTCAACTCTATATCAAATTTTAATTGAACTTTTGAACTTTGTGAATCCTTCTTGTTTTATATTAATTTTCCCTTGTGATATTAACGTTATAAATTAATAGTTTCTTTCATCTCTTTGAAACTTACAGATAGCACATTGGCCTACTGAGAAGAGAAATGGCTACAAGTAGGTATTTATTTTTCTATGGTTGCTTATTTGAAGGATCTAAGAGCATGGCTTCCGCTAACAGTACTGAATTGAAGAAAAGAAACAAAAGGTTCTCTCTGCAGACAGAACCAGCCTTTCTCACATGGCCAACGTGGATGACGATTCATCTTAAACTACCCTCTTGGAGAAGTTGCCCAATCCCCTTCGATTGAGAAAAAATAATAGAAAATAAGAACTTGATCTGTAGCATTTCTAATTATAAATGTTGATTCTGGAGAAGCAAGAACAGATAATAACATTGCTCCCCATAAAATAAACAAATAATTAAATGTTTAAATAAACAAGCAACACTGTGTCTTCATTGACCAATCTCTCGTCTCCTCCTCATTTCAATCCTTTTCCCGCAAACTCTCATAGCACTGAAGCAGATGCTTGGTGCAAATTCGAAACCATGGCTGCCTCTCGATCAGAAATACAGCAGCGCAATGCTGAAGCTCTCAGTCTCTTTTCTTCTTTTCACCTTCTTCTACTGCTTCTTCTCCAATTCCGCAATCTTCTCTTTCTCTGAACCATCTTCCAGCTTACACAAATCTCATCATCCTTCTTCCGGCAATGGTGGGTAATCAGAGACCAACCAATATTCCAATTTAATAACTTCCCACTTCTGTTACCAATGTTGCTTCTCATTGCTGCTGAATTTCTGATAGTGCAGAGAAATGCGATATTTTCAGTGGGAAATGGATAGGGAACCCATCAGGGCCGGCTTACAACCATGTGATCTGCCCTTTCATTGAGCCTCCTCAGAACTGTATCAAGAATGGAAGGCCTGATACTGGTTTTCTCTACTGGAGGTGGAAGCCAGAAAGATGCCATCTTTCTTCTTTAGATCCATTGAGATTTCTGAGAGCCATGCGAAATAAATCATGGGCTTTTATTGGTGATTCTATACTTCGCAATCAAGTTCGCTCATTGTTCTGCCTTATTCATAAGGTGAAAGCCATATCCATGGATTGTAGTTTAATGTTACTGCGGTATTTCTATTTCACTAATATAGAAAATATTAACCAGTTTATAATCCTATCTAGATTCAATGAAATTCAGACAATGGGTGGTTATTTGGTTCAGTATTATTTGAATAACAAAATGTTATTGATCATCAAAGATAGAAAATGCACCCATATCACTGTATTTGATAGAATAGTAGATGCTGGTGAACCTTCAAAAACACTAATTTGAACGACTACTATCTTTCTTAAAAGATTGCTTGATTAAAAGTAGAAGATATCATATCAACATTTTTAAATCAGTACTATAATATAGTGATTCAAACTGATCAGCGCTAATAGGCATCTATCCATAGGACAGGAAGAAGAACCTCTTGAAGTCTATCATGATGAACAATACAAGTCCAGGACATGGATCTTCACCAACTACAACTTCACCATTTCGCTCATCTGGTCTCCTCTACTCATGAAAGCTGAGATCTTCGAGGACGATGATGGCGTGTCGAAATCTGATATCCAGCTTCATCTCGACGCCATTGATACAAAATGGTCTGATGAATACCATAGCTTCGACTACATTGTTATTTCAGGAGGTCAGTGGTTCCTCAAATCAACAATCTACTGGGAGAACAACACCATCACTGGCTGCCATTACTGCCCAAAAAAGAACTTAAAAGAGCTTCCTTTGAACTATTCCTACCGCAAAGTTCTCAGCTTGATCTTTAGCTTCATCTTATCTTCAAATCATAAGCCCATTGTCATGTATAGGACATGGGCTCCAAGCCATTTTGAGTACAAGGAATGGTCTAATGGTGGAAGCTGCAATAGAACAGAGCCATTTAAGGGAGGGCTGGTTTATGAAAAAGATGTGGATAGAATGATGAGAGGTATTGAGATAGAAGAGTTTAATAAAGTTGTGATGAAAAATACTACAAATTTAAAGCTGTTGGATACTTATAAACTCTCAGCACAGAGGCCTGATGGGCATCCAGGACCTTACAGGAAATTTCATCCTTTTGGGATGGAGAGGAACGCTGTGGTGCAGAATGATTGCCTTCATTGGTGCTTGCCAGGCCCTATAGATTATTGGAATGATTTGCTTATGGAAATGGTTTTGAGAAACTGAACCAGAAACTAAGGGGATGTTTGGGATCAGCTCTCATTTTTGAGTTATATTTGCTATTTTATTTTTTTTTATTTAAGTGTTGATTTAATTAAAATAAATTTTATGGTGATAATTATTTTTAAAAATATTCAAAACACTCAAAAGTTGTTTTGATGATTTTTAAAAATTTAAAAAGATAAAAAATATATCAAATAAACATATTTTTAAAAGTATCATAAAAAATAAAAATGAAACACAAACTAAATTGATCCCAAATAAACTCTGAATGTCAAATAAAATAGCAAAAATAACCATATTTGCATCTTAATTAATGCATAATTTAAAGTGAGCCAAAAGCTTGTTGTAATTAAGAATCTTAGGTTTTGAGGATACCAACTTGTAATTTTATTTTTCATTTTTCTTTAATTTTCTGGTTTGTTCTTGTCAATTTTAACTTTATTTATGTAGCTTATTGAGACAAATAATACAAATTTTCATTAAGTTATATTACAAAGTGTGGTGTTTATTTTTGATATGTATATAGGGGACACCACACGATCCGAGAGATTCAGGGTATTGATGATAAGGTATTAAGTACTATCTCGAAAGATAGAGACATCACCATTTAGTATACCTAATCACCTAATGAGGACTCTTAAGGCATGATGGGTCTTCAAATATACCATAGATTTTTTCCTTACTTTACATGGATGAATAAAATAGGATTTATATTAAACCGGGTTCTAAAGTTCCCTATGGGGGCAAACCCTTATACTTAATTACATCTTAAGAAATGTGAGTTCCTTAGGAATACTCTCGATTAAAGTAGGCAATTGTTGTCTCCACAGATTTCAAGGGTAAGACTATCAATAAATTGACTATATTTGAAAAATCAATTGGAATTGATGAAAATGTGAGACTTATTATCGAAACCAAAGGAGATGAGTAGGGAATGCTCATGATAGTAAAAATCTAATGAGCATTCCAATCTATCCTATGGTTGGGCTTCATATGTTTGAAATTGAGGAGAATTATTTATTTGATTTAAATTTTATTAGATTGCTAGGACATATAATTCAACAATATAAGATTATGGAAATGTCTAAGAGGTGAGGATTTATGCTTATAGCTCAAAAGAAACAACAACCTCAAATCCTAAATCTAGAGAGCTTTAGCAAGGGTTAAAGCACGACCTAAATCTAAGTGAAGATGGGTATATGGTTTACTTCCACAAGAGAGAGTAAACCACCCGACTGCTGGACTTACCAGCTAACTCCTCTTGCAATTTAAAACCATGTAGACAAATCATATGATTTTACAAGATAGTTGGGTCGTTATTATTTAGAAAGAAACTAAAGTCCTTAAACTCACTCCCCAAGAGACTAGAGCATGAGTGGTATGAGCAATGACTTAGTCTAATATAAATCTTCTTAAATTTTATTTGTTTTAAACACTTCATTTTGACAAAGGCCATATGATTTTCATATGTATAAATACATGTTAAAATGAGTTATGGGCTAAATCAAAGAGAAAGAGGTGTTTCCCACCACAGAGGAGACTCTCAAAGGTCAAGTCTTCTCCTATTGTGTAAGGATGTAAACCCTCTCTTTGCAAGAGTGAAGTAATATGAATGCATGATATTAAATATACAATATTCAGTTAAGAGGTTGCTAAATCTTTTAATTATCTTAATTTAATGCGTAGACTTTATATGAGGCTACGAGTTATTTAAAAAATTTAGTTATGAGTTGTAGTTGTGGTAGAAAAATTAATTTTTTTCTAAGAGCCTAATCGGATCCAAGCCATACATTAGATCACCATTTATAAAGAAACTATAAAAAAGGCATGCCATTTCTATTACACAATTTTAAACAAGTCATCAATCAACTTTTATAAATCTAACATAAAAGAATAAAATATTGTTGATGCATAAACCCAAAAAAAGAGAAATGGAAATGAGCTCTACTCTTATACAACCCAAAATATGAAAGAATAATTATAATGTACAAATGAATAGATTCTATGGGGGTGTTCTTATTTTCATTCTTCATATCTTCTTCATTTCATCATTTGGATAGCTTACTTTAAAGGCATCACAAGGCCTCCTCCCAAGACAAACCCTTCTAGCCACTGCTCATCCTAATCCCCCATAACACTAATCCTAATTCCTAATGCAAAATTACATTAAAAATAGGAAAAGTAAATCTAACGATACTTAAAAAATAAGTGTTAGCTAAACATGCCATACAACCTAAGCAGTTATATGAATAATTTGGACTTAACACCCTGCACATGGGTAACCAAGCCCACCTGTCCTAATTTAAATTATGCTTAGGGGTTAAGCAACCTACAAAAGAGAACATTTATATTTATTTTAAGCACCCCTTAAGCACAATATCCTATAGAAAATATGATTAGGCTAGTCACGACCTATCATCCAGTCTATGAAGCATACACCCTAACATCTAGTTTAAAATAATACATCATAAAACCAAACATACATCAAACCAAACACCGCCCTAACATAAAGCTAGAAGTGATGAACTTACATCTTCCAAAGTGGGAGCAACCAGGGCGATTGATTGGTAGCACAATAGATCAAACCTGACCTAGGGATTCTTGTCGGTGTACAATGATCGTGCTGGAAAGAATGCGTAACAGACTTACATCTTCCAAAGCAAGGATGACCGCTGGGGTGACCTGTTGGTGGCACAACAAGTTGAACCTAACCTAAGGGCGACTATTGAGAGAGAGCCGCTTGGGACTTATCTTAACTCAAAAGTAGTCAGGTGGTTCCTATAGGGAGATTTTCTAACACTGCCCTAAAGATAGGATGTCTGCTTGGGAAAAGGTATCACTAGGGGGTGTCCTCCTAATCCATAAGTGAGAATATATATTTTTGTTTATATATTTGCATGGATCCTATTGGTGTGTGAGGGACCACATTGGGCTTATATCGCCTAGTCTATCGACTTGGACAAGGGAGAATCTGCATATCCGCAAGATAAGTTCTCCAATCACATGGGTGGCTACTAAGAAAGGGGGACTGTCTAATCCAAGAGTAACCCGGGTAGTGTCTAAATGGGGTCGGACGTGATTTAAATAGAGTGCCCATAGAGGAGGTGTTGCTAGAGGCTTTATCCCAGACCTTGTAAAAGAAAGCTTGTAGGTGTACGGTGGCCAACTTAAGGAGAAAGCTTGTAGGATTACATTTGCCATGAGTGGTGTATCCACCGGGTGGGTTGCTATCAGCATAACGAGAACTAACCTACCTAAGGTGCTCGTCAGTTTGCGATGATCAATCTAAGAAGAAGGCTTGTAGACTTACATCTTCTCAGAAGAAAATGATCACCTGGATAGTCTGTCGTCAGTGGGATAAGTGCTATCCGACCTAGGGTGAATACTAGTTGGGGAGTCCCATTTGAGAACTACCCTAAACCTGAAATATACTCGACCCAATCAATGCATGATGGCTAGTTCAAGAAGAAAGCGTGTAGGCTTACATCCTCTTAAACAAAGTCAACATGAGGTAGTTTACTAGCCTCGCAGTAAGGCCTACCAAACTAACAAGGTGTTCATTAATTTGCAATGTCAAGTTAATAAGAAAGCTTGTAGACTTACATCCTCTAAAAAAGAATCACTAAGGTGACACACTAGCAGGGTAACATGCAGCCCGACCTAGAAAAGTTAATGAGTGAGTGTCATATGGGGATTTATTCCACATCAAGGTAGCCCGAGATAAAAGATATGTGTTTGTTTTATATGTGGTTGTGTGTAGTTTGTGTTGGTGTTGTGTTGACAAAGAATAGGACGCCTCTTGGGTTCCTTACACTTACTCTAAACACATCGTGGTGGATTCACAAACAAAGATGCTTCTCAATATAGAAGAGATGAAATTTAAGATGAAAATAAGTTTTATTAATAATTATTTTTGAACAAGATTCTTGGATAATATTTCTTTAGATAGAGCCCATTGAATGGAAGCATCGGGCGCTCTCCTTTATAGTTTATGAGCTGATAAGATCCTCCTTGGTAGGCCTTTTCTATGACAAAAGGGGCTTCCCAAGTAGGTTCAAACTTGCCTCCCATCTTACAACGACCAACAATTGGTCTCCTTAGAACTAAAACAAGCTCTCTTACTTGAAAAGTTTTAGGACAACAACTTGTTATGAGCTTAAATCATTTTAGCTTTGTACAACTCGAGGTTCTGGCATGCCCGTAGGTGTCTCTCCTCCAAACCTTTGAGCTCTTCTAACCGCAACTTGGCTTCTTGCTTCATTGTGATCTTGTTAGCCACAACTATCCTTTATGATAGGAGTTGGATTTCTAAGGAGAAAGGGGTAGACTGAGTTAGAGTTCTATATGTGGTGCGTTAAGCACACAAGGCTTCAACTAATTGCTCATGCTACTATCACTTTTTATGGTTGAGTTTCTTCTTTAATATCTGGATGAGAGTTTTGTTAAAGGCTTCTGCTAAACCATTTGCCCTCGGATAATAGATTGTAGAATATTACCAATTATGCTCTATCTTTAAAAAAAGCTATTGATTTTGGTGCTATTGAATGCAGTATCATTATCAAATATAATTCGTTGAGGCACCTGAACCTATATATGATATGGTTCCTAAAAAATTTGAGCACATACTGAGCTATGACCTCTCTGAGTGGGATTGCCTCTGCCCACTTAAAAAAGTATTCGGTAGCTGCTAGGATGAACTGATGACTCTTGGAAGAAGAAGGATCGATCGAACCGACTATGTGGTACCCCAACACTCAAATGGCCATGAGGCCAATGCAAAGTGTAGAATGTTGGGTGGTTGGTGTAAGACCACACCGTGCACTTGACATTAGTGGAATCTTTAGCTACATTTATACAATCTGTGATCATCAAAGGCCAGTAGTATCCTAGTCTCTTGATCGTGGCTTTCATCTTCAGACTGGATTGATGCACTCTACATAAACTTGAGTGTACCCCAGTCACGATCTTATGGGTTTCGTGTTTGTCCAAATAACTTAATCACATATAATCAAAAGACTGCCGGTATAAGGTGCCATCTACGAGAGTGTAGAAAAGGGCTCTCTGCTTCACCTGATGTGCTAGTGACTTCTCTTAAGGTAGTTTTCCTATATTTAGATATCCATGAATGGTTGCCTCCAATCTGACTCATTGTCTTTTTAGCAATGACAACTTTCCCTTCAAGAGAGAGTCTCTCGATGAGTTCAGCATCAACAAGGGATAAGACTTGTCTATTTTGGACCCTTATTGGTATGGACTCATCTGCCGGACATGCTAACTCTTTGGTGAGCTTAGCTAAAGCATCTGCTATAGTATTTTCTCCTCGAGGAATCTTGTAAATAGTAACCTTTGGGATTTGGGTGAACAACTCCATAATGTGTTTGTGATAATGATGGAGCTTAGACTTTAGAATTTTATAAGACCCAATGATTTGGTTGATGATTAATTAAGAATCCCTGAAGATGTTGATATCCTAGACGCATAACATAATGGATAACTCCAGACTGGCAATTAGAGCCTCATATTCAGCTTTGTTATTAGTGTATGGATTGGGCAGATGATATGAGAATCTCATCACATCGCGGTCCGGAGTTAGGAGAACTATTCTTACCCCTGCATTCCCTGAAAAGGTAGATCGTGGTTCTTCTCCCTTTTGAAAGGAAGCCACACCATCAAAATACATCTCCCAACAATGAATGCTAGTGTCTAGTAAGTTCATGATTTATTCATCGGCGAGGTCATCACTAAGCGGGGAGTCAACAGGAAGTGGGTGTGCTGCTAAAAAATTTGCTAGTGCTTGTCCTTCCATCGCACGGAGGGGTATGAAAGTGATGTTAAACTGTGATAAAATCATGGACCAACGCACCAACTATCCAAATAGTGTCGGCTGTGTCATGAGATATTGTAGTGGATTGATCTTAGAAATCAAGTTCACCTTATGAGAAATCATGTAATACCGTAGCTTTTGGGATGCAAAGATTAAAGCTAGGTAATGCTTTTCGATAGATGGATAATTTACCTCAGCAAGGATTAGTACGACGACTGAGATAGCAGAGCACATTCTCTTTCCCTTTATCATTGGCTTCGACCAATAAAGAACCAAGGGAGTCATCTAATGCATGAGTGTAGAGGATGAGCAAATTGCTTAGGATAGGGGCTGCTAGAACTGGTGGCGTTATCAGGTAGTGCTTGATGTCTTTGAATGTATGTTGGCACTTGTCATCCTACTTGAACTTGGTCATTTTTGACAATTGCTAAAAATGGTTAGCATTTTCCTGATAGGTTGAAAATGAAGAGTCTCAGATATGCAAACCGCCCTAAAAATGATCAGAGTTGAGTTAGACTTTTAGGGGGTGGCATTTATAATATTGTCTTGATCTTCTCTGAATCGATTTTAATTCTACGGTGCCAGACAACAAACCTAAGGAATTTCTCTGAAGCTACTCTGAATGCACACTTCAGGAGATTCATTTTAAGGTAAAATTATCTTAACCATTTGAAAACTACTCTCAAGCTAGAGAGATGGTCTTCCTTTTACTTTGATTACTGATTATGAACATTGACTTGATGATGAATGAGTTCAAGATCTGAGTCATAGTGGTAGCAAATATTTTTAAGGCCAAAAGGCATGACCCTATAACAAAAGATTTCGATTGGGGTTTGAAAAGCAATGTTCCTTTCATTCTCAAGGGCCATCTTTATTTGGTTATATCTAGATGAGCCATCCATGGAAGAAAAGATCACATGAGAAGAGGCAATGTCTACCATCAGTTCTAGGATTAGTAGTAGAAATTCATCTTTTAGGCATGCCTTATTTAGATCCCTAAAGTTGACGCATATGCAAATTTTCCCATTCTTTTTCTTAACTAGGACGACACTAGCCAACTAGGTAGTATATTTTTCTTCCCTAATGAAGCCAATATCGACTAGTTTCTTGACTTCAGAAATGACCTGTTGTTCAATGTCTAATCTCATGGGTCTAAGAGTTTGCTTGATAGAGTTAGCACTAGGCTATATTGCTAGTTTATGGACTGCTATGTTGGGAGATAGACCATACATCTCTTCATAACTCCATACAAAGCAGTCCTTAAACTCAGTCAACAACCTAACTAAGTCATTGGTTTCAGTATTATTCAACAAAGAATTGATGTATGTCAGACGTGGATTATCTTCAGTTCTTAAGTTGATTTTCTTGAGCTCATCGATGGTTGATCTGAGTATGAGTTGAAAAGAACCTATAAAATTCCAAATATTGGTGATGACTAGATAATAATTATCATTATCGACTAGACTCACTATATCGAATCCTAGTCCTGGTCTTGATTGAAGATGTATGCTTTGGTTGTCTGATAACCTTTCAAAGTAGTTTGACCTATGTTTAGATTAAATATGTGAGATTAATCCCTTCTTTGCTAGATTAAGAACATAAGGCGAGTATCAATCAAAAGGAAATTGTATTAAATCTTTATATGAATCATCCTCAGGTTCTACATCAACTTCCTGACTTGAGGATGATGTTCCTAAAAAAAATCTCTGAGTGTTCCCACCTGTGGATGACTTAGGAGCTTCCTTAACTACTAAACCCTCAACTTTTTCATGAGAATAATGGGGTTAGAGCTAAGGTTCCCAGTTGATACCTGATTGTTTCATATGCAGACTTGGATATACTTATGCTTTGCTTTAGAGTTTCTTCATCACTATTCTCAAGTTGAAAGGGATTTGCTGCTGAGAAGAGCTAGCTAGTGTGCTAACCACATAAGACTTATCCTCTAAACTAGATTCTAAGTCTATGTGGATAACAGGTATACTCTTGGTGGTTGGCACATACCTCCTATTGGGTGGCTAATAGGGAGGCTTTCCACCCCAGGGTTGCCTTTGAACTATCCTCTGCCTCTGTCTAGTGGAGTTCGGGTCATCCTACCCATATGATCGAATGGAGTAACGAACTATGGATAGAATCTAATGTCAGGCTCTATATCTTCCCCTGAGTCCATGTCTCACTCTCTTTTATTTTATTTTCCTTTATCTTTTTTCTTTTATCTTTCTATTTCTTTTTCTTTTTTCCCTTTCTTTCTTTTTGTCCCTTATGGGGATCTTGAGTAAGCTCACCAGATTGGA
This sequence comes from Cymbidium sinense, assembly GCA_021442155.1. NCBI lineage: Eukaryota > Viridiplantae > Streptophyta > Magnoliopsida > Asparagales > Orchidaceae > Cymbidium > Cymbidium sinense. Next base: position 120,410,712 of record CM038221.1, on the reverse strand, counting down.
CTTGTTGGTTTTACGGGAGAAAATTGGCTGCATCTTCATATATCCCAACATCATGAATTGTGAATGGTTTGAGATTTCCTTTGATACAGTACTCAATCTCACATCTCATGAACTTCATGCATAGGTGTAGAGAGGATAAGAACTGTGTTATTTTCACGTATCCATGATCTCTTGAGCAAAGCTAAGAAAGATGTATTTGAGTTTATGATATGAAACTTAGCTTCAGTCTTCCAATCATCTATCTCCAATGGCAACACTATGGAGCCTAAGGGCCTCTCGCCTTGTTATTGAATCCTCTCAACATCATCCTATCTTTTTGGAGTTTGGAGATGTCGATCCTCAAGTAGGCAAGGGTTCTTAGAATCATAATGTTGATTGATGCACCTTGGTCAACCAGAACTATTGATAACATATATCTGCCAATGTCTATTGTAATGTAAAGAGGGCGGTTGTGCTTGGTTGTCTCTAAAAGAAAGTCTTCATCACTGAATGTAACTCATAAGATGTCCTTTGAGCTATGTGCCTTCTCTTCAGAAGTTGTCAGCTGAGGTAAGCATATCTCTGGATCAAGAAGAGCCTTGATTAGAGATTCCCTCATCTCTTTGGATAAGATGAGGACATCATATATGCTTAATTTAGTTGGAAACTTTCTAAGATGAGCTAGGACATTATAATCAACTCTGACTTAGTCCTCCACAAGCATATCTATAGGTGGAGCATCCTGTGGAGGGGCTATCTGCTTACTAGAACTAATGGCTTATTTTCCCTTATCCTGAGGTGCTACCCTAGGAGGTAGAACTTTGCCACTACATAGGTTGACTTCAGTGACCTCTTGGAATGATGAACTTGTAAAAAGTTCTACCTTCTCATTAGGTATACCTACATCTTCTTTTATGGGATCCTCAAAATCAGTTGACTCCAAGTCAATCTCAAGAGGTGAACCTGATTGATTCAGAAAAGGAAAGTCCGATCAATCGAAGAGAGGGGATAATGACTAATTATTATTTAGACTTGGAGAGTTTTCATGGAATAAAATCTAGAGTATCGTATGGACAAGATGTAAAATCTTTCTTCATTGATTTCTTTTAGGGAGGTACATGATAGAAATCCAACAAAAGTGGATTAAGGATTTAATGCCTTTTATGATACAACTCTGGTAAGAGGAGCTAGTAGAAAAAAAAAGTAGCTACAATGGTGGATGGAGTCTGACGGGTTGAGCACGATCTATCGCAAGTAGGGTGAGCTATCTTCGCTCGCTATCACCAAGTTATCTTTGGCAACTTCCAAACCTTCTTTAATGTTGAGGTTTGTCACTAAAAGAGAGTTTCTTGATCTTAGAAATCACTTTTTAGAGGTTCGAGATAAAGCAATATCCTAACCTTCTCTCCTCTTAAGAAGATCGCAAGTATCCCCAAGAATTACTATAATAGAACTAGATGGTTATTCTAATAAGTATTCCTTGGGGGTAACTATATCGCCTGACTTGTAGCTATGCTCAAGCTAGTCCTTAAAAGTGATACGATCCTCTATGATATGGCTAATCATGTGGTAGTAGGGGTAATAGTTAGGATCATTACTCTTGCCCACTTCCTCCGGCCTCATGGGCTCTGGTAACTCAAAGTCAGGTTTCTTTAAGAGATTCTTAAAATTTTCTAACTACCTCCCTCTTGAATGAATATCATTTATTCAATTTATCGGGTAAGAGTAGGTGGATGTGGTAAATTATTTTCATCTTCATCTATCTTTGAAAAATAAATGAAGACAAAAATACACACTTGGTGGACACCATGTAGATCCGCAAATATTCTAATTAGGGTGATTGGGTACGACATTGAGAAATGATGTACTATCTCGAGAGATTGAGGTCACCATCCTATAATGGACCTAATCACCTAATGAGGGCTCCTAAGAACTATGGCTCTTCAGATGTACTAGATTCTTCCCCTACTTTACATGAAAAAGTAAAGTAGTGTTTATTTTAAATTGGGTTCATTAAGTTCCCTATGGAGGCAACCCCATAGTTAATTATATCTTAAGGAATGAGATTCCTTAAGAATACTCTTGATTAAGATAAATGATCATTGTATCCAAAGATTTCAAAGATAAAACTATCAACAAATTGGTTATTTTTAGAAGATCAAGTGGGATTAATCAAGAGGACGGAGTTATTATCAAAACTAATGGGAGATAAGTAAGGGATGCTCATAATGCTAAGAAATTTAGCGAGCATCCCAAACTATCCTATGGTTGAGCTTTATATATTTAAAATTTGAGAGGAATTATGTGTTTCGGTTGAATTTTTATTAGAAATCTAGGGCTTACAATTCCACAACACAATATCATGGAAATGCCTAAGAGGTGAGGATTTATGCTTATAGTCTACAAAGGAAAACAACAACCTCTAAACCTAAATCTAGGGAGCTTTGGTGAGAGCCAAGGCACAACCTAAATCTAAGGAAAAAATGGGCATATGATTTATCTCCACAAGAGAAGATAAACCACCTGACTGTTGGACTTACAACCACCTGGAGTGGATGCCAACTAACTCCTCTTATGATTTCAAATACATGTAGGAAAGTCATATGATTTTGCAAGATAGCTAGGCTATTGTTTATTTAAAAAGAGATTAAGTCCTTAAACACACTCTCTAAGAGACTGGATCATGTAAGGCATGAATAATGACTTAAATATAATGCAAATTTTAGTTATGTTTTATTTTCATTTTTGGATAATTTATTTGACATAGGCTATGGGATTCATATGCCTAATGCATGAGAAATTGGTTATGGGCCAAAATCAGTAAGAAGGAGGTCTGTTTCTACCATGGCTCTCAAAGGTCAAGCCAAGTTCTCTAGCAAAGGTGAAAGCTCTCCATAAGCAAGAGTGAAGCAAGATGCTTTTTTATGCATGATGTGAGACATACAACATCCAACTAAATGGTTGGTAAATTTTTTATCTTGATTTATAACCTAGCTTTATGTGAGGTTATGAGTTGTTAAATTTTTTTAATTTTGAGTTGATTAATTAGATAGAAAATTTATTTTTCCCTAAGAGCCTAATCGCATCCAGACCATTCATCAAAGCAAGGAAGAAACAAGGAAAAATATGCTATCTTAGTGCACAAGCTAAACAAATATCAAATAATTTTATAAAGCTAGCACAAAAGAATAAGAGGCCTTCGTGGTCAGGCTCCATCGCACAAACCCAAAAAAAAATGGGTAGCTGAGCTCTACCCTTATACAACTCAGATTACAAATGAATTAATTACAATTTAGAAAGAATTCATGTTATAGGGGTCTTCATTCTTCTTTCTTCATTCTTCATTTTTTTATTTCTTTATTTCTTCTTTCTTCATTTGGACTTTTCTTCTTTTGGTTGGTTGGGATGTGGTTGCTCCAAGGCTTCACATGGTGCATAAGACATAGTCTTATGACCAATATTCATTCTAATCCCCCCATAACATTCATTCCAATACTTAATTACAAAATTATATGAAAAAGGGAAAGTAAATCTAACTAAACCTGTAAAATAAATATTAGCTGAACATACCACACAATCCTAAGCATGTATATGAATAAATTGGACTTAGCACCCCACACATGGGTATCCAAGTTTACGTGGCCTATTTTGGATTATGCTTTGGGGTATAAGCAACATGTATAGCAAAAAATATTTATATTTTTATTACAGTGCCCCTTAAGAACAATTCATTGTAGAAGAGAATGACTAGACTATGATCATACTATCATTCAGTCAACATACAAATGCCCTAACATTCAGAATAAAATATTACAATATAAAATAAAATCAGGCATCAATCCATGCATCGCCCTAACATAGAGCTAGAAATGGTGACTTAGCCTAATGTGTGTGCCATTTAAGGCTTGTGTGACATGTCTTAGCTAGGCTTTAATGTTGGAATATTCTAAGTGTGAAGGATTCAACTTAGAGGGTGGTTTCATTTAAGTGATTTAGTTGATTTATTAATTTTATTTGATGATTTGATTTGGTTTGAATAAACCTATACTTAATTACTAATTGTTGTAAAGAGAAGAAAAGAGAAGAGAACCTCTCTTTTCTCCCTACCTTAAGTAATTTCTAAGGTAGATTCATTAGTGATTTTTCTTTAGTGAATCTTTTATTATGTGTTTTAGTTAATCATAAATTTAGATTTGCTCTAAATAAACTTATCCAATAAGAAAGACATTTTAGGATTAATTAAGGTGAATTACTATCACAAAACACACAACCATTTATTTCTTTCCAACATGTATACCATGCATATGAAATGATCCTAAGCATATCTATACATGAAAATGCAAACCTTAGCACACTTTGATGATGAATGATAAGAAATATTATTTAGGAAAATTTGGATGTTTCATAATGCATGATTTTGTTAAGTAGAAAAGAGAGATTCTTTTATCCATTAATCAAATGCACATTTACATGTATAAAAGACATAAGTGAGTATGGCGCCATTATTTTCTACACCAAGGGTATAAGGTACAAGACATTCTTAGGGCTACTGAAAGCCTCACAACCCTGGGATGTCTAGACTAATATATCACTTTTCTTAAATACATGTGCATGTACAAAAAGAAAATAAATGGGTGAAGAATCATGTAAAAGGTTTATGTTTGTTAGTTTGATTTTGGTTGTTCAATTTACATGTGCAATGTGAAGATCCTTCTTAAGCCATAACATAGAAGTGTATAGGAATAAATTTAAGCAAGTGTTATGTTCATTTCAAGTGAACTATACACTTTGCAAATCCTATACAAACCTATGTTAAGAAAAGAGAAGAAAATCACATAACACATTTTATGCTATAATCATAAGCGAGCTTATAACTATTTATAAGTAGCATACCTTCATTTATAATCTTTAATTTAAAAGTTTTAAAACATAATTTTTTTGATTTAATAGTGATAATAGTCATTCATGTTCTTACTTTAGCCAAAACATGCAACTTGACATAAAGGAAATATTTCATTTATTTTGACTTTTTTTAAAAGATATGAATGCATGATTTCATATGACATATAATATTTAGCATGCTTGGAAAGAAATAAAGGGATATAAGCATGTAACATCATTCACCCTAATTAATTCCTAAAGGCAATCCTACGAAATAAGATCATTTAAAGTGAATCAAAATTCTTTAAAGAGATTTTATTTTTGTTTTGAATTTGATTTAGGAAATGTGAAAAGAGTTTACTGGTCCTAACCCATTTTCTTCATGTGTGAATTGATTTAGTTTAATTTTTAGAATAATTAGATTGATTTTATGTTTTATTTAGGTTAAGGTGTGAATTAAGTCCATTAATTACCCCTTACCTACACCACTTTAACATAATTAACCTAACAATTATGAGCCAACATATGATATGCAACAACTTAGAATTTAAATCAGCAATGCACCTAGGAAAGAAAGGGGACCTAATGCAATTGACTCACAGTAATTGATTAATTAAGCTAAAGGGTTTAATTAAGTATTTTCATAACCTTCTCACACATGTGAGTTGAAAATGATTTTCTTAAATTTACTTTAGGCTTTTGAACACCTAAGGATCTACCCAGCAAGAGATTGATTACGTTCAGATTGGTTTCAAAATTTTGATTAGATTAATTAACTAGTTCATTAGTAGATTAACTCTTAATTAGTTTGGATTAAGGAAGAAATGGGGTTTAGGGAATAACTTAGGGAAAGTATCCTAAACTCATTCCATAATCCTCCTCTTCACTTAAACAATGTTTAATTATCTCAATTAAATAATTAAACCACTATTTACATGCTTAATTATTCTTCATTATGTTAAGAGGGTGAATAGGGATTCATCAATTGATTTTTCTAATTAACTCATTAATAAATTCTAAAAAAATTAGGAGAGGCAGAAGTCATCCCCCTAAACATGTTTGAAAAGTTTAAAATTGATTAATGAAATGATTAGGGAGTAATTAAGGTTATTAAGTATTTAATTAAATCATAATTAGGGATAATTCATTATTTATAATTAATTAAAAATAATTTTATTGAATTCTCTCTGAATTATTTTTAAAATGAAGTTGAGTTTGTATTTTTTGGAATTTTCAACATTTAATTATGAATTTGTAAAGTTTCTATGATTAATAGTTAATTAAATAATCTAATTGTATAACTAATCTTGTCACCATGTCGACTATGCTTTTCCATGTGACTGATGATTGGTTATTTAAGTTATCAAATCTATCGCATCAACTGGTGGCGTTACGTGCTTTCCCCTGGGTCATCCGATCAAGGATTGGATGGTAAAGATCAAACCTGTGGTTTCAAAGGGATAAATTAGAGGATCTAGTGTGTTTTAATCAGGGATGTCCATGCAAAACACGTGGGATTGATGACCCATGATTCATCCCTCTCTTTGCCTGCGGGAGATGGAGACCGTCCATCTTCAATGGCTTGATCCAAGCTCCCTTGAGCTTAGATTAGGCAGAGATTCAACCCACACCATCAAGAAGCATAGAGAAGAAGATCCAACGGTTGAATTTCAATGGGATTACAATTCCCTTCAAGAAAGATGAAGCAATTTTCAATGGGAGCTCAGTTTTGAGTTATACCTCATTGAAGGCTATCACCAGCTCTTCCAACAATCGAGGTAGCTTCATTTAGTGGAGATGAAGCTCTGTTGAAAGTTTCAATCCTTGAGATGAAGTGGATCTTCCAATGACCAAGCTCCTCTCTAATGGCTTGCACAGGTCACCTTCTCGTGGCTTGGATGCTTGGATTTACTTTTGAGCTCTCTCCTTGATGGTGCTTGCAAGTGCAATCGGAGTTTGATTGAGAATGGAGAAAAGTGGAAATCTCCCTCACCTCCCTTATTTCGGCTTTGAAGAAATCCAAGAAGGGGAAATTGGAATGAGCCTAGGAATGCTTAGGGAAACTTGGAGAAGTTAGCCTTTGATCCTCTGAGTTCAATCGAATGCAAGGAAGCTACTTTGAGTGGAAATGAGGGGGAGTATATCTCCCCATACTTGGATCGGATGACCAAAGCTTATTTTGCTATTTTGATCAAATTGAGGAAATTGAATTGATTGTTTAGGTTGTTAGGAGCTCCATGTGGTTCAATTTTTATAGAGGAGTGGAATGGAGGAGGTGCATATGTGCTAGGTGAGTGTGGGAGGTGATCCAAGTGGAAAAATTTGATTGAAGGGGTCAGTTTGGCCTTGGGTTGGGGCATGACTGACCCAAACCCATTGGGTCATGTGCACCACCCCCTTTGGTGTCCAAATGGTCCACTAGGAGGATGCCAAGTGGCCATGAAAAGTAATTGACCAAATTCCAAGTGGATTTGATCACAGGTTACCCTTTGACCTAGGGGTAAAATGGTCATTTGGCCTTAATTTTGATTTAGGCATATTTGAGATGTTTCAAAAATAGGTTGGGCCAAATTTCAATGAATTTAGAGCTCATTTGATATGATTTGGCTCAAGTTGACCTATTTAGGTAAAAATGGGTCAACTTAGGTCAAGTTGACCAATTGATCAAAATGGGTTAAACTAAGGGTTTAGTCAAGTTCAAATGATAATTGGGAGTGATTTGGTATCATTAGTTTGGTTCAATTTAATTTAAATTTGATTTTGGTTCATTTGAGTTCACTTAGGTCAAATGGTTCAAGTTGACCAGTTTGACCCATTTGACCCAACTGGGTTAGGTCATGGATTGGTTTAGGCTTGGTTGATCATTTAATATATTTTGCAAGCTTTGGTTTCAATCAATTTTGGTTTGGTTAAGTTTCAAGTTGATTTGACCTTTTAGGTCAAGTTGGGTTCATGGTCAATTTGGCTAGGTTGGGTCTAGTTGGGGAATTGAGGCTTTGGTCAAGTTCAACAAGTAATTTAGAATGAACTTGACCCATTGGTTGCAATCAATTTATCTTAGATCAAGATTTGACCTATTTTGACTTTTTAGGTCAACTTGGGTCAAGTGGCCAATTGGGCTAGGTTTGGCTCAAGTGATGACTTGGTCAAGTTCAATCATTGATCATGGATTGGTTTTGATCAGTGGTTTTAATGAATTTGGCCTATGGTGAATTTTGGTTAGTTTAAATTTACTTTAGGTTAAGTGTTGACTTGAAAGTGCAAAGGGGTTTGACTTGGTTTGACCCCTAATTTGAGGGATTGATCATCCCAAGATGATTGCTCACAATGTGAGGCTTAGATGAGCTTAGTTCAATCCAATTTGGGTAGGATTATAATTTGGCTCAAAAATGTGCTTTGGGTCACTTTGGGTCAAGTGAGCCTAAGTGGGTCAATTGGCTTGATCAAGGTTTGATTCAAGTTTGATTGAACTCACATATGAACTTATAATTGAAATATAAATCCAATTGCAAGTGATTTGGAGTCAAATGGGTTTTTGATTCATTTGACAATTTCAAGTTCAAAAGGGTGAACATGGGTTTGATTTGGTTGGTTTGACTTTGATTTTGATTTGATGATTGAAGTTTATGTTTGAATTTGGTTTGTGATTGAAGGATTGATTGTTTTGAAGAGAAAATCCAAAGGTTTGGATTGGTTTGAGTTTGATTTAGTTAAGTTCAAGAATTTGACTTGAAAAAGTATAGGTTGGATTTATGTTAGATTTAAATTTAAGTTTTGAATTTAGTTTTGGTCATTTGAATTTATATTTTATTTATATTTGTGAATATAAATGAGAATATAAATGAGTTATGAGAAAATCTTTTGAAATTGAAGTGATTTGAATTTGATTTGAGCTAAGTCCATAAGATGAAATCAAAATGGCTTAGGAAAGATTTTAGATTTAGAATTGCTAATGGATTTCAATCATTTGAATTGATTCATGATTTGAGTTTTGGAATTGATTTGTGATTTGAGAGAATCAACTAAGTTGGAATTGATTTAAGATTTGATTTGAAATTATTTTGAATTTGAAGTTGGTTTGAATTTTAAGTTAGTTTGAATTTGAAGTTGGTTTGAATTTGAAGTTGATTTGAATTTGAAGTTATTTGAATTTGAAGTTGATTTGAATTTGGAGTTGGTTTGAATTTGAAGTTGATTTGAATTTGAAGTTGATTTGAATTTAAAATTATTTAAATTTGAAGTTATTTGAATTTGTTTGAATTTGAAGTTGATTTGAATTTGAAGTTTGATTTGAAAGAAGGAAGCAAGGATTTGGTTTAAGCCATAGGGTAGACAAGTTTTTCTAATACCCCTAAGGCATGACCTATTCCTATGGTTAACTCTTCTAAGTCTCTAGGGTTAGGTTAAGTGTTCAGCTAATCACTAGAAGTGTCTTAAGACTAATGAACTCTTAATGTCTAAGAAAAGTCCTATTTGATTTATTGATTTAGGATGGTGCTCCACTAGGGATGAAAAAGTGAACTCTCCACTAGGGGAGCAAGTTCAAGTCATCCACTGGGGAAAGAGATTGTGAAATCCATTGTGGGATTAGAATTCGGGATCCGCTAGGGATGAAAATGTGAACTCTCCACAAGGGGAGCAAGTTCAAGTTGGATTGAATTGGTTCAAGGAAAGATTTGCATCTCAGTGAGAGAAGCTGATTGGTTTGATTTGTTTGATTATTTTGATTATTTTGATTTGACTCCATTGGGGGAGGTTGATTGAATTTGTTTTGTTTGTTTAGTTTGACTCCACCGAGGGAGGAGGGTTGAATTTATTTCAGATTTTAAATTTTTTATATTTTGATATGGACCCTTATCGATTTACGATGGACTGCACTGAGTAGGGGCCATGTTGGCCTTGGACTATCTCAAATTTATCAATCCAAAGGGGTAGTCTACCAACCATATGGTAGGACTATCTAACTAAAGGGGTTGCCTTTTGGTGTGTAGCAAGTGTACTACGAAGAAAGCGTAGTAGACTTACATCTTCCACAGTAGGGATCAGTTGCTGGGGTGATCCATTGGCAAGGCAATAGATTGAACCCAACCTAGGGCTGATTATTAAGTGAATGCCTCTGGGGGACTTATACCAGCTCAAAGATAGTCATGATTAATTTCATTTATTTATTTATTTTTAATGTATCCTACCAGTTTGCGATGGATTGCACTGAGTAGGGGCCACATTAGCCTTGCTCTACTTCAGATTTACCAATCTAAAGGGGCAGTCTACCAACCACATAGTAGGACTATCCAACTAAAGGAGTGCCTTTCAGTTTGCAAGTTAAGAAGAAGGTGTGGGGACTCACATCTTCCAAATTAAAGAACCAATGGGGTGATCGGTTGCTTATGCAACAAATTGAACCTGACCTAGGGCTGACTATTGAGTGAATGCCTCTAGGGGACTTAAATCAGCTCAAAGATAGTCAAGATTAATTCCATTTTTTATATATTTTTGATGGATCCCATCGGTTTGCGATGGACTGCACTGAGTAGGGGCCATGTTGGCCTTGGCCTACTTCATAATTACAGGTCCGAAGGGAGTAGCTTCCCAGGCGAGGGGAGAACTATCCAACCAAAGGGGTGTCTTTTGATTTGCAATGGTTAATTCAAGGAAGAAAGCACGGGGACTCACATCTTTCTTGAATAAAACACCACTGGGGGGACAAATTAGCAAGGTAACATGTCAACCCAACCTAAGGCTGCTTGTCAGTTTGCGACAGTCATGCTAGAAAGAATGTGTAGCCGACTTACATCTTCCAAAGCGAAATAACTGTTGGGGTAATCTATTTATGGCAAAATAGATTAAACCCGACCTAAGGGCAACTACGAAGAGAGGGCTAACTTGAAGACTTATCTCAACTCAAGCGTAGTAAGGAAATTCTTATAAAGAGTTCTGCTGACATTGCCCGAAAGATAGGATGCCTGCTTGGGAAAAAGGTCACTGAGAACTTGAATTCCTAATCTAAAAGTGAATAATTTGTTTATTTGTTTATCATGGACCCTGTTGGTTTATGAGGGATCATACTGAGAAGGAGCTTATATCAGCGTAGACCTATCTCAGATTTACTGAACTAAGGGAGAATTTGTGCATCCACTGAATAAATTCTCCAACCACAGGGGTGGCTACAAGGAAAGGGGGACTGCAATCCAAGAGTAACCTAGGTAGTGTCTAAATGGGGTCACTAAGGATGTGATCCAAGTAGAGTGCCCACAGGGAGAGGGGCTGCTAAGGGCTTAATCCAAAACCCTGGAGAAGGTAATATCTATAGGTGTTCGATGACCAACTCAAGAAAATAGTGCAAGGATTCACATCTTCCAAGAATGTTGTATCCATCGAGTGAGTCGCTATTAGCATAGCGAACACCAACCAACTTAAGGTGCCCATTGATTTGCAATAATCAGCCTAAGAAGAAAGCATTGGGGACTCACATCCTCCTACAACATAACTGATTGTTGGGATAGTCTGTCTTCGAATCGACAAGTGCTATCCGACCTAGGACGACTACTAAGTGAGTGCCACTGAGGGACTTATATCAACTCAAAAGTTGTCAAGAGGAAATGAGCCTCTAGGGGACTTATTCTTAAACCTCAAATATACTCGACCTAGTCAGTGCATGATGGTTAGTTCAAGAAGAAAGCTCAGGGACTTACATCTTCTTAAACAAAATCAATATGAGGTAGCTTACTGGCTAGGCAATGAAGTCTACCAAACTAATAAGGCGTTCATTAGTTTGCAATGGTCAAGTCAGGAAGAAAGCATGGGGACTCACATCCATCGAACAAGTGAACACTAGGGTGACATACTAGTAAAGTAGCATGTTAGCCTGACCTAGAGCAGCTAATGAGTGAGTGCCATAGGGGGCTTGCTCCCACATCAAAATAACCCGAGACAAAAGATGTGTTTTTGTGTTTGTGTTATAAGGAATATGATGTCTCTCAGGTTCTCTCACACCTATCCTAAAACACATTGGGGAATTGATGAAGTGGTGCTATGAATGATAGTTGGGATTCCACCAAGAAAAAACACAGCTTGGGTTCTCTTACACCTAACTTAGTTGTGTTAATCAAAATAAGTTGCCTCTTGGGTTCTCTCACACCTATTCTAATACCATTGGGGAATTATGTTTGATTGTATTCACGTTTTGAAAGAGGGATAGGATGCCTCTTGGGTTCTCTTACACCTACCCTAAACACGACTTGGCGGATTCACAAAATAAGCAAACAATACTTTGAATGAAGAGAAGATTTTGATGAATTGGAATGAAATTTTATTCTTTCGATGATAATTATTTTTTTTTTAATATTTCTTCAAATAGAGCCCATTAATTGGAAGCATCAGGTGTTCCCCTTTACAATCAATATGTTGATAAGATCCTCCTTGGTAGAACTTTTCTATGATAAAATGACCTTCCAAAGTGGGTTTAAACTTGCCTCCCATCTTTCGATGGGCACTAATTGGTCTCCTTAGAACTAGGACAAGCTCTCTACTTGAAAAAGTTCTAGGGCGGACCAACTTGTTGTGAGCTTGAATCATTTTGGCCTTGTACAACTTAAGGTTTTGGCATGTAAGCATCTTTCCTCCAAACCTTCGAGCTCTTCTAACAGTAACTTGGCATTCTACTCTGTAGTGATTTTGCTACCCATTTCTATCCTTAGTGATGGGAGTTGCACTTATAAGGGTAGAATGGCTTTAGACCCATTCATTAAGTAGAATGGGGTAGATTGAGTTGGAGTTCTGTATGCGGTGTGGTATGCCCACAAGGCTTCATCCAACTGCACATGCCACTGTATCACTTGTTGTCATCCAGTGTCTTATTTAGTATTTGGATGAGAGTTTTATTGAATGCTTCTGCTAAACCATTTACCCTAGGATAGTAGATGGTGGAGTATCTCCAATCTATACTATATCTCTTAGTGAAGCTGTTGATCTTGGTGCTCTTGAATGCAGTATCATTATCAGATATAATTCATCGAGCCACCCCAAACCTATATACGATATAGTTTCCAAAAGCTGGAGCACATCAGTGACCTCAGTGGGATTACCTACTTTGGAAAAGTAGTGGTGGCGATAAGATGGGTGACTCTTGAAGGAATGCTGATCGATAAGACCCACTATGTCAGTATCCGAACACTCAAATGGCCATGAGGCCAATGTAGAATTTAGAATGTTGGGTGGTTGATGTAGGACCACACCGTGTACCTGACACTGATGGCATCTCTTAGCCACGTTCATACAATCTGTGATCATCGAAGGCCAGTAGGATCTTATTCTCTTGATCTTTGCTTTCATCTTCGGACCAGATTGATGTGCTCCACATATACCTGAATGTACCTTGATCATGATCCTACGAGCTTTGTGTTTGTCCAAACAGCATAACCACATTTGATCAAAAGACCGTCAGTACAAGGTGCTATCCACGAGAGCATAGGAGAGAGCTCTCTGCTTCATATAATGAGCTTGTGATTTCTCTTGAGTTAGTTTGCCAGTGTTCAAGTAGTCTATGAACGGTTTCCTCCAATCTAGCTCCTCGTCTTTATTGGCAATGATAACCTCCCCTTCAAGAGAAAGTCTCTTGATGAGTTCAACATCAATAAAGGATAGGACTTGTCTGTTTTGGACCATTATTGGAGTGAAATCATCTTCCATACATGCCAATTCCTTAGCAAGTTTGGCCAAAAGAATTTGCTACTGCATTCTCTCCTCGAGGGACCTTGTAGATGGTGACCTTAGGGATTTGGGCCAACAACTTCATGGTATACTCGTGATAGTGACGAAGCTTAGGCTTTAGAACTTTATAGGACCCGACAATCTGGTTGATAACCAATTAAGAATCTCATAGATTTTGATGCTTTTGACACACACTATAATGGCTAACTTTAGATCGAAAATCAAAGCCTCATACTCAGCTTCATTGTTGGTGCAGGGATTAGAGATATAGTATGAGAATCTCATCACATTGTGGTCTGGAGTTAAGAGAACTATTCATATCCCTGCCTTTCCTAGAAGAGTAGATCGTGGTTCTTCTCCTTTTTGAAAATAAGATGCACCATCAAAATACATCTCCCAATGGTGATTATCAACCTCCCCTAAGTTCATGATTTGTTCATCAGGGAGATTATCACTAACAAGAGAATCAGCAGGAAGTGGGTGTGCTGCTAAGAAATCTGCTAGTGCTTGTCCTTTCACCTCATCGAGGGATACAAATATGATGTCAAACTATGATAAAATCATGAACTAACATGCCAACCATCCAGATAATGTCAGTTGTATCATGAGATACTACAGTGGATTGATTCTTGAAATCAAGTTCACTTTATGAGAAAGAATATAGTGTTGTAGCTTTTGGAATACAAACATTAAAGCTAGGCAATGTTTCTCATTAGGTGGGTAGTTCACTTCAGTAGGGATTAGATGATGGCTGAGGTAGTAGAGAGTGTTCTCCTTCCCTTCATCATTGGCTTGGGCCAACAAAGGGAGGGAGTCATCTAATGTAGCAATGTTGAGGATAATTGGCCTGCCTGGGATAGGGGCTACTAGAACTTGCAGCTTCACCAAATACTGCTTGATATCTTCAAAGGCATCAGCACTTATCATCCCACTTGAATTTGGCATCCTTTTTGATAAGAAATAAAAATGGCTTATATCTTTCTGATAGGTTGGAGATAAAGCATCTTAGATACGCTAACCACCCTTAGAAAGATCTGAGTTGAGTTAAACTTTTAGGTGGTGGCATTTCTAAGATAGCTTTGATCTTTTCCGGATCTATTTTTATTCCTCGGTGTCGGACAACAAACCCAAGGAACTTCCTTGAAGCTACTCTGAATGCACACTTTAGGGAATTCATTTTGAGGTTATATTATCTTAACCATTCAAAAATTACTCTCAAGTCAAAGAAGTGGTCTTCTTTTCTTTATTTTTGACTACTAGATCATCAATATAGGCATTCAACTTGATGATGAATGAGTTCATTGAAGATTTGAGTTATGGCCCATTGGTATGTAGCACTAGCATTTTTAAGGCCGAAAGGCATGACCTTATAACAATAGATTTTAATTTTGGTTTGAAAAGTAGGGTTTCTTTCATTCTTGGGGGCCATCTTGATTTGGTTGTAGTTAGATGACCCATCCATGAAGGAGAATACTACATGAGATGAGACTATGTCACCAAATTCTGATATAGGAAGATGAAACTCATTCTTATGACATGCCTTATTTAAGTCCCTAAAATCGATGCATATGTAAATTTGTCCATTCTTCTTCTTAACTGGCATGACACTGGCTAGCTAAGTAGGATATTTTTCTTCCCTGATGAAACCAGCATCGATCAATTCTTGACTTTAGAAATGACCTGTTGTTCAATTTCTAATCGCATGCCTCTGGGAGCTTGCTTGATAGGGTTAGCATTAGAATCTATTACTAGTTTGTGGACTGCTACGTTAGGAGATAATCTGGGCATCTCTTCATAGCTCCATGCAAAGTAGTCCTTAAACTCAACCAATAGCCTAACTAAGTCATTGGTTTCTCTTCATTCAATAACGAACTGATGTATGTCAGGCGTGGATTTTCTTCTATCCTGAAGTTGATTTCCTTAAGCTTGTCAATTATTGAATGGATTTTCTCTTCAAATTTTGGCGGTGCATCTTTGATTTGGAGATCATTTGGATCATCTAAAGTTTCTAAACACACATCCTCATAAGAGTTAGTGTGGTTCGAGAAGAACCTATCAGATTCCAGATGATTGGTAACAACTAAGCAGTAATCGTCATCATCGACTGGACCCACAGTACTGAATCCTAATCCTGATCTTGATTGTGGATCCCTACCTCTGTTGTTCCAAAGCTTCTCAAAGTACTCTAACCTATGCTTTGACCATGTATAAGGAATCAAACCTTTCTTTGCAAGATTAAGAACACAAGATGAGTACTAATCAAAAGGTAATTCCATTAATTCTTTATATGAATTATCCTCAAGTTCTACATCAACTTATGGACTTGAGGATGATGATCCCAATAGGAATCTCTTTGGCTTGACATCCTGGAAGACCGAGGGGCTTCCTTAACTACTAAACCTTCAACTTTTTGAGATAAAAGTGAGGTTAGATCTAAGGTTGCTAACTACTGCCTGATAGTTTTACATAAACTTGATTTGAATACATTCATGCTTTGCTTGGAGGCCTAGTCTTCATCGCTGTTTGGCTCAAGTGTCACCTCCAATGAAATTGGATGAGAGGGGTTGGCTGGTATGCTAATCACATTAGACTCATCCTCAGAGTTATGTGAATAGTAGGGTACTCTATGAACTAGAACATAACATTAGTTGGATGCCAACCGGGGTCTTCCACCTCTGAACCTCTTTCTACACCTCTCACGGTGAAGGTTGAGTCATCCTATCCATATGTCCATATGATGGAATGAACTGTGGTGGAATGTGACATGCAGCTCTAGTTCTTCCTTGGTGTCCTTTTCTCGCTTACTTGAACTTTCATTTTTCTTTTCTTTTTCTTTTTCTTTTACATTTAAATTTTGACCAAGTTTACGATAAAATATATTTTGAGGAAGATAGTACATCATATCTTCATATATCTCAACCTCTCTAACTAAAAATGACTTTTCTTCTCCTTTGACACAGTATTCGATTCCATCCTTCTGAACTTGATACACTGATGAAGGGAAGATGGAATCATCTTGTTCTGATGTATCCAAGGCCTACTCATAAAAATGATGAATGATGTAATTGAATCAATTATATAAAACTTGGCTTCAATCTTCTAGTCACCTATTTCTAAAGGTAACACTATGAAACCTAAAGCCCTCTCACCTTGTTCATTGAATTTGAATCCTCTCAACATCATCTGATCTCCTCAGAGTGTAGAGATGCCAATCTTCAAGTAGGAAAGGGTGTTTAGACTCATAAATAAGAATCTTGGAAAGTCTGAATCTGCCCATACCCACTGTAATATAGAGGGGACAGTTATGCTCCATGTCCCCAGAAGAAGGTCTTCATCTATGAAGGTGATTTGCTAGGCTTCTCTTGAATAATGTGCCTCCACTCCAATAGCAGTCAACTAAGCTAAGCACATCTCTAGATCAAGAAGAGCATTGATTAATGATTCTCTCATCTCTTTGGATAAGATAAAGGCATCATATATGCTTAACTTAGCTGGCAACTTTCTTAGGTGAGTGAGGACATTATAAGCAACTTTGGCATGTCCAGGCGTGAGCATGTGGAGGCTTCTTGATCATCTGTACCAATGACTTGTTTCCCTTATCTTGAGGTGTTGCCCTATGAGGTAGAACCTTGCCACTATGGAGGTTGACTTTGGTGATCTCTTGTGGCAGGTTAGTGGAAGATTCTATCTACTTGTCAGGCTCATTTACAGCTTCTCCTATAGGACCCTCAGAATCAGATGATTCCAACTCTATCTCAAGTGGTGAACCCATAGTATTTAGAGAAGGAAAGTCTATCTCTGAATCAGAAAGGGGAAGATTGGAGTTATTATAATTATTATTTAGACTTGGAGAGTTTTCTACGAGAGTAGAATAAGACAACCCATCAGAAGTGACACAGATGTAATTCAAACTAGCTATATTCCTCAATTTCTTGGATTTTGAAGTAGGTATATAGTAGAAATCTAGTAAAGTAATTGGGGTGAGAGATTTGATGCCCTCATCTGCTAATACAAGATGTCTACTAGAAGAAGCTAGCAAGTAGAGTGTCGGTGAGATAGTATAAACGATGGAATGGGTGATTTGGTCGTGGTTCTACTTGGCTATCTAGGATAGTAAGGCTGAAAGCATTGTGTTATTGATGTTGTTCTTTGAGCTCCTACTTTCCCCAAGTTATCTTTGGAGGTTTGGAGGGGATACCTTACTTGCAAGGAAGGTTTCTTGATTTTTGAAATAATCTTTTTAGAGGTTCGAGGTAAGGAGATATCCCAACCTTCTTTGGTTTTGAGAGGATCGCAGGTATTCCCAAGGATTATCCTAATAGAATTGGATGGTTGTTCCACTAGGTATTCCTTTGGGATAACTATGCCTTGTAGTATCCAACTTGAATGTAAAAACAATCCTAACATGCTTTAGAAAACTTAGGATATTGCTACCCACTCCCACTTCCTCAGGCTAGTAGCTAAAATCAAGTTTCTTTAAGAGATTCTTAAAGATTTTTCTGGTTACCTCCCTCTTAAATGAATATGGTTTGTTTAGTTTATCCAAAAAAGTAGGTGGATGTAGCTACTTAGTGAAGGGTATGTGTACCGTTGCTATGAATATGGCTAAGGAGGAGGTAGTAAAGGTCATGGAGGCTATTATGGTGGATGGGATGGCCTTGGTGGTGGTAGAGGAGGTGGAAGTGATAGCTTTGGAGCTCGAGGTCTCTCTCTTGATCCTCTTTGATCCCCTTTTGTCCAATACTACTCGCTTCTTCTCAAACTTTCGCTTTGGTTTTGTTGTGATCTTGAAAAGGCAACTGTTTGGCCTCTTCTTGTAGACTAGCGGCCTTGTTGATCAGCTTCTCAAATGTCTTGATGGTAAAACCTTTGAGCATGAAGGCGACTGGGCCATGAATATTCTTTAGTATAATTTTAATGGCATGCTATTCAGATAACTGCGGTTTGCATTTCATACTCAAATTTTATCATATGAGAATATAATCAACTAGGGACTCACCAGGGTGTTGTTATGCTACAATGAGATTGCCCACAATCACCCTTTGTTGAGCTCCATCAAACCTCTTGATGAAGAGTTGCTCCAACTTAGAAAAGTCTTCACTAAACTATTAGGGACTTCAGCATACCAATCAAAGGCTATGCCTACTAAACTGTTAACAAAAAGATGGAATAGTAACGCATCGCTGCACCAGTGTTGCAACAATTGGCTCTGAAGTGTGTTATGTGCTACTGTGGGTTACCGCTACCATCAAAGCTCTTGAACAAAGGTGGCAAGAAACCTTTAGGATACTGGATGATATTGAATTCCTCTAGGTAGGGTCTACCCTTTGGAACCGATGATCCTCCTTGGGCTTGTGCTAATGCTTCTCTCACTTGCTGCTCAACCATGAGTTTGATATCCTTTTCTTGTACGGAGGTACTTTCCACTGCCTACCTATATAAGCTAGTGCTGCCCTGCTCTACTGGAGGTGAAGTCTTGGCTTGATCCAAGATATGGAACAACTCAGGCTGATCGACCTTTATAATAGTAGGATGTACTGCTGAGGCTTTATTCTAAAATGCCAAAACTACTGCTATCAAGTCTTTAAGCCTCTTCCACATCCTATCTGTTCATCCTTCTATTTTAGTTATTGAAGGAGGTGTGGGGTGATGGGTTGTGTCATCTGAGGCCCAACACCTTCCCTATCCCAAAGGAGGGAACCCTTGGTGTCAACCATATGCACCTGAATCTTCCAACAAATTATTTTTCATCAGCTAACCTTGTCTTTCCCTCATACCTAGAATTTCCTTCTTCTCAACTAGATACTGTGCTACAATGTCATCTAGGGAGCGGTCCAACTAAGCAGGCACAAAAGCTCGAGGCTGACCGGTGGTAGGATCGTGCTCATGAACAGAAATACATCTAACCCCCCTCTGTTGTTGGAGAGTTAACCCTGTGAGGGCTATGCTCACTAGAAGAAACATGCTCATGGCTATCATCTGTTACGAGTGGAGTGCTACTCCTGGGAGGATCTATGACCATTATGATAATTGAACTATCTCCTTCTCCCTCTGCTATTGCCATGTCCAAGATCTACTGAGGTGGTGGTGGTGATGGCATGACTACGATGCTCCATGGTCGCCATTCCCTCATCACCCAGGAGGAGGAGGAGGGCTTGGCCTCGCTTGGTGTAGATGAAATGGGATCTGTTTGGGATCACTTGGGGCTCTTTTTCCCAAATGTAGTCTTCATGGCTTTTGCTGGAATTATGGATGATGGAACTTGTACTAGAGATGGTGGGCATGGAGTAGAGAGGTGTGGCGGAGGCACCATCGACTCTCTCTATGCAGGAGCTCCTCTCCTGTGGTGGGTAGTACCCATCAATGCAATCGTATGACCATCAGAGCATGGTCGGGAAAGTCCACGAGTAGAAGCTTGCCTCTACGCCTCTGTTGCATGTACTAATATTCTCTGCCCTTTCCTTTATGCTCCCCACAGTGATGGATCATAAATTAAATTGGGCTGATCAGCTTTGTGGCTTACTCTTCTAAGGTGGCATCTTCCTCCTATCTAGAATAAGTAAACTACGGTGGAGGTAAAACTTAGATCCTCCTAATATCTTCTCCTCCATTCGAGAGGGGATGAAACTTATTCTGTAGGTAAAAACTATCCTTCTCTATCAAAAACTAACTCCATCTCTTTGGCTATGCGCACATGATGCTACTTGATCTTGACACATTACTATGTGAGACTATCCTTGAAGATGGGGCCTTCCCCTTGGAAAACCAGTGTGGGTGCTTGTCTTGGGAAGAACCATTGACTGGCAACTTGCAGAACTTTCACAACCTTCCTCTCTATTGAGGGAAACTCTGAATCAAACGACATCTTTATATGGATGATTGCTTACGCCCGTCACTGGACGGTTGTGAGTGGTCCCCTCAGTGATCTAGCCCCTGAAACCTCGGCCAAAATGAATGGGCAAAGTCGGTCTGGGAGGCTAGCCCGATCAAGGCCAAATCCATCCCAAAGGAAAAGTGAGACATACTTTGTGCTTCCATTAGAGGCGAACTAAGCGAAAGTTAGTTAAAATTCTACAATTTTGGAAAAAAAACTCAAATTAGATTTCTGGTTTAATTTGTTTTTAGAATTTGAACCCATGAATATATGTTAAGCGGGGCTCTTTGATTTTAGGAGAGATTTTTGAATTTAGAATTATTGAGATTTTTTCTTTTGAATTTAGAATCTACTTTTAATAAATTTTGTGTTGGAAATGGGTTCAAATATTTTGAAGAGATTTTGATGCTTCCATTGGTTCATATTTGATTTCATTGTTTGGGACCATTCATTTAACAAATTTGAGTATGTTAAAATAAATGATCAATTGATTTTGTTTGGGATTTACTCATTTAGCAAATTTGGGTATGCTAAATGAGTTGTTTGAAAATAATTTCTTCTTCTTTTGCTTATTTGTGAATCATGAGTGAGTTTGGAATCTTTACTTAGCAAATTTGTGTATGCTAAATAAAGTCCAAATATTTTCTTTTGTTTTATTTTTTGAAAAAAGGATCTTCACTTAGCAAATTTGGGTACGCTAAATGAAAGATCCAAATGTGTTTTGATTTTTTATTTTGAAAGGAGGATCTTCACTTAGCAAATTTTGGTATGTTAAATGAAGAATCCAAATGTGTCTTGATTTTTTTTTTGAAAAGAGGATCTTTACTTAGAAAATTTAGGTATGCTAAATAAAAGATCCAAATGTGTTTCATGTTTTGATGTTTTGATTTTTGAAAAGAGGATCTTCACTTATCAAATTTGGGTATGCAAATTAAAAGATCCAAATGTGTTTTGATTTTGAAAAGAGGGATTTTTATTTAGCAAATTTGGGTATTCTAAATAAAATACTTAAACGTGTTTTGATTTTTTGATTTTGAAAAGAGGATCTTCACTTAGCAAATTTGGGTATGCTAAATGAAGAGTCCAAATGTGTTTTGATTTTTTTTTTGATTTTTTGAAAGGAGGATCTTCAGTTAGCAAATTTGGGTATGCTAAATGAAGAATCCAAATGTGTTTCATGTTTTGATGTTTTGATTTTTGAAAAGAGGATCTTTACTTAACAAATTTGGGGATGCTAAATGAAGAATCCAAATATGTTTTAATTTTTGTGGATTTTGAAAAGCGGATCTTCACTTAGTAAATTTGAGTATGCTAAATGAAATATTCAAAGGTGTTTTGGTTTTTTTGATTTTTGAAAAATGAAACATTTACTTAGCAAATTTGGGTATGCTAAATAAAGAATCCAAATATATTTTGGTTTTGATGTTTTGATTTTTGAAAAGAGGGATCTTTATTTAGCTAATTTGGGTATGCTAAATAAAGAATCCAAATTTATTTTGGAAAGTGAGACTCTCATTTGACAAATTTGGGTATGTCAAATGAGAGTTAATTATGTTTTATTTTTCAAAGATGAAATTTTGTGTGTGATTATTGCTTTTTGGAAAGAAAGAAATTATAATTTAACACATGTGGGATGTGTTGAGTGGAATTTCTAATGGTGTAATTTTATTTGAAAATAAAGCCTCCATCCAACATATTTGGATATATTGAATGAAGAGGCTTATATTCAAATTCATGTTTTTTGAAAAGAAAGAAATTCTAACTTCAACATATGTGAGATATGTTGAAATGGAATTTCAATGTTATGATTTGATTTTATTTGGAAATGAAATCTTCTTTCAATAAATTTGGGTATATTGAAAGAGGATGTTCATTTTCAAATATGTACTTTTTGAAAAGATGATTGTTGATTTTATTTTTGAAATGAAATCTTCATTGAAAAAATTTGGATATATTGAAGGGAGATGTTCATTTGTGCTTTTTAAAAAAATGATTGTTGATTTTGTTTTTGAAATAAAATCTTCATTCAATAAATTTGGATATATTGAGTGGAGATATTCATTTGTGCTTTTTGAAAAGATGATTTTGAATTTATTTTTCTGAATTGAAATCTTCATTCAATAAATTTGGGTATATTGAATGAGGATGTTTATTTATGATTTTTGAAACTATGATTGTTGGTTTTTTTTATTTTTAAAATGATTCTACATGTAACAATCATGAAGATTGTTAGATGAGGTTGAAATATTTTATTATGTGAACATTTTCAGAAAAGTGGTTTTTGGAAAGTATTATTTTTATAAAGGATTTATTTATTTTTATTTTTGAAATGAACCTTTCCTTAACATAGAAATGGTAAAGAGGAAGGTCTTTAGTAATCTCTTTTTATTAAATTTTATTTTCATTTGGGAACCCAATAGGAATTTTAAGACCTACATGGAGTGAGGTCCTAAAACCTAAATGATGTTGGCTAGCTTAGCTTAAGGATGAAATAAACTAAGTTTCAATAGAAAAGAAGGATAGTTTTGGACTCATACAAAGTATAAATCCACCATCGATACTTGGAGACAATGATCATTTACCAATGATTGAGAGAGGAACCATCCCCAACGGAGTCGCCAGAAAAATCTGCGGTGAATTATTTTTATCTTCATCTATCTTTGAAAAATAAATGAAGACAAAAATACACGCTTAGTGGACACCACGTAGATCCATAGATGTTCTCATTAGGGTGATTGGGTATGACATTGAGAAATGATGTACTATCTCGAGAGATAGAGGTTACCATCATGCAATGGACTTAATCACCTAATGAGGACTCCTAAGAACTATGGGTCTTCGGATGTACTAGAGATTCTTCCCCTACATTACATGGAAAAGTAAAGCAGGATTTATTTTAAGCTGGGTTCATTAAGTTCCCTATGGAGGCAAGCCCCCATAGTTAATTACATCTTAAGGAATGAGATTCCTTAAGAATACTCTCGATCAAGGTAAATGATCATTGTCTCCATAGATTTTAAAGATAGGACTATCAATAAATTAGTTATTTTTAGAAGATAAAGTGGGATTGATCAAGAGGAGGGAGTTATTATCAAAATTAAAGGGAGATAAGTAGGGGATGCTCACAATGCTAGGAAACTTAGTGACATCCCAAACTATCCTATGGATGAGCTATATATTTTAGAAATTTGAGAGGAGTTATGTGTTTGGATTAAATTTTTATTAGAAATCTAGAGCTTATAATTCCACAACACAACATCGTGGAAATGCCTAAGAGGTGAGAATTTATGCTTATAGCCTGTAAAGGGAAACAACAACCTCTGAACCTAAATTTAAGAAACTTTGGCGAGAGCCAATGCATGACCTAAATCTGAGGTAAAAATGGACATATGATTTACCTTCACAAGAGAGGATAAACCACGATTGTTGACAACAAGCGGCAGGGGTGGCGCCAACTAACTCATATGATTTTAAATACATGTAGGCAAGTTATATGCTTTTTTGCAAGATTATTGTTATTTATAAAGAGACTAAGTCCTTAAACACACTCCCTAAGAGACTAGATCATGTAGGGCATGAATAATGACTTAAATCTAATGCAAATTTTTATTATATTTTATTTTTATTTTTGGACAATTTATTTGACATAGGCTATGAGATTCATATGACTAATGTATGAGAAATTGGTTATGAGACAAAATTAGCAAGAAAGGGGTTTGTTTCCACCATGGCGCTAAAAAGTCAAGCCAAGTTCTCTGGCAAAGGTGGAAGCCCTCCATAAGAAAGAGTGAAGCAAGAAGCTTTTTATGCATGATGTGAGGCATACAACATCTAGCTAAGGGATTGCTAAATCTTTTATCTTGATTTATAACCTAGGCTTTAGGTGAGGTTATGAGTTGTTAATTTTTTTTAATTTTGAGTTGATTAATTGGATAGAAAATTTATTTTTCCCTAAGAGAATAATTGCATCTAGGCCATTCATTAAAGTAAGGAAGAAACTAGGAAAAATATGACATCTTAGTGCACAAGCTAAACAAACATCAAACAATTTTATAAAGCTAGTGCAAAAGAATAAGAGGCCTTTGTGGTTTGGGAACCAGCACAAACCGAAATGTAGGTCGGTCTGTACAACTCAGATTACAAATAGATTAATTACAATTTAGAAAGAATTCATGTTATGGGGGTCTTCATTCTTCTTTCTTCTTTCTTCATTTTTTCATTTCTTTCTTTCTTTTTTTTTTCATTTAGAGTTTCCTTCTTTTGGTTGGTTGGGATGTGGTTTCTCCAAGGCTTCACATGGTGCATAAGACATGGTCTTATGACCAATGTTCATCCTAATCCCCCCATAACATTCATTCCAAATCTTAATTATAAAATTACATGAAAAAGGGAAAGTAAATCTAACTAAACCTGCAAAATAGGTGTTAGTTGACATACCACACAATCTTAAGCATGTATATAAATAAATTGGACTTAGCACTCCACACCGATTAGCAGAGTCCACCTATTTTGGATTATGCTTAGGGGTATAAGCCTGGACAACAAAGTATTTATATTTTTATTACAAGCCCCTTAAGCACAATCCCTAGAAGATGATTTGACTAAGATCATCTATCATCCGTCTATTACATACACCTAACATCCAGTCTAAAATATTACATCACAAAATAAAATCAGGCATCAAACCATGCATCGCCTAACATAGAGCTAGAAATGGTGACTTAGCCTAATGTGTGTGTGCCATTTAAGGCTTGTGTGGCATGTCTTAGCTAGGCTTTAAGGTTGGAATTTTCTAAGTGTGAAGGATTCAACTTAGAGGGTGGTTTCATTTAAGTGATTTAGTTGATTTGTTAATTTTATTTGATGATTTGATTTGGTTTGAATGAACCTACACTTAATTACTAAGTGTTGTAAAGAGAGGAAAAGAGAAGAGAACCTCTCTTTCCTCCCTACCTTAAGTAATTTCTAAGGTTGATTCATTAGTGATTTTGCTTTAGTGAATGTTTTATTCTGTGTTTTAATTAATCCTAAGTTTTGATTTGCTCAAAATAAACCTATCCAATAAGAAATGTATTTTAAGACTAATTAAGGTGAATTACTATCACAAAATACATAATTTCTTTCCAACATGTATTCCATGCATATGAAATGATCCTAAGCATATCTATACATGAAAATGCAAACCTTAGCACACTTTGATGATGCATGCTAGATGTTATTTAGAAAATTTGGATGTTTCATGATGCATGATTTTGTTAAGTAAATAAGAGAAGGATTCTTTTTTTCATTAATCAAATGCACATTTACATGTATGAAAGACATTAGTGAGTATGATGCCATTGTTTTCTACACTAAGGGTAGAAGGTACAAGACCTTCTTAGGGCTAATTAAAGCCTCGTAATCCCAGGATGTCCAGACTAATTTACCACATTTCTTAAATTCATTTTCATGTACAAAAAGAAAATAAATGGATGAAGAATCATGCAAAAGGTTTATGTTTGTTTGTTTAATTTTGGTTGTTTAATTTACCTATGCAATGTGAAGATCCTTCTTAAGACATAACATAGAAGTGCATTGGAATGGATATAAGCAAGTGTTATGTTCTTTTTAAATGAACTATACACTTTGCAAATCCTATATAAACCTATGTTAAGAAAAGAGAAGAAAATCACATAACACATTTTATGCTATAATCCATATGTATTAGGAAGGTTTTGAGTATTTATAAGTAACATGCAAGCTTATAGGTATTTATAAGTAACATGCCTTCATTTTTACAGGTTTTGAAAAATAATTTTTTTTAATAGTGATAATAGCCACTCATATTCTTACTTTTGCCAAAGATGCAATTTGACATAAAGGAAACATTTCATTTATTTTAGTTTTTTTTAATAGATATGAATGCATGATTTTATATGATATATAACACTTAGCATGATTGGAAAGAAATAAAGTGATGTAAGAATGTAATCATATTCACCCTAATTAATTCCTAAAGACAATCCTATGAAATAAGACCATCTAAAGTGAATTAAAATTCTTTAAAGAGACTTTTTATTTTCTGTTTTGAATTTGATTTAGGAAATGTCAAAAGAGTTTGCTATTCCTAACCCATTTACCTCATGTGTGAATTGATTTAGTTTAATTTTTAGAAAAATTAGATTGATTTTATGTTTTATTTAGGTTAAAGTGTGAATTAAGTCCATTAATTACCCCTTATCTATACCACTTTAACATAATTAACCTAACAATTATGAGCCAACATATGATATGCAATCACATGGAATTTAACTCAGCAATGCACCTAGGAAAGAAAAGGGGCCTAATGCAATTGGCTCACAAAGGGTTTAATTAAGTATTTTGTGAGTTGGAAATGATTTCCTTAAATTTACCTTAGGCTTTTGAACACCTAAGGATCTACCCAGCAAGAGATTGATTACGTTCAGATTGGTTTCAAAATTTTGATTAGATTAATTAAGTAGTTCATTAGTAGATTAACCCTTAATTAGGTTTGGATTAAGGAAGAAATGGGGTTTCGGGAATAACATAGGGAAAGTATCCCAAACTCATTCCATAAACCTCCTCTTCACTTAAACAATGTTTAATTATCTCAATTAAATAATTAAATCACTATTTACATGCTTAATTATTCTTAATTATGTTAAGAGGGTGATTAGAGATTCATTAATTGATTTTTCTAATTAACTCATTAATAAATTCCAAAAAAATTAGGGGAGGTAGAAGTCATCCCCCTAAACATGTTTGAAAAGTTTAAAATTGATTAATGAAATGATTAGGGAGTAATTAAGGTTATTAAGTTTTTAATTAAATCATAATTAAGGATAATTCATTATTTATAATTAATTAAAAATAATTTTATTGAATTCCCCTCTGAATTATCTTTAAAATGAAGTTAAGTTTATATATTTTTGGATTTTTCTACATTTAATTATGAATTTGTAAACTTTTTTGTGATTAATAGGCAATTAAATAACCTAATTATATAACTAATCTCATTGGATCCACGTGGGTTACTAACATGGTGCGTGCTTTCCATGTGGCGCGACGGGATTGGTTATTTAAGTTATCAAATTTGTTAGCGTGAACCAGCAGCTCTATGCACTTTCTCTTGGGCCGTCTGATCAAGGATCGAATGGTCAGGATCAAACCCGTGGTTTCAATGGAATAAATTAGAGGATCTAGTGTGTTCTAATCAAGTCCGTCCATCCAAAACATGTGGGATGGATGGCCCATGATTCATCCACGCCTTTGCTGCGACAGATGCCGTCCTCCATGGAGCTTGTCACTGAGCTGGATTAGATTCAGCCCACACCATCAAGATGCATAGAGAAGAAGATCCAATGATTGAATTTCAATGGGATTATAATTCCCTTCAAAAAAGACCAAGAAATTTTCAATGGGAGCTCGATTTTGAGTCATACCTCCCCGGAGGCTATCACCGGTGCTTCCAATGATTGAGGTAGCTTCCTCTAGTGGAGACAAAACCCTATTCAAAGTTTCAAGCCTTAAGATGAAGTGGATCTTCCAATTGACCAAGCTCCCCTCTAATGGCTCGCTGCTTTGGTCTAGCTCTACCTTCCCGTGGCTTGGATGCTTGGGATTTGCTTTGGGTGAGCTCGACTTAGTCCCTTGATGGTGCTTGCAAGAGCAATTGGAGTTTGGTTGAGAATTGAGCAAAGTGGAAATCTCCCTCACCTCCCATATTTCAGCTTTGAAGAAATTCGAGAAGGGGAAATTGGAATGAGCCTAGGAATGCTTAGGGAAACTTGGAGAAGCTTGCCTTTGATCCTCTAAGCTCAATCAAATGCAAGGAAGCTGGTTTGAGTGGAAATGAGGTGGAGTATATCTCCCCCTACTTGGATAGGACTGCTAAAGCTTATTTTGCTATTTTGAATAAATTGAGGAGATTGAATTGATTGTTTAGGTTGTTAGGAGCTCCATGTGGTTCAATTTTGGCAGAGGAGTGGAATGGAGGGGGTGCACATGTGCTAAGTGAGTGTGGGAGGTGATCCAAGTGGAGAAATTTGATTGGAGGGGTCGATTTGGCCTTAAGTTGGGTCATGGTTGACCCAAACCCATAAGGTCATGTGCACCACCCCTTGGTGTCCAAATGGCCCACTAGGAGGATGCCAAGTGGTCATGAAAATGAATTGATCAAATTCCTAGTGGATTTGATCATAGGTTACCATTTGACCTAGGGGTAAAATGGTCATTTGTCCTTAATTTTGATTTAGGTAGATTTGAGATGTTTCAAAAATAGGTAGGGCCAAATTTCAATGAATTTGGAGTTCATTTGATATGTTTGGCTCAAGTAGACCCATTTAGGTCAAAATGGGTCAACTTGGGTCAAGTCAATCAATTGGTCAAATTGGGTCAAACCAAGGGTTAGGTCAAATTCAAATGACCATTGGGAGTGATTTGGTATCATTGGTTTGGCTCAATTTGGTTTAGATTTATTTTTGGTTCATTTGAGTCCACTTAGGTCAAATGGGTCATGTTGACCAATTTGACCCATTTGACCAAATTGGGTTAGGCTCGGTTGATCATTTGAAATATTTTGAAAGCTTTGGTTTCAATCAATTTTGGTTTGATTAAGTTTCAAGTTGATTTGACCTTTTAGGTCAAGTTGGTCAAGTTGTTGGTCAATTCCAATTGGCTTTAAGTTATTTAGAATGAATTTGATCAATTGATTGCAATCAATTTGGCTTAGTATAAGATTTGACCTATTTTGACTTTTTAGATCAACTTGGGTCAACTTGGGTTAAGTGGCCAATTGGGCTAGGTTTGGCTCAAGTGATGACTTGGTAAAGTTCAATCATTGATCATGGATTGATTTTGATCAATAGTTTCAATCAATTTAGCCTATGGTGGATTTTGGCTAGTTTAAGTTTCATTTGTTTGGTTGGTCAATTCAATGGTTGTTTGACCCAATTTTGGATTTGAGTGATTGATCATCCTAAGATGATTGTTGCTCATAATGTGAGGCTTAGATGGGCTTAGTTCAATCTAATTTGGGTAGGATTAGAATTTGGCTCAAAAAGGTGCTTTAGGTCACTTTGGGTCAAGTGAGCTTAAGTAGGTCAATTGGCTTGATCAAGGTTTGATTCAAATTTGATTGAACTCACATATGAACTTATGTTTGAAATATAAATCCAATTGCAAGTGATTTGGAGTCAAATGGGTTTTGATTCATTTGACAATTTCAAGTTCGAAAGGGTGAACATGGATTTGATTTTGTTAGTTTGACTTTGATTTTGGTTTGATGATTGAAGTTTATGTTTGAATTTGGTTTGTGATTGAAGGATTGATTGTTTTGAATAGAAAATCCAAAGATTTTGATTGGTTTGAGTTTGATTTGATTAAGTTCAAGAATTTGACTTGAAAAAGTATAGGTTGGATTTAGGTTAGATTTGGATTTGAGTTTTGAATTTAGTTTTGGTCATTTGAATTTATATTTCATTTATATTTATCAATGTAAATGAGAATATAAGTGAGTTATGAGAAAATCGTTTGAATTTGATGTAATTTAAATTTGATGTAATTTGAATTTGATTTGAGCTAAGTCCATAAGATGAAATCAAAATGGCTTAGGAAAGATTTTGGATTTAGAATTGATCATGGATTTCAATCATTTGAAATTGATTCATGATTTGAGTTTTGGTATTGATTTGTGATTTGAGAGAATCAATTAAGTTGGAATTTATTTAAGATTTGATTTGGAATTGATTTGAATTTGAATTTGATTTGAATTTGAAGTTGGTTTGAATTTGAGTTGAATTTGAAGTTAGTTGAATTTGAAGTTATTTGAAGTTGATTTGAATTTGGAGTTTTTGAATTTGAAGTTAGTTTTGAAGTTGATTTGAATTTGAAGTTATTTTGAATTTGAATTGAATTTAGTTTGAATTTAGGTTTGAATTTGAGTTGATTTAAGAAGTTTAATATGAAGTTATTTGAATTTGAAGTTTGACTTGGGAGATGGAAGGAAGGATTTGGTTTAAGCTATAGGGTAGGCAAGTTTTCCTAATACTCCTAAGGCATGATCTATTCCTATGGCTAACTCTTCTAAGTCTCTAGGGTTAGGTTAAGTGTTCACCTAATCACTAGAAGTGTCTTAAGACTAAAGAACTCTTAATGTCTAAGAGGAGCCCTATGTCTAAGATGGAGAAGTTGAGAGCTCACTCCAAAAGTGAGATCAACAGTGAGTAATAGCTACCTGGTGGTGGATAGGTGTACTGCTACTGGGTATGCTAGTGAGGTGGTGGGAATGGCCGTTGTGGTCATTGTGGCGATTGATATGATGATCGAGGTGGTGGTAGAGGAGGTGGAAAAGAGGCTGCTGAGCTTGGGGTCCCTCATACCGAACTCTAGTTGGATGCTTTCCTTTATCCACTGACATAATTGTCCCTAGCTTCTTCTCGAACACCTTATGCGGCTTGGGCCGTGATGATTGGTCAGGAAAGGGAAACTATTTGACTTCCTCTTGTAGGCTAGTCGCCTTGTTGATTAGTTTCTCAAATTTCCTAATGGTAAATCCCATAAGCATGAAGGTGACCGGGCCATGAAAATTCTTGAGAAGAATCTCAAAGGCATGATGTTGAAGCTGCCACTCGCATTTAATGCTCAGGTTGCGCTACCTGAGAATATAATCAATAAGGGATTCATTGGGAACTTGCTTTGCTATAACGAGGTTTCCTACAGTCACTCTTTGTTGAGCTCCAACAAACCTCTTAATGAAGAGGTGCTCCAACTCAGCAAAAGTCCTCACCGAACTATTGGGCAATTCGGTGTACCAATCAGATGCAACCCCTGCTAGGCTGCTGACAAAAAGTTTGAACATGAGTGCATCACTACCACCGACGTTGCAACAACCAACTCTAAAATGTGCAATATGTTGATGCGGGTTTCCACTTCCATCAAAGACTTGAAGGAATGAGACACAAAACTCTTGGGGTAACCATCAATTCCTCCGTATGGTCTTTTGGAATGGATGAGCTCCCTAACACCACACTTCCCTCTCTTTACCATATGCTTGATATCCTTTTCATGCATGGAGGTGCCATCTGTAACCTTCCTATGCAAAACCTGCCCTCTATAAGTGCACCTGGGAGTCAAGTATGTACCAATTCTAGTCTCATTACCATGGGAGAAAAGTGGCGGGTTGAGGTTTACAATACTAAAATCACTGCCATCAACTCCTCTACATTCTTCTCCATCTTGACAATGTGATCATCCATCTACCTGAGTTGGTGGAGGAAGTGCTAAGTCAACTGAGAAGTGTTACCTTTCTTGAGCATAATATCTTTGTGGCTAAGCTGATCCTGCTGTAAGGAAACCCCTATCTGTTAACCATATAGATCTCAACTGTGTCATCCAACATGTCATCCTCATCAAGATCAAAGCAGACTCTATCATCCTCCTGATCTAAATGGTCACTCTTGAGGATCTATCTCATCTCGACAAAGTAGTTCTCTAATATCTAGTGATCCTACTATGACACATGAACACTCATCGACATGCAGCAGGATGTTCCACCGACTCATGGGATGGTGCTCAAGACTTCCTCCGGGAGGATCATCCGTCATGGAGACTATGTTTATGTCCCTCCCCCTCTTTCCCTGTGTCTGCAGAGGAGGTGATGTGACCCTGACACTCTTGGGTCGCCAGTCCTTCTTGACCATAGTTAAGGTAGAGGGTCAAGCAGGGGAGCTCGATCTCACTTCAACAGGTGGAGTGGATGGAGTGGGATCCTTGGGCCATAGCCAGATCATCAGTGGGGATGGTCTTTTCCTGGATGGGGGCTTCTAAAGCTTGGCGGGGGTGGTAGATGCTATAAGCTCAATGAGTGACTGTAGATAGTTTGTGGAGTGGTATGATGGCAACCCTGACAGTCTCTCAGCTGGAGATCTCCTCTTGCATTAAACGGTGCCAGTAAGAATAATATTGTCTAAATGATGATAGGTGATGATCAAGAAATCCATCGGATAAAGGCTGCCGACCTCTCTCAAACTTTCTTGCCACTGAGGCGTACTCGAGCCTCCATGGCTCTCTCCCTATGGATCTGACCCTTAATGATCCTAGGTATCAAAGATCTCAATTCAAATAATGCACCAACTCGGCGTCCCTCAACACTGGTGAAGAAAAGTCTGCAGCATAGGGCCAAGGATCCCCTAGGTGTCTAAAGTGTGGTGGAGGCGATGGAGCAATCCTCCTGTAATCCTCCTCTCTATCTGAGGTTAAGAGGGGCTGGAACCTACTACCACTCAAGAGTGGAGAGGTCTCACGGGGAGAACCCTCCTCAATTATGTGGGAGGAAGTATCGAGCTCCCTGGCTTCTCACTCGTGGTCCTGTTTAACCTTCCTATTTTTATTACAACATTGGGTGCAGGTGAGCAAAGCAGAGCGAGAGCTAGAACCTATCTTGAAGGTAGATGAGATTATCTCAGAGGCTAAGATAGCCTTCCCCTTTTAGGGTGATCAAAGAGGAGGTAGTAGCTCTCACTGGAGCTATGGCAGGAGCAACCGACAGAACCTATGATGAAGCAACTGATATTGACATTGACATTGAACAGAGTGTGGGAACCATGACAGCCTTCCTCTTCAATGTGGGAAACTAGGAGTCAGACGGAATGTTGAAGCAGATAAGTTGCGTATGTCCCGCCACCTCCTCCCTACTAACAATTATGAGGGATGTCCCCTCATAAGTAACTCGGACTCCCTCGAAACAATGACCAAAGTAAATCAGATGTGTGGTGGAAATCTTGGTGAGATTAGCCTGATCTAAGGCCAGATCTATACTAGAAGGGAAGGAGAAAATAAACTTGTCGGAAGCCATAATTACTGCACTGACTGAAGGTTGAAAAGATAGACTGTGCTAAAATCACTACATTTGTTAAAATATAACTGAGTCAGACCCTTGCTTTAATATTTATCTTTAATCATTAACTTATATATTGGATTTGGAATTTGAACTCACACTTAACAAATTTATGTATGCTAAGTGGGGTTCATTGAATTTTTGGAGAGATTTTTGATAATTAGAGGAGAGACTACACATATAATTTTGATTTAGAACCCATACTGAACAAATTTAAGTATGTTGAGCAGGGTTCAAATATTTGGAGAGACTTTGGAGATATATATATATGTTGTATGTCTTGTTTGAAAATTTGATTTGGAAAACCTTTACTTAGCAAATTTAGGGATGCTAAAGGTTTTCAATTATATGATTGAAAATTTTGTGAGAACGTCTTCATTTGTGATGATTGGTTATGTGTGTGGTATATGTTGATTTGATTTGAAAGTGGGGCTTCTTACTTAACAAGTTTGGTATGTTAAGTACAGGCCAAATATGTTTGATGTATGTGTTGATTTGAAAATGGGGCTCTTACTTAACAAATTTGGTATATTAAATAGGAGTCAAGTGTATTTATGATTTGAAATGAGGCTCTTACTTAGCAAATTTAGTATATTAAGTAGGAGCCAAGTGTGCTGAATATGTGTTGATTTATTTTAAAAATGAGGCTCTTACTTAACAAATTTGGTATGTTAAGTAGGGGTCAAGTGTATTATGATTTGAAAATGAGGCTCTTACTTAACAAATTTGGTATGTTAAGTAGGAGCCAGGTGTATTATGATTTAAAAATGAGACTCTCACTTAACAAATTTGGTATGTTAAGTAGGAGCCAAGTGTGTTATGATTTGTGTTGATTTGGTTTCTCTTTTTTGAAAAAGAGGGGAACTCTTTATTTGACAAATATGGTATGCCAAATAAAATTCAAATATGTTGTGGTTTTGAAAGAGGGAAACCTATTTAACAAATTTAGGTATTTTAAATAGAGTTCAATTTGTTTTTGTGATTTTTGAAAATGGGACTCTTATTTGACGAATTTGGGTATGTCAAATGGAGTTCAAATGTGTCTTGATTTTCAAGACTTTGGAAAAGAAATTCCCCTTAACAAATGTGGGTATGTTAAATAGAATTCATTTTGTTTTTATTTTCCAAAAGAGAGGGAACTTTCATTTGACAAACTTGGGTATGTCAAATGGTTCAAAATATATCTTGATTTCATGCATGATTTCTTGATTTTGAAAAGAGGGAAACTCCAACTCTAGCACATATGGAATATGCTAAGTGGGGTTTCAATTTTATGTCATGATTTCATTTGAAAATAAAATCTTTATTCAATAAATTTGGGTATGTTGAATGGAGATGGCTATCTTCAAAATGTTCTTTTAAAAAAGGGGTTTAAAAAATTATTTGATTTTGATTTTGAAAAGAACCTCCATGTATTAAATGAGGTTTGGTTAGGTGAATTTTGTGCTTTTTGAAAACTTCTTATGAATTTTGTGCAAATCTTTTGTTATGTGAATTTTGAAAAGTGCTTTTGATAGAGTGGTATTTTGTAAAAGAGGTATTTTCTTGAACATAAGATGAACCTTATCTTACCAAGCTAGTGGTAAAGAGTTCTAAACTTTTTTTTAGTCATTTCCTTTCATTAGTTAATTTATATCTTTTACCTATTAGGGGACCTAATAAGGGGTTTTAAGACATACAAAGAGTGAGATCTTAAAACTTAGAGGATGTTGGTTGGCTTCGCTTAAGAACAAAATAAGCTAAGTGCTAATGGAAGGAAAGATAGTCTTGGACTCATACAAAATACAAGTCGACTATCGATGCTTGGAGACAATAATTGTCTACTAGAGATGGAGAGAGGAACCATCCTCAGCGGAGTCGCTAGAAAAATTTGTGGTGTTTATTTTTAATATGTACATGGGGGACACTACGCAGATCTGAGGGGGTGCTCATTGAAGTAATCAAGTATGATATTGAGGTATAAAGTACTACCTCGAAAGATAGAGATATAACCCTTCAGTGGACCTAATCACCTAATGAGGACTCTTAAGGCATGATGGGTCTTCGAATATACTAGAGATTTTTCCCCTACTTTACATAGATGAATAAAACATAATTTATATTAAACTAAGTTCTAAAGTTCCCTATGGGGCAAGCCCTCATAGTTAATTATATCCTAAGGAAGGTGAGTTCCTTAGGAATACTCTCGATTAAAGTAGGTAATTGTTATCTCAAAAGATTTCAAGGGTAAGACTATTAATGAATTGGCTATATTTGAAAAATCAATTAGGATAGATCAAAAGGAGAGACCTATTATTGAAACCAAAGGAGATGAGTAGGGAATGCTCATGATAGTAGAAACCTAGTGAGCATTCCAATCTATCCTATGATTGGGCTTTATATGTTTGAAATTGAGGAGAATTATTTATTTGATTTGAATTTCATTAGATTTGTAGGGCTTATAATCCAACAATGCAAGATTTTCAAAATGCTTAAGATGTGAGGATTTATGCTTATAGCATGAAGGAATATCAACCTTAGATCCTAAATCTAGGGAGCTTTAGCAAGGGATAAAGCATGACCTAAATCTAAGAGAAGATGGGTATATGGTTTACTTCCATAAGAGAGAGTATACCACCCGACTGCGAAAATATAACCATTTAGAGTAGAAGCCAACTAACTCTTCTTATGCTTTAAAATCATGTAGGCAAGTCATATGATTTTGCAGGATAGTTTGGTTATTATTATTTAGAAAGAAACTAAAGTCCTTAAACCCACTTCTTATGAGACTAGAGCATGAGTGGTATGAGCAATGACTTTGTCTAATGCAAATCTTCTTAAATTTTATTGTATTTGGCACTTCATTTTGATAAAGGCCATATAATTTTCATATGTCTAAATCCATGTTGAAATGAGTTATGGGCTAAATCAGAGAGAAATATGTGTTTTTCATCAAAGAGGAGACCCTCAAAGGTCAAGTCTTCCCCTATCGTGCAAGGATGGAAATCCTCTCTTTGTAAGAGTTAAGCAATATAAATGCATGATATTAAACATACAATATTCAGCTAAGGGGTTGTTAAATCTTTTAATTATCTAAATTTATTTCCTAAGATTTATATGAGATTATGAGTTATTTAGAAAATTTTATTATGAGTTGTAGTTGGGGTAGAAAAATTAATTTTTTTTCTTAAGAGCCTAATTGGATACATGCCGCATATTAAATCATCATTCATAAAGAAACTATAAAAAAGGCATGTCATTTCTATTGCACAATTTTAAGCAAAACATCAATCAACTTTTATAAATCTAGCACCAAAGAATAAAAGGTCGGTGCAGTCGAGTACCGTCATACAACCTGAAAAAGAGAAATGGGTAGCCGAGCTTTGCCCTTATACAATCCGAAATATAAAAGAATAATTACAATTTATAAATGAATATATGTTATGGGGGTCTTCTTATCTTCATTCTTCATATCTCCTTTATTTCTTTATTTGGATGTGCTTGCTTCAAAGGCATCACAGGGCCTCCCAAGGCAAAGCCTTCTAGCCACTGGTCATCCTAATCCCATAACACTAATTCTGATTTCTAATGGAAAATTACATTAAAAAAAAGTAAATCTAACTACACCTGCAAAATAAGTGTTAGCTAAACATGACATACAATCCAAGTAATTATATGAATAATTTGGACTTAGCACCCTGCACATGGGTAACCAAGCCCACCTGTTCTAATTTGGATTATGCTTAGGGATTAAGCAATCTACAAAAGAGAACATTTATATTTATTTTAAGCACTCTTTAAGCATAATCTTTTGCATAAAATATGATTAGACTGATCACGGCTTACCATCTAGTCTACGGAGCATACACCGTGACATCTAGTCTAAAATAATACATCATAAAACCAAACATACATCAAATCAAACACCACCCTAACATGAAGTTAGAAGTGGTGACTTAGTCTAAAGTATGTGTATTAAGGCTTGTGGGTTATGCCTTAACTAGGCTCTGTTATGATTTTCTTAGTATGAAAGGATGTTTAATCATAAGAAGTTAATTTCATTTTAAGTGATTTAATTGATTTGAGAATTTTACTTAGTATTTTCTTTTGTTCCATTTGGTTTACACTTAACAACTAAGTGTTATAAAGAGAAGAAAAGAGATAATTACTCTCTTTTATGCCTACCTTAAGTCACTTTTAAAGCAAATTAATTAGACTTAGTTCTCTTTAGTGAATGGCTTATTATATGTTTTAAATTAATCCTAAGTTTAGGTTTATTTTAAATACTCTCATTCAATAAGAAAGGCATCTTAAGATTAATTGGAATTAATTATTATCACATGACATATGTTCATTCATTTTTTCCATCATATGTAGCATGCATATGATTAAATCCTAAGCATACCTATATATGCAATATGTTTTAGCACACTTAAACGAAAGATGCATAAATGAATTTTGTAGAAAATGAGATTTTCACTCATTAGCTAAATACACATTCAAATATGTAAAAGTTTTAAGCAAGTACTTTGCCATTGTGAGCTAGGGGAGTGAGGTAAAAATCTTCTTGAGGCTACTTAAAGTCGTGCATCCTCGAATATATAGACTAGATATACTCGCTATTCTTAAATACATATGGATGTACAAATAACTACAAGAGTGGAAAACCATGCTAAAGTTGCATTTTGGAAATATTTATGCATATGGAATAAAGTTGAAAAGGGAAGACTTTCATTCATTAGCCAAATGCACACACAAGTGTATAAAAGTTATAAGCAAGTACTCCACCATTGTTAACTAGGGGAGTGAGGTAAAGATCTCATTGGGGCTACTTAATGTCGTGCATCCCTAGAATGTCTAGACTAGATATACCCACTATTCTTAGATACACATGAATGTACAAACAACTACAAGAATGGAAAAAATCATGCGAAAGTTATATATTTGAAATATTTATGCATATGGAATAAAGTCTTATCTAAATTCTAGTATTGAAGCATGTAAAAATGAAATCAAAGAGTACGTGCCATTGTTAAACCAGGGAAGTGAGGTAATCAAATGACCTCCTTGGGGATAACTAAAACCTTGTATTCCTGGGATGTCCAAGCTATATACCCATTAATATTCTTACTTACATAAATAATGTATGAATGAAAGAAAAGAAACTTCACTTCATATACTTAAGCTATAATCACATACATCTCCTATGTATTTATAACTAGCATTTATAGCATATATAATTATTCATTTATAAGTTTTGGAAAATAGATTTATATTTAGTAATGATAATAGTCACACATATATTAATTTAAATCAACACATGCAATAAAGGAAGCCATTTAATTTAATTGATTTTACAAGAGATGAATGCATGAATCAAGTGACATACAACATTTAATATGATTGAAAAGAAATAAAGGGACATAAGAATATGATTTCATTCAATCCAATTAACTCTTAAGGACAAGCATATTAAATAAGCTCATTTTGAATAAACCAAAATTTCTTAATGTCATTTTTAATTTCATGTTTGATTTGATTTAGGAGATGTGAGAAGATGTTTGCTAATCTAACCCCATTCTCCATGTTAATTTGATTTAATGAGAGGTTATTAAGTTGATTTTATAGATTAATTAGGTTAAGGTATGAATTAATTCAATTTATTAACCCTTACATATGTTACCTTAAGGTAATTATTCAAATGATTATAAGCCAATACAATATGAAAATGAATTGAAAGGTAAATAGCAATGATCCTATAAAATGAAAGGGGCCTAATGAAATTAGCTCATAATCATTGATTAATTAAGCTTATGAAACTAACTTAATTACTTTTATGACTTTCCCACACATATAGGCAAACCATAATTTCATTAACTCTCTTTAGGTTATTGAACACCTAAAGCTCTACCCATGGACCAATTAAGGAAAATCAGATGCAATTACCCTTTTAATTAGGTTAATCAAGTCATTAATACATTAATCCATTCCTCTTTACTTAATTACCAAATTTATTTTATTATCCTTTGAAATGAAATGGGCTTAAGGGGGAAAAGGTTAAGAAAGAGGTCCCAACCTAATTCCATAAGCCTCTTACTTAATCAAACATGACTTGGTATGATTTGAGTTTTAATTTAACTAATTAAGTCATTAATTAGTTAATTAATCTTTACGTAGCATTTTTGATTGAAAAGAGAAGGAAACTTAGGGGAAAGATTAGGAGGGAGGCCCCAATCCAATTCCCTAAGTCTCCCCATAGCTAAGTAGTGATTAAGAGGTACAATTTATTGATTAACTACTATTCATATACTTAATTATCACTTAATTAAGTTAAGAAGGTAATTAGAGCTTAAACAATCAATTTCTCCAATTAATCAATCAATAAATTCCAAGAAAAATAGGGGAGACAGATGTCATCCCCCTAAACATTCTCAGAAAGTTTGAAATTAATTAATTATAGGATAATTAGGCTAATTAATTTTTTAATTAAACCTTAATTAAGCTAACATTATTATTTAAAATTAATTAAGGATAATTTTAATGGATTCCCCTCTAAAATACCTTTAAAATGAGCCATTATTTATATATTTTTAGATTTTTCTATAATTTGTTATGAATTATTGAAGTTTCAACATTAAAACACCTTAATTAACCTAATTAAAGTCTTAATCCCGTTGGCGCCACGTGGCATGCTGACGAAGCATGCTTTTCACGTGGCACCATGGGATTAGCTATTAAAGTAGTCACATCCGCGCGCTAAGTCAGCTGGCGGTGGATGCGGTATTGATCTCCGTCATCTAATCTCAGATCAGATGACATAGATCAATCTCATGGCATAAAGGGAGAAAATAAGGGAAATATAGCATGATTTGATTGGAGCCATCCATTCTAATCACATGGAACAGATGACCCGTGATCCTTCTTCCCGTGAGCGACAGAGTCCTTCTGCCATGGATCATTCAATCGGAGCTCACCCGAGCTTGAATGAACTTTAAAAATAATCCCACACCATGAGGGAAGAAATCCGCACACATCCAATGGTCAAGATCGACTCACCTACGAATTTTCTACAAAGGACCAACAAAAATTCCCTAATTCTTCAATTTTTAGAAATTACCTTGTCGGAGATCAAGACTGGTAGTGAGATCAAGGGAGGCAGCTTCGTCTAGTAGAGACGAGTCCCTCTTGAGTTGCACGCAAGCTAATTCCCCTTGGTTCACTTAGTGGATCAACTTCCATCACTGTGGAGCTCGGCTTTGATCGCAAACCTTACTCCGGTGGATTTGGAACTTGAGGGAAGCTTTAGGCAACCTCGATGAGGTGTAGAGATGGTGAGGGAAGAAGGAATTGAGGTTTAGTGGAGAGGAGAAGAAATTGGAATCGAGAAAGGGGTCCCCTATTTTGGCCTTGCTCTAGAAGGAGAAATGTTGAAGGAGGAAAGCTTGGAATCACTCTGAGGATTACAAGGAGGCTCAAATTTTCCCTTGGAAGCTCAGATGATTCGAATGAGCTAATTTCTTGTGTGAATTGAGGAGTATACCCCTCAATTTGTTGAGGTGGATGGATGTGATTGCTTCTCATTTTTTGGCTGGCCAGCGGTCGCCAGAGCACTAGAGTGGTCGTCATCAAGTCCACGTGGCTCATATGGATTGGGAGAAACAATGGTAGGAGGCTCCAAGCTTGATTTGGTCATATTGCCTTCCTTGGATCCAATGGGTGGTCGATTTGCTTGGGAGGTGAGTTAACTCACCTCCCTTTGGTCCAAGGTAAGTCCTAGCACACTTAAGGTGGGCTAGAAAGTTTAGGGATGCTCTATTTAGAAGTTTGATGGCTGTTAAGGATGAGAGGAGAGCAGACTTTGCCATTAGAGGAAAGAATCCAATGTGGGAAAGGATCCATAGAAGTTTTCATTGGATTTGGCTCCAAATGGATTTGGGCTAATTTTGGCTGACCTAGGATGAGTTTGGGTCAGGTTAGGTCAGCCTCCAAAGCCCCATGGGTTAGTTTTATGGGTTTTGGCTCAATTGGATCATATGGGTTCACTTTGGGTCATGTTGGGTTAGGTTGACCAATTGGTCAAATTGGGTCAAACAAGGCTTGGGTTAGGTTCAAATGATGATTTGGAGAGTTTTGGTTCAAGTGGTTTTAATTAATTTGGCCTAGGTTTGATTTTGGTTCATTTGGAATCAAATGGGTCAAATGGGTTAAGTTGACCAATTTGACAAAATTTACCAAATTGGGATGGTTTAAGTGTTGGCTCATGTTCAATTGGTTAATTGAAAATAATTGTAGGCTTTAGTTTGAATCAATTTGGATTTAATTTGGATTTTGGTCAATTTGACCCTTTAGGTCAATTTGGGCTAGATTGGGTCAAGTTGACCAATTGGTCAAATTGGCCTCAATTATGGCTTTGGTCAAGTTCAATAATTAATTTGGAATGAACTTGAGCTATTGGTTGCAATCAATTTGTGTTAGATTATGATTTGACCCATTTTGGCCCTTTAGGCCAATTTGGGTCAACTTAGGTCAAATGTCCAATTACTTGGTTTGGCTCAAGTGAGGGTCAAATCATGTTCAAGCATTGATCATGGGTTGGTGTGAATCAATGGTTCTAATTGATTTGGTGCATAGTGAGTTTTGGCTAGTTTAGATTTCATTTGGGCTAAATGTTGACTTGGTCAAAGGACCAAGGTAACTTGGTTTGACCCAATTCAAGGCAACTGATCATCCTAGGGTGATTGATGATCATGGTATGAGATTTGGATGGGCTTGGTTCAATACAATTTGGGTTGGATTGAAACTTTGTTCCAATGAGTTCTTTAGGCCACTTTGGGTCAAGTGGACCTAAAAGGGTCAATTGGCTTGGTTTTGGCTTGATTGAGGTTTAGTTGCATTTATATATAAGCTTAGGATTGAAATATAAATCCAACTACAATTAATTTGGGCTATGATAGGTTTTGGTTCATTTGAAATTTTCAAGTCAAAAGGGTTAAGTTGGGCTTGACTTGGGTTGATTTTAATTTGGCTAGATAATTATGGGTTTCATTTATATTTGGATAGATGATTGAAGGAATGATTGATTGAACATAAAATCTATTAATTTTTGCTTAGTTTGGGTGGATTTTGGTTTAGTCCAAAAAATTGGCTTAAAAGGTATAAATTAGATTTTGGTTTGATTTTAAATTTAGTTTTGGCCATTTGGATTTATATTTCATTTATATTTATGAATATAAATGAAGATATAAATGATTCATGAGAAAATCACTTAAGTTTGGAGTGATTTGGATGAAAATTTGACCAAGCTCATGGATGTAGGTCAAAAGGGCTAAGAAAGAAAGAAATTTAGTTTGATTTATTTGTGGTCATTGGAAGGTGGGTTTCATTTATATTTATGAATATGAATGAATGAATAAATGATTTATAAAAGACCAATTGATTTTGGGTTGATTTGGGTTAGGATTTGGTTAAGCTTATGGAGGTAGGTCCATATGGCTTAAGAAGGGTTTTGGCTTGGTTTGATTTAGTTTGATTTGGTTTTGGTCATTTGAGTATGGATTTCATTTATATTTGTGAATATAAATGAAGAAATAATTGATTTATAAGGAAATCAATCAAGTTTGGGATAATTTAGGTGAAGATTTGGCTAAGCTTATGAGAATGGGTCATATGGCTTAGGAAGGGATTTTAGAACTTGGAGTTGATTTTGAGTTTTAATCACTTGGAATTGAGTTTAGATTTGGATTTGATAAATGATTGAGATATTGAATTGATTTTGAGAAAATCAATTGAATTAGAATTGAATTGGACTTGGCTAAGGTTAAGGCCATGGAATTCAATCATAAGGTTTATGGAGAATTTTGAGCTTGGATTTGACAATGGGATTTATTATGAGTCTTGGAAATTTGGTTCGAATTAGCATGAATTTGAGGTTTGGTTTGAGAAGGAAAGCATGGATTGGGTTTAGGTGATAAGGCAGACAAATCTTCCTAAGTCCCTAAGGCATGACCCATCCCTATGACTAACCCTTCTAAGTCTCTAGGCTAAAGTTAAGTGTTCACCTAA
The DNA here is from genome assembly GCA_021442155.1 of Cymbidium sinense. Classification (NCBI taxonomy): domain Eukaryota; kingdom Viridiplantae; phylum Streptophyta; class Magnoliopsida; order Asparagales; family Orchidaceae; genus Cymbidium; species Cymbidium sinense. The sequence goes on along the minus strand of CM038221.1, from coordinate 120,367,333 downwards.
TCGCTAGAAGTGTCTTAGGACTAAAGAACTCTTAGTGTCTATAAGAGTCCTAGATCTATGATGGGAAGTTGAGAACTCACTCCAAAAGTGAGGTCAACACAAAGTTACTTAATCAATGAGTTACACTAAAATCGCTCAAAATATTTGTGTACATATCTTCATTAATGCACATTCACTGTGTTAATTAAGTGATGCATGCAATCTAAGATACCATTGAATTGATTTATAATATTCATGGGTCTATGGTCCAATCTTGGGCTTTTTTTTTTTTTTGTAGCGTATGGCATATTTCTTTGAGAATTGCATGAAGGATTGGGCAATGGCTTTCTGAACTTTGGGAATACTATGTGTTATTGGGTATTGATCATCTTGATACAATATGCAAATGACTTAATCAATATCTATGCCTTGGGGAATTCTTTGTTTGCCTTCCAAGATTCTTTTGGTTGATTGGTTATAACAACATATCCTAATATATATAATTTCTTAGTGCTTGTTGGAAAACAAATGTAGGATTTTTGTGAGGAATTGTAAGAGTTTCACTAACATTTTTTTTGTTGAGTAAGAGTACTTGGCATTTGGGAAATGTTGATGAGTGTTCTTTATTATGTGCAATTTATGATTGTCATTAGTGGATCAAATCATCTCTCATCTCTCATAACGGTTGACTTGATTTATGATGAACTAAATAAATCATAGTATTCATTATATGCATTTGATTTCTCTCTTAGTTACTTTTTATGTAGTCATCACATTTTGGTGGAAGAGGTCAACATTAATTGATTTAGGTGCTTTGTTTTAATAATTGTTAAAGAAAACTTACCATAAAGTCCAATGAAAGAAAATATGAGATTGCAAGTTTAAATGAATTAAAGACATTTGGCCTTTAGAAAATGAAAATGTAAGGACTTATAAAAAATCTTATAATATGTTTGAATATACCTTCAAGGTTGATTGAAAAAAAATGATATAAAAATTAATGAAAAAGCTCGTTCAATAATCAAATTATATTTGGTGGATATGATTTTGGTAGTGGTATTAAAAGAAACATTATGTGAAAAATTAGACATTTTTTGCAAGACTTAAAGTCTTTCCAATAAAATGTATAAGAAACAATGAACGGATTTACTTCACTTATTAGAAGAAACACCCATTAATTCATATTTGAATTAATTTGAGTTTATCTTTCATGGATTTTGAAATATTGAAATGCTTGTTTGTAATAATGATAAAACCATGTTATTATTATGTTTTTTTTATTTTTTCTTATTCTTATAAACACTTTGTTAAAGCTATATTATATATAAAAATAATTAATTTAAAAATTTTAAAGAATTTTCTTATATCAAAGGAAGATATACCTTAGCTTGGAAACGTTTAGGTAAGACACTCTAACCTTAATTTAATCAAAATAATTTTGATAATAATTACATTTATTTCAAAATGATTTTTATATACCCATTTAATTAACTCCTGCATTATACTCATCTTAAAATAAATTAAATATTTAAAAATAACCTTAAAGATGAAAAGTAAGCTTGCGATTAATGATTATTGGGAGATTTTTGAGAAGGATTCTATATCAAATCAAGTTGTGATAAATGCAAGATAATTTAGGTATAAGAACACAATTTTTTTCTACTATAAGAACAAGAAACATGTTAAAAGATAGTACCATGCATTGAAAAGTGTGGAGGAATAAAATTTGCAATTATGCTAAGGACATGTCCATTCATACTAATATAATGACATATGTATATTCTTTTGGTATTTCTTTTATAACTATAATGATTTAAATGTAATTATTATTGAATTTTTTACTCACCTTATTTATTTCATTTAGCCTAACAAGTAGATGTCCACTTATATACCATACATTGATTATGCTGATTGAAAAATAACTTTAAATGAAAAACTAATGGTTTCTACCCTATGAGATTAAGGATGTGAGGTGGTATAATTAGGTCATTAGTTGGAGTGAGGAATGTTATGCATTAGATTTATCTAATCAGCTTAGATGAGTACTATAAATTAATCAAACTACTTTTGTTTAGCAAAATTACAAGGGAATTTTTGGGTTATTATAGGTTTAGGCTTGACAAAAAAACTTAAGCATGCTAAGAAAAGACAAGCAATAACAAACAAAAAGATTTTGTGTTATTTAGCACAATTCCATGCATCATGTTTAAGGTTAAACAATTTAAATATACTAAAATTTTTTACCGCATGATTATAATTATTCTATTTAGGGCCAGAACCATGATGAGGAGATTCTATAAAAAAAATCATTTATATAAATAGTAGTTCATGTAAATATTTAAAGGGAATAAACATAAGCACTTGTGATTTTAGAAGTAAAGAAAGATGTTGAAGTACTAAGGGTCTAAGATGTTGAAAAATACTCCAAAGATTAGTGAGGTTAAAGATGATCCACATGTAATAATTTAAGGTGCCTAAATGATTAAAAATTTTACCTAATCGGGGAGATTGTGCTATACCATTTGTTAAGAGAAGATGTTGTGTGTAACACTAACATGTGGTGTGCTTTATACGTAAGAGTTATTCAGCATGTTGGGATGCATGTTAAAGGACATGTTTAGTAGTTGAGCATAATTGTAAGTATTGAATGAAGTGTTTGAGGGAGTTTTAGATTCATAAAGTGGTTGCATGGTGTAAAGTTGGTTATTGGTCTATGTAGAATACTAAGGTAAGAACATGATAAACACATAATCTTATTAAGACATGAATGAGTTAGTTTAATTAAAGTCAAAGGATTTTAATAAGATGTGCACTTGATTACAACATCTTGAAATTATATAACTTTTAAAAACATAACTTTCTTAGCTTTTATTTGAAAGTATGAGTAGAAAAAAATGTTATTCATAAGTTAGAATTTAATGTGTATTTGTAGAATAATATAAATACTAATTGGCAATTTGCAAGCGTATTCATAGATAGCTGAAAATGGCATGAAATATTTTCAATAGCTACATAAAATAGATTTTAATTTTCATATCATGACTTTGTGGCAACCCACAAAATAGTTTAATATTGTTGATTAATGATAACCCACTGAAAGTTTAACAATGTCATGCAAACCAAAAAAAATATAAAACACAATCTTGGACACTTATCAATGATATGTGCAGAACTTAATAATAGTATACAATGGCTTAGTTACGATTCATAAAGCTCTTAGTGGCGACTCATTAAATAACAAAGAAGCTCAAAAAAGATGTGATGTTATATAATAAATAATTTTATATCTTATTTATATGAGAATATTCTAAATAAGTTTTAAAACTTCAATATTTTTTAAATAATTTTATTTAAAATTTAAAATTTAAAATAAATACTCATATATATATTTATATATATATATATATATATATAATATATATATATATATATATATATATATATATATATATATATATATATATATATATATATATATATATATATATATATATATATATATATATATGTAAATTATTATACTTACATTCTTTAGATTAATTAAATTTAATCATTTAATAATTTAAGCACATATACTAAGTTAATTTATTGAAAATGTCATTTACACTCTTGAAGTATCTTGATTTATATAGATAGTAGCTCATGTATATGTACTAACTATGATTACTAATATGTAAAACTAAATTCCAATTATCAATTGCAGTTATTAGTATTAATTATAGTTAATATAATTAAGAAAAATTATTAAGTAAAGAAATATCATAAAATATATTTAATAATATATGTTGCATGAAAATATTATTAATCATAAAGAAATAACTTCATACATGTAAAGTTATTAGTGTCTACATTGCATTCACTAAACATGAAACAACACAATCATAAACTTACACAAACAAAAATTAGATGATCACATGAAAGATAAATACAAATTAAAATTTTAATAAGTTTTTTTATCATTTATCAAGAGATATATGGTCTCTACATATTTAAAGATATCAGGAGAATGTTGCAAATGACTCATAATAAAGGCTCACTTGATCATACAAAGGATAGAATATGTATTGATTAACATTTTGATCAACATAAAGTTAGTTATCTATATATTTATCAACAATTAAATCTTCATAGAAGAACGTAAGAGACATCCTAAAAGCTTGGCTGATATACCCTCTCTCTTTCTAAACTTAGCATAGCTTAATAAATTGATTTCTTCAAACAAGAATGAATCATTCTCCTATACCCTAAACTATATATTAAAATTCTAAACACCCATGAGAACATACATATTGAGAATTTATTTATTTTATTTCATCAAGAAAGGAAAAAAATACTCACTTGTTTGACTCACGCATATATTTTTATTTAGAAATAATGTAATAAACAAATTTGTGAACAACATATATTTTCAAATTTTTCTAAAAAATTATTTTGTAAAAATTTTAAATTGTAAAATTTTTACAAATTTGGTTCAAAGATTTTAATCTTATTGGAACCATCCACAAGAATTTTATTTCATTTTAGCAAGCTTATAATTCACAAAAAACTTTCAAAGTCTATAATTAATAATGGAGTAAATTCTATAAAAGCATGTTTGATTCATTTTTTTACCAAAAAAAAAAAGAAAAAAAGGAAAAGAGAGAGAATATTTTTCTATTCAAAAAATTATGTAAATAACACATGGTGACAAAAACACACGCACACAATGTATAGAATTTTTGTACCATTAGGTTGATTGCACAAACTTGTGAATTTTAAGTATAGAACAATTTCACTACTTAGAAATACATAAATAACTAATAGTTAGAAAATTAATAATGATCGAAATTTTCTTCTAGTTTTTTTAAATTGTGCAACTTTGAAAGACCATGCATAAAAAAAGAATAGATAAAAAAATATCATTAAAAATTGATAAATCTAAAAAAAATTTATCTTCTATTGAGCAATTGAGTTTCTTGGCAAAATATTATTTTGATTTCATCTTTATATGATTCTTAAACACATATCCTCTGACTAAATATTCCCAATCATCATCTTTAGATCCAATTCATCTAATGAGGACAATCAATCTCATTTTCAGAAAATGAATAGATCACTATGTGGAGTTATGAACCTCAAATACTAATCCTTAGGTCTATTTCATGCAAACAAATATGATAAATCCTATTTCAAGGAATGACTTACTATAACGATTATACACTTTCATCATCTCTTCTTAGATCTAATCTATTCAAATAAAATTTGAAACTATATTTCCATGGGTTAACAGAGCTTTACATGGACATTGAACTTTATACACTTTTTACAGTATAATTCCTTTAAATAAAAATAGCAAATCTCAATTTTAGAGGAGATTAGAACATTGCCATATGAACTATAAACATGGGATACCTCACCTTATATTATATTTGTCTTCATGAAGATGGCAGACCCATTTTTGGTGGAGACTAAAGCTTTATTATAGGGATTACGAACTCTGGACTCCCTCTTCTTAGATTTGATCCAATCAAACAAGGATAATAAACTCCATTTTTGAGAGAGACTAGAGTTTGTCACCATAGTTTTGAATCTCAACCACACTCAAAATTTGTGTCACCTACAAGTCAATTTATGGCCTATTTAGAGATAAAAACTAATATTTAGGGTGAAAAACTTTTACCATCTTCTGACAACCTGGAAGAGCTTTTATGATATATGGAGGAGTTGAGAAAATTTTTTTTTGCAAAATATTTGAAAACTTAAAACAATAGAAATATTCGTGATCGATTTTAGGCACATACAAGACTTCTCAAATATTTTTGTCCCATTAAAACTTTTTTTTTTTTGACAATTTTAGATATAATTTTGCACTAGTGTAATATAAGAAAAACTATCTAGTTGAGCACAAATCTTGAAGAATTTTTTGGATCTTAATGCACTTATGTATTTGAACAAAAAACTTTATAATCAACATCATGATCATCAAACTCTATTTTAAATAATTAAGCATCTTAATGAGGTAACCAAATATTAGCAATAATGTATTGATCCAAGTCAAATTCACCCTCAATAAACCAAACAAAAATATACTTTGAAACTTCATTAAAACATTTTATCGACCAAATGTTTTTCAAAATTTGTATGTTTGTTGTCAGAATGTGCATCTCAACAATGTGAATTTAATGTTTCTAAGATCACAAAATATTTATATCATGAATCCATGTAGATGTCTAAGAAATATTAAATAATCAACAAGAAATAATTCTAATAATCTTATAGGGTGATCTAGTTTCTAATCAAGATGAACAAACTGATCCATCTAAAAATGTGTGATAGGTCTTCCTTTGACACATTTGAGGAGGCTAGAAAAAGGTATTAAAAAGAATTGCAAATGATAGAAGCATAGCTTTACATGCCAGCACCTAACACCAATCATTACTAATAAGTTGAAGAACAATTATCGATACTAATGCCAACACCCATCATCGCTAATAAGATTGATACTCCCCATAGATACCAATAGATATGCTCATCATTATTAAGACAAATAATACCTTACCATTAATACAAATATCAATGTCCATTATCACTAATAAGAGTGATGCCTTTTGTTAACAATAAAGCTAACAGTCAATATTAACATGAACACTAATGCTTAATATCATTTATTATGTGAGCTCTCACTAGTATAATCTATATCAACATCCATCATTATTACAAAAGTAGATGCATAGTGTTATCAATAACACCTATTATTATGACCATAAGGCAAAAGACACTTTATATCAAAACTAAAGTTGATGGCATTCATCATGACTAAGGCTCATGCTCATCTTTATCAATAATCCTTACACTTATTATCAATACTAAAGCTGGGCTCACTTTCATGGTTTCTAGTCTCCCTTCATATACTAATAAAGATCAGTTCATTTCTAATTATTTCTTAAAAACAACTTTATTTCCTCAAATCTCCTCATTTTCTGTGTATTTGATTATATTAATATCTTTTCTACTTATAAAAAACACATTCTCTATAATAAAGTCAAATAATTTTAACTAAGCTAGGACCTTTAATTTTTCTTTCCACGAGTTTTAATCTCTACAAAAGATCCCATGTCTCCATAAGTTGCCTTTAATTTATCTAAGTATATATGTGTGAGATTTTTGTTTGATGTCAAGCTGTTAAACACACTCTATACTATCACAAATACTAGTATACAATAAGCATAATAACTACAATAAATGTATAATCGAACAACTCCATATGTACTTTTCATATGTTTTGTCCCACATAGTAATCAATGAAAACAATTAGCTGAGGATATCCTATAAAATTTTTATTAAGATGGATTTCAAAACTGTTAGATTTATTTTGAAATAAGTGAAATATAACAATTGATTAATTACTCGTATATTATCCTCATTTTAACATGAGATTTAAAAGTCATATTACCAAATTTTGATTGAATATCATAATAAAAAATTTTAATCGATTAACTATATTGAGAATAGAAAATCAAATGAGCGCCTTATATAATATTTAAGCTTTCTCTAAAAACAATATTCTCTTTTTATTTTTCATGGTAGTTAATAAAAGCTTAATAAAATTTTAAATTATGGCTCAAAAATAAGCACAATTTGACTCACATATTAAAAAATTATCTAGTTTAAGTACTTATATTAAGTCAAAGTGAGAATTCCTTTTGATCTCTCGGCATATCCCAACTAGTGATGGCAATCCCTTATCTCTTCTAGTTGTTTTCTAAGATAGTAGTCTCTATTTGGTAGAAAATCTTTCTAATTGCTCTAGCTCTTATTAGAGGATCCCATGACATTTTTCTCTCCCCTTCCCTTAAAATTTTTTTCTATCCCTAACCTTAATAAAGCCAAATTAGTGTGGCATTTCTAACTGTGTTCTCTCACCTCTTACAACTTTGAACCTCATAGATTCACAGTCTTTCTCCACCTATCGCTTTCAACTTCTCTTTTTTCTTTGTGGGAGGCACCTCCTTATCCTAATATTTTGGCGAGCTTCCCCGATACCCATTTTCTTGATTATGTTATAAAATACCACTTAAACTAAAAAAATCTACTTGAATCCTAGAACTCAAAGACCAAATATTTTGCCATTTTCTTGAGGATTCATACAAGGAAGTATAGCTTTAGGTGAATGACCTTTCATATGATAAGACATACTTGGAGCATTTTGATGATGTCATTTAACAATGTTTTAGTTGCTCTCTCTTTGTTGTCATTAAGGAAGAACTAAAAACTGATGATAATATTAAATTTTGTACACTTGTTGGAGATTTTCTTCTTTTTATTTATCATTTCTTAATGGTTATGGAATAATTTGAAGTGATGGTCCTTGCTTCCTTAATAAAGAATCCTTTGGTGCATAAGTAGTGTAATTTCATTAATTTTTTTTTTTTTAAAATCATTTTACATGAAGGTTCCAATGCAATAAAATATACATAAAAATGATTTAAAATGATCTAAAATTCAATCATATTTTATTTTGGGAATCAAGTAATTATCTAATCTAAGAATAAATTTAAGTGTCTATGGATTAATGAAGTGACCACCTTTCTAAAACCTTTTTGTATTATTTATTTCTTGAAATGATAATGATGAGAAGAGATAAATATATAATAGTTTTATAATATATAATAGATTTGATTGATTTATATTTGAGCTTCATATTTATGGCATATAAAGATAAAACCAAATAATTATATCTTTTATGGAGAATTTGACGAGTCTTTGATGAAAATTATCTTTAAGTCTTTTATATTATTTTTATTAATAATTTCTATCTTCTTTTCTATGAATAAAATTTTTATGTTTCATGGGTATCAATGCTAAAAGCCTGTACATTTACTGCATATTAAGAAAATTTCGTACATTATCCCTCTCATTGCAATATTTTTAGTTATACTTCTAAACTTTTCCTCATGGCTTCTTTCTCTTCATAAAATTTTAATTTTTTTTATATTAATTTTATAAATAGTTAAGAACTTGATGGCCATCTTATATTGATTTTTTTATAAGTGTTAATCTTCTTTGAAAAATTATAATATTTGTATCTAGTATTTCTTTATTATTTTCTTTTTTTACACACCTCATTACTTCTAACTTGTTTGCCTTTTGGCTGAGTTTTTTTCGTTCACATTTAGTTTTTCGAAGTTCTTTTTTTGACTTCATATGTACTCTTTGAATTTGATATATGATGGCTAAACCCACAACATTTCAAAAGAATATATATATATATATATATATATATATATATATATATATATATATATATATATATATATATATATATATATATACATAAAAATCACATGGTATGTATGCAATCCAATGCCAACACTTTAGGGGTGTCATTTCGAGTCAACAGATTAGATTTGAGTTTAACCCGAAATTAATTCAAGCTAAGTAAACCTAACCTGAACCCGAATCCAACCCATATATTAAATAGGTCAAAACCATAGCCCAAACTTATCCAGCCATCAACCCAAGTAATCAACTTGAATGATCTATGTATATATATATATATATATATATATATATATATATATATATATATATATATATTCTAGTTCAAAATTAAGTCAAAATCAAATTAAATTTGGGTCAATTTCAAATTTATTGATAAAAATTAAGTCAAATTCAAGTTGACGGTTAAAAATTAGATCAATTTTGAGTTGATGAATTAATACAAAACTAATTCAAAATATTAAATAGATTAATTTTTTAAACTTAAATTTAATTCAAAAATTAATTAAGTCAACTTGAATCTGAATTTTTTGAATTAAATTTGAGTTGTGTTATCATTTTGGGTTGATTTTTGACAACCCTTATCACTATTCTGCACACACTCTCTCCTAATCCGAAGCCATTAATAGACCAAAGCGACCGTTACCAAACTCCCTTGCCACAAAGTCAAAATCATTTAATAAGACCATAACCTTTCCATGCCCGCTCACCTTAACATCTCAAACAAGTCTTAATCTCCCCCTTACAAATCTCATGGCCATAGTAGCTCCGACGTGATCTCCTCCTCCCCTCTGTTTAGCGTCCTCTTCACGACAAACCATTTGTAAAGCTAAATAAAGCCTCATTTCCCATTTAGTTCCCTCTTCCCCATGATTCCCCTTCTTCTTCATCCACTTATTTCTTCTTCTCCGAACAAACATGGATACTCTTGTATGGGACAGTAACAGTAAGCTGTGCGACTCATTCGAGGTGAGCTCAATTAAACGCGAACTCAACTCTGCCATTGCCGGCCGATGCCTCAGCTACCCTACTCTGTTGACGACAACGGATGCTCGGAAGAAGAAGTCCAGGTTGTCCAAGTCTTTGCAGAAGCTCCTGAGTTTGGTGTTTGGGTTCAAGCAGAGAGAGACTACGGTATGTTCCACTATTGCATACTGTAGTTATAATCACATATTAATACATATCATCAAAACCTTAGTTTTGTATCTATAAGTTTATTATTTAAATATTATCAAATTTTGAAAGCCAAACTGAACTACCAACTTTCATTTTAAACAGAATTATCAGCTAATATCAGGTTGGTAGTAACTTTTGCCCATATAAACAATGAAGATTAAAAAAAAGTCGCGCATAACTCTTATATATTTACATATATAACACCTAAATTTTTATATTTAATTTGATAAAATTTTAATCTTTATATCATATATAGAATTTAGACAATACTAACGTAGATGATTAAAAGTGATATTTTAATTTATTTTAAAGATTAATCTATTATATAAATGAACATAATAATTTAGATATTAAATATATAAATATATCAAATTTAAGTGGTTTGCAAATAAAATAAAATAAGACTATAACATACTTTCTCATTTATAATTGTAACTAATGATAACTACTGGGAAGGAGATAGTAGGATCAAAATTATATGGAAAAAAAAAAGATAAAATTTGAATTCGACTCAAAATTCTTGCAGTGGTTGGAGAGGTATGGCTGTGGCTTGAATGAGAGAGAGGCCCAGGAGAGCGCCTATCCCGTGCGCTGGAGCGGCGGCGGGCTGGCATCAATTCCTGAAGTGTCGGAGAAAGGACTGGAATCGCCGGAGATAGATTACTCAGCGGTGAGGAGAGCTGTATCTGAGCGGTTCACGAGCTCAACGTCTGGCGCCGTTCTTCTCAGTCTTTCAGCTCCATGAAGCCGACCTGCTAGCACTATTATTTTCGTTATGCTTGTATAATCACTCTCCTTTCATAAATTCATGCGTTTAATATATCGCAATGTATAACTCGACTCAAGATTAAGGTTATAACTCATAATTTTTTGAGTTTTTTTTTTCTTATGAGCATGAATGTTATGTGATAGTCTAATATTATATGTTTTTAAGAAAGAGAAATGATTTTCAGTTCCAATCGGATGCTTGGGAGAGAGTGTCAATATTGTAGGTTTAGAAAATGACAATAGTATTATTTTGAAGAACTGAAGGAATCTAATTGTCTGTCAGTTCTTTTCGAAATAGAACATAAAGATAAGCCTTGAAATTGTGTTGATCTATACACACACCTTTCAAATTCATCTCATTCTTCTATATATTTTCATCATCGTTATAGTGTTTTGATATTGTTCCAATTCATGAGGTGATTACTGTTGTTTTTGATGAAGTGGCTATAAGGTCTTGAAAAGTTGAAGATTGAAAAAAGAAGAAGAAGAGCATAAGCAATACATTAATATAGTAGTAAGAAAATCACTTCTTGCTCATCAAGGAAAAGTATCATTCTCAACTTCACCATGAAGACAGTTAAAATTAGCCATTATATTAAGTTTTGAAAAAGAATAAACTTATTTTATTTTAAAAAATATATATATTGGTTCACTAATAAAGTTCGACACAGGGCAGCAAGTCAACAAAATAAGAATCATCAAATAAATAAAAAAAAAAAATCAGTTTGTGGTTTATTATTACAAAGAAGATATATATCCATGCATGAAACAAACAAATAAACAAAAACAATAATTCCTACCTCCTTAAAATCTATGGAACATTTTTATAGTGTTGCAGATTAAGGGCTTGTCTGGAATCAATTTTATTTTGGGAAATTTAGCACTCAAAATAATAAATATTGCATATCTAACACCAAAGTTACTTTCTTACATATATATAACACCATAAACTAATAAGTACAACAAAATAACACTTTTCTAAATTCCCGTTATTCATTCTGTTAGCAATGACAAATAAGTTCATCTGTAAGAGGCTATCAGATTAGAAAAAATCGCCGACGAGGAGGCTTGCCGGAGTCTCCAGCTCATCGACTGTGTAGCTTTGGGATCGATCTTCCATGAATATGATTTAAAGGCTCAGACAGTTTTTAGAATAGTTTTTAGCTCTGGGATCTTCCATAAAAAGAATATATGAAAGATGTGAAATTTTTAGAGTAGCTTGAGCCTGCTGAGGAAGTGAAATCAGATATGGAGACAAAGCAGCGGAGTCGTTGGGTGCAATCAAATTAGTGGAGAAAGGCAACCGAAGCAGATGAAGCAACTGTAACTACATAGGAAATAATGGTAAGCTATTTGAAAGGATAGGGTCAGTTACTTCTAACTAAAATTCCCTCCCCAGGAAGATGATGATCATAGTCAATCATAACTCTCCCATCTACTGTGAACCGGTAGTAGCAAATCTCTCTAAGAGCACTACTGAGGGCATGATCATCTCCAGTGCCAAAATGTTCCACATCTGTCTGACCTCCGATCTTGCAGGTAGAAGCTGACAGGGTAGAGGAGGCGGGTGTTATTTGGTCAACGATGAGGCTAGTTTGGGTGGATCAATGGGAATGACTAGAAGACAACAAATAGAGAGGGGATTCACCATGAATGATAATTGAAAGATGAGAAACATTATAGGGAGGGGTATTTGAGAATCCTAGAGCTGACGGAGAGCTCAGGATGTGAACACTAAGAGCATCAGCTGAAGGGAGAGGAAAGTATGCGGAGGGACTCGAGGACCAATGGTGGAGAGGTATGAAGAAGGTGTGGACATTAATAGTTAGGGGCTGTTTGGTTGGAAGAATTTGAAGTGCAAAGTAAAATAAATGCAGGAATTTTTACTTTTTTGATATTTGATTTGAATTAAAGTAAAATTTCAAATTAATATAATGTATTTCAAATACATTACATAGGTCATTTTTGGTGTATTTGTAATTCTTTGTGAATTCAAATACCCGCCAATCAAAATCTTTACCATCGTTGCCGCCGCTTATTGCCGCCACATCGCCGCGCCCACGCCTTCTAGCCCTCATTGTCGTAGCCACTCGTCAGGACGTCAAAACCTTCAAAATACTTTATATATATATTTTTAAACCAAACAGAATAAAGCAAAGTTATGAATTCCTATAACTTTCAACCAAACTGTAAGTAATCATTTTGTATTCTCTCTTTTAACATTATATTCCTTTTTCAGCCAACCAAATAACCCTTAAGAGAGGAATATAAAGATAAAAAAAATCTACTCACAGACGAACTTTTCGTTACTACTAACAAGGAGAATACAAGAGTTAGAAAAGTGTTATTTTTGTTGTAGGCAAAAATTTTAAATTATGCTTAATCCTAATCCTAATTATCAATTTAGGCACTCAAAAAAAAATCAGCAAAATAGGCTGTCGTCAGATCGACGGACAATTGGCGTTACGTGGATATACGTTGGCCAATCGTCATCATCTGGACATTAACCAACTAGTCGGTTGTAATTTAAATTTTTTTTAAATAAATCTCATGGCAACTGTCATATTTTGCGCGTATCGTAGTCATACAGTGTCGAAATTGAGCGAACTTTGTATCGTTGGAATCATAACAAAATTTTCTATAACTTTTATGTTGGTTAAAATTTACGATTGCGGCGTACGTGATTTTGTACATCGCAAAAGCCGTGAGCTGAAAATTGAGGCGGTTGTTGTCGATATGAGTCATATGGTGTCAGAATTGAGCAAACTTTATATCGTTGGAATTGAAACAAAATTTTCTACAGCTTTTATGTTGGTCAAAATTTGCGATTATGTCCTGATATGTAGCAAATTTTGCAAATACGCGCAAAAACTGCGATGCCAAGCTGAAAATTCGTAGCAGCTGTCGTATTTTGCGCGTATAGGAGTCATATGGTGTCTGAATTGAGCGAATTGTGTATCTTTGGATTCATGACGAAATTTTCTATAACTTTCTTGTTGGTCAAAATTTTTAATTGTAGCCCGATGCGCAGCAAATTTTGAGAAATGAACAATGCTAAGAGGCCAACTCAAACTAAGTTTAGAACATAAACTGAAAAACATACATCATTGTACAACTTGAGTGTTAGTTCTTCTAAATAGATAAAGCAGTATAAATATAGCAGGGCAAAAAAGATATGAATTTTTATAAATTAAGATAACGAAAGAAATAAAATAGTTCCTGACTATGCCTGCGAGACAGAATACAAAAAGATAGGTACAGATATAACAAAGTGTAATCCTGTAGGATAGAAGATAATAGTGCAGACGACTATCTCCGACGATGCCTACGATGCGGGATCGCATCACTATCGGCGTATAAGAGGTGGTCGCGGGTCTGTAGATGATGTTCCGTGAGTCGGTCCTCCTCTTCAACCTAGGAGGGTTGTTCACAGTAACCAGTGTAGCACTAGGTACATCGAACTATGTAGAGCGAAATCATGATGGTCATACGGGGTGTCATATGGAATGATAAAGGCCCATATGCATGAGAGCGATTCGCCACTGCATCTGATCACATAGCTTCTGGTATGAATATATGTGGCGTATGTATATGTATGGCCGACCCGGTGGAGATGATGGATCAATATACATCGCAGGACCATCCGATTGCACTGACGATAAAGTACCTGGAATATTAGTGTTCCCGTCTATCGAGAGATATGCATTGCAACTCCACTGACCCCTCATACTGTTGGCTGAAATTCATCATTGTCCTCATCCCTCCCTAGAAAATATCTTCGATATTCAATGTGTCTTGTGTTTAACTCTAATTATGATGAAATTATTAAAAAATTATTATCGCAATGATGAAATGCGCTTACCATGAGTCGGTCTCAGCTCGAGGGTAATAAGTGTTTGTATTGTAGGTGCCTTGAGATATATAGTGAAGATCGATACCATCTCATGTATTTAATGGCTATGCCCCCACCCTGAGAAGAGTCTACCACCACAACTAAATCTTCGCTCTGCGCAATAATATGCGGTGGTAATTGACCACGCGGCTTTCCCCAGATCCACTCGCGCAGCGGAATCTAATGGTGCAACCTGTCATAGGTGGAAGGCCAAAGCGCGCACCGGCAGGCGGATCACTCAACTCGTTTCCAGCTAATCAAGGGCACTCTAGCCAGCCATATGTTGTCCCCATGTAAGCATATCTCTACGACACGTACACGGATCTGAACTCGGTATGGCTCCCAGATCACCTGTATTGTTTGAAATGAATATTAACTATAGTATCTACATACAATAATGGGCCAAAAAAAAAATAACGCAATGTACCTGACTCTGCAGTAGGTCATCTAGCTCGTCTTTGTAAACTCTGATATGGGCTGGCGTCATCTCTCGGACATACCCTTCATTCCAGCGATAACCCATACTCAACCCATCTATGTCTGTCGGGTATGGAATATGCAACGTTGGTCTGCCAACATGAACATGCTCCCACACCCATACCTGCAGTAACTGTAAGCAACTAGCCATAGTCGTGCGCTTCGGCTTCATTGCCTCATGGAGCTCTCCATACAAATGAGCAAGCACAGTTGATCATAATGAGAACTCCCTAAATGTGTCAAGATCCTCCGGTGAGGATCGCAGTGAATCTTCAAGAAGATGTATCGACAAAAGGAAAGCGTGAGCAAATAGTATGTAAGCTCTGACATGTATACTAAACTGAAGCTCCAATAGATCTAAGTAAGAATCCCTGTAATATGTCCAACGTAGCCGTAGCCCAGCCCCATTCTCAACTCCACGTGATATGAGGTCAATCGGATCGTGGTAGGCGGTGTCGCGATGGATGTGCTCGTATCAACTCATCACAAGATAAGATGCTCACCGCTCCCACCAACAACATTTACATAATATGGCGGGTCATCTCGATCACCCAGGATCATAGCAACATCTTGCAATGTGATCGTCATCTCCCCAATAAGCAAATGGAATGAATTTGTTTGTGAAGGCCAACGTTTCACGAATGTTATGAGAAGGTGGTGATCTAATCAAATGTACTGCATCTGAGACACACAATCCAATCCAGCTGCTCGTAAAGCGGTCATTAATCTAGGACAGTTTACTGGCCAATCTTTGAACATAAGTATATGAGTGCAGCATCCAAAACAGAAGCCTACAAAGTATAAAATTACAGTTCAGTGGACAAAACTATAAAGACAATCCATATACACAATTTGACTTAAAAAACTTATAAAATACACTATGACGACCATGTAGTGCAACTATACTAGGGTGAACTTCAGTCGGGGTGGATCAGAGTCCACTACAGGTCTCCACATCTTCGTCTCTAGCACCCTTCTTCTACAACATCAAAGGCAAAGCAATTGAATTCAACATGTTAGATATAAATATATAATGTATAAAAGAGATACAGTAGAGGAGAAACTTATACAACATCTAAATCTTTCAATCTATCAACTTTCATTCTCAAGGACCAATCTAGAGGCAACCAATAAGAAGAGAAAGGCAAGTCTTGTTTTTTAATCACAACTTAGGAGACAATAGTTAACTATTCATAAGAGAATATTTTGAACTATTATGTAAGTAAAGCATCAGAGAACATAAAACATGCGATACTTACTCAAAATTCATAGATTCAAAAGGCACAATTCAAACAAGACTAATTTGCTTTTGATGTAAACCAAAAATATGAGAAATCAACTCCATGATAACTTCATAATCATCCAAATTAGAAAAAAATTCAGCAAGTGTTTGAAAGCCAAAGAATGCAATAATTCAATTGGAATTCATGGCTCACTTATTAAAGATTTGATTAAAATCAATCATACTCGTAAAATCATTCGTAATGTAGATGAAAAGAACATAAAAACACAAGCATAAAGATCATGCTTCACACTTTAAGAAATAAGTATTCTCAAAACAAGAGGATGTGTTTACATTGCACTTGAAAGAATCAACATAAAATCATGAGCAGAATAGAAAGTATCTTTAAACCAAAAACTTTTTACATATATACATCACATATCTTATACATAAGAATCAAATTACTCCAAATTAAACAGGCAAACCCGCTTGAATCTTTGCTGAAATCCCACACAAGATTAATGGAAATGAAAATCATTGTAAATGACAAAAGAAGCTAACCAATAGAGAATCTAATATTACTAAATATCAGAATCTAAA
The DNA here is from genome assembly GCA_021442155.1 of Cymbidium sinense. NCBI lineage: Eukaryota > Viridiplantae > Streptophyta > Magnoliopsida > Asparagales > Orchidaceae > Cymbidium > Cymbidium sinense. Next base: position 120,349,961 of record CM038221.1, on the reverse strand, counting down.
ATTTTGAACTAACACAAATGAAATTCATATCGGCGCAAAAAATGCTGCGCTATTTTTGAAGATAAGGTGCATCGATCGTAATTTGGGCGTATCAGAGTCGTACGGTGTCTGAATTGAGCAAAATTTATATCCTTGGAATTGTAACAAAATTTTCTATGACTTTCCTGTTGGTCAAAATCTGTGATTGTGACCAGCGTTGATTTTTTGCATGTCTAGCTATGTTAGAATCGCAGCTGACTATACTTGAGTCATCTGTAATGTTATAATTGAGAAAAATTTATATGTTGGAATCATAACAAAATTTTCTCGACTTTCTGGTCAAAATCTGACTTTGACTGACGATTTGCGATGTGCACAAAACTGGCGCTATTTTGAATGCGTAGTGACCTAATTGCATAATATCGGGTCCGATGTAAATTTATATCGTTGGAATCATAACAAAATTTTCTATAATTTTCTTTCAAATTGGTCAAAATCGGAGAAGGATGTGATTTTCATATATAAAAAAGCTGTTTTGAAAATCTGTGACCGTAATTGTATATCGGATAGTGTCGGGTGGAATTCATGTTAGAATCATAACAAAATTTTACAACTTTCCTTGGTCAAAATTTTGACCAAGCGAGAGATTTTTGTGCACAAGCTAGCTATGCTGAACGGTGCAGCGTGGCGTAATTTTCGTGAGAGTCGTCTGATTATGAATTGAGCAAAATTTATATCGTTGGAATCAAAACAAAATTTTCTACAACTTTCATGTTGGTCAAAATTTGCGATTCAGTCTTGATGCACAGCAATTTCTACTTTTATACCCTAAACACAAGCAAAAACAAACCGACAACATTTACTCCCTATACTAACATGCAAAACAGCATCACGCGATTTCCACAGCATTTCAATCATAATATCAGATGTACTACAAGGAAATATGATAAATATCCAAAATCACACAGATTGAGGACCAGGATTCTGTTCTTGAATAGAGTAGTTAATCTTGATCTTGAAGCCATTATGATGAACACAAAGGAGAAAGCCACAAAAGAAGATAAAAAGAAACATTCTATCATTGAACAAATACAAATAAAAGAAACACAAATACATTCCATTTCCTATTTTAAAATCCCATACACTTGAAAAAACCATTGAACACTCTTACAATTTCCAATTATTGAAAAATATATCTGATTGTAAATGAGAAAAAAAAAATAAGTAGTTCTATTATTAGACAAATAATTAATAGGCCACATATTAGTTTTGAAACCATAGATTCCCTAAAAAAAATTCTTCAAGCCAAACAAACAAGGAGAGTGTGATTGGAGCACTCATTTCTTAGTGGTTACATTGTTGTATAGATGAAGCCCCCCCAATCCCACAATGGCCAAAAACAACTTACAATACAAACCACTAAAACTCAAAATCTAGATGTCGCACGATTAGAGCTCACACTAGAGCTTGGGGCGTTGATGACCAATATTTTTACATATACTAAATCTGTTACTTCTTGGTACTTTCATCTATTTCATCTATTTGAATGTGGCGACTTTGATATTTGGTGGGTTGTACTCGAAGTTCTACCGGTTCTATGTGATCCACTCATCACAATTAGGGATGACATGAAATACTCCTTGGTAGTAGTAGTCCAAAGTAGTAGTAATGCGCATTGGCTTATATGTCGCTGCCCTAACATTGAAATGACGTGAGGAAATGGCATGTGATAAGCTTGTGGTCTTCTACATGTACATATACAAATATGGTTTTCATATAGTTCCTTGTGTTCTGTTCGGCATCAAAACTTGGTACTCATTCTTTCTTTTACCGCTCGAAATCTCCTTGCCTCATGTTCACTACTCACGCAAAGTTGCCTTGGGGAGAAGAAACAGTCGCTTGGTTTACTGATGTTCAGTCAGCATTTCATGAGCATGTTATAATATAATATATCGAGAGACCGGTCGAATTAGCAATGCGCGCAAGTACCTTTATTGAAGCATTCGGTGCATTTGTGGTCATAGTGTCATACACCCCATCATCGTAAGAGACCAGATGTACATCCCTTGATATGATCGTGGCCTCTGTTTGATGTTCTTGATATCTCATATACCTTTTAAAATGGATATCATCGGTATTACGCAACATACATTTTGGCATATGAACTCACGTCTCGACTCTAAGTTGTACCGCTTTTTTAAAGTTCTCCTCGATGTCTCGAAAGCGATGTAGCCATGGTAATATTTCCGCAGCCCTCTGCAATCGTTAGAAATGATGCACAAATCACCTCTAGATGCAGATAAATGGAATTAAGTCTTGGAGTCTGTAAAACCAACACCATGACTCAATACTCTTTGATTATACTACTGCAAAGGCCAGTGAAAATAAACTAATATTGGCATCAATTCCAACTATACTAGAGAGTCAGTATTGCGATGGTGAAGGCTGGACGAATAATCGTTGAAATGTGACTCACGACAACATCTTTATCCGGCATTCGAGCATATAAGACATGAATCTCTCGATGGTGAGATTCTTACGAAAATAACCTTCAATGCCGATGCATCCAGCTTTCATGTAGGACACTCGTATGTTAAATTTGGACTCAATTATAATCTCTGGGCTTTAAATCCGTTGATGCCTAATGATGATAAAATAGCGATAAGCTGTGTACATTGCATATAGCACTTGGTGAATAACTACATATATGTGGTGAACCTATACTGTCAATTCTCTATGCACCTCCCAATCTTTTACTTGAACATGCATATAAGCTCCACATGTAAGGCATAACATGGTTCACATGTTGAGTGCAATACGAACGGCTTTGTTTGAAGCGTATCAAATGTCGATATTGTTGATGATAACCATGACAAAATAGCTACTTCTTATCAGAAAGAACATACCTTCTAGCGGTTCATCACGGAATGCAACTTTCAAGTTCAAAGTTGACTCATCAGGCCCATCAAATGTAAGCTCTTCATCCCATTCTCTAGCTGTTTGAGCATGACACATGTACTCATTGTTAGACAGTAAATGCTCCTCTATTTGGCTTGTTCTAACTGAGTAGTCCCTAATAAGCTCTCTGACCCTGTTAGATGGATCTTTTCCAATTAAAGAAGGCTCCTCTGCATCACTATCATCCCCCTCATCATCATCGATACTTGTTGCATAAGGCATAGTTTCATACCCATCACCACCATCACCTTCAAAAAATTACATTAGTAGTTATTGTTGAGAAAGATCTCGGTTAGTTGTAAATCAAGTGTGATGTATTCTTGATTGGAGCTCTGATACTCCTCGATCTTGTCAACATCTCTTTCCTCAATGTAATTACTCAACATAAATTAACATACATGTACGTGAGTGCGTTGATCTGATTCACACACTTCGTCGTCAATAATATGAGTAGCGATAAATCCAGCATGAATAGGAAAATGACATATAAGATTAACACATGATTTTGCTTGGTCTAACTTCAATGACCTCATGATTCACTTTTGTAGCCCCATCAGGTTAATCCTTCGTGGGATCGATTGTCAATTTTTCCACCAATGTAGGTCGGAAAGAAATCATCACTAACATTCATTCCATCATAATAAAGAACTATGTAGAAGTTTCAACTCATTTCAACTAACAACAACTCTAGTAAGAATCCTTTTCTCCCTCGTCAGAAAAAAAGTAATTCAAGATATAATACAAATTTATGTTTCAGTTAGAGGTATTTAGCGAACTCAAAACCTTGAAGCATATGATATATTGAAAACACCACCACCAATAACAATAATCTTTGGCAAAACACTACCATCAACACCACCACCACTACCACAACAATATAATAAATAACAAAGCAAAAAATTGAGCGGTCTCGGACATATACAAATCTAGTCTAACTCCACATTAAAATTTATAAAATATACAAAACATACAAATCTAGCCAAACAACACAAGGAAATAAGACCTAACTATATGTAAGACTATACATACATTTCTTAGTTAAACTGAATCCGAAATTTAGATCTTAAATTCAATCCAATAGAATGTATTATGCATACATTCAAGTAATTTATGGTTCCTAAAAGTTGGAACCTTTGGCTTGCATATACGGTTCAAGAATCATATGTATGCTCAAATCAAGGTGAGCTTAGCTTTAGGTCATGTAGAGTGGAGGCATTTTATAAAAAAATGGAAAAAAAATTATAAGTAGGTAATGACAATTGGATTAAAATATAATCAAGATTATTATTGTATTATATAATAATTATTATTACTATATATAATACATTTACACACACATGGACAACAAAGTTAAAGCACCAAACAATTGGGATGACCTAAAGCTATGTTTGTGTGTGAGTGTATATATATATATATTATATTATTATATATATATATATATATATATATATATATATATATATATATATATATATATATATATATATATATTGTATTAGAAATATATATGCTTAGAATTTTAGGGTTGACATGCTAGTGAATCCTCGCACTTTCTCATTTTAATAGAATATTTTTAATACACAAAACTAATGGAACTTGCAAGACATGAAGACAATGTCCACATACAATAATCATGACAGGTACATCAACAACAAAACTACAAAAGACAGTTTAAGTGGAGAATAAGAATAGTGAAACAACAGAATTTACAAATAAAGCACAATTAAATACAATTATAAAACAAAACAGAGCCATTTATTTACATTTGGCCACAACCAAAACTCCGCAAGTGGTAACAGTTTTAACAACTATTCAGGAAAAATGTATATAATGTCTATTATGGATTAACTTTATCAAACTGCAAAACATACAAATCTAGCCAAACAACACAAGAAAATAAGCAAATCATACAACACAAAATAATATATAACGAGATTTATCCCAAATTAAGCATTTAGAAAAAATGATCTTAATCGACAGACGAACGAAGAAATAAGCGGTCTCTGGCGGTGTCGCACTCCTTGGCCTTGCGGCGAGCGGTCCCTTGGCCGGCGGCGACCTCCCCTTGGCCGGCGGCGTGCTTCGGCGGTGGAATGTACGAGCTGAGCTTGAGGGAGGAAAAAAATGCGATATGCGAGTCTCCCCCTCACGGGTTTTCACCCGAAATAAGAACGAGTCGTCGTCGCCGAATGGCGCCAACGCGTGGATCGCGTTGGCGCGATTCGTATGGATTGACTGTTGATTTTTTTTTATGTGCTTAAATTGATAATTAAGATTAAGATTAAGCCTAATTTAAAAATTTTGCCCTCTGCTGTATTTATTTATTTAGAATGTTATATATGTAAATAAGTAATTTTAGGTATTAGATATGTAATATCTATAATTTTGAGTGCTATGTATGTAAATCCCTCTTTTTTATTTTATATTTATATATTTATATTATGTTCAAAAATTTGTTTGTTTGTATTTTAAAGTATTGTTATTCTTTTTATTTTTGAAATTAAATTACATTATTTTTAGGAACACTCAATTAATTTTTGAATTTTTTGAGTATTTTTAAAAATAATTATCACAATTAAATATATGTTATTTTAAAGTAAAATATAAATTTAAATAAAATAAGAATAAAAAATAAAATGATCTCAAATGGCTCTTAAATATTTAGGATGATAACTGTGTTCATCTTTGTGACATAATAGAAGAAGAAAGTATTGACTATAGAGGATGTTAAGAGCATGTTCTTATTAGTACTATTGAAATTAGATATCAGAGATAAGAGACATGTTAAAACAAACAAACGTAAAAGAAGATCATGTTTTTATTTGAGAAATTTTTGCTTATTTTTAGAAATTTGAATAGTTAAAAAAATCACAAAAGAAAAAAAACAATTTTCTTAACAGTTAAAGAATATTATGTTTAACAAAAAATTATGAATTCAAACTTTTTGATTGAATGAAAAAAATATGCGTTAACAGTTTTTATAAAGAATCATTATATAATTTGTGTTCTTTTCTCCCTGGACGTGAAAATTGTATAAAACAGGTGAATGGGAAGGCGATGGGAAAGCCTACGGTGGGTCGGCGACAATGAAGCCTTTGGTAGGCAAGCGAACAAAGAATCTATGGCAAGCGGCTGGCCTGGTTCTAGTGGTGAGTCTATATATGACTCTTCTGTGCGAGTGAGATGAGGGATAGAGATAGGAGTCTTGATTTATTAGGGTTGCAGTTAAGAGACAAGATTAGGTAAGAGGGGTTTTATATATAAAAGAATTTTATTTAAGTGTGTTGAGCTATCAAGAGCACGAGCCTCTAGTACCCATACTGTAGCTCCACCTTTGCTAAAAATTTGCTCTTCCCACATAGGTGAAAAGAGAGAAAACCACAATCCTCGACAAACATTCTTCTAGTAAGAAAGCCTCTATTAATAATATCTTGAATGATCTCCAAGAATATTTTCGGTATTAGGTTTATCAAAGTGAGGACTTTTCTCACATCTCTTAAATGATTTTATGTTCACACTATTGTTTCATATATGCACAAATAGGGATCACTCTATAGTTGAAAATAGTTATTTTAATAGCGAGCATCTTAATTAGAGTTAAAATTTTTTTTTATATAAATAACTTTGATTGACATTTATGATATCTATTTTAATAATACTATGAAGATTAATTATTTAAATAATCCCAAATAGTTTTTCTTTTTTTAATGAGCTGAGCATTTTGAAAAGACCACTCTTTTAAATAAATAGAAAGCACTTTGGATTGACTATGAATAATCTTGAAGAGCTATGAAGATTATTTTTTATTTTTTCAGGGGTTATTTGACCATTAGAGACTAAGATTAATTTTTTGTTGTTGTTGGTGTTATTATGGCTTCAATGTGTTTTACGTTGTTAGTATAATCTCAAATACATTTATCTTGATTTGCATTTATATTGATATTGTAGTAATTAGGTTCAACCTTAAATGGTTTGCTCCCTAAATGATTAACACAAGTTTAGAAGATTATAAATGGATACTATCGTAGTTAGTTTTAGAAGAATTTATAATGTATCTTCAATGCATACTATTGGCAAAAAAACTATTAAAAAGTAAACAAAATTTTTAAATTTTGACTAGTTTTGATCAATTTTGAAGATTTTGATCATATATTACTGAAAACAAGATTTTCCTCAGTGGCTTATGATTTTCAATATTTTCATTTAAATTTTATAAAAAATGTAATTTTTTTTTTAAAACACCTAAGATATCATAATTATAACGAGGAATATGTGAAAAAAAACCCTAGTCTTCATAAGGCTATTTGGTGTCAGTTGGATAATAATGATTGAATAGTCCTTATGGGATAATTTTATGCATCTTTTTCTAATCTTCAACATATTGGAATATGATTCTAAAAAGCACATCGAATCGATAGTTTCGATTAGTTCAAGAATGGATCAATCCTTGTAATCAATTCAGTGCTGACATGATACACCTTTGCAAAGAACCAACTAAAATTAGGCAAAAGTAGCAATTGAATCAGTAAATCAAATGGTTTTTGCTGTATTGCCTAGTTCTGATATTGATCAATTTTTGACTATATAGTTTTGATCGGATAGCCAAAAATAAAAGATTCAAATTACAAATAGAACAAATGATTAAAATATCTTGTTTCATAATTTTGATTTTGAATCATATTAAGTGTGCAACAAACTAAATTAGAATATTTGTATTGAATTAATAAAAATATTAATATTACAGTATTATTACAATAATTCAATTAATTTAAATTTATGTTAATATTAATTATATCATCCAGTTCAATATTGTTGAACATTGAACATCTTATTCTTCTCATTTATTGCCTGATATGATTTTAAACTAAAAGTCTAAACGACTATCATATAATTCTCTTATCAAAATCTTGAAAAATATAAATAATCCTAAAGTTTGTTAATAAATTCCTTCAAAGAACTAATTTATAAAATGACACTTGATATATTAGAAGAATTATATGTTGAACTAAGAAAATATTGGTAATAGATCTAATCATTAAATTTTTAACATGGTCCTTTCTCATAAAGAAGGATGGCCAAAAAGAAATATAGGCTTGGCAACAACTTCTGAGAAGAATTCTATGATTTGCCCCTAAGAAAACCTATAAAAGGAAAAAAAAGATTAAACCAATAAGTTAATCTTTCCCTCATAAAAGGAAAATTTATAAGCCGAATGAAAATCAATATAGCTAATATCTTCTGAGAATTAAGCATTGACTGAGGAATCACATGAAAAATATAAAATCATTTCCAGGGAAATAAAAATAGATTAAATCATTGACCGGTGGAATGATAATAGTATATCATTACACATATAAGATTGATATGACCCTGAAAATTTCTCTAGTAGAAGCACAAATCTTGATGCAGTGATCAAAATTGGCGTGAGACTTAAAATATTATTGGCGTGGGACATCAATTAAATTTCTAAAAAGCTCTCCAATATGGAGTGTTTATAGTCAAATCGAGCGTCTCGACGAGCCGGTTACAACAAGCCAAAGATCTTACAATTCCTACTTCATTTGAGCATTCAAATACACAAAACACATCATATGATCAAGGGAATCATCATGAGAGCCGTCATTGGAGAGTGGTGATTTTGCATGTATTTGAGACGCCACTCCTCCATTTATAAATAGCCTCTCATTCCTCATATGAGGAGGCCAAGCAAGAGGAGAGAGCTCTAAAGATCCTCCAAAGTCGTCGCCACTTTCGGCGTTTCACCACCTGCCGTGCAGCCGTCTGCCGATCCTCTCGTCATCATCTCGCCGGTCTCCATGATGACTTCTACCGTGATTGTTGTATTTCTGGGTGATTGTTGCATTTCCTGATTACCCGTCTGATTCACCATCATCTTCTTCTGCATTACTGACGATCGTTGTCACATGTTGTTCCTTTCTCATATACAATTAATTCTGTCGGGAAGATCTTGTACTCAAAGCGGATACATAGTGGAAGTTTTTTTTCGCTAGGCCCCATGATTTTTCCCTCTTTTGAGATTTTTCACGTAAAAATTCTAGAGTTTTATTGTTCACTCTTTAAATACTTGTGTGTGTACTGGATTTCACAACGAAGCTAAGGCGAAAACTTTTACTCTACCGCAACTGATTTTCTAGCACGCAACAAAGATAAAAATAAGTAGGAAAAGATGTGATTATACTAAGCAAGCTAATCCAAATTATTCAAAATAGCTAGTCACCTTATGCATATTTATGACCTTCTCATGAAAGTGATCCAACTATAGAAGATTAAGAAAAATGTTAAACACCCTTAAGAAAAGATAATTTATGATTTATCAGATTTAAGTTGCTCAGCTATCAATTGGCCAATGAAATAGATCATATCTCTCACATTAATATAGAATAAATGGCATGGTTCAATATAAATTACTAATGAAATCTAAGGACCATTTACCTAGCAAATTTTCTTCCGAACAATTAGATATCGAGCTTCTTATTATTGGAAATGTTTAGTTATTTGCCTCAAGAAAGAATTGAAGTTGACTAAGAAGAGAGACAATTCATCTAGAAAGTGTAGTAAATGTAATAAACATCAAAGACAAATCATACTAGGGAGTACAAAAGTTTAAGTGCTCACATTATATATATTAAAAAGTTTAGTACAAAAATAATTTAAAGAAGATGAATGGTTAGGAGTATAAACGAGTCGAGTCGAGTCAAGTTTTGATTTAATAGAGCTAAACTTGTTTAATCACTGTTGAGCTCGAGCTCGATCGATTTAAAGAAAGTCAAGCTTAAGCTCGACTTGAATGCTCGAGCTCATTTAAAAAGCTTGAGCTCATATAAAAGCTTGATAAGCTATCAAACAAATAATGTAATACATGATATATTGTAGTTTATCATGATGTAAATGAGCCGGCTAAATAAGCCAACGAGCCGAGCTTGAGTTAGCTCACAAGTTTGCTTGACTCCCTTACACCCCTATGCATGGTCAACTTAGTAGAGGAATAAGTCTACCATGTTAGATTTTGATGGTTTAATTATTTAAAAAAATTTCTACTCTTTAATCACTCCAAATATTGCACTCTTTCTAATACATATCCCAAAAATAAATATTAGTCGAATAGATTAATCCTGTTCAAAATAAATAAGCTAGTCAAGTACTTTAAGAAAAGTGGAGTTGGGTCTAACTCTTTACTAGATTTGATTGGAAATATAACATCAAACTCTAAATATCTCATGTTGAATGACCAGCTAATAATTACAACTCTAAAGATCGACCTGGTGCTAAGACTAGAACAACTTATGCCATTAAACTATACACCACTTAATCATTAAAGTATGAAACATTTTTATTGAAGACAAGAAATCTTTGAATGTAAATATATATTCCATTCATTCAAGTGGTTAAAACCATGAGGTTTTTAACTTCAAAAACTACAAAATAGTTAAACATTATGATAATTAAAAGCTACAAGATGATAGGGTAATAAAGACAATTAAAGTGCCAAAAAAGTGTTCTTGAGTTTGTTTAAAAATTCTAATAACTCTAGAACATAGGGCCAAATTTAGCTTTATCAAATTTTAAAATTTTAAAATATTTTATTAGATCTTGATAGATCTAAGAGTATTTTATATACCATCTTTATGCTTTTGAGCAAACTTAGGTTTGGCTTAAAAATCATAAACTCTACCCAAAGGTTATACCATTATATATAATCAAAGATACTCAAGAAAAATAAATAAATAAGAAAATTTGATCTATAGTTCAACTCACCCAATTTGAATAATCACTTACTTATAATGCACTATCCACATAGGAATAAGAATGCCTCTATTATTATGAGCTAACTATATAACCAAGCTTGCACTAGCAATGACATCGAGTTAGGTTGAATGTACCTCTTAATGAAAGAGAATCTTTAGCATATGAAACATAAAATAATATCTTTAAAGATTATGTATCATCCTAAAAGATGAACTTTAATAATACCTCTTGAATAATTCTCCTTATAAAATAGTAGAACTATATGTTCCTTCAATAAAAGTGAAGTTCAAGATAGGCTTAATTTTTGAACCAATTGCTTTTTTATGATTATAGATCTTCTAATTATAAGATTATTCATTGGATCTTTTATATCTCCATTTAAGTCTATAATTGCAAATGATTTTTGGATTGTATGTGCTTAGCATCTCTTAAAATGCATACATTTCAAATAAAGTTAACTTCTACACTAATTTAGGTATGCAAGGAATAATATAACTATATAATTAATAAAGAACAAAAAATATGTTTCACCATAAAAAGTTCTCATTTGCTAAACGATGCTCCTTTTATTAAACTTTAAAGACTCACTTTATCTAAAATCTCTAGTACTAACCCTCTTAACTTGATAAAAAATAGCATTATGAATGATACCTATACAATAAGCACATCAAATAAGATTAAAAATATCAAATATTATAAGAAGATATCAAGATTTATGTGATTTGACATCAAAAAAAGCCTACACCCATTAGAGAGTATAGAGAACTTCATGCATTATAGTGAAACCAAATAAGTCTATAAATAAAAATGGTAAAGGAAGCATTATTCTCTTAATCTAACTACTATCACCACTAAAAAGAAACCCTAAACCTCTTAGAAATAGAGGAGAGAATATTGAGTGAGTAAATATGAATAGAAACGAAATGATTAATAACTAATTTTTACTTGAAAGTTCCTCAAAAGGCCATCTTCCACATATCTATACAATCATCACCATATTTTTAGCAAAATCATGCTTACAATAGGTCAAGGTAGTACTCCCTAATTGTTAAAGATCTTTTCTTATCATCTTTCTCCCATCTTTTGCACCTTATCTCTTTGCCATATTTTTTAAATTTAATCATTGTCACAACTCCACCAATATCTCTTCTTCTTTAGATTTTCAATTCCTATAATTCACAGCCATTCCGTTTTTTCTTTTTCCCACTTTGTATTTTAGAGTGCATTTACAATAATTTTTTCATAATTTTTTTTATTGATTATTGTCTTTCTTCACTTATAATTTTAGACACTTTTAGAATTTTTTGAAACAAGATTATATTTTTCAAAGAGAATGACTAGAATAATATGATTTATAAGAAGATAATTTTTTTTCAATAAATAAAAATTAAATATCTATAAGATCTTTAAAAATATTATTTATCCTAATTGATATGACATTCAAAATTCTCCTAGTCGAAGCATGAATCTTAAGGCAAAAGCTAATCCCAAATTAAAATCAATCAAGATCAAGCACAAAACATCGAAATTTTGGAATATGAATTAAACCTCGAATGATCATCAAATATAGGTATTTATTGTCAAATCGACAGCCGAATCTAACAAGCCTAAGATCTCACAATTCCGACCTCATTTGGGCATCAAATGTTCAAAATAAATCAAATGATCAAAGGAATCGTCAGAGTCAGATGGGGAGGAGTGGTTTGGGTTTTCATGTATTTACAAGGCGCCTCCTGATAAATAGCCTCGTTCTCCATATGAGGGGACACTGGAGGCCAAGTGAAGAAGGAGAGGCGGCAAGAAGGAGGAGAGCTCGGCTTCGAAGATCCCCGAAGCAGATCAGCCCGCCTGGTCAACCACCATGCCGCCGCCCGACCCTCGCCGCGTCAATCACCTAATGTCGTTCCTTGCATTTTACGCCAAAGTTGTTTATATTTCTCCGAAATTGTTCCGCATTTTACTGAAGTTCACACCATCGCATCATCGCTAGCTATTACAACTTGACCGTTACATGTGTTGTTCCTTTCTTGTATACCATCTTGTAATCCGTTATCGGAAGATTACTGAGGCATATACATAGTGGAACATTTTTCTTTGGGCGGCGTGGTTCCTCTTTTCGAGATTTTCCACGTTAAAATTCACGGAGTTCTCTCATCTTTAAATACTCTGTGTCTTTGGACTAATCAAATAGCTAAAACAAATATGTCTTCCACACAACACTAATATTTATAATATTACAAAGTTAGTTTTACATACAACCATAAACATCCAAATTAAACCTTTAAACCTCCATATAAATCCAAGTGCAACTTTCTTTCTTTCAGATTTAAAAGGCCCATCTTTTGCATTTTTAAAATATTAAAAATATAAAATTTAAGAACTTGTGTTTGTCTCCCGACCCGCCTGCGCTCATTTATTCGCTTAATTTTACACCCTTAATTATATATATATTGCGTGCCAGAAAACTCGTAGCGGTAGAATAAAACTTCACATCTTAGCTTGTATAGAAATTCAACATACACACAAATAGTTGAAAAGAAAATAAGAAACTTCAGGTTTTTTATGTGGAGAAATCTTAGAAAGAGGACAAAAAGCTACGGGGCTTAACCCAGTAAAAATGCTCTATTATATATCTGACTTGAAGTACAAAGTTTAAATCATCTCAATAACAGGATTACAAGATTGTATGTGAGAAATTTTGATAATGAAAATTTCAGAATCAGGTAATAACAACTCTGAGTTGAATAGTTCTGATTGTTTGTGACGATCGGTGATAATGATAATGATTAGCGACAACGATGGTGATGACGAATTTCAAATTTCTAGTTCTCTCGCAGCTTTCTCTCAAATTTGCTTCTAGCTCCCTCCTCATCATCAGGACAAGAATGATATCCTATTTATAGGATTCTGAGAGGGGTATTTTGGCCATTATAGCTAAAATTTTAAAACACTCCATTGGGCGGTTTATATCGATTCATTTGATCATAGATAGTTTTTCGGTGATTTGACTATTCAAATGATCTTTGATTTGAGTGATCTTAGGCTCGTTGGTTTTTTCTCATCGAGTCGTTCGATTCAACTATAAGCATGTCAAATTTGGAAGTCATTTGATCATCAAGTCAGTATTTCGAAATTTTCATAGGTAGTTTTTGTACTTGATTTGAGTTCATTTGAGCTCGATTTGACCCAATTTGAGTGTTATTGGACTCATCTCATTGAGTAATTTAATTTGATTATATACATACTTTAACTTGATATTCATACTTAATTTATAAATTTTAAAGGGATATATTTTAATCATCTTTGATAATAGAGATCAAATCTAATTTAAATCTTAAAACTTTTTGATTGAGCACTTCAAATTTAAATAGGTTTCTTTATTAAACAATTTTATAGAAATTAATTTCATTTTATTTTAAGCCGAATAAGTTTTCAATTTCGACCAAAAAACGCCATAAAGTCATGCCAAAAGGCATCTTCTTATCATCTTCTTCTTTATTTATTGCGCCATATGAGCTGAATTTAATTTTAATATCTACAAGCAGAGATTCAATCCATCCTTGCTTTTAAATTTGTTTTCAGTACTTCCAAGTTTCCATTCCTTAATGCCTTAAACAGATTAGCAATTATTAAGTAATATAATATATATCTTGAAATTCAACCCTATGAAGCCTCTCAGTCCTCACCACGTGCTTCTTTAATTCCCATTTACCGGTCACGCTACGGCTCTGAATTTTAAATTTTCGTAAGAGCACATTTTGTCAGCATGGTAGGGGTGTACATAATTTGATTTAAACCAAAAATTCATTTAAAATCGAATCGAATTTTTTTAAATTGGATTAATTTTTAAATTTTATTTTGGATTTTGGATTTAATTTTAGCTAATTTCGGTTTTTGGATTATGGATTGGATTTAAAAATTTATAATATTAAAACGGAAAATCATTAGAGCCTTCGGATGAGACTTCGGAGGAAGGCCCTTTGCGTTCGTGCTCGTGCGGCTCGTGCCCCGTGCAAAAAACCGATTAGTGACCTAGGAAGGCGAAAGGGCAATCCCCATTCAATCGGCAAATGGCAATGAATCCCATTCATTCCTCTTCCTTGATCAGTTGCGCGGTTCTCTTATCGGTCTTATGGTCTTATCTCTCGCTACTTCTCTAATTCTCTTAGTCTTGACTTACATTTACGTTATTTATTGGTTTTTTAGGGCTATCAAGCTGGGCGTTTTCGTTCTGTTCATCTGTTTTCTGCTCTCTTCTCGACTTCTCCCTTCTCGCCTCTCGTTGTCTCGCGCAACTGCGCAAGGGCGCTGCTAGCCTGCTTCTCCCTTCTTCTCAAATTCAGCAATCTGCGGGTTTTGTCTCGATTCTCATGGATTCTTTTATTACATTTTACTTGTTTAGTGTTTTGTTTGTGGCTTCTGCTTTGGAAGTTTGGAGACTTGGAGAGTTGGAGTTGGAATTGTTGAGAGAGTTCTGTGGTATTTCTTATTTCCGGAGGGCGTAGGGCCGAGGCAGGTTCTGTGGTATTTCTTATTGGCCGACGGCTGCAATCTGAATGGAGTAATGGATTATTTTGTTATGTTTGCTGGCTGATTTGTTCTGTGACTTTTGTTATAAATTCAGTTTTCTGAACTTGTTCTCTTTTAGTTTTTCTTAAAGTTTCTTATATTTTGGAAAATGCATTCTAAATGTGATTTATGTGAATGTTAAGGCTTGAAGTCAAGCATAACCAGCTCTTATCATTCTGATATGATATATTCTAGCTTATTAGATCATTTGAAATCTTAGATATATAAATTAAGCTAGAGCTGAAATTAGTTTGCCGTGTAATGAGGTAAATCATTTTCTTCTCATCTATTTAATAAAATTGAGTATTTTTGTTGATTAAAATCTCTTGATGAGATTTACAAGATGAAATAAAGGTGTAAGTTATAAAAGCATGTGTTATCTAAACAGCAAGCAATGAAGAGGGTTCATGTAGCCCCCCAACTTCTATAAAGGCTATAATATGACTCATTGTGGGTTATGGGCATAGTGATCATCAAATAGAATTTTTTGTTAAATAAGGAGTTTCGCCTTCTTAACATTTTTTTATAGTGCCTTCTTAACATTTTATATGAGCTTAAATGATATGAGTTCAAGGAAGTTGTTGAAGGAATCAAGGCTTGAGAGGTAGTTTATTGGCCTCACCCAAATACTTTTTAATATTATACAGCTTTCAAAGTCACAATAGTGGAAGAGAGGTTTGAGATTAACTGAGAGGTCAATCTTCCTTATATCAATTCTCATTTCAGAGAGAATATTTATATGTAGTATTCTTTCCAATCTTTATAATTTGGATTACCTTTCCATTACGTAAAAATTAGCTTTTTCAATGTACAGAATAATAATGTAATTATAATTTATACAGTACAGAATTTATTGAAAATATAATTATTTGATAGCTGTCTTATTTTTTTAAATTACTTCTATCATTTTTTGTTATTACGATTAGAATAAGGTAGCCATATTAAGTCTTATTAATCCTTTCATTTGGCTTATTCTTACTTGATCTCTTTACACTTTGATTAGATGTCTCATTGTGGAGAGAGTTCTAGCATGATTGGTTCTTCCCAAAATCAAACACCTATCAATCAAGATAATATCCATTGTATTGCAAGTGCTTCAAGTAGCAAGTCATCTTTTGAAAAGAGAACAAGAAAGACACCACCAAGATCGATGTCGGGATCACTTTACTAAATTTAATAGTTCCATTGGAGAAAAGATGAGTAAATGTAACTATTGTGGAAGACTTATCATAGTGATACAAAGCTTAATGGTACTAACTTTACGGACACATTTATCTCAGTATGTCAAGAAGAATCCTCATAACATGAAAAATCAAACTCTACTAGTATTGCAACCTAGTGACAAAGGTGAACAAATAACTGGAAGTCTCAAAGCTTGGAAGTTTGATCAAGAAGCTGTTAGAAAAGCTTTAGCAGCCATGGTTATTATGGATGAATTACCATTCAAACATGTTGAAGGATATGGGTTTAAATATTTTATGACTCAATGTTGCCCAATGTTTAAAATACCTTCCCATTGGACACTCACTGATCGCTTTGAATTTTACTTAGATGAGAAGAATGCTTTGAAAAAATATTACGAGATTCAACTACTAGGGTTTGCTTGACAACCGACACATGGACATCAATTCAGAGAATTAATTACATGTGTCTAACCGTGCACTATATTGATGAAGATTGGAAGTTAAATAAGAGAGTCATTAATTTTTGTCCCATATAGTCATGAGGGGAGATTGTTGGCGTGAGGTAGAGAGATGTTTGATTGATTGGGGTATTAATATAGTATTTATAATAACAGTTGATAATGCTAGCTCCAATAATGGTATTATCAATCATTTGCAGAAGAAATTTTCTAAACGGGAGGGAAGTGTTCTTGATTGTAAGTTCTTACACATGAGATGTATGCACATATTATAAATCTTATTGTTCAAGATGGAATTAAGGAGGTTGGTAGATCGTATTAATCGTGTAAGAGTAGCAAGGAGGTACATTATCCATCAAGACTTAAAAAATTCAAAGAATGCATTGAAATTGAAAAAATACAAAGCAAAAGCTTGTTGTGTTTGGATGTACCTACAAGGTGGAATTCTACATATGATGTTAAATTCGGTTTCGGCCAAAAGCTTTTGAGAGATATGAAGAGGTTGATCCTCAATTTAGAATAGAGTTGGAGAAGGAAGTGGATGGTGGAGGTGGAGTTCCATGTGATGGTGATTGGGAGAATGCAAGAAGGCTTGTAACATTCTTAGAAAGATTTTATGAGCTTACTCACAGCATTTCGCCTCATATGTTACTTCAAACACTTTCTTTCATGAGATTGAGAGGTCCAATGTGTGCTTCAAAGTTGGGAATCACATAATGATATTGAAGTTAGTACCATGGCAAAGAAAATGAAAGTAAAGTTTGATAAGTATTGGTTGTGTTGATAAAATGAATATGAATATTTATCTTGCTTGTACTTGATCCTAGGTTCAAACTTAGATATATTGAATTTGTCAGAGGATATGTATCCCGGTTTGAGGGGCTAATTTGGCACCTAATACAAGGTCTACCGCTAATGATATGTTCTATGGATTATAGATGAAGTTAGTTAACGAAATAGAGAAATTGCTCACGAGATAAGACAAAATATTGTTGAAAGCCAATTAATCATGATCCAAGGGATGGGGAGAAAGTACATGATGGTTGAGAAGTTTAAGAGGCATAATTATGGGAGAGATGATCTTGAGAGTAAAAACATTTAGATAAATACTTTGAAGACTCAAATTATGCAAGATGACTTTAATATTTTAACATGGTGGAAGGTTAATGCTCCAAGGTTTCCCATCTTATCTCAAATGGCTAGAGATATTTTCCCTATATCAACTGTAGCTTAGTCTACTTTAGTACCGGTCGTTTTAGATGCTTTTAGAGCTCTTTATCTCCTTAAAATAGTGCTCTTATTTGTGCCCAAGATTGGATGAGAGCAAAGTGGACAAATGAGCATCAATGAGGAGAACATTCATTGATAAATTTGATGAAGGTATTGTTGTATCTTTTAGACTTTTCCAATTACTTACAACACTTTTTTTCAGCCATACATCACTACCATACTATATTATGCTTTAATTCTTTTTCTTTCAGATCTATCAAAGGTTATAGATGATCCAAACTTTTGGTAAAGAATTGAAATGATACATACATTCTACAAGTTAGCTAATAGCCTTTGTTGCTATTTTTCCTAAACTTAATGGCCTCTTAACTCTTAAGGATTTGCTTAGCTTTGGTTTTTTTCAATTTTGTTTGGTTGTTTTCCTTTTCCTGGTTTCGGCTGTTTGTGGCTCTCTCGGACTCCATGGCTTGGTGACTTGGGATTGGTTGTTATCTTGCCTTGGATGTTTGATGCTTCTACTGTTCTACATTGGCTATTGGTATTGAATATTTGAATCCATCTTATAGTCTTACTTATTTTGCTATTTGTATTGAATGTTAAAGACTTAAAGTCATCTTCCATCATATGATTGTTAATGTTTCAATGTATTGTTGGTTGTTTGGTGTTTCACGGTATTTTTCTTCTTGCCATCTTGGATTCTTGTGGTGACCTGGTGGTGTGGATCGGATGTGGTGTTTTTCTGTTGCCTTTGCATTGGTGGTGGCTTTGATGGTTATTTTTGGTTCTGGATGCCCTCTTGGCTCTTAGTCTCCCTATGGCTTTCAGTATCAGCTTTCTTGTTTCCTCTCTCTGTTGTAGTGTTGTGTGTTGTCTTATATTCTACTATTTTCTGTTTTGCTATTAGCCATTGCTATTTGGGATTTTGGGTGGAGATTTTGCCTTTGGGGTCTTTTCACGGTTTATTTGGTTGTGGCTCTCTCTGTTGGGTGTTGGCTGTTGCTGCTCATATATGTTATGTCTTTGGGAAGGTAAATTAACATAATATGTAATACCAATGTTTAGGTGAGAATAGAGACATACAAAAGTGATCTTGGTGTTTTCATTTTCATTTATTAACAATTGCTTATATTCTACTATTTTTTTTCTGCTGCATTGGTGGTGGCTTTGAGCCTTTGATGGTTATTTCGGATGCGTTGTTGGTTTATTTTCCTATAGATTTAGCTTTCGGCTTTCTTTCCTCTCTTTGATGGGTGTTATTGGGTGTTGTTATGGGTGTTGTCTGTTTTCTCTTTTGATAAATGAACACATTTCTTGTTTAGGGTTTATAAAGATGATGGTTTTGATGTTATTCTTGCTGAAATCGAATGTAGATTGCTCTCGACTTATCACTTATCTGCGTTATCTATTGACATGCAATTCCATTTATTATCGAAATCGAAAGTGAATGGAGTCTTGAATTATTTTGTAATTTGTTATCTTTGGATGGAGTTGTTTAATGTTTACTAATCCAGAGGTAGGTTTTGTCGGTACAGTTTGGGAATGTTTGGCGGTGATTTCGACAGTGATGGCTTTGATGTTATATTTCATTTACTACTGCTGGTAGCATTGTATGTGATTGTAACCCTCAAATTGAGTTTGGATGCTCACATATTCTCTTAGTAATTTTTTGACGAGCACGAGCCTTTATTTTCTTTTAAATTTTATTTTCATTTTTTAATCTCTCTTTTGTTTAATCTCTCTTCAAGTCATTAATCAGAAACTATGAGCATTGCCATTAAGCACAGCCTCACAGGTAAACTTCAGGTCAGGTATTTTTCTTAAAAGTTCTTACATTTATGTATTTGTTATATTTATTGCTTTCCACCTATTTTAGTTAGATGATTAGATCTTTAAATCTTTTAATATTATTGCTTATCAAAGTTTAATAATAACTTCTTATTTTCATGTTTTGTAGATTATCATTTTAGCTGAAAAAGAAATATGCAAAGGTTAAAATGAAACTCTTTCATCGAATGCGGCAAATGGGCAATCTTGATCATGCTTCCTTTTGTAAATGTGGAAGAGAATTAGTCTATTAGAGAAATTGAAAATGTTTATAAATGTTTTATGTTTATGAATGTTTATTGATATGTAATTATAATTCTTTTTTAAATGTGGAATGTTTATGAATGTTTGTAATATACTAATATTGCAATTGAAAATTTTCTTTTTTTAGCATATAAATTTTATTGGTTTAATGGAAAATGTGTTATCTTTAAAAATGGTGTGAAAAAGATATTTGAAGAAAGTTTCTTTAAGAAATATATTTTATTACATTACGGTGTTGTGTGAGTTAATTAGTGTCTTTTAAGTAATAAATTTAATATTTATTTATTTATTAAATATAAAGTGACAAAATCTTTCAAAGCATAATTCAAAAAAATAAACCTTTTTCAAAAAATATGAGTATTTCTATTTCAAAAATATAAATCATAAATGATAAACAATTACGAAATATTAAATATATCATTTTAATTAAATAACATTTGTTTTATTTTAATTATTCGGTTTTAAAAAAAAAACCGAACTTTTTTTTGGATTGGATTGGTTGGATTATATTAAATCTTATCACGGATTTGATTTTATTATGAATTTCAAAGCCGAGCAGTTAGCAAATTAAAAAGCGTCCAATCCATAGAATGCACACCCTATCTTATGGTAAAATATATTTTTAAGTGCAAGCCATCTTAATCTAATTATTAAAATTTTTATTTTCAATTAAAGGGTTCAGAATTCAAGTTTTTTATATATAGATATATTATGTGTCTAAATTTACTATCAAATTAGCTCAAAAATATATATTCATTGCGTCTTTGAAATTTTATTAGGTAGATGCGAGATCTTAAATTAGTAAAATTATCTGGCAGGGGATATGAACTGAGGGGTTATCGTGGAAAAGCCGTTAAGGGAAAAAAACTCCGCGGGCCTTGCCGTCTGATAGAACTTTCGTGTTCAAAAGATCTGAGTTCTTGCTTCTCGTTAGTTGGAGAAGAAGGTGTTCTGGGTGAAACAATATTAGAGTGTGAAAAAATACAATATGTCGGTCAACTCCAGGGAGAAGTTTCCCAGCGGCGGAACTAATCTTACAGGAGCAACCTCTTGATCTTGAAGAAGAAAGAGCGGCTCAGTATTTTCTAATCCTCAAGGCGATCTCCCCAAGGCCTCTCGATCTTGACCTTCTTGGTGGTAGCGGTGGTGATAGATGGTCGGCGTCAGTCGGTAGTTCTCGAGCTCTTTGGTCTTCAAATCGGTCCTCCCAGGTGAGAATGAAGCTCTATAGATTTTTGGGAGTGGCAAGCCTTGTAAATTTGGAAAACTCAACCACTCCCATGACGGATGATCACCGATCGAGCGGTGTATTTTGATGATCAGGTGCCTTAATGATGTCGAATTGGGTGATCTTGGATTCGTTGGATTAGTCTTGATCGATCATTATAAATATGTCGATTTGGTGACCATTTGGCGGATCGGGATCCATTTTCATGCTCAGATAACGATAGTCGATTCAAGCTGGATCGGACTTCATGTTTATGTTCGTCTCATCAGGCGGTCTTATTGTAAGTTTGAAATCGGTGATTAGATCGGCATTTGAAAATGCCTTGAGATTCGTGCGATGATTAATTTTTAGGATGTATTAGTTGCTCCTTTATTTTTTGGGTGGCATTATCTGATCATCCAAAATATATGTCAAATACTTGAAAATAAATTCTTCAATGAGAGTCCATCAATGCGCATTTTGAGAGAAAAGTCTTCAGAGCACAAGATTATGAAGCTGATGCGAGGCATGTCGCGTAGGTATCTTGAGTCGAATTTGAGTTAGGATCCATGTGTCGAAGAGCTTCGCGGCGCCCATGGCGCGTAGCTTGCCATGGCCTTGTATGTATGGCCGCGCTTAGCTTGCATGAGCCTAGCCTTATCCATGCTACAGTGATTGTGGCGAATTCTGATGGTGTATAGCCGGTTGAGCAGAGCATCAACTGGCGGATCTGAGATTCTATGATATCGAGCGGGGTCATGGCCGGAAGATCGGTCGCCGAGCGGGGCGGGTTAGGCCAGCCTTGATGGCCGAATCTTGAGCGTGATCAGCGGCGAAGCAAGTCGGCGGGTTCGACGTGCGCGATTCGAGGCGGAATACATATGGCCTTGATGAGTTCACAGCGGGTTGACATGGCGGCAGTTCGACCATGGTGATTGGTGGCGGAGCCGTCGACTGATGGGCCATGAGCTTATCGAGGCTGTAATGAAATGAGGCTTATATATGGCATGTATGAAATGATGGTGTGAGTGCCGGCCATGATCTCTTTATTATGTCGCGGCCTCTGAGCATGAGCATAGTTTAAATGTGGTTTAGGTGGTTTCAGTGGTTTTAGGCGGTTTTTACCCTTGCCTAGAAAGGGTATAAAACACAGGTAGAGGGAAAGGCACTCTCTTTTTCATCTCCTCTTCTCCTCTTAGAGTGCAGCCTCCCCGGTGGGAGTTTGGGCACTCTTTTTGGATCCACCTGCAGGAGTGTCTCCCCACGATGGGAGTTTGGGCACTCTTCTTGGATCAACCTCTACCACCTCTCTCTCCGCTAGAGTGCATAACTCCACCGGTGGGAGTTTGGGCACTCTTCTTGGAATAATTTTTTATCTCGATCGTCTGGGTGATCGGCGGTAGAGGCCGGCGATATTAGTCAGCCCCGACTTGCGGCGAGCGGTAGCGGTAGTCAGCGGCAGCCAACGTCGGGCGAGTGCGGCATGGTAATGACGGCGATTGCCGGCAATGGCTGAAGCCGAGGCGGTAGCAGTAGTAACCGGCGAAAATCAGCCAGTAGTAATGGCGGCAAACATAGTAGCGATAATAAACAACATGGTTAGCCAGATGAGTGGTCAGCCAATGGCGTATGTCAGCCGGTAAAGAAATCGATAATCAGTGAGATAATGGCGGCAACGATAGTGTAGTGACCAGCGGCGAATTATGGCGATGGTGGCGATGGCGATAACAGTCGGCGGTGATTCAATGGTTGGCGGCCGGAGATCTTTGACTATCAGGTTGTTTATCGAGTGTGACTTGATAGCGTTTTGTGTGGAAGAGGTTTGAATTGAATCCGTTGAAATTTTGGCCATTCGAGGTTGTTGTCGAGTGTTACGATGGCGCGTATAGAAGTCAAATTAATCGTTGAGGAACGACTATCAGGTTGTTTGTCGAGTGTGACTTGATGTAGATGGAAGAGTTGAATTGAATCCAGAGATTTTGACCCATCAGGTTGTTTGTCAGTGTTTGCGATGGCGTTAACTGTATAGAAGAGTTGAATTAGATCCGAGATTTTATTATCGAGGTTGTTTTGAGTGATGGCGTTAACATATAGAAAGAGTGAATAGTTGAGGATTTTGACCTATCGAGGTTGTTTGTCGGGCATGCGATGCGTTAACATGGAAGAGGTTGAATTAATCGGCGAGGATTTTGACCTATCGAGGTTGTTTGTCGGTGTGACTGGCGTTAACGTATGGAAGAGGTGAGTGAATCGCGATGATTTTGACCCATCGAGGTTGTTTGTCGAGTGTTACGATGGCGTTAACTTGTATAGAGGTTGAATTGAATCCGAGGATTTTGACCCATCGAGGTTGTTTGTCGAGTGTTACGATGGCGTTAACATGTATAGAGGTCGAATTGAATCGGTTGAGATTTTGACCTATCCAGGGTTGTTTGTCGGGGTATTACGATGGCGCATATGGAAGAGGTTGAATTGAATCTGAGGATTTTATCGAGGTTGTTTGTCGAGGTGTTACCGATGGCGTTAACATGAATGAAGAGGGTTTGGATTTTGACTATCAGGTTGTTTGTCAGTGTTACGATGGCGTTCTATGGGAAGAGGAATTGAATCCGAGGATTTTGACTATCCGGTTGTTTGTCGAGTGTTACAGATGGCGTTAATGCTATAGAAGAATTAAATTGAATCCGTTGAGGATTTTGACCTATCGAGTTGTTTGTCGGTATTACGATGGCGTTAACTGTATGGATGAGGTTGAATTGAATCCGTGAGATTTTTTGATCAGGTTATTTGTCGGGTGTTACGATGGCGTATGGAAGAGGTTGAAGTATCCGTGAGAATTTTGACCATCAGGGTTGTTTGTCGAGTGTTACCGATGGCGTTATAGAAGAGGTTAATTAGATCGTGAGATTTTGACCTATCAGGTTGTTTGTCGGTATTACGATGGCGTTAACTGTATGGAAGAGGTTGAATTGAATCCGAGATTTTGACCCATCGAGGTTGTTTGTCGGTGTTACGATGGCGTGTATGGAAAGGTTGAATTGGGCGGATTTTGACCCATCCGAGGTTGTTTGTCGAGTGTTGCAGATGGCGCTATAGAAAGGTCAGTGAATCCGTTGATTTTGACCTATCAGGTTGTCGAGGTATTACGATGGCGTATGGAAGAGGTTGAATTGAATCCGGCGATTTTGACATCGAGGTTGTTTGTCGAGGTGATTACGGCGTTCTGTATGGAAGAGGTTGATTAAATCGGCGAGGATTTTGACCATTCGAGGTTGTTTGTGAGTGTTACGATGGCGTTAACACTATGTCGAGTGAATCCGTTGAGATTTTGACCTATCAGGTTGTTTGTCGGTATTGCAGATGGCGTTAACTATGGAAGAGGTTGAATTGAATCCGGAGATTTTTAATCGAGGTTGTTTGTCGATGTGTTACCGATGGTTAAGATATGGAGTCATAGTCCACAAGTCACTTGTAGTCAGCCGTGCGGAGTCGTAGTCGTAGAATAAGCGGCGATAATGATAACCGTGAAGGATAGCGGCGGATGCGGCAACGGTCGTCAAGCGAGGAGCAATAGTGGTTAGCGGTAGCCAGGGATGTCGGCGGCACAACAGCGGCGGTAGTGGCGGTGAACGTCGGCTGAGATATTGAGATGGTAGTTGGCGAAGGTTCAGATCCAAACGGAGATTGTGGCTGGCTGATGTCGATAGTTGGCGGAATAAACGGCAGTATGGCCGGTGGTTGGTGGTGACCAAAGAAGATGGTTCATGGTGGCGTTAACCGGAGATGTCTTGTCCCTCTTGTAGGAAATAAGATTTCTTGAAACTTGATGGATGGTTCAACGGTTGAAATTGATGTCGTTAATGCATGTTAGAATATAATTGAAGATCGAGGATTTTGACCCATCAAGGTTGTTTGTCGAGTGTTATCCGATGACATTAACTCTGGAAAGTGGGAAGTCCACAAGGACTTTTGACTTTCTGGTTGTTTGTGAGCTTTTACCGATGGTGTTAACGTATGGAAGAAGGTGGGAAGTCCACCAAGGCGTTTGACTATCACTGGGTTGTTTGTCGAGTGTTTACCGATGGCGTTAACCCGTATGGAAGATCGGGAAATCCACCATGGGCGTTTTGACTATCTGGGTTGTTTGTCGAGTGTTTACTCGATGGCGTTAACGTATGGAAGAAGAGGTCAGCGGGAAGTCCACCAAGGGCGTTTTGACTATCACTGGTTGTTTGTCGAGTGTTTACTTGATGGCGTTAACCGTATGGAAGAAGGTCGAATATTTGTATGAGTGGAGTTGACCATTGATCTTTGCCTTTTCGTTGGTGTTTTTAACTTGCTTATCTTTTGAGATTAAGTTGCCCCGTTGGGGTATGTTAATATGAGTCGATTGATTCTTTTCCAATTGGCGTGGATATTCTTATTGAATGGGTCTTTCGATTTCTTCCTTGATTGGTGGCACTCTTGATTGGGTGTGCCCCTTATGCGGTGAAAGTGGCGAAATTTCTCTTGATTTCCAATTCCAGGGCTTTAAAGGTGCGGCCACTTGGCTATCCTCTTCTGAATAGGATGGGATGTTCGCGTGGCGTGTTGAGAGCCGTATATTTCCTCTCGATTGAGTCATCGGGTGTCGAGGAGGTTTTGGGGAGGTTCTTTGCCTCTCTTCTTTTTTTGAGATGTTTGAACATCACCTTTGGGAACCTTCTTCCTCTGGCTTCTTTCTTGTTCGATGAGCTGATAACGTCGGAGATTTGTGCCTCTATTGGTGGACCAGTCGACATAGAATGGGTGTCTCGCATTAATGATGAATAAGTATCTGGCGGAGTCCTCAGAAACCGCCCTCAAAGTTCGGATCTACTCACTCTGTCAGACTTGAGGAGAACCTCAAGTATTCTTTGAGGACTCTCCATCGTTACGGCGGATTGGAGAGATGTGATGAATCACGATGATTCTCTTGTTGCCGAGGCATTCTACAAAAATCATGGCGAGCTCTCCAAATGATCGGATGACCCCTTAGCGGCGAAGACAAATCTGAGCGTCCTTTGAGAGTGGAATACGACCTGACGAGAGTCATTTACCCGAATGTGCATGATCGTTCGAAAGTGATCGATATGCTCGTCTGGATCGGTTTATTGTAAGGTCCATCTTTGGGAAGCTTGAATCTCGTCGAATCGGGTATTGCGAGATGATCTCGTGGCGGGGCGAGTTTTGGAAGGCGGGGAGAATGGATCATTGATTCAGAACTCTTCTGCACGTCGTAGTTCATCATATAAGGTGGCGTGGAGTTTCACCGTCTGGTGAGTCATTAGTGGGGTGAGTAGAGCGGCGGTATCAAGTTCGACATCTGATGTGTGCGAGGGTTCTCTACTTGTTGATCCATTCACGGGTAATCATTCTCGGGAAGAAAATCGGATTATCTTTGAGGGCCGTCGGAACAGTCTTCCGTGTTGGAGCGTTCTTGGGTCCTCTCAGTCGAAGAATTTCGTTCGGGAATCCTCCATCCTTTGAGCGATCTTCCAAAGAGGGGCACGCGGACCACCCGAGGGACAGTATGTAGAGAAGTGTTGGAGACTTGGCATCCTTGATCACGAGAATGAGGAGGCGTTGGGCGCAAACCGTTTACCAACCATATTGGAGATATAGCAATGGGGGCTGTTTATCCCTGACGTAAGCTGCGTCTTGAGAATTTTATTCGTAGATCAGAGATCTTCGTGGCAAAATTATCAACACCTGGCGGGGATATGAACACGGGGTTATCGTGGAAAACCCATTAAGGGAAAAACCACGGGGCCTTGATGGGAACTTTCACATGTGTTCGAGAAGAAGGTGTTTCTGAAATAATAGAGTGTAGAAAATACAATATCGGTCAACTCAACCCAAGGGAGAAGTTTCCCAAAAGCGGTAGGCGATCTTACAGGAGCAACCTCTTGATCTTGAGGAGAAAGGAAGCGGTCTTTTCTAGTCCTCACAGGGGCTCTAGAGGCGAGCTCACGATCTTTTGGCACTTCTTGGTGGTGGCGGTTGGTGATGATGCGTCGTCGTCCGGGGTGGTTCTCGAGCTCTCGGTCTTCAAATCGATTCGGTCCCTCCCAAGGTGAGAATGAAGCTCATTTATAGATTTTTTGGGAGTGGCCTTGTAAATTGGAAAACTCCAACCACTCCCATCGGACGGCGGTCGATCCCCACCGAGTGTATTTTGATGATCGGGTGCCTTAATGATGTATTGGGTGATCTTGGATTCGTTGGATTAGTCTTGGCCTTCGATCGACTATAAATATGGTTTGGTGACCATTTGGCGGAGGATCCATTTTCATGCTCCGATAGCTTGATCGAGTCGATTGAGCTTCGGATCGGCTATGCTGATGTTCTATGTTAGTCATCGAGGCAGTCGATTGTAAGTTTGAAATGGTGATTAGATCGGTGATTAGAAAACATTTGAGATTAAAATCTTGAGATTAATAGAGGATTCAATTCCATCAGTTGATTCGATTTAGTTATAAAAACTAGTATTGACTTTAGACTTCGAATCCTGCAACAAATTTAATGAATTTGAATTTTTAATACAAAATAAGTAAAATGGAATGAACATTTTTAAAGCACTTTTTCTTGTTCCTATTAACAATCAATCAAACTTAAACTGCTTAATGAAGATAAGGGCATTGTTTTCTTTGATATAAATAATGTTAAAATATTAATTTTAAGCTTTATGAATCTAACAATAATATGACTCATCGTGTCCCGTATTCGAATTTTCTTTTTTCAAAATATGAAGTTGAGCTTTCACCGTCTACCATTCAAGAGCAATTTATTATAATAATAATAATAATAATAATAATAATTATTATTATTATTATTATTATTATTTAATAAATAATAAAGTTTGCATCTTAAATTTGTGATGTTGAATATACTTATTGCACAGTCAAATATTTTATGGATCAAGTACCAGTTCAAATAAATCTGATTCAAAAGTGAAGAGAATCCTGTCAAATAAGAAGAATGAAAATAATGAACTTTTTAAATTTTCTTTAGACTCACAAGATTTACTATCAAACATAGTAAACTCGCCAAAATCATATTAAACTCATGGGTCATTGGGAATCTAATATGATCATACTGAACTCATTACTAATAATGAACATCCGAAAATAATTTTAAACTCACTAGTCTTAGTGAACATGTTATAAAACATACTAAACTGAACAATCAAAATCTACTAAATTTATTAGTCATGATGAACTTGACAAAATCATGGTGTCAAACATGATAAACTCATTAAAGTTATGCTGTAATTATATCCAAGGAGGTCACTCATCTTACTTCCAAGAGATACTTGCCTACTTCTTGTTAAGGTCAGAGACTTCATCAAATAATTATTAACTACTTATCGTCTCTTAGCTCAGTTGGTGAAGCGGTAGAAAACTCGTGAGTTCTAT
Organism: Cymbidium sinense; assembly: GCA_021442155.1. Lineage (NCBI taxonomy): Eukaryota > Viridiplantae > Streptophyta > Magnoliopsida > Asparagales > Orchidaceae > Cymbidium > Cymbidium sinense. Next base: position 120,321,085 of record CM038221.1, on the reverse strand, counting down.
TCTTTTGAGCGCATGTAATGGGGAAAAGTAAGTGGGGACGACAGTGTGGTGATGAATGTGGCCTGTAAGTGGAGATCATTGTGGCGAATGACAACCCACAAAAAGATGGTGAGTGGTGTTGGGTGAATACCCATTCCAAAAAAAAAAAAAAAAAAAATTAACCTCATCTAATGAGCTGCGTCTCACATGTGTAATTAATAACTCTTTTCAATGACTTCCTAGAGCATCATCCATGTTTACTCATTAATGTTGTGATCATATATATAGATGTCTATAACTATCTTATCATATATATATATATATATATATATATATATATATATATATATATATATATATATATATATATATATATATATATATATATATATATATATATATATATATATATATATATATATAATTATTCATACTTCATAAGATTAAGATGTAGATTCTCACGTAACACCTAAAACTATAAATTCAAGGTCATGAGATAATTTTTTAGGAAAAGGGGAAATCTCATTGAGCATTTTGCACCAATAATAGAGATTTTATCTTTAAAATCTCTCTTTCTTTATTCTTCTTCTTTTTCTCCATTCTTCTTTTTATTTTTTTCATTTGTGAAACCTTAAAACTCATGCTACATCTAACATTTATATGTAATCTTCTTCTATTAATAAATGTGACACAAGTTTTTCACAATTTAGGAGCAACCATTGCATATATTCTCAATTAGGTTCAAAGAGAGAAGAATCTTCTCTAAGAATAAAATAAACATTGAGAAATCATTCCATCAAAAATAGTGCCTTTTCATATATCTAGACATTAAGCAATATTGCATATAAAATTTATATTTAAAATTAAAGATATAAAAGGTGCTAAATTAGAGAGCCCACTAGAGTGATCGCAAAAGATCATAAGAATAAAAAAATAAAATAAAAATAAAGATTTTTATAACTATGTGGTGTTTGTATTTGGAGTCGTATGGACACCATACAAATCTTTTGGGGTACTTATTGAAATGATTGAGTGCAACATTTAAGGAATGATATAATATCTCGAATGATAGAAACATCACCTTACAATATATTCAATCATTTAATAAAGAATCCTAAGAAAAATAAGTCTACGTATACCATAGATTTTTCTCCTACTTTATATGGATGAAGTAAAGCATGATTTATTTGAAGTTGGGTTCTTAAGTTTTCTTTGGAGATAAGCCTCCATAATTAATTACATTTTAAGAAATGAGGATCGCCTAAAAATACTCTTGAATAAAGTAGTTAATTAGTGTCTCCATAAGTATCAAAGTTTTGATATTAAAAGATTGATAGTTATTGATAAATCAAGTGAGAAGACTCAAAACAAGAAGAGTTCATAACTGATTCCAAAGGAGGATAAGTAGGAAGTGTTCATGATACTAGAAAACTTAGTGAACACTTTAGTATATCATATTATGAGATTTTATAGATTTAAAAAAGTAAATTATATTTATTTGAGTTGACATTTTTATTAGAAGGCTAGGACATAGATTCCAACAATACAAGATTGTGAAAATACCTAAAAGATGATGATTTGCACCTGTAGTAAAGGAGAAATGGACTACCTTTGAATTTACATCTGAAATTCTCTAGCATAAACTAAGAGCTCGACCTACATCTACTTGGGGAAGAAGGATATATTTGTTCACTTCCACTGGAGAGAGTGAAATAATCCCGACTCCTCTGGACTTAAAACCATCTAGAGTTGCTATGAACTAACATTTTTTACGATTCAAAATCATGTGGGCCGGCCTTATGTAAATGCAAGATGCATAAGCTATTATTTATTAGAAATGAATCTATAGTCATAAACTCACTCCATAAGAGATTAGATTATGATTGGTATGAAAATCATGGCCTAGACTAATGCAAGAAAATTATAAATTTAATTTTATTTTGATTACGCATTTTAGAATTAGGCTTGGGAAAACTTTATGTTTACATGCATGATGAAATAAAGTTATAGGCTAAATGAGAGAGAAGAGGTATTCCCCATTACATGGGAACTGCTCTCACAGGTCAAGCCATATCCCTTATTGTGCAAGAGTGGAGATCCCCTAATTTACGAGAAATGAAGCAAGATGTATACATGGTGTTATAACATACAAACAAATATCTAAGGGGTTGCTAAATCTTTTATTTCTTTAATTTAATGCCTAGGCTTTAAAGTGAGGTTATGCATTTTTTAAAATTTAATTAAAGTTGGTTTGTTGGGGGTAGAAAGGTTAAGTTCCTAAAGAGCCAATCACATCCAATCCACACATCAAATAATCAAACTTTAAGAAACCTATGAAAAGTATGTCATTTCTATTATGCAATCAAAGTAAATAATAAAACAAATATCATCAATTAAATAAATAAAAGGCCAATGCAGTCAGGTATTGCCATACATCTCGGAAAAAAAGAAATTTGGTAGTTGAGCCATACCCTTATACAACCATGGGGGTCTTAATCTTCACGATAATTTAAAGTGAATTTTCGATTAAAGGATGATTATAATTCAATTGATTAATAATTTAAAGTGAATTTTAAATTTTAATTTGATTTCATTTAGTTTGATTTGAATTTAGAATTTAAAAAAGAGAGAATGAGAGGAGAGATGAAAATCTACCTTAGCCCCTAACCTTAAATTAAATCTAAAGATGAATTCTATAACTTTTATTCATCTGAATGAAAGGTTATGAATTATTTTATTAAGTTATATATTTGAATTTGACTTAAATGATTTTATTTAAATACAAAAGACATCATAAGATTATTAAATTCAAACAATGGTTAATATAGCAATATCTCCTTAATTTTGCTTCATCAGTTCTTAATATTCATTTAATTAAATGGTATACTTAATGAATTGATTGGATTTAATATATATGTATGTGTGTGTGTGTGTGTGTGTGTGTGTGTGTATATATATATATATATATATATATATATATATATATTGTTGACCTCACTTTTGGAGTGAGGATTGATCACTTAAATCCTAGGTCTAGGATTCTTCTAGACACTTAGATTTCCTTTGTGCTAAGACACTTCTAGTGATTAAATGAACACTAAACCTAAGCCTAGGGACTTGCGGCGCATAACTTTAGGTCTAGAGCTTATCTTAGGGCAGGTGGGCTTCACCTACCCTAGGGCCTAAATCGACACTCAAACCATCAATGCCTTTAAACTTAAACCAAATGATTCAACCTCAAGCCAATCAATTGACCTGGATTGAATTTGATTTCCAATCCAAGCTCCGAGCCAATTTTGGCTTCTTAAGTCAACTTAACCCACTTCAAATTCTATAACTCCGTTCAAACCAACCCAAGCAAACTAAACTCAATTCAATTCTCTCAATTATTCTAATTATTCAATGGATCATTGCAAACTATTCCAATACTTACAATCAAGCCAACTAAATCAATTATACTTAATTAACCCAAGTCAACCCATTTGACCTAAAATGTTCAAATGAGCCCAAACCCAATCGAGCCCAACTCAATTGCAGTCAAAGCCACCAATCAACTTCAAATTCATCATTGAATATACTCCAATCCTCTATAGCCTCAAATAATCCAAATTGACTTGACTAAACCACTTAACCCAAAGTGACCTAAAAGGTCCAATTAGACCGAACTTCAATCAAACCCTCATTGGATCAGATCAAACTATCCAATCTCTTCATTGATGATTATAGGTGACTATTGAATAATTTACTGCAATCAATTGGACCTAACAAAGCCAATTTGACCCCTTAATCTAAGTTGACCCAAAATGACCTAAAGGGCCAACATGGGTCAAATCATATTCTAAGCCAAATTAATTGCAATCAATGACTCTTATCAATCACAAATTGAATATTAAACATGACTCGACCACCAATTGAAGCCAATTGAACCTAACCAAGCCAATTTGACCCTTTAACCCAAGTTGATCCAATTTGACATAAAAGGTCAAAATAGGCCAAATCAAATTCTAAACCAAATTGGTTGAAACTAATGCTTCTAACCAATCACCAATTGAATATTGGACATGATCCAACCCTCAATTGGACCCAATTTGGTCAACCCAATCTAATTGGCCTATTTAGCCTAATTTGACCTAAAGAGCCAAATTGAATCAAATCACTCTCTAATCCAAATCATCTCTTCCAATCAATCACTAATGTACAATTGAACTAGACCTAACCCATGCTCAAGCCAATTTGGCCAATTTGGTCAAATTGGTCAACATGACTCATTTGATCGAAATTGAACCATATGAACCAAATCTAAATTTAACCCAAATTGAATCAAACCATCTATACTAACTCATTCCAAATGATCAATTAAACTTAACCAAACTCTTACTTTGACCAATTTGGTCAAAATGGTCAACTTGGCCTAATTGAACCTATTTGATCTACTTGAATCCAATTGAGAAAAACCTAACCAAACCAAGTTCAAATATAATCAAACTTGTTATGACTCATCCTTGGGTTACCATGGTGAATCCAGGTTGGGTCAAACTCATTGAACCATGCCCTTCAAAAGAGATATAATCCCCATTTGGAAGGGTTTTTTTACCTCCACATGTTTTAGCAGCCACCTTTGGCCTTTCTTGGATAGAGGACCATTGACCCAAACTAACCTAAAGCTATTGGGTTCATCTTTTGGCCAAGAGAGGGTGAGCCCACCCATGGGCAATTATTGGTCCACCTAAGGAGAAGTGTACACTCCATAGCAGCCCACTATGCTCCCTCAGCCTCTCACACACATCCACTTCAGTTGTCTCCTGCTACCTCCGACCACCCACTCTGGCTAGACGACTGGCAAAGGTTGTGCCAATCTCAGCCCTTTGTTCAGTTGGGGAGTAAAGTATACTCCTCCCCATCCATTCAAACTCAACAAACACCTTCTTCAGAGCATTTCGAGCATTCTTTGAGCTCCCCATGCACCCCATCACTAGCGAGTCCAAGCTCCATTAAAACCCGAGATCCCCATCCATCTAACATCACCAAAATTCTACCAAAACTAAATTAACTTTCCCCACTCCTTCACCACACTCCGACGACTGAAAATGAATTGATTCCTAATCGGTTCGACCACCCGGAAGGCGTCCCTAGACCAACAATGGTGACTTTCATAGTGGCATTTGGTCTACAGACAGATCGACGTGGAGAAAGCTTGAAATTATCTTAATAGAGCTTCGACTCTTCAAGACAAAGCTATCTCTGTCGACGAACCACCAGTCTTTAGCTCCGGTGAGGTAAAAATCTGGCAACCATAGATTTGACCAATAGGTGATGGTCTTTTTCAAAATGAATTATATTTTCATGTGATTTCCATCATAAGATCTTCTTAGATCTCTTCCCAGATCATTTTAGAGTTTATTTCATTGTCAAATGAGCTTCGACGAGCTCAGATTGAGTGGCATAAGGCGGACAATGTTAGTCTTTGGGTGCTTGTAGGATGATGGATCATCGACCTTTTATTCTACACGATTAGTATGGATATCCATGATTAATTATTATATAAATCTTAATTTAATCCCTTTATAATCACAAGATTAATCTTGATTGCCCGATCCAAGATCGGACGATTGGGTCGAAGTTGCGACTATCGCTGCTAAGTTAGCAACCACATTGGACATTTTAAATAGCTAAACACTATGGCACCTCATGGAAGCACTACTGTGTCAATGTCCATGTATCACTGATAGTTTAAAATGATTTATGAGGGTTTAAAAATATAACTAAATAGACAAAACTTTAAAATTTTTTAATTAATTATAGAAAAATCTAAAAAATGCAAATAAACATATTTTAGAAAGCTTAGATAAAGGAGAATTTAATAAAAAAAAAAATCCCAATTAATGCCTAATGAATAGTGCTTAATTAAGGTTTAAAGCTTAGACTAATTGCCTTAATTAATGCCAAAATACTTAGCTAATTAATTCCAAATTCAACATGTTGATTCTATGGGATGTTCTCTGCCTCCTATATTTTTATTGGTATTATTCGCCAATTTGTTTAAAAAATTCTAAATTTTTAACCCTAATTATTCCTTTTAATTGATATAATAATTATTGAAATCAATGAATAGCATAATTGAGTAATTAGGGATAATTAATTAATAAAAAATAATGATAATAACATGAGAATGAATTAGGACCTCCTCCCCTAATTATTTTCAAATGTATTCCCTTAATGAATTTAATTAATATGTTTAGTAATTAAGTATGAATTGAGGAAATTGATAATGAAATTCGAAAAAAAATTAATATAAAGAACTCAAGTGCAACCCATAAAACTCTTTATGTGTTTTATAACATAAAGTCATCAAAAAAATTATAGTTCTCCCATGGGTGTGAGAAAATCATAAGAGTATTAGGCTTAAATTTTTTTTTTTTTGGTTTTTTAATTTAATTAACTCTTAAGAATGAGTCTAATTGCATTAGATCTATCTAGGTGCATTGCCAATTTTTTTTCCCAAAGCTATCATTGAAAGTTCATGCCTAACTGATTAATTAAATTAAATAAGCTTAGGAAGGGTAATCAAATTAGTGTAATTAATGGATTGTACTTAATTAATTCATAAAATGTATTTAACTTCTTTCCTTCAACATATTAAACAACCAATATGGGATGGAGTGACTTAAAAGTATTATTTCTCCTCTTTAGGTTTTAACAACTTGAACATTAAAATTAAACCTTAAAGAAGCTTTGATTAAGCTCAATAGATGTTTATTTAAAATGATTGTCCTTAGGGTTTAATGAAATCAAGTATATTATGTGATGATATTTAATTACTTCCTTTCAATTATCATAAATGTGTATGTCATGTGCTTCATATATTCATGTTTTAAAATTAAAATAATATGATTTCTTTCAAATTGCATGCGTAGGATAAATAAGATTATATGGTGTGGCTATTATCACTAGTAAATCTCAAACTATTTTGAAATTATATGTTAATTATGAATCAAATGATTTGAAACTTAAATCAATGTTCATTATAAATAATTAATGAAATGTTCATTTATTTGTAATTAAAAGATGGAAAGTGATGGTTTTATCCCCATGTTTTATGCTCATGCTAACATGTATTTGAATTAATAAGTATATAGTCTAGAAATCCCAGGAATATGAGACGTTAAGTAGCCCCAAATAGGTCTTAAATAATTTCACTTCTTTAGTTTAATAATGTCACGCACTTGTTTAACTTTATTTATGTGTCTGCATATGTTAGGATATAAAGTAAAATATTTTTCTTTATGCCATTTAGCTTTACATAAATAAAAGATATTTATACAGAACCTTTTTATGATTTTGTTTCTATGCTTATGCATATGTTTATGTGCATTTGGACATGCAAGTATATAGTATGGACATCTTGAGAATACGAAGCTTTAAGTAGCCCTAAGGAGGTCTTATATAATCTCACTTTCCTTGTTTAACAATGGCACATACTTGTTTAAATTCCTAATACAGATTTACATATGCTTAAACATGAGATAAAAATTTTATTTTCTATCAAATTCATGCATCAACATTCATTAAGTGTGCAAAAATATGTGTATATTGCATGCATATGTATATACTAAATCAAATATTAGAGAAATTAAAAATGAAAGGATGTGGATATTATTGATAATGAAATGGAGTAGTTGAATATTACTCATGTGATGGTGACTTAATTTCATTGATCTTAAGATGCCTTTCATGTTCAAATAAGATTCATTCAGGCTAATCTAAATTTAAAAAACCTTAAAATGGTTCATTAAGAGAATTAAGAGTCAAATTATTTAAAATCAACTTAGGCTAGAGATGAAAAAATTTAGTCTCTCTTCTCTTCATAATGATCAAATCTTCATGTAATTTAATTTAAGTTAATCCAATCCTTGTTTAAAGACTATATGTTTCCTTTTTTGGTGATTTTATCCCGACTTTAGAAATATCTAAGGTATAATAGCCCCGATTGGAATAGTATTATTTTAAATAATATAAATATAATTGTTGTTTGGTTATATGTTTATTTAGCTAACATATTTTGTGTAGTTAGATTTTATTTTTCATGAAAATATAATTTTGTAATAGGGTTAATTAGTGCTATGGGGTTTGATGAATATATGGTAGAAGGCAAGACTTGGAGGCCATGAAGCTAGAGCAAACTAATCCTAAGAAGAAAAGAAGAATAAGAATTGAAGACCCCCAAAGTATTTATTTCAATTGTAATATTTAATTGTAATTCTGGTTATATAAGGGTAGAGCTTGGCTACCAAACTCTTTCTATTTTTCGGGGTGTATGGTGGTACCCGGCTGCATTGGCCTTTTATTCTTTTACAAAATTCAAATACTTAATTGTTGTGTTTTGACTGTGCAATAGAAATGATAAACTTTTCATAGGTTTCTTAAAGTGTGATGATTTGATATGTGGCATGGATGCAGTAGGCTTTTTAGGATAAAATTAAATTTTCTACCCTTATTAATAACTTCAACTAAATTCTAATGAATTCATAACATCATCTTAAAGCCTAGGCTTGTAATCAAGATAATAAAATATTTAGCAACCCCTTAGTTGAATAGTTGGATGCTATAGCAACATGCATGTCATATTATTTTACTCTTGAATAGAGAGGATCTCCACTTTTGCATGATGATGACATGCTTGACCTTTGAGAGCGATCCCTTGTAATAGAGAATACCTTTTTCTCACTGATTTATCCCACAACTCAATTTCATCATGCATGTATAAATAATTATCCCAAGTCTTGGTCCAAAATATATGTGCCAAAATGATCTAAATTTTTTTAAGTTTTTAATATTAGTTTAAGCCATGTTTGCTTACCAAATATTATCTACTTTCTTAGGGAGTGAGTTTAGGATTCTAGATTCTTTCCTAATTAAATAGCAGCCTAACTAACTTGCATATACATGAGATCAGCCTTCATGGTTATAAAGCATATGAAGTGTTAGCTGGCGGCCACTTGAAGTGGTTGTAAGTCTAGAAAAGTCAGATGTGTTCAACCTCTCTTATGGAGGTAAACCATTATATCCCATTTTCCCCAAGTAGAATTACGTTAAGCTCTTAGTTGGTGCTAAAGCATTCTAGATTTAGGTTTTGAAGAGGCTTGTTTCTCTTTTCATACAAGTATAAGTCCTCACCTTTTAGGCATTCCTACAACCTTGTGTTGTTGGAATATAAATCCTATCATACTAATAAAATTTCAACTTAAACCAAAAAAAAAAAAAATTCTCCTCCTCAGAAATATAAAGTCTCATTATAAGGTTGATTGAAGTATTAGCTAGGCTTTCTACTGTCTTGGAAACTCCCTACTTATCCTCCCATGGAATTCGTAAATATGTCTTCTCATTTAAACTCTTCCCATTTTATTTCAAAAAATAACAAATCCTTTGATAGCTTAGCCTTGAAATCTTTGGAGATATTTATTAACTACTTTAATCGAGAGTGTTTGTGGTATTTATTTTTGGATACATCAGGTGGACACCACACAGATCATAAGGGGTACTTATTAAAGTGATTGAGTATGACATTAAGGTATGATGGACTATCTTGAAACATAGAAACATCACCTTACAATGGATTTAATCACCTAATAAGGACTCCTAAGACATGATGGGTCTTCGTATGTAATAGAGATATTTTCTCTACTTTACATGGAAAAGTAAAGTAGGGTTTATTTTATACCGGGTTCTTAAGTTCCCCATGGAGGTAAGTCTCCAAAGTTTATTACATCCCAGGAAATGAGATTTCTAAGAATATTCTCAATTAAAGTATACAATTATTGTCTCAAAAGATTTCAAGATTAGACTATCAAAAGAATAATTATTTTAGAAAATCAATTGGGAGTGTTTAATTAGAAAGACTTATTTTTGGAATCCAAAGGAGAATAAGTTGGAAATTCTCATGATACTAGGAAACCTAGCAAGCACTTCAGTTTATCTTATAGTGAGGCTTTATATTTTTGAAACTGAGAGGATTTATTTATTTTAGTTGAAATTTTATTAGATTGCTAGGGCTTATAATCTATTAACACAAGATTATGGAAATGCCTAAGAGGTGAGGATTTATGCTTAGAGCCGAAGTGAAACAAGTTACCTCAGATCTTAAATCTAGGGAGTTTTAACACAAGTTAAAGCACAACCTAAATCTAAGCGAAGGGTGGGCATAAGGGTTCATTTTCACAAGAGAGGATAAACCCACCAGACTTCTGGACTTACAACCGCTTGGAGTGGCCTCCGGCTAACACCTACTATAATTCAAAATCATATGGTCCAATCGTATGAAATTGTAAGATGGATTAAGCTTCTATTTAATTAGAAAGAAACTAAAATCCTAGACCCACTCCCTAAGAGATTAGAGCATGAGTAGTATGAGCACATCACTTAGTCTAAATGCAAAATCTTTTTAAATTTTACATTATTTTGACACATTCATTTGGACAAAGGTGTAGGGTATTTTATGCCTAAAAGTATGATGAAATGGGGTTGTTGGCTAAATCAATGAGAAGAGGGTGTTCTCCACCATAAAGGATGCCCTCATAGATCAAGCATTCCCCTATCGTGCAAGGATGGAGATCCCCTATGTTCAAGGAAGAAGGAATATGACATGCATAATGTGAGACATACAATAATTCAACTATGGGGTTACTAAATATTTAAATTATCTTATTTATAAACTAAGCTTTATAGTGAGGTTATGAGTTATTTTAAATTTTAGTTATGAGTTATTAACTGGGGTAGAAAAATTAATTTTATCCTAAGAGCCTACCGCATCCAAGCCATACATTCAAACATCAAACAATGAGAAAACTATGAAGAGGATGTAGTCTTGATGCGTAAGCTAAACACAACAACAATCATTTTTTATAGACAACCGCAAAAGAATTAGAGGCCAGTGCGGCCGGGTATCACTGTACACCTGAAAAAGAGAAAAGATGGATAGATGAGCTCTGCCTTTATACAACCCAAAATTACAAAATAATATTACAATTGAAATTGATTATATGCTATGGGGGTCTTCATTCCTCATTTCTTCTTGTCCTCCTTCACTTCCTTTGATTTGATTTTCTCCAAGGCATCACAGGCAAGATTCTACTTATAGCTCATCCTAATCTCCTACAACACTAATCCTAATTCATATTATAAAATTACATTTTATGGAAAGTAAATCTAACTACACCTGCAATATAGAGGTTAGTTAAACATACATTCAATCTCAAGCAGTTATATTTTATAATTTGGACTTAGCACCCTGCACATGGGTAACCAGTCCACTTGTATTAACTTGGATTATGCTTAGAAGTATAAGCAACCTATAAAGAGAATATTTATATTTATTGTTAACAATCCCTTAAGCATAAACCTCTAGAGAAAATAATATTAGGCTAAGAGCAGCCTAACATTCAGTCTACAAAACATACACCCTAACATCTAGTCTAAAATATTACATCACAAAATAAAATATACATCACATATACCATCCTAACTTGGGATTAGAAGTGGTGACTTAATTTTGATATGTGTGCTAAGGCTTTGTGTGGTAAGTTTTACTAAGAATTTAGAGTTATTATTTTTTAGATTTGGAAAAGTTTAATTTAATCACGGAGGTTGGTTTTATTTTAGGTTATTTAATGGATTTGTGAATTTTAATTTATGTTTTGATTTTGTTTCATATGATTTATGCTAAGCATCTAAGTGTTATAAAGAGAAGAAAGAGGCTTACCCTCCTTCATCTCTACCTTAAGCCACTTTCTAAAACTCATTAATTTGATTTTATTCTTTTTAGTGAATGGACTATTAAATATTTTATTAATCTTAAGTTTGGGTTAACTCTAAATAATCTTATTCAATATGAAAGGAATCTTAAGATTAATGTAGTTGGGTTACTACCACATAGAAAATGTTAAACCATTCCTTCCCATCACTTATTAACATGCATATGATTTAATCCTTAACATACCTATACATACAACATATGTTTTGGCACACTTAAATGATGGATGGATGCAAACACTTGGGATTTACAATTTATTTTGATTGAATTATTTTATACATGCTAATTAATGCTCTATCTAAATTCTAATACCAAAATACATAAGAATGAAATTAGATAAGTATGTGCCTTTGTTAACTAGGGAAGTGAGGTAATCAAATGACCTTATTGGGGCTACTTAAAGTCTCGTATTCCTCGGATGTCTAGACTATATATCCATTTCCATTCAAACTTATGTAAATTTATATATGAATCACAAGAAAGAGAGCACTAACTTACACATAATGTATTTTTAATGCCTTAGATGATTATGGATGTATGCATTTTTTAATAGAAAAGAGGATTATTATTCTTTAATTAAACACACATATACATGTATAAAAGATGTAAACAAGTACGTTCCATTATTAACCAGGGAAAGATAATCAAATGATCTCCTTGGGGCTACTTAAAGTCATATTCACAGGATGTCTATATACTTACTATCTTAAACAGATATACATGTATACATAATTAGAAGAATAAAATCATGCAAAGATTGTATTTTGTTTAGTTGAATTATTTATGCATATTAGTTAAAGCTCTATCTACATTCTAATACCAAAATATATAGGAATGAAATTAAATGAGTACGTGCCTTTGTTAACCTGGGAAGTGAGGTAATCAAATGACCTCCTTGGGGCTACTTAAAGCCTCGAATTCTCGGGATGTCCATAATATATACCCATTACCATTCAAACCTATGTAAATATATACATGAATCATAAGAAAGAGAGCTTCACTTCACATACTTAAGCTATAAGCACATGTAATTCCTATGTATATCCATAACTATTTTCATTCTAAAATTATTATTATTTTAGAAACTTTCAAAAATAAATTTGGATTTAATAGTGATAATAACCACACATATAATAAGTTAAGTCAACACATGCAAGCTTACATAAATAGATTCCATTTGATTCATTTAATCTTAAAAAAGATGAATGCATGAAACCATATGCATACAACATTTAAAGAAATTCTAAAGGATTAACCAAACATAAACACGTGAACCACGCTAATTCCTAAGGACAATCACATCAAATAAAATTACTTAAAGAAAACCAAATCTTCTTATTAATTTAATTTTAGATTTGGATTAGACGTAAAGAGGTAAGATTATTTATTATTTTAATCCCATTCCCATGTCGATGATCTTGATTTGTTTAAGGAAGGATAATTAGATAAATTTTATGAATTGATTAAGTTGAGTCATTAATTAAATCATTTAATTTTTTATGCTTCTTTAATTTAATTAATTATTTAATCATGAGCCACAAATGATATGAACAAGTGAGAAAGTAAAATTACAATGCTCTGGATGCTCATCATAATTAAATTAAGTAAAGAATCTAATTAAGTACTTATATGATTTTCCACTCATGGGTTAATCATAATTTCCTTAAAGGGTCTTTATGTTATTAAATACATAAAGAGGAACCCTTAATCTCATTGTTAATTATCTGATGTGATTATGATTTTAATTTGATTTGCTTTAGCCATTTAATTAATTGAGCACTTAATCAATTCACTCATTAATTAATTCTCTTAATGAAATGAATTTAGAAAAATGATTAGAAAAGAGGTTCTAATCACTCTCCCTCATCATCTCATTTTTAATCAGTGATTAATGAGCTTTAATTAATTAAATTTTACTATTTCAAACATTAGTTAATCATTAATTTAATCAGGAGAGTAATTAAGAGTTAAACTATCAATTCTCCTAATCCCCTAGGTAATAAATTCCAATAAAATTATGGGAGGCAAAGGTCATTCCATTAAACCAACACACCAAGTTTGAAACCAATTGCCCAAGTAATTAGGGCTTAATTAAGATAATTAAGTGCACACTCAAACACTAATTAAGCTTTAATTACTATTCAAAATCAAATAAAAATGGATTAAAAAAATCTTCTTTATTTTACCTTTCCAATGAATATTTATTTGTATTTTTCTAATTTATCTGCAATTAGTTATGATTTTTTAAAGTTTTAGCCATTAAATGAATTATTAACCCTTAATTAAGCCTAATCCCATTGGTGCCACTTGGATTGTTAACATAGCAGCACTTTCCATGTGGTGCTGCAAGATTGGTTATTTAAACCTTTCGACCCAGTGCTGAATTGGCGGCGGCGTACATGCTTTCATCCCCGCCATTCGATCTAAGATCGAACGGTAGAGATTAATCCAACACTCCTTAAGGGAAATAGATCAGATTAATCTAATTGAATAATCATGGCCATCCATTCAATCAGAGAATGGGCGGTGATCCATCATCCCATGAAGATGGACACCATTTGCCTTCCCTTGCTCGATCCGAGCTCGCCTGAGCTCATGAGACATCGAAATCAATCCCACACATTGACAAGAACAATCCTAGGGGATCTAATGATGGAAAACACATGACATTAACATTTTCTATAAAAAGGCCTAAAAAAATTTGAGAAAAACTTGATTTGCTAGAATTTACCTCACCGGAGCTTTGGACTGGTGGCTAACCGACCGAGGTAGCTTCACCTTAAAGAGGTGAAGCCCTGCTAAGATGATGGTGCTTTGATTCCTCGTCGGTGGATCTGTGGATCAACCGCCACTAGAAAACTCATCAGAGTTAGGCTAAGAGGAGCTTCTAGTGCTCGAATCACTCGGGGGAAGATTCGTTTCACCTCACTAGTACTTGGTGAACTGTGGGTGAAGTTAATTTAGGATTGGTTGGGATTTGTTGAAGGTGGACGGAGTTGGAGCTTGTTCTATCTCAGGTTGGTGTTTTCGGTAAGGGGAAGGCTTGGGAAGCTCAAGGAAACACTTTGGTGACTTGTCTCAGTTCTAGGGCTTTAAGGATGCTTAGTGAGTGGATGGGGGGGTATACCCTCCTCCTGAATAGACAAATGTGATTGCTTCTATAATTTATAGCCGTTTGACCACCGTAGGCAGCTGGAGGTGGTAGGAATGAACTTAGGTGGCTCGATTTGAGTGGATGAAGGTCTGAGTTGGCTTCCTTGGCTTGTCTCCATCTCTTTTGGATAAGCCAATGAGTGGAGGTGGGTTAATTCACCTCCCTTTGACAAAAGGCTGACCTAACCCCTTTGGGTCAAGTTAGCCATATAGCCAGAGGTTCATTTTGAGCTTTGGGTGGCTACCAAGTGCAAAGAAGGGTTGTTGATCATGTAATTTGGGATTTTATGCTATATGGGAGGCTTAACCAATTGGGTAATGGGTTAATTCAGGTCCAAAGTAGGTTTACTTTGATTTGGGCTGACCCAAGGTGAGCCAAGGATAGGTCATGCCCAATCTCCATAGGTTTAGGCTTAGTTTGAATGGGTTTGGCTCAATTTGACCAATGTAAGTCAAATTAGGCTAAGATGGGTCAAGTTGACCAATTGGTCAAATTGGGTCAAACCAAGGGTTGAGTCAAGTTCAAATGAGTATTTAGAATATTTTGGTTTAATTTGGCTTAGATTTGGATTTGACCCATTTGAGTTCATATGGGTCAAATAGGTCAAGTTGACCAATTTGGCCAAATTGGCAAGATTAGCTTGGGTTAGGTATTAGTTCATGTTCAATTGATCATTTGAAGATGATCGTAGACTTTGATTTCAAATAATTTGGATTTAAGATTGATTAAGGACAAATTGATCGAGTTTAATGGGTCAATTAGGTTCAATTGATCAAATTGGGTTCAATCAAGGTTTTGATTATGTTCAATAATAAATTTCAAATGGATTTTAATCATTGGTTGTAATCAATTTGGATTAGATTTTCTAATTTGTCCCTTTAGGTCAAAATGGGTCAACTTGGTGGGGCCAATTAGGTTTAGTTTGGCTCAACTGATAGTCAAGTCATCAAGGATTGATTTTAGGTTGATGTGAATCATTGATTTCAATTAATTTGGCTAAGGATGATTTGGTTCATTTGGCTTGTAATTTTTTTTTTTCATTTGGCTGATTGAAGTGAATGGAAAGAGTTGAATCATGGGTTTAGGTTTAGATCATTTGGATTTTGGTTTTGTTGATTTGGATTTGAATTGAGATTCAATTGGATTTGGTTGTATTGATTTGAAGTTGGATTTTAAAGGAAATGGCATGGGTCATGGCTAAATGGTAGTTTTAGGTCCTAAGGCATAGATAAATCCTATGGCTAAATCTTTTAAGTCTTTATGTTTAGGTTAAGTATTCACTTAGCTACTAGAAATGTCCTATGACTAAGGTGCTCTTAGTGTCTAAGAAGCTCCTAGATCTAAGATGGAAGAATTCAATCATCACTCCAAAAGTGGGTCAACAACATTCTTAGAAAATTCTAATTTTCTAGGATGTAATTAACTATGGAAGCTTGCTTCCATAGAGAACTAAAGAACAAGACATAGAATAACCCACTTCACTTATCCATCTAAACTAATGGAAAGATCTCTCGTATATACATAAACCCAACTGCCTTAGGAGTCCTTATAAGGTGATTAGGTCCATTATAGGGTGATTCTTCTGTCTTTCGAGGTAATATATTAATATGAGATTTAAACATGTAATGCATGAATTTTGTAGAAAAAGTAATTTAATAATTTATTATACATATACAAACATTAATGTATTTAATTTATACATGTACATGTTATTGTTGAACTGAGACATTCTTGGGACTATTTAAAATCTCGTGCTTTCAAGATATCTAAACTATATACTTGTTAATTCATACATATATATATATATATATATATATATATATATATATTCAAATTTAAATTATTTAAATCAATTAAATTTAGACTTATAAATATTTTTAATTCATTAAAGAAAATAGCTAGAGATTTATTAGTGATAATAGCCACATAATCAATCCAAAGCATGCAAATAAATGAAATTCTTTATTTATTTTTGAAATATGAATGTATAAAATATATGAAAGATAGATTTATAAATGATTGAAGCAAAGTAATTAAACATCACCAAATAACCTATTTGAAGTCATTAACTCCAAAGGTCATTTATATGAAGATAATCTCACTTAAGGCTAATCAAGTTCATTAATTATTGATTTTAAAATTTGAGTTATTTAAACTTAATGAGAAGAGAAAATATTTAAAATTAACCCTTGACCAACTTTTGTTTACTAAGTGGTTTAAAATTGATTTAGGTGATTTTTATGAATTAATTAATGTGAATTAATTATTTGGCAAATTATGCCTAAATGAGATTAAAAATTTAATTAGACCTTAAATATAAGCTTAAAAAATAATGAGAAAATTAATGAATATGCATAAATATGAAATAAAAATACCTTAAAAGTTCAAATGCAATTGGGCTTATAATTGAGGATTAATTGAAGAAATAATGAAAATAAAAAATAATCAAATACACTCAAAATAACTTAAAACTATTTAAAGATTTTGCTTTCATTGAAAATCACTTTATTATCTGAGCATAAAAAGTGGGTTGTCGAAATTTTTAGAGGATTATGCTAATTACTATGAATTTTCTACGTTCTGCAAAAATTAATGATTTAATTAATTAATAAAGGCCCTTTAATGGTGATTTTGAGAAATAATTAGGACCAACGGACCTAATTGATTTATCTGATCACCAATAATATCTCAAAAATATAATCAAGATCCCTTGATTAATTTCATAATTTTTCTAATTTTATTTATTTATTAAATACATAAAATGACCATTTTGGATTTGAAAATTTTGATTTCCCAAATTATCGAATCAATTGACTTGAAATAACTATGAAAGGGAGATATTATCCCATCAAACAATCCTCAAAAAGTTCAACTAAATTAGCCAAGTAGTTAGGGCTTTTGTTTTTTTTTTCTAGATTCTCTTATGTCTAAGCTTTCTAAAGTAGATTTATTTATATTTTTTAAAATTTTCTATAAATAGTTATGAATTTTTAGAGTTCTAGCCATTAAATTGATTTTTGAACCTATTTAAATGATTTACAAAGTTAGTGTCACATCAGGGTTGCCACAATAATGCTTTTCACGTGGCAACACATGGTTTGCTACTTAAATTGTCCTGCATGGCGGCTGACTTTGTGGTGGCAGATGCGGTTTCCTCTTCGTCATTCGATCGTGGATCGGATGGTTTAGATTAATCCCTCAAATTAAATTGAGATTTCTAATGTGATTAATTATGGCCATTCGTTCTAATCATATGGAATGGACAACAGATGATTCATCATCTACCTTCAGTGAGAGATGAACATCATTCATCTTTCGACGCTCGATCCGAGCTCACCAGACTGTGGAATTGATTCTAAAATGATCATGAAGAGAGTTTAAGGAGTTCATACGATTGGATTCTCACCAAACACACATTGACTTCAAAAAACACTAGTGATATACAATTTGCTAGAATTTACCTTGTAGGAGTTCAAGATCGATGGCTCAACAATTTAGGTAGCTTTGCCTTGAAGAAGCGATACCCTACTAAAAAAGTCATAAGTTTCCTCCATGTCAATCTCTCTGTAGACCGCATGTTGCCACAAAATTTGTTGGAGATGGACTTGAAGTGCTTTCTAGTGGTCCAATCGAGTGGCTTTCGATTCATTTCAGTTCGCTGGAGGTAGGGGAAGGCGTGGGAAGATTTAATTTTAATTTAGTGTTGATTTGATGGAGTTTGGTATGAGGGGTGTTTTGACTAAAGGAAGGATCAGTTTCCATGATAGTTAAGTGCATGGGGAGCTTTGAGAACTTAGGGGGATTAGGATGGGCTTGTGAGGAAGGTCTGTGCTTGGTTTGAATGGGAGAGGTGTTGTAAACTTGCCTCCCCAAATAAACCAACCAATATGGTTGGTTCAGGCTATGGCAGCCGGTCGGCAAGTGAGGGTGGCTAGAAATGGCATAAGACTAGTGAGGTGGATGTCTCCTAGTAGTTGGTGGAGTTTGGTAGCTAGAGGTGATGGGGAAAAGGCTTGGTGGTTGAACCAAGGTTTGGCCAATGTAAGGATGACCACTCCTTGGCCAATGGTTAAGCCCAACAACTTTAGGTCAGGTCTAGTCAACATGGGGAAGCACAAGACATGCTTAGGTAGCTACCCAAGGCAAAGGGAAGACCTTCATATTTTAGGTTTTCATACTATTTGAGTGGCTTGGTTCACTTGATTTGGGCTGAATCGGGTTCATCATGGGTTGGGTCCACCTGGACAGGTGTTGACCTCACTTTTGGAGTGAGCTCTCAACTTCTTTATCATGGATCTAGGACTCTCATAGACACTAAGAGTTCCTTAGTCTTAAGCAACTTCTAGTGATTAGGTGAACACATAACCTAACCCTAGTGACTTAGAAGAGTTAGCCATAGGAATAGGTTGTGCCTTAGGGATTTAGGAAGACTTGCCTACCCTATAGCCCAAACCCAGTCCTTGCTTCCCTCTTTCAAACCCAAACCTCAAAATCAAATCCATTATTGAAATCCATCACTAAATTCAAACTAAATCCCTTCCTAAGCTTTGATTTTATCTTATGGACTTAGCCAACAAATCCAAATCAACCCCAATCCAATTGATTTTCAATTATTCATCAAATCAAATTCCAAATCATAAATCAATTCCAACCTCAAATGATTGAAATCCATGATCAAGTCAAATTTCCTTCTAAGCCATGAACCACCTTCATATGCTTAGCCAAAACTCCTTCAAACCAACTCAAAATTAGTTCATTTATTTACAAATCAATCATTCCTTCATTTATATTTGTAAATATAAATGAAATCCAAATTCAAACCATTCAAATTTAATCAAAGTAAATCAAATCAATTCAAGTCCCTTCTTAAGCCATATGGACCCACCTCCATAAGCCTAATCAAATCTTGATCCAAATCAATCCAAACATGATTGATTTCTTTATAAATCAATTATTCCTTCATTTATATTCATAAATATAAATGAAACCCACCCTCCAATGACCACAAATAATTAAACCAATTCAAAGTCTAAGTTAGCTTCTTTTGACATACATCCCTAAGCTTATTCAAATTTGCTTCCGAATAACTATAAACTCAAGTAATTTTCCTATAAGTCATTTATATCTTCATTTATATTCATAGATATAAATGAAATATAAATTCAAATGACCAAAACCAAACTCAAATCAAATTAAATTCCCAATTTTAGCCCTATTAATTTGGCAAAATAACATCTAAATAAACTCAAAACTCATTGATTTCTTCATGATTCAATCATTACTTCAATTATTGATCTAAATATAAACATAAACCACCATTATCAAACCAAATCCAAGTCAACCCAAACTAAGCCCAAGTTAACCCCTTTGGCTTGAAATTATCATATGAACCAAAAATCACTTGGCTCCAAACCAATTGCAATTGGATTTATATTTCAATCCTAGGATCATATGTGAGTTCAACTAACTTGAATCAAACCTTGGTCAAGCTGATTGATCCATTTAGGCTCACTTGACCCAAAGTGACCTAAAGGACCTTTTTAAGCTAAGTTCTAATTCAACCTAAATTGGATTAAACTAAGCCCTTCTGAATCTCACATCATGATCAACAATCATCATGGGGTGATCAATTGCATTGAATTAGGTCAGACCAAGTCAAACTTAGCCTTTGACTAAGTCAACATTTAGCCCAAATGAAACATAAACTAGCCAAAATCTATCATATTCCAAATTGATTGAAACCATTGACTCAAACCCATTCATAATTAATGATTGAACATGACCAAACCATCAATTGAGCCAAACCAAGTCTAATTGGCCACTTGACCTAAATTGACCTAAGAGGCTAAAATAGGTCAAATCATGATTTAACCCAAATTGATTGCAACTAATAGCTCAAGTTCATCATAAATCACTTATTGAACTTGACCAAAGCCATGATTGAGCCCAAGTTGACCAATTGGTCAACTTGACCCAACCTGGCCCAAATTGACCTAAAAGGTCAAATTGACCACAATTTAAATTAATTCTAAATTAAACCAAAAAAAGCCTTCAATCATTTTCAATCAACTAATTGAACTTGACTCAATACCTAACCCAACCTAATTTGGTCAAAATTAGTCAAATTGGTCAACTTGGTCAGAATTAGTCAAATTGGTCAACTTGACCAATTTGACCATTTTGAATCTAAATGAGTCAAATCCAAACCTAGGCCAAACTAATCCAAATTAATTGAACCAAAACATCACAAATCATCATATGAATCTAGACAAAGCCTTAGTTTGACCTAATTTGACCAATTGGTCAACCCAATCTAACTTAGCCCAAATGGAACCCATTTGACTAAGCCAAGCCAAACCACTCAAATCCAACTTATGGGATCTTGTGGGTTGACCTAACTCAGCTTAAACTCAACCTAGGTCAGCCTAAGACCTACCTAAAGTGGGCCCTACCAAGGGGATTAGCCATCAAACCATGGGATTTAAACTTCAAAACCAATGGATCCAAGCCAAAGTCAACTCTCCCATCTCCATGATAGCCCTTAGCACTCCTTGGAACTTTCTCATGACCCAACCTATCCCACCCTAGGTCAGCCAAGGACCTTTAAGAGGTGAGTTGACTCACCTCCAACCTAAATTGAACACCCATTGGATCCAAGCCCTTGCACCCTTGCACAATGGATCCATTGTAGCCTCCCATCACTCTTCCCATCCCTTGCGTGCCACCCTGAATTGATGGAGACATGTTCGTGATGCTAGCAAATCGCATTATACCGCCTCTCATCATGGGAAATTGAGGTATACACAAAAAAGAACACGAATTGCATTGTGAGCCTTCTAAAGCCAATTATGAAGCCCCTTAGAGCGTTTCCAAGGATCCCCAGACCCTGCTCGATCGACATTGCCCATTCCCGAGCAAAGCTGAAATAGGGCATCCAAATCCCGAGCAATACTCCCTCTCCACTAAATAAAATCTAAATTCCTAGCACCCACACCATCCCCATACTCTATCGAAGCCAATCAAACCAATTTTCAAGCTTCCAAGCCGCGGGAGGAGTGAGTTCAATCGAAGCTGAGCCCTTTGCATGCATGGATTAGTCAATTGAGCACTCTGCCCCAAATCAAGTCAAAGCTCTTCAAGGCCTCTCAACTAGAAGCTACCGACGCGTACACCGCCGGACATTAGTGAGTGAGGTAATTTCATAAACTGATCCTTGTATGGAAAAGTGGGTTGGTCATTTATGAAGAAAATTTGAATCCCATGTGAATTTAACCATTGGATGTGCGCGTCTCCCTTCCTCGAAGGTGTAGGAAGAATTTGGAGACAATCTTAGCTCAAGTGAGCTCAGATCGAACAAGGGAAGATGGATGACATTCATCTTTTATTGCTCATGAACGGGATAGATCATGAGCCATCCATCTCGCGTGATTAGAATGAACGGCCCTGATCAAATCTCGTAGTAGATCCTTTGATTTCTTTTCTAAACCTAGGATCAAATTGTGGCCGTCCAATCTTAGATTGGACGGTCTGCTGAGAAAGCACATCCGTCACCATCCGAGTCAGCCTTAGAATGTGACTATTCAAATAGCAAATCCCATCGTGCCACATGGAAAGCGCTGCGTACCACGGCTCGACGGATTAAGGCTTTAATTAGCTTAATTAATTAATTTTAAGATACTTTCTAAAATCATAACTAATTATAGAAAATTCAAAAAAAAAACTTAGGCACATTTTGAAGATATTTTAGTAGAATCTAGAAAATTATTATTAATTGATTTTGAATAGTGATTTTAAAAAAAAAAAGTATAATTAGCTTAATTACACCTTAATAATCTCAATTTTTCTATGGATGCTTAGTGGGATGACCTCTGCCTCCCCTATTTTTTGGGATTTTATTGATTGCTTAATTAGGAAAAGTACTTGATTAAGTCTTAATCACTCTTTAATCTAATTAATCATAATAAATGAATGAATAGTAACTTGATTAATCATTTAAAACTAATTACCTCTCTTGAACAGTAAGATAACTTAGGGGATGTGATTGGGATATTTTCCTAATTCATTTCCTAAGTTTTCTTTACCTTTAAAATAAAATTAATAATTAATGAAATGATTAATTGAATTAATTAATCTTCAAGATAGGGAAATCAAAATCTAATTGAATGTTTAAAATAATTTAGGGATTAGGATTGAGGCCTTGCCCTTGATCCTTTATCCTAAGTTGATTTCATCATTCAAATTAAAACATAACCAAAGTGTTTAATCAATTAATTAAAAGCTTAATGAATTAAAAAAATCAATTCATCCACACCTAAGCAACCTTTAATTGATCTTGGGTAGCTCCTTGGGTGTTCAATAATCCAAGGTGAGAGATAATAAAATTATGGTTGGCTCACATGTGTGAGAAAATCATAAAAGTAATTAAGTGAGATCCCTGCTTAACTTAATTAATCATAAGCCATTGCATTAGGCCCCTTTCATTTCTTAGAGCATTGCAAATTTACTTTTCATATGGTTGCATATCATATTGGCTTATTATTAATTAGTTAATTAACTTAAGGTGATATATGTAAGAGTTAATTAATTCACTTAATTCATATCTTAACTTAATTAAAAAAAATAAAATCAACTTAAATATTCTTCATTAAACCAAATTAATTCACACATGGGGAATTGGGTTAGGATTAACAAATCTCTTTCATATTTCCTAAATCAAATCAAAACCAAAGTTAAAAATATCTTTAAAGAATTTTGGTTTATTTTAAATAGTTTAATTTAATATTGATTGTCCTTAGGAATTAATTGAGATGAATGAAATCATGTGCTTACATTCCTTTATTTCTTTCCAATCATGCTAAATATTGATTACTATATGAAATCATGCATTCATTTCTTTTAAAAAATAATTAAATAAAATGTTTTCTTTTATGTCAAATTTCATGTGTTGACTTATATCAAAATATGTGTGGCTATTATCACTATAAAATCAAAAGCTATTTTCAAAAGCCTATAAATTAATTATTATAAATAAAGTAATATTAATTATAAATATCTATAAGCTTGCATGTGATGATAGTACAAGATATACAATATGAAGTATCTTTCCTTATTTTAACATGGATTCACAAAGGATTTGCAAGTGTAAAGTTCATTTGAAAAGAACACAACATTTGCCTAAATCTACTCCTATGCATCTCCATGTTAAGACTTAGGAAGAATTTCATATCACATATGTAAATCATACAATCAAATCAAATGTGACTTCTTGCATGATTTCTTATTCATGTGGTTCTTTTTGTACATTCATATGTATCTGAGAAAAGTGGTATATTAGTCTGGACACCCTGTATGAGGCTTTAAGTAGCCCTAAGTAGGTCTTGTACTTACCTTAGAAAAAAAAATACCACTTTAAAACTCATATACATATGTATGTATGATGTGGCCAACAAATAAGAATCATAAATCAAATAAATAAAACATAACTTTTGTGTGGGTTTTTCCTATTCTTATAGTTTCTTACACATCTACATGTATCTAAGAAAAGTGGTATATTAGTCTGGACATCCCTGGGGTGATTTTAAGTAGCCCTAAGTAGGTCTTGTACATACTTTTTGTAAAAATAATGGCATGCACTCACTTAAAACTTTATACATGTGAATGTGTAGCTAGCTAATGGATGAAAAATCCATCTTTTCTATGTAATAAGATATGCATTCAAAATTCAATAAAAAAATTAAATATTTAAATGCCAAATACACTTCTTTGCATTCATCATTCAAGTATGCAAAAATATAAATTACATGTATAGTTATGCTTAAGATTTACTTATATGCATGATATACATGATGAAAAAAAATAAATGAAGGTGTGTTATGTGATAGTAATCCATTTTAATTAATCTTAAGATACCTTTCTTATTGAATAGGGTTATTTAATGTGAACCTAAACATAGGATTAATTAAAACACATAATAAACCATTCATTAAAGAGAACTAAGCTAATAAACTTATCATAGAAATGACTTAAGATAGGGATAAAAGAGAGATTCCCTCTTTTTATTTCCTTTATAACACTTAGTTGCTAAGTGTAGGTTATATGAAATAAGAGAAAACAGTAAGTAAAATTTTTAAATCAATTAAATCACTTAAAGAAAAATCAACTCTTTATAAATAAAATCCCTCACACTTAGCAAATCATAACTCTAAAGCCTAGTTAGGACATACCACACAAGCCTCACATACACATTATATTAAGTCACCATTTCTAGTTTATGCATGATTTGGTGGATGTTTGGTTTTGTGATGTATTATTTTAGACTAGATATTAGGGTGTATGTGCGTAGTGTCGATGTCAGGCCGATATTAACCTAATCATGTTTTATGCAGGGGTCGTGCTTAAGAGGCTACTGTAATAAAAATATAAATGTTTTTGCTATGCAGGTTGCTCATACCCCTAAGCATAGCCCAAGTTAGGACATGTGAGCTTGGTTACCCATGTGTGGCATGCTACGTCCAAATTATTCATATAACTGCTTGGGTTGTATGGTATGTTTAACATTTATTTTGTAGGTGTAGCTAGATTTACTTTCCCTCTCTTTAAAATAATTTTACATTAGGATTAGGGTAAGTGTTATGGGGGATTAAGATAAACATTGGTTATAAGATCAAGTCTTATACACCATGTGATGCCTTTGGAGCAAACAACATCCCAATCAAGCCAAAAGAAAGAAAGAAATGGAGTAAATCAAAATGAAGAAATGAAAGATGAAGAGTGAAGAATGGAGGATGAAGAATGAAGATCCCTATAATATTTATCATTTTATAATTATAATTATTTTTTCATTATGTAGATGTATGTAGAGCTACTACCACATTTTTTTTGGGTTGTAAGATATGACATTGGCTTATTCTTTTGCGATAGCTTTATAGAATTATTTGATGTTCTATTTATCTTGCACATTAAAAATAACATATCTTTTCATAGTTTCTTTATGATTGGTGATTGCTGTGCGACATGGATGAGATAGGCTCTTAGGATGAAAAATATATTTTTTACCACACTAACAACTCATAACTAAAATTTTAAAATAATTCATAACCTCACATAAAAAAGCTTAGTCATTAAATTAAGATAATGAAATATTTAGCAACCCTTTAGCTGGATGATTATATGTTGAACATCATGCATAACCATCTTGTTTCACTCTTACTAAGAGAGGGCTTCCATCTTTGCTAGATAAAATGGGCTTAACCTTTAAGAGCCTGTGATGGAAGAACACCTCTTTCCCTCTTGATTTGGCCCATAATCAAAATCTCATGCATTTAGGCATACAAAATCCCATAGCCTATGTTAAAATAAAGAGTCCCAAATTAAATAAAATGTAATAAAAATTTGCATTAGATTTAAGTCATTATTCAAATCCCTCATGCTCTATTCTCTTAGAGAGTGGGTTTAAGGATTTAGTTTCTCTTCTAAGTAAATAATAACCTAACCATCTTGCAAAGCATATGACTTGCCTACATGGATTTAAAGCATAGGAGGAGTTAGATGACTGCCACTCTACGCAGTAATAAGTCCAACAGTCGGGTGGTTTACTCTCTCTTGTGGAGGTAAACCATATACCCAATTTTGCCTTAGATTTAGGTCATGTTTTGTCCCTTGCCAAAGCTCCCTAGATTTAGGATCTGTGGTTGCTATTTTCCTTGCTGCTACAAGCATAAATCACCTCTAGGAATTTTCACATATTGTGGAATTATAAGTCCTAGATTTATAATAAAATTTTAGCTCAAATAAATAAATCTCCTCAATTTTAAATACAAAAAGCCCAACCATAGGATAGATTGGAGTGCTCACTAGGTCTCCTAGTATCATGAGCACTCCCTACTCATCTCCTTTGGTTTCGATAATAACTCTCCCCTTTTGACCTATCCCACTTGATTTTCTAAAATATAACCAATTTGTTGATAGTCCTATATTTTAATTCATTGGAGACAACAATTGCCTACTTTAATCGAGAGTATTCTTAAGGGATTCACTTTCCTTAAGATGTAATTAACTATGGAGTTGCCTCTATAGGGAACTTAATGAACCATGTTTAAAAAAAATCCTACTTTACATTTTCATGTAAAGTAGGGGAAAAATCTTGGGTATATTCGAAGACCCATCATGCCTTAGGGGTCCTTATTAGGTGATTAGGTCCATTATAGGATAGTAGCTTCTATCTCTCGAGATAGTATACTATTCCTTAATATCGTACTCGATAATCTCAATAAGTACATCCTCAGATATGTGTGGTGTCCCCTCATATATATACACACACAGAACCAAAAATAAATGACACAACAAGTTAAGGTGGACCTAAGGATTAGTCATGCCAATTTTAGTTGGGTTTGACTCAATTTGACCCATATAAGTTAATTTGGGTTCAATTGAGCTAGATTGACCAGTTGGACAAATTGGATTAAAAGGACCATTGTGTTAGGTTCAAATGATGATTTGGAACCTATTTATGTAATTAGTTTGATTTGATTTAGGTTAGATTTGAATTTGGCCCAGGTTCATATGGGTCAAATGGGCAAAATTGACTAATTTGGTCAAATTGGTCAAATTGGGTTGAATGGGAGGTTGAGTCATGTTTGATTGATCATTTGAAAGTGTTTGGAATATGTGATTTGAATTGATTTGGCATAGAATGAATTTTGGTTCTGGGTCAAATTGGATTAAATGAGTTATTTGGATTGGGTTGATCAAATTGACTTCAATTTGTGATTGGAGAGTGTACAATAATCATGTTTGGATTGATTGGATGGATTGGTTTAATCCAATTTAGCTTTAATCAAGATTTGGCTCAATTTGACCTTTTTGGCCAAATTGGGTCAATCAAGTTGGTCAACTGTGATTAATTGATGGTTGAAATATGATTAATAGTCAATTTAGAAGTAGTTGGTAGCTTTGATTAAATTTAATCTAGTTTTGACTCACTTTGGACTTTTAGACTAAATTGGGTTAAGTGGATTAATTGGTTAAATGGGATTGATTTGTGTTCATTGGAATGTCTAATTGAGTAATTAGAATGATCATGAAGCTTGGGTTGATTTAATTTGGCTTAAGTCAAATTGGATTGGATGTTAGGTATATAGGATTCAATTGTATTCACTTGGGACAAATCAAATTGAATGAAATCAGCTTTAATTAAGTTTAATTAAATCTTAAATGAGTTTGGGTGAGTTCAATTTTAAATGGATTGGATTAATTTTGGATTTAGCCCTTTTAAGCCCAAATGGGTCAAGCTGGGTCAACTTATCCAATTGGCCAAATCAACCTAATGAGTTAAGTTAGGTTTGGAATTATTTTGTTTTGGCTGAGGTTTGGTTAATAATCAATTAGTTTGGTTTGGAAGATTGATTTGGCTATATGAGATGGCTTGGGTTAGGGATAGATAGGCCTTGCCTCATCTAAGCTAGCCCTAAGGTTGAACCCTATGGGTACCTAACTACTAGAAGTGTCTTAGTTCTAAGAAAGCCATAGTGCCTAGAATGAATACTTGGTCTATGGAGATGAACGTGAACCTCACTAAAAAGTGAGGTCAACAAACTAGAAGATTGAAATCATTCTTATATGGTAGCAGTAAATTTAATTATATTTTTCTATATTATTATTATTATTATTATTATAAAATTTTGATTTATTATGCCAAATTTTAAAATTTTTTCTCATTGTTCATTTTTTTTGGGAAAACAGGCTTAAAAATTTTAGTTGGACTAAAATCATGAATTTGAAGAAAAGCTACTATATTATGTAATGCTCGGGGCTACATTTTTTTTAGTATACCATGATGAAAATTAATTTGAATAACATTTGAACAAGACTTAAAATAAATTTAATCAAATTTGAGACCATATGCAATACAAAAGATTGATGCTGTGAGTCACTATAGCACCCAAGAGGGGGGTGAATTGGGCGATACTAAAAATTTTAAAAGTTAAATCTTAAATTTTAAGTTTTAGTAGAAAATTAATTTTTGATTTTATAATGACAAGATACAATTCTTAATGCAAAAAAAATAAAAGTACAAGAAAGTAAAAAGAGACAATATGCACATAATTTTATGGCAAATCCCAAAACCGCCTAAGCCCACGCCTAACCAGAGAATCCACTAATACAAAAAATAGCTACAATAGTACTTCCTAGCGAGAGTACAATCTATAATAATATGTACTCTCTTACAAGGAATACAACCTAAGTATAAATTTTATAGCACAAAATAGAAAAATACAAAATAATAAATTTTGATAAAATAAATCTCTCACAAATATACCAAGCTATCCAATTCAAAAAAAATGATCTCATAACTTATAAATGATCACTTGACAACATAAAAATTTGGCAAGATAAAATTCCTAGTTAATATTGATAAGAAATAATAAAATAAATATCTTAAAGTAATATTGCAAAGATGTTCGTGTTATTACAATTTGTAGACTAATATAAAAATAATTTCAAAATAAATTCACAATATTCTTTTACACAATAAAATAAATTTTAGTAAGGAATAATTTATTTTATTTTAACCAAAAATATTCTTTCAATTAATGCTAATGATCACAAAATATTTAAATAAATTGAGTATATGATAGATCTAAGTAGGCTAGTAAGCTTTTAATTAAAACGAGAGATCTCACAAATATGAAAATAATTTCAGCATAATAATTTAATTTAAAATGCTTAAAATATACTTCTAAAATAGATTTAAGAATAAATAATCTTTCAAAATAAGACTGAGGATACAATATTTTAAGAAACTAAAAGAAATTTATAGGAAGTTAAAAATTTCAACAAGTTGAAATAGATCATACAAACTATCACAAAAAACTTTTCACAAAAAAATGATTTAGAAACTTTGTTGTGAGAAAATAATGTCCAAAGACTAATCCACCAAAAAGTATAAATTGGAAAGAATAAATAGATTGTAAAAATAGCATGAACAACTAAAAATGATTAAGATCAAGAAAACAAACTCAAGTAATTTGAGAAAGCTTGCTAATGAAGATGTTGAAGCTTCCAAACCAAGGATTTGATCTTGCAATATTTGGAGAACACTTGAAAGGAAAATCTAAGAAATTTTCTTAGATTTGATGGAGGATTTTAATTTTGAATGAGGAATACTTTCATGAAGAGAATGAGGGCTATTTATACCAAGAAGGTCATTTTGAATTATTTCAAAAAAATATATTATTCTAACATCATTTTATAATATAATAATTTAATATTCAAGAAATACAATTTATATTAAATAAATATTAAATTCAAGCATCCAAAATTTGACTATTTACATGGGTAAGTCAAATATGGCTCTTAATATATTGAAAGCATGTAGCATGCATTCATTATTAAAATCAGCTAATGTTTGAAAAGTCATAATAAATTCAATTTTAATTAAACGTCGGTCATGTAACCTATCAAATTAAAGGAAACAATCCAAGAAATCTGTTGTAGATGAAATCAGATATAAATTCTTTGATTATAAAATGACTTTGGCTAAAATATAAAATTTCACATATTTTTGTTAATTTTGAAATATGACATTTAAATATTATGTTATAATTTGTATATAATCATATATATGTTAGTTATCATATAACCTTAAAATTAAATTAAAATATTTAATTATATTAAGTAAATAAAATAATTACACTTAATAATCATAATTTATTATCATTTATTATTTTGACAATTTTAATGCTATGTATGAAACATATAATTGAATGTTAATTAGATAGAGATTTATATAAATTAATCTCATTAAAATAATATGTTAAGTTGTGACCAAATTGATTCATGCCAATGAACTCATATGAATTTCTATGATAGTTATAAATGCATATAACCTAAAACATTGATTCTTGAGCTTCAGATTATCCATTTTGATCTATATTTCATTCTTCTACTCTTGTAATTTTCTCAAACATATTGTGAGATATATTGGATATGTAATTAGCAATTGATATATCTGAAACACATAAAAATATTCATTAAAACATCTAAGCATTCATTTGTTTATTATCAAAATTGATCGGATTGAACATGAGGCTCATTAAGCCAACAGATGCATGCTATGACATTATTAAAATCACAATCAAATAAAAACTAGCCTTATTCAATATGGTTTTAATGAAATTCAAGCATGGTTTGAATAAAATTAAAAATAAAATAATGTTATAAATATTAATATGATATTTAAATCTTAAATTTAAATAATGTTTGTATAATTTTGTAACAAAGTTCAAACTTGCTAAATAATAGAATTTAATATAGATGAATGAAATCACAATAGGTATAATATAATATTTTATAAGATAAATACATTAAATAATAAAATTCAATAAATAATATTATACTAAATTTAACCAATTATAGTGTATGTGTTATAAAAGTATAATCATAATACCATAATAAAAAAAAATTTAAAATTTTGATATAATTGAATATAATAATATTATTTATAATATAGCTATATATCACTATAAAAAACCTAAAAATAACCATATCTATATCATTATAAATTATGCTCTTAAAGATCATCATGCTTGAAACCATTTCCATGAAGCTATAGCCTGTATTAATTATGAGTTCAAGCCACCAATGTTTCTATTGATCTTTAGTAATACATCCTCTAAAAGCAGTGGTAGCTCCACTGAAAGTAAAGTAATGCCTTTCTACAAGTATTACCTTCAAATAGCTCAAATTATAAAACAATTTTTTTTATTATATCCTTAACATTATATATATGAACTAAGCATTTATTTTTATGCATAGCAAGATAACTTAGGTGTGTTAATCTCAAAAGAGATGGAGTGCAAATAAAAAATTCAAACTTTTGTTGAAGCTTCAATAAGTGAAAAGTTTAGCAAAATTAACATGTATTTTAAAGTAAAGAATTTATTATTTTCTGAATTATTTTTATAATTTTAAGTGTTTATGATAGAAAATTTCTTATTAGGAAAAAAAAAGAAGAAATGCAGAATCACGATACAACATATAGACGCTAGTAGTAGAAGAAAAAAGTTATGTAGAAATAGAGAAGATAATGCTGTGATGCCAGATTATCAATGGTGAGACACCATACCCAGTGTCAAGGCACTACATTGAAGGGTCGAGGTGCCAAAATCAAAATATGAAGCCATAGATAGACAACACCTAGGTGTTACAAAACCAATGTAGGGAGCTAATGCTTGACCAAAACAATTTTAGCAATTCAAAGCGTTGGATGATTTTGAAGCTATTTCAAGGGGAATCAAGTGAAAACTACTAGAGGCACCTAATAATTATAAATAAGAGGCATTAAGTAAGAGTTTTGGCAAGTGAGTGAGTTATTGAGAGTATGCAGAGTGTAGTACCCTTGAGAGTGATACTCCTAGTGTTGTGTGTTGTGCATGTGTGGAGTGTGTGAGAAAGATTACAATTAGAAGATCATGGAAAAAGATACACAATAAAAGGAGAAAAAAATTTCTCAATGCACTCTTTCCTTTTACTCTATCAATTTTTTTGTATTTTCTAGTACTTCATATACATATTTATGTATAATGTTTGTGTTTTACTTCATAAAATGTTGAACAAAGTGTGTGAACTTTGAATTTGTGTGTGTTTAGAACTTTGTTAAGTGTTAAACTATCTTTGTGGAATGATACAAGAAAATTGTTCGTGCCTCTATCGTAAAATGTGTTTTGATTTTACCTATGCATAGGGCCAATTATAATGTTAAAATTAGTTGTGATCTAGGGACATTGGAAGAATACGAGAGGAATAGTAGGGAGAAATAAGTTGATGTACAAAATAGGTGTCTATGACTTGTATTTTATGATGCAAATAAGGGAAATAAGAAAAATTCAACCAATTAAAATTTAATGAGACTAGACAAAAAAAAGTTAAAGGGATTGATTTGGTTATATTGATCTATGCATAGATTTAAGCAACATAACTTTTATGTTTATAGACAACACTATAGATTTAAAATTCATTCATAAGCAAAAAATTAGACCGCAAGATGTGTATTTTAGCCATGGTGCCATGCTCGAGATAAGATAGTTTAAGATAGATATAGGTCAAAATTGCACGTTCATAATACTATTTTAATCATAAGAACAACAATCTTATTTTATTTTAAATTTATAAAAATTTACTTTCAATAATCAAAATATAGTTTATTCCTAATATTTCACTTAGTTGGATAAAAATCAAAGTTATTAATAGATTAATACTTTACTTAATAAAATTTTTAAATAGATACTTATGAGAATGATACTTTACTCATCATTATATTACTTGAATGACCTCTTTAACTGGTCAAAAGTTGTTGGGGTTCTAATGAAATTTTAAGTTAATATTAAGTGAATAACCTCTTTTTAATCCAACTTATTATTTATGTTTAAATGTTTCTTAAGTATAGTAAGTTGTTAGAATTATAATTATTAATTATGAAATTAATTATAGACTTCTACTTTGTTTTATATGTGAAAGTTGATTTCATAAACAATTATTGCAATCACATATTGTGTTTTAGAATTTTAGTTTATTTATCTATTTTCTATCAATAGTAATATTATCATAACTATTGTTCCACTTAATTATGAGAAATTAGATTGTTGGTGAGAGCAGCAAAGCATTCATATTTAGAGAGTCCAGTGGTGTAAGTATTGAAATGCTTAATTGTGTAGTAGCTATATTCAATGATCCATTCAAAAGTACATATAATCTAAGTTAGAGGAATCATCCTAACTTCTCATAGGAAAATAATAATTCAAACTCTAATCAAACTAAGAATTTGAAAATTGGAAATAATATGTATTTTAATAATAATCAAAATTATAGACCTATAGTTCCATTAGAGTATCCTCCTCCAAATGAAATAAAGAAAAGAAATCTTGACGTGAAGATTTATTGTTGCAAATAGGGATCCAAATATCAATTCAATTGCATTTTATTAAAGTACAATCATAATAGCTATAATACAAAAACTAAAAGATCTTAATGTAATTGAATACAATAATATATTTATAACATAACTATATCACCACAAAAAGTTTAAATATAACCACATCTATATCATTATAAAATATTCTCTCAAAATTCATCATGTTTAGAACCATTTCCATCAAGCAATAATATTAATTATGAGTTCAAACCACCAAGCTTTGTATTGATCTTTAGTAATTAATCCACTAAGAGTCTAAGAGTAGTAAAGTAATTCATCTCTACAAGTATTACCTTAAAATAACTTAAATTATATAATGATTTTTTATTATATCCTTAACTCTATATGTATGAACTTAGCATTTATTTTTATGCATGATAAGATAACTTAAGTGAGTTAATCTCAAAAGAGATGGAGTGCAAATGAAAAATTCAAAATTTTGCTGAAGCTTTGATAAATGAAAAATTTAGTTAAATTAACATGTATTTTAAGTGAAAAATTTTTTTGTTTATGATTTATTTTCATAATTTTAAATATTCATACAAAAATTTTTTTATTAGAGGAAAAATGAAAGATAATGTAGAATCATGGTATGGTGATTAGGTGTTATATTTACACTACCTAGGCGCTACTATTAGAATAACAAACTTTCAGAAATAGAGAAGACAATGCCACAACACCATATTTGTAGCATTGAGGTGCTAGGCCTAGCACTGAGGTACTACATTGAAGTGCCAATGTGCTAGAATCAGAAATTTGAAGCCAAAAATTAGAAAGCACAACACTTAGAAGCTACAGAACTAGCGTCGAGGCTCTGTGACATGGCCAAAGTAGTTTTAGTAGTTTCAAAGAGCAGTTCATATGATTTTAGAAGTGATTTGAAGGGGGAATAAAGTGAAAACTAGTAAAGGGACCTAATGACTATAAATATGTTAATTAGTGTTAAAGAGTTTTGGCAAGCAAGTGAGTCTAGTGAGAATATGCAAGAGTGCAGTGATAGCACTTAGAGAGTGAAACCCAAATGCTATGTGATTGTGTGTGTGAGAAAATTATAATCGGAGATCAAGGAGAAGGATACACAACAAAATGAGAGAAAAATTTTAGTGCACTCTTTTACTTTTTTTTTTCTTTTCTTTTATTTCTAGTACTTCTTACACATATTTATATATTGTGATTGTGTTTAACTTTCTAAAATATTGAACTAAGTATGTGAACTCTTAATTTATGTATGTTTTGAACGTTGTCTTGTATTAAACTATCTTTGTGGAATGATCCCATCGAAAGAGTACAAGAGGAACAATACGGAGAAACAAACAGGTGGATCTATAGTAAAGGGAAATAAGGAAAACACAACTAGTCAAAATTTAATCTGGACTAGGCCAAAAAATGGTCAAAATGATTGGTTTGACTATATTGAATTAGGCATACACAATATAACATTTATATTTCTAGCTGACACTATAGATTTAAAATTCATTCCTAAGTATAAAATCACACCAACACTTAGGCTCTACATTCACAGTGCTACGATATCGTGCTAGACATAAGATAGTTTAATCTTGACACAAAACTTCTGTTCATAATACTATTTTAATCATAAGAACAACAACCTTATTTAATATAAAATTTATAAAAATTTACCTTCCAAACGCAAAATATAGTGTGTTCCTAATATTTCACTTATTTGGATAAAAATTAAGTCTAATAATAGATTAATACTTAATAAAAATTTTAAATAGATCCTCTTAGGAATGATACTCTACTCATTATTATATTACTTGAACAACACGTGCACTTGTGTACACCATCTTAGCCTATCAAAGTTCATTGAACATAAATTAAAACTTGATCAATCATGAAGGTCCATTTGTTGACCTCATTTTGGAAGAGGACATTTTAGCAATGCAAAGATCTCAAGTTCAAATAGGGATATCCTAATTCACTATTCAAGTTACTATGCTTAGTAACTTAGGAAATGCAATTTGAGCTAAATACAATCTACTTGATTTGATGTAAAACCAAATCAAACATCCAACATAAATTAAATCAAGTGAATCAATGCAAATAAAATGAAAATTCAAAGTCAAACCTAAAGTCAACTCTAGTCAACCTAGAATTGACTTAAGTGGGCCCACTTGGTCAAAAACTCAACCCACTAAATTTGTCTAAATTAAATCACCAAATTTTTTTTAATAATCAAATGAATATGTGTGATCACAATAACAAACGAATTTGAGTCCATGGAGGACTAGATTAGGTAAATTAAATCCCTTAAATCAAAATAACCTAAATAAGCTAGATTGAACTCAAATTAAAGAAAATCAAAATTACTCTAAATTGATTGTCCTAAATCATATGGGGATGGTGATGGGATATAACCTAACTTTCTATTGGATTTAGTTGGGTCAAATGGGTGATTTGACCTATAAGAAATAATGTTTAAATCACTTAACCCAATTTGGGTTAAATGAGTTAAGCAAGATAAAAGAAATAAGGAAATATCAAACCACTTCCAACCAAATCAGATGGGATGGGGGTGACACTTCCTTAAACCCTTCTAATGAAGGTTTACACCCCAAATCAAGATACTTAAACTTCTCTTGCATTATTGCATAAAATCCAAATGAGAAAAATAAATGCTAGCAAAAGGAATTGGAGAAGTCAAATTCCTTCTCCCTTCTTCCCACCTCTTCACATATGACAGCTGTGGGATGGAAAAGAAGTGAACTAGCCAGCTTCACTAAAACCAACCAAGGGATAGCTTGGAAAAAGCTTAAAGACTCTTGGCCATATAAGAAAAGAAGAGGAGAGACTTCCCCAAGGAGAATTGAACACACACACACACACCTTCACATATCAAAATCGAACCTAAACGAAATTCCCCCCTCTTCCCAAGTGTCCTTAATCACTACAAATCATCAAAACTGAAAAGAAGCATTCAAAGGTTGGTCTAGGGAGCAATCCATAAGATATTAACCTAATTCCTTTGGCAAGCAAGTTCGGTTTAGGTATTCGAAGCTCTAAGATCAATTTCTAAGTCAACCATCCAACAAAGGTATTCCATTATTAACCTTAAGCTTTTTCTTAAGGAATTCAGTTGTGGTCAGTTTAATAGGAAACATGATCTTCAATAAGATTGAACCATATAGAAACATAGGATATTCATCCACAAATGTGTGGCAATTGAAATCAAGTGATTTCATTGACTATATCAAAAGATATTAGCAAAATACTTTGAACAATCCTTGGCTCTCACAGGAATAGAAGGACATGATCTCTTCGCCGTACGATTCATGCATCTAGATCGGACGGCCTGGATATAGGTGGATCGGATCAATTTACGCCCTTTAGGAACCACATGATTGATTTGGACCGTCCGTAGGAAATCCCGAGATTTGAACCGCAGGCCGACGCGACACCACATGAACCAACATGCGTGACCCATGCGCAAGCGCATGCCATGCATCACGCTGTGAGACTATTAAAAAAACCATTTAAATCGGTTAAATAATGGATTTAATTAATTTTAAAAATGCAAAAAACTTCTAAAAATCATAGAAAATCAAATATATATCAAAAAATTATAAATAAAAGCTCTATCGATTCATCTTGATGAGAGGAATCCATAGAAATTAAAATGCCCAATTTTTATTGGATATTTTTTTTCTTAATTTGGGTTTAATTGAAAACATTAAATCCTAATTACTCTCAAATTAATAATCCAATTAATTTGAAATTTTGGGGAAATGAAATTAAGCATAAAATACACTTTAGGTGAATTTTTGGGGATTTATTTCTCTGAATTCAAGGGAAATTGAAATTTTATATGCTTACCCTTTTAATTAATTAAATTAATTAACCCTTAATAAAATAATTAGATAAGTTTAATCAAACAACCTTAAATCAACATAATGCACATTAATGAGCATCAGACACTAATTAAACTTAATAAACCTATATGAATCTAATAATCCCTAAATTGACTTAATTAGATAATCAAATGAATTAAATAATTCAATTAAACAACCTGAAATTAATTAAATCATAGTAAATCAACCAGTTTACCAAAAAATTATGAATAAACTCTCATTGAAAAGATATTTTAGTGAAGAATAAGTGAAAAATAAAATCCCTTAATGAATCTTAATAAATTAGGCTTAATTTAAGTTTTAATGAAATAATTAAAACTTTAATTACACCCTAACTACATTCTAATCAAGCTAAAACTTTAGGGATAAAAAATTGGCATGTAACCCTACTTGCTAGAAATATTTCAAGTCCAAACGATCTCTGGATTAGAAGTTCTTAAATTTTTATATCTTTAGGTCAATGTATATCAAATAATAGGCTAAGAAAATTAATTAGCCTATTAAATAAAGTGGTAATTCAAACTAATCTCTATAAAACATTAGAAAACTATTTAGAAACTTCTCTAAATATCGTAAGTTAATTAAAGTGATGAAATTCAATCTTAGGTTAATGAAATAAAATCTTAGGTTTCTAAAATTATTAATTAACTTAAATCTTAACCTTTGAATCAATGAAGTTTAATAAAATCATTCATCTCTAATAAATTTAAATAATGAATCTAAAACTAGGTTAATTAAATCTAGTTAAATAATTAACCTAAGTACTTTAGGTTAATCCATGAATAAACCTAAGGTGCTAATTCATATTAATGAACTTAAACCTTAAGCTTACAAATACATAATTTAATAACTTGAGTTAAATTGAATAAAATAAAACTCTTTAAATTAACATAGGCCAAATCAATTGAAACCCACATAGCTTAATTCAAAATGAAACAAATCAGACAAATTAAATCAAATAAAGCAATTCAAATGAATGAAATAACATAAAACTAATCCAAACATAAATAACATCAAAAAATTAATCAAGATACCTAAGGATCTTAGTTAGACTTTTGGAAATTTCATTAGAAATTAGGATGTGGAATAAAGCGAGTTTCTCCTAAAAATGAAATTCATTCTATTTCACATTCTTGAAAACTTAAACCAAATAAAATGAACATAAAAGGGAAATTAAATTACAAAACCATTTGAATTGAAACCAACCAATGGTAAAAGTTAAGTAAATTGAAACTTCAAATTTAGACTTAAACTTAAAGGAGCCTAGGAAAGCCTTGCCACACAAAACCCTCTTTTACACACACTAGATTACTTAGGTCACGGATTATAGATCCAGGTTAGATCATTCTGTGATTTTCTTTTAATCTCTTGTGATATGTTATGCTGTGTTTCACATGTCTGTGTGATGTATTACTTTAGATTGGATGCCTAGGCTTTATTGTTACGTTCTTTTTAGGTTTAACACTATTTTATGCATGGGACTGTGTTAAAGGGATCACTGTAATAAATGAATTATAAAATTATTGTTTGGTTGTAGGTGCTAAAATCCTAAACATAGTCCATAGGATAGGTGGGCTTGGCAAGCAACTAATACTAAGCCCATATGTTTGTGAAATATAATTCTATTGTGTGCTGTGTGTATTTCCTAACATCTATTTTACATACCTAAAATTTATTTTTGAATTCTAAATGTAAATTAGAATTAGGTTAGGATCTATGGGGTCTAGATTAGGAGTGACCCAACCGAGAGATGGTGGTTCGGGAGCCCAATGGATGTCCCTAAAAAGGAGACTTTCTTGGAAAGAAGACCCATAGATCTAACAGGTTCTAGGCCGAGTTGTATGGCGAACTTCGGTTCCATTTTTATTTTCTTTGGGTGTACGTTCTACATTTGGCCTTTTCTTATATAATTTAATTTGGCTTGATTTATTTTGGTGCAATAAACATTTTTTCTAGGTTTTTTTTATGTGCTATGTTTGTGTGATGAATGCCTGGACATAGGCTCATAGGATAAACTAAATTTTCTACCCAATTAAATCAATCGAAACATAAAAATAAACACAACTCATAATATTTATATGAAAAATCCTAGGTATTAAAGTAAGATAAAATATGTAGCAACCCCTTAGCTGGATGTTTTAACATCATCCATAAATCATATTGTTTCACTCTTAATTAATGAAGGATTTCCATCCTTACCAGAGAACTTGGGCTTGACCTTTGAGAGCCTATGATGGAAGTACACCTTCTTCTATTCTGATTTGGCCCATAACCTTTTTCTAATTGCATGCATTAGGCATAAATTGTATTTTTATGGCCTAAAATGAATATTAAGTCAAAAAATTATAAAAATCTAAAAAATATGCATTAGTTAGGTGCATCTTCATACCCTACATGATCTTAGGGATTAGGGAGTAAGTCTAGATTCATAAATTTCTTTCCTAAAACTACAAAAACCCAATCGTCTTGCATTCATATGACTTAGCCTCATGGTTTTAAAATGAACTTAGGTGGTGTTAGCTAGCAGCCTTCTCCAGGCAAATTGTAAGTCTAGAAGAGTCAGGGATAGGTTAGTTCCCTCAAGTGAGGAGAATGGCCAATGATTCCTAAGAATAGAACTAAGTCGAACATCTAACTTGTGTGAGAAGCACCTATAAACTAGGTTCTGAAGAATCTTTTTAGAAATAAGTCTTCAATCCTAGGCATTTTTATAGTCTTGTTCTGTTAGAATCTAAGCCCTAGATTTCTAAGAGAATGATAACTTGAAATCTAAAATAAAATCCTAAATTTAAAGCCCAATCATAGGATAGTTAAAATGTTTACTGGGTATCCCAATATCAATAGACATTTTTTACTCTTTCCCATTTGACTCTTGAATATATTTATTTCTTAATGTCGTATTTGCTCATCTAAATAAAATATTCTTAAACTCTATGTGGTGTCATTTCTTTTCTCTATTTCAAAGAAAACACCAACATATTTTCTGGCGTCTCCCTTAGTTGGTTCCTTTCTCCATCTTTAGAAATAGATGGTTATTCCTATAGATCGATAGTCTACTAATGTAAATCACCGATCATGACTGTCTTTCTTTCTATTGGATACTTCTCCATTTCATTCTTGGTTGAATTTGTCCAACATCTAGAAGCAAAATCTGAAAGGAAATAAAAAGAGAGAGAGAGAGAGTGAGAAAATCTTGGCCAAATTATTGGCTAAAATATCTTGATAGGTCAAAAACCTATTTTGACCATATTCTAGTTATTTTATGTTTTTAATAAAATTAAATTTTGTTTCTAAAAATAGAAAAATGGTCGGCCAGCTGATCTTTGTAGCAACTTCTAGCATTAGCTTTTCTATTGACAGTAGCTGTTTACCTGATGGCTCCATCATCAAATTTGGGGTCGGATTTAAAAACCTCAACATTATTGCCAACGGAGTGACTCTTGCTCCTATTATTGAGGCAACTTTGAAGAATAAGCAACCTATTCTAGAAAATTCTAGCGTGTCTTCTCTTGATCTTGTTGAGGATAGGATACTTACTAGCTAGACTGTTGAGAGGGTCCAGCAGGGACCTGCTCAAAAGAAATAAAGGCTGCCCACTTCAGAGGCATTTCCTGCTCTAGTTCCCTTTAGCACCTTTGAAGTAGGTTCCACCTCTAGAACATCTGAAATGGACAAAAGTCAGAAGAAAAATAGAGGGAGGAGACTCAGGAGGATAGCTTTTAGGGAGAGGAAGTAGAGAGACATGCTAGACATGGAGCTAGCTATGAAGAGGGATAAATATACTCTTCCTGACACTTCCCCACTCTTAGGTGGAAGCAGATTCTACCCTTTGTCACGCCCTAGAGGAGGATGTGAGGGATGCTAGTTCTCCACCCCATCCTTTCATCCATCCCGAAAGAAAAGCTTTAAGCTGTAAATAGGGAATCCCAAGGTCAACTTCACCAAACCTTACAAAGAATTCCTAGATCTTCTTCCTAGACTAAAGAAGATCTATTGAGAACCATGAAGCATCAGGCTTCTCAAAATCTTGCTAGACAACTATCAAGAATACTTGCCACCTTCCATCACCAAAAGAAAGGGAGGGCGGTCATGTCTGATAGGAGGAAACCTTCTTACCCTGCGCCTATAGAATCAAGATGATATCCTCATCCCATACAATCACTCACATGGCATAAATATCAATCTGCTAGGTTAGAAGATGATAGGACATTTCCTAAGAAAAAGAATAAAAGGGTTTATATTAGGAAAGTTCCTTCTAGTTATGAGCATAGGATTCCTTCACCACCCTTACCTTCTTCACCTTTAGAGAGATCTTTTGTTGTCCTAGTTCAGATGTGCCTCTATCTTCATCACTAGGGCCTTATGTTGAGGTATATTCATTAGATGTTCCCAATAAGGGAATGTATTCTTCTCATCCATCTCCTTATGTCAGGGAAACTATTGATGACAGTCACTTAGTCCTGGGAGCCTTTATTGAGAGTATCCCTACATCCCAGGGGAATATGAATGAATCATCTGAATTAAGGCCAATGGAAATTGGTGAAATAATAGATGTCATCTTAGATAATAATGTTGTTCCACTCTCTTTATCCAAAGAGGAGATGGAAAACATCATTAAAGAAGATGAATAAAATGAAAAATTAAAAACAATTTTGAATATTTTGATCATAAGAAAGATGACTTGTTGGATGATGATTTAGGGTTGCCAGTAGCACATATCTACATGGTTGACACTAGATCATCTAAAAAAGAGTAGGAAGAGACATAAGTAGCCCTGCCTTAGCTTCAACCCAACAACATATCCTTTAGCTTCAAAAGAAGGATGAGCAGATTGATTCTATGAGTAAGAAGATGGAAGAGATGATTGCTACCATGCAATCACTCCAAAGTATGATTCCATCTCCTTTCGACCCCATCAAATTGAGCCTTTAGATTCACTGTGTCCTAATGATGATTTGAGGTCTAGTTTGGAAGAGTACCGGTAGGAATTAAAACCTACACTACCTAACTAGACATTGGTAATAATAAAGAAAAAGCATTTCATGCACACAACCCTACACCAAAGGGTACCACCGAGGAGTTTAATTCCATTCCTTATTCAAAATGGTTTGTGTCCCTATCTTTTAAAGTATTTGATGAGATTGGAAATCCTAAGCAGCATTTGGCTCACTTCTGCAAGTGCATAATGCAGGGAGTGATGCTCTTATGTTTAGAGCTTAAGTTTCTTTCGGTCGATATGTCAAATGATTCGATGCGCACTTTCATCGAATTGGAAATGATGTTTGTGAAGAGATTCACAGGTCTCCCGCATCATGTTAGCGTAGGAGACCTAGTGGTAGCACATCAGAAGCCTAGAGAGTCTCTGGTAGATTATATCTTAAGATGGAGAATCCTCAGCTTAAAATATGAGCCTCAGCTATAAGAGCAGCATGCTGTAGAGATGCTCCTTAGGAACATACATAACCCTATAGCTTTCCTACTCAAAGGCTTTACTATTAAAACTTTTGAGAAACTTTTAAATAAAGCATCTAGTTTATAAGAGGAAGCTCCTAGTATGTCATTCTTAAAAGACCAATCTGAGTCATCCAAGCCTAGGAACCCTTTAGAGAAAAGAGTAGGTAATGTCTCTGCAGTGGATAGAGGGAACACTCTTATGCAAGTATAGCCAGAGCGTGCTCATCTTATGAACCACCGCAGCAGTAGAAGTCATCATTCCTTAGGAATTTTCCAACTACTTCTTTCTTAGAAAGGATGAACCAGACTTATTCCTTTAAGAAAGAGGCAGTGAGCAAATTTTTCAAAAATTTGAAGAAAAGATAGTTTTAAACTCCCGACTCAAAAGGCCAAGAGGTGGGAAAAGTAAATGATCCCAATTATTGCTCATATCATCGATGGGGCATACCATTGAGGATTATTTTTAATTCAAGAATTAGCTTGGAAGAAATTATAAGATGGGATTGGTGACTATTCCAAAGGAGTACCTTGTGGACCCTAGACAAGGCTCCATTAAGGTTATAACAGGTAGTTCTTCTTCCAGTTCTTCATTTTAAAATGAATGGGATATAGCTTTATCCCATTCTACAAAGAAACATATGATGAAAATTTTGAAATTTGCCATGCAGGATCAGAGTCAAACCCGAGAGGTGATCACCCAAGTTGATCCACTAGAGT
Organism: Cymbidium sinense; assembly: GCA_021442155.1. Classification (NCBI taxonomy): domain Eukaryota; kingdom Viridiplantae; phylum Streptophyta; class Magnoliopsida; order Asparagales; family Orchidaceae; genus Cymbidium; species Cymbidium sinense. Next base: position 120,277,136 of record CM038221.1, on the reverse strand, counting down.
CTAGAGTATGAGTTCCACTTCAGCCCAGTTTAGCATTTTCACTACACAGAAAATCAAAAAGTATGGTAAAGGAGGGACATTTGTATCTAGTGATAGAACTCTATATGAAAAATGTGGAAGGGCGGTACCATATAAGCCTTTATCTTTATGTACTTATTTCAAAAGAATGAATAAAAAATCTGTCTCTGATGACATTTCTTACATTCATGCTATTTCTGATAAAAGCGAGAATGAAAATATTGAAAAATTTAATATCAAAAAAGAAGAATCTCATGATGTTTTACATGACCCAGGGTCAAGAACTTACATGGAAAATTTGCATAGCGACCCACTTATCATAAATATAGAAGTGTCATACTCTGACCATTCATCAAAAAGGATGGTCAAAATAAGGAATAGGTTGATTCAAACCCTGGAGATATTGTCAAAATAAATCTCAGTAGTGGAAGAGTCTTATCGCCTCATTTTCCTCCTACTCCTCAAGAAAAATGGAAGCAAATCATGGATGAAAACCTAAGTTCAGATTCCTTACTTAAAGAAATACTAGCAAAAACAAAAGTTCCCAAAGTAAATTATAATGTTCTAGCCCATCTTAGGAAGCTTCCTGCTAGATTAAGCATTTATGACACTCTCATTCTTTCAAAAGAAATGAGAGAGTCATTAGTACAAGAATTACTTGATCTAGAGATATGCCTTACTCAACTAGTAGCTACTTCCTCAGAAGAGGCCTATTACTTTAAGCAGATCCCATGAGTTACTTTCTCCAATGAGGATCTACTTTTGGGAACCAGTGACCATAACCATCATCTCTATATTGTTGTAAAAGTTGACAAATACAAGATTATCAAGAGTTATAGTAAATCGTGATGCATCTATTAACATCATGAACTCTAGAACATTGGCATTCTTAAAAATTGATAGTAGAAGACTTAGCTCTGATAAGATGTTGTTAAGGGGCTTTTAAAATAGGTGAAAAAGCTTTAGGTTCAATCACTCTATTATTAGAAATAGAAGGATTGAAAATTGAAGCTAAATTTTATATTATAGATTCAAAAACTTTCTTTAATGCTCTCTTAGGCAGACATTGGATCCATGAGTATAGAATGGTTCCATCTTCACTCCACTAGTGTATTTAGTACACTAGGAATGTAGTAGAATATGTTATAAAAGGAGATATGCAACCATTGGCTATTCATGAGATCGAGCTTTATGAAGATACCATTTATTACATGCCTAAGAATCCTGGAGTTGATTCTATGAAATTCATCATTATTGAAGCACAAAATACAATAATCAAGATAGATGAAAAGAAGGAAAGGAGGAAAAGAAATAGAAAAAGAACCTCCAATAATTCTTATTGATTTGGAGTCCAGCTCAGATGAAGATTCCCATCATGAAAATGCTTCAATAAAGTTTGAAATTTTCTTAGAATTGACTTGATGAGAAATCAAACATTAAAGGAAGAGTCTAAGCTATCCACATATGAAAAATTAAAAATATGTGGATACTTTAACTTTGACTCCTAAATCAAAATAAAATATATCTAATTAGAGGTCAAAGCACTTATTTGAGAAGTGGGAGGAGCAAAATTTTATTCTATGCGATCCTTCAAGGAGATGTAAAACTTGAAGAACCATCTTTCAATGAAATAATAAAACTTTCTTTTGACTGGTATTCGACTTGTGTAAAGAATTCTATGAAACATGGTTTTATCACAAATGTTTGGCCTAAAGATAAAGCCAACGCATGGAGATCTTATGGAATTAAAAACATAAAAATTTCCATTCCAAAGCTGCCATTAGGTTTGGTGCCATTGAATCATTTAACGATACAAAGTATTGTTTAATGATATGTAATTGTCAAATAGATCAACTCTTTAAAGTCTCTTCTACTCTTCCAGAAGACACATTTATAAAAACCATGGAGCAATCCAAAGATGATTCACTTTAGAATGCACCTCCTGAATATGAGAAAGAGATAAAATCTACTATAGATGAATTAAAGGAGGTTAACATAGGTACTCCTGAGAACCTAAAATTGACTTTTATTAGCTCTTTATAGGGTCCAGAAGATTTTGAAGAGTCAATCACTTTACTCTTTGAGTATAAATATTGCTTTGCCTAGAATTATGATGAAATGTTAGGTTTTTCCTAGGATGTAGCGGTACACAAACTAGGAATTAAACCTGATGCTATCCCAGTGAAGTAGGCTTCTAGGCTGATTTGCTTAGAAGTAGAACAACAAGTGATCATTGAAATAAAGAAACTAATTGAAGCTGATTTCATATGAGAGGAGCAATACCCTGATTGGGTAGCCAACATAGTTCCAACAAAAAAGAAGAATGGTCAAATATGCATCTGCGTTGACTTTAGAGACCTAAACAAGGCTTGTCCCAAAGATGAGTTCCCTTTGCCTATACCCGAACTCATGGATGAAATAGCCTCCTTGCATGAGATCTTTTCATTTATGGATGGATCATCTAGTTATAATCAAATTAAGATGTCCCCAGAAGATGAAGAGCATACGACGTTCAAAACTCCAATAGGGATTTTCTGTTACATGGTCATGCCATTTGGTCTCAAAAATGCTGGAGCTACTTATCAAAGAGCTATGATTAAAATATTCAATGACTTGATTCATAATTAAGTTGAATGTTATATTGATGATTTAGTCATTAAAAGCAAAATAAAATAAGATCATTTTTATGATTTATGGGTCATTTTTTAGTGATTGCGCCATTATAACTTAAAGATGAATCCTCTGAAGTGTGCCTTTGGAGTGATTTCAGGGAAATTCTTAAGGTTTGTAGTGTGGAATCGTGGGGTAGAAATTGACCTAGAAAATATAAAAGCTATTATAGAAATGCCACCACCTAGAAGTCTTACACAACTAAGATCATTCCAAGGAAGTCTTGCATACCAAAGAGATTCATATTAAATTTATCTAGAAGGTGTCAACCCTTTGCAACATTATTGAAGAAGGATTCCAAATTTATTTGGGATGAAAAATGCCAGGGTGCCTTCGAAAACCTAAAGCAATATTTAATGAATCCTCTATTTTGGCTCAATTTGAAAGCCATTAATTCTCTATACTACGGTTGTGGATGAATCTATTAAATCTTTATTAGCTCAAACAAATGAAGAAGGGAAAGAAAATGCCCTTTATTAACAAAGTCGCAAGCTTATCCCAACAAAAAGAATTATCCTCCTGAGAAACATTGCTTAGCCTTAGTTTTTGCCTCTTAGAAAGCGAGGAATTATGCTCATAAGTCAATTTCAAGGGTGAATCCTTTGCAATATCTCATGACCATCAAATCTTTGTCACGTGTTTAGCATGATGGTCAATGATTTTATTACAATTTAATTCACTTATATTCTTCATATAAAAAGGACAAATAGTAGCGTTCCTAGCTTGAAGGTCTCCTTTAAATGATGATCTGATGACAGATCATAACATTAGAAGGTGAACCTAGTGCCACACGGGAATTATACTTTGATGGTGCATCATCATCAAGAAACATAAGAATCAAACTCATCTATCCCGAGGAATTGGGTTAATCTTTATAACCCAAGAAAAAAAAGATGAGATATTCATGTCATTTGGTGAGCCTTGTACAAATAATGAAATAGGATGAAGCTTTTATACTAATTTAGAGCGGAAATCCTTATGAAAATTAAAATATAAATTTTTTGGAGATTCCCAACTAGTTATAAACCAAGTAAGCAGAATCTATAAGGTTTTGCATCCAAAGCTCTTCAATTATCATCAATATACAATGAAATTACTTGAAAAGATTCCATATGTAATGTTGTGTAGAATATCTCACTAAGAGAATTCAATAGCAGATGCTTTAGATAAATTAGCCAAAGAAATTATATGCCTAGAATAAGAATCAATTTCTATACAAGTTCAAAATCAACATGTTTTGTCTCCTATAGATTTAGACTATATTAATAAGCAAGAAGAAATGCAAAGGATATCCACTCTTATTGAAGGTCAAATAGAATGTGATTGGAGGCAACCGTTTATTGACTATTTAAGTAAGGGAAGGCTTTCTGAAAATAAGTCATTAACAAATCAAATAAAGAAACATGTTTTATCTTATGCAATAATCAATGATGCTTTATAGCATAGGTCATTTGACCAAATGTGGCTCCGTTGTTTAGAAAAATCAGAAGCCCATAAGGTTGTGACTGAGATACAATCTAGATTATATGGAGCACACTAATCTGGGCCCAAAATAAAATTAAAAATCAAGTGACTTGGGTATTATTGGCCATCGAGACTAAATGACTGCATGCAGGTTGCACGTCATTGTCATCAGTGCCAAGTACATGGTGTGGTATTACATATACCACCCAATGTATTACACCTTACAGTTGCCTCCTAGCCTTTTGAGAGTTGGGATACCGACATCATAGGGCCTACTGATCCTCCATCATCGAAAGGATATCATTTTATTTTAGCTGCAATGGATTATTTTCCCAAATGGGCTGAAACGGTACCACTGAAAGAGGTTAAAGCATTATCATGTGTTGAAATTCTTTCAGGAAAATGTTGAATTTTGATTCGGAATTCCTCCCCGAATCATATTCGATAATGGTCCATCCTTCATATCCATGAAAATAAATCACTTCGTAGCTAGAAATAAAATTGATTGGAGATACTCAACTATCTATTACCCTAGGGCGAATGGATTGGCTGAGGCATTTAATAAAACATTGGTAAGAATTCTAAAAAAGATACTTGATGAAAACAAGTGCCAATGGCATGAAAAGTTGGTTGAAGCCAATGAGCATATCGAACCACATATAAGACACCAACTCAGTCTTCACCATATGCTTTAGTTTTTGGACTGAAGAGGTTCTTCCATTAGAAGTGCAACTGCCTTCATTAGGAATAGCTGTTAATAATAATGTTAAGGAAGATCAAAATCATAAGATGCGTTTGGAAGAACTTGAAAATCTTGAAGGAAAATGATTGGAAAGCTCAACAAGACATTGAACTATACCAATCACGTATGGTTCCGGCACATGATAGATTGGTTCATCGTAAAACTTTCCAAGTAGAAGACTTGGTATTGGTTCTTAGACGACCAATCCTAGCTCATCGAAGAATCGACAACAAATTCAATCCAACATGGGAAAGACCTTTTGTAGTGGAAAAACCTTATGAAGGAGGTTCTTACCAACTTATTACCTATGATGGTGAACGTCCAATACCACCTATCAATGGACGTTACCGAAAGGAATATTATGTGTAACTTGTAACTTGTTGCCAAATAAAAATAAATAAAATAAAAGCTTATTTCTCTTTATAGCTTTTGCTTCAACATGTATCATTTATCTAGAATGATGGAAACTCATTTGTAAATATATTTGAAAATGGAAGCAAACCTTCTATTACCCTTCATCAAGTTACACTAATTATGTAAAGATCAAGTTCATGAGACTCTTGCTTAGTAGTCAAAACTTTTGGGATTAGGAATAAGTCACTTTGATCCCTTTTTCTCATCCATATTACCTATATGTTGGGAGCAAGCCCTTCATAGTACCATTCCTACTTTTGTGTACATGATTGAATCAAGACATCAAGGCCCCTTTCATATTACATAGGCGAGTTATATTGGATTAAGTCTTTATGACCCCTTTCTAATAGCTAGAAAGACATAAGTCTCCAGTCATCATTCTTTTTAATCATATAGGAGTAAGCCCCCAATTGGAATCCGTTTTTGAGGATTGGATCATGTCTTTAAGGACCCCTCTCCTCTTTTTAGCTAATTAGGATAGATCATGCCCTTAACGGCCCCATCTTATTAGCTAATCATATAGGAGTAAGTCCCCAATTGGCATCCTTTTATGAGGATTGGATCATGTCATTAAGGACCCCTCTCCTCTTTTCAGCTAATTTGTATGGATTATGCCCTTAAAAGCCCCATCTTATTAGCTAATCATATAGGAGTAAGTCCCCAGTTGACATCCTATTTTGAGGATTGGATCATATCTTTAAGGACCCCTCTCTCTTTTTTAGCTAATTAGGATGCCTTAATAACCCCATCTTATTAGCTAATCACATGAGTAAGTCCCGGCTTCCTATTCAAATTTTTGAGAAATGGAATCAAGCGATTGAAGGCCCCATTCCTTTGGACTACTTAAATAGGATTAAGTCCATGTAACCCCTGTTTAGTAGTCAAAGTGCCGTGGATTAGGATCAAGCATTTAAAGCCTCTTCTCCCCAACATAGCTTTTGAGGATTGGATCATGTATTTAAAGACCCCTCTCATCTCTTTAGCTAAGTAGGATGGATCATGCCCTTAACAATCCCATCTTATTTGCTAATCACATGAGTTACCATTATTCTCAAGTAAGAGTAAGTCCCCTGAAGGCATCTTCCTTGAACATAGTGATTACATTAGGTTTAGACCATTCTTTGAGTCTACTCCTAATAGCATTCCTCTTCATCCTAGAACTTAATGAAGTTATGATTCTAGGAATGAATCACACTTCCAAAGATAGGTATACATATACCTATCTTTTACAATCAAAATCAAAGCAAAATTTTAAATAAAAAATAAAAAAATCATGAATTGGAACCCCCAAGTTGATTAATCTGGTCAACACCAATATGTGAAGTGTACTTTGACTAATCCACTACACATATTGGGGGTCCATTTATTGGCCTCATTTTTGGAAGAGGTCATTTTAGCAATGCAAGGATCTCAAGTTCAAATAGGGATTTCCTAAATAACTATTCAAGTTATTATGCTTAGTAACTTAGAAAAATACAATTTGAGCTAAATCTAATCTACTTAGTTTGATGAAAAACTAAATCAAACATCCAACATAAATTAAATCAAGTAAATAAATGTAAATAAAATGGAAATTCAAAGTCAAACTTAAAGTCAACTCTAGTCAACCTAGAATTGACTTAAGTGGGCCCACTTGATTAAAAAGTCAACCCACTAAATTTGACTAAATTAAATCACCAAAATATTTTTAATAATCAAATGAATATGTGTGATCAAAATAATAAAGGAATTTGAGTCCATGGAGTCCTAGATTAGGTAAATTAAATCCCTTAAATCAAAATAACCTAAATAAGCCAAATTGAACTCAAATTCAAGAAAATCAAAATAACTCTAAATTGATTGTCCTAAATCATATGGGGATGGTGATGGGACATAACCTAACTCCCTATTATGTGTAGTTGGGTCAAATTGGTCTTTTGACCCATAAGAAATATGTTTAATTCACTTAACCCAATTTGGGTTAAGTGAGTTAGATAAAAAAATAAGGAAATATCAAACCACTTCCAACCAAATCACATGGGATAGGGGTGACACTTCCTTAAACCCCTCTAATGAAGGTTTACATCCCTAATCAAGCTACTTAAACTTCTCTTGCATTATTGCATAAAATCCAAATGAGGAAAACCAATGCAAGAAAAGGAATTGGAGAAGTCAAATTCCTTCTCCCTTCTTCCCACCTCTTCACATAGGATAGCCGTGGAATGGAAAAGGAGAGCACTAGTTAGCTTCCATGGTTCCATCACAAAAACCAACTAAGAGATAGTTAAGAGAAAGCTTAAAGGCTCTCGTCCATATAGGAAAAGAAGAGGAGAGACTTCCCCAAGGAGAATTGAACACACACACACCTTCACATATCAAAACTGAACCTAAACAAAATTTACCCCTCCCCTCAAGTGTTCTTAATCACTACAAACCATCAAAACCAAAAAGAAACATTCAAGGGTTGGCCTAGAGAGAAATCCATAAGGAATTAACCTAATTCATTTGGCAAGCAAGTTCGGTTCAAGCATTCAAAGCTCTAGGGTCAATTTCAAGGTCAATCGTCCAACGAATTGAGGTATGTCATTGTTAACCTTAAGCATTTTCTTAAGGAATTAGGTTGTGGTTGGTTTAATAGGAAAGAAGATTTTCAATAAGATTGAACTGTATAGACATAGGATATTAATCCACGATCATGTGGCAATTGAAATCAAGTGATTTCATTGCATATATCAAAAGATATTAGCAAAATACTTTGAATGGTCGACAGCTCCCGCATGAATCGAAGGAGACAATCTCTCCGTCGTCCGATCCATGTATCTAGAATAGACATCCCAGATCTAGGTGGATCGGATCAATTTATGCCCTTTAGAACGTGGGGTCGTCGATCTTTGATCGGGCCTCAGGAAATCCACATTTTGGCTGCACGCGGTGTCGCCATGCGACCAACTGCTCATGGTAGGATGAGCCATGCAAGCGCATGCCATGCGTGGGTCCCCCACTTAAAAATTGTTAAATTTGGTTAAATAATAGATTTAATTAATTTAAAAAATGCTGAAAATTTCTAAAAATAATAGAAACTCAAATTTAAATCAAAAAATTATAAATAAAAGCTCTATGGATTTATCTTAATGAGAGAAATCCATTGAAATTAAAATCCCCAATTTTTATTGGGTATTGTTTTCCTTAATTTGGGTTTAATTGAAAAAATATTAAACCCTAATTACTCTCAAATTAATAATCCAATTAATTTTAAACTTTGGAAAAATAAAATTAAGCATAAAATACACCTTAGGTGAATTTTTAGGGATTTATTTCTCTGAATTCAAGGGAAATTGAAATTTCATATTCTTACCCTTTTAATTAATTCAAACCCTTAATGAAATAATCAGAAAACTTTAATCAAATAATCTTAAATTATCATAAAGCATATTAATGAGCATCAGAACACTAGTTAAACTTAATTAAACCTATCTAAATCTAATAATCCTAAATTGACTTAATTTGATAATTAAATGTATTAAATAATTCAATTAAATAATCTAAACTTAATTAAATTATAGTAAATCAACCAATTAACCAAAATTATGAATAAACTCTCATTAAAAAGGTATTTTAGCGAAGAATAAGTAAAAAAATAAAATATCTGAATGAGTCTTAATAAATTAGGTTTAATTTATATTTTAATGAAATAATTAAAGCTTTAATTACACCCTAATTACTTTCTAATCAAGCTGAAACTTTAGGGATATAAAGCATGTAACCCTACTTGCCAAAAATATTTCAAGTCCAAAAGATCTATGGATTAGAAGTTCTTTAATTTTCAAATCCTTAGGTCAATGTTAATCAAATATTGGGTTAAGGAAACTAATTAACCTATTAAATAAAGTGGTAATTCAAACTAATCTCTATCAAATATTAGAAAACTATTCAAAAACTTCTCTAAATATCATAAGTCAATTATAGATCAAATTCAATCTTAGGTTAATGAAATAAAACTTTAGGTTAATAAAATTATTAATTAACTTAAATCTTAATCTTTGAATCAATGAAGTTTAATAAAATCATTCATCTCTAATAAATTTAAATAATGAATCTAAAACATAGGTTAATCAAATCATATTAAATAATTAACCTAAGTACTTTAGGTTAAGCATAATCCATGAACAAACCTATGGTACTAATTCATATTAATGAATTTAAACCTTAAGCTTACAAATCCATAATTTAATAACTTGAGTTAAATTGAATAAAATCAAACTCTTTAAATTAACATAAGCCAAATCAAATGAAACCCACATAGCTTAATTTAAACTGAAATAAATTAAACAAATTAAATCAAATAAAGCAATTCAAATAAATGAAATAACATAAAACTTATCCAAACAGAAAAAACATCAAAAAGATTAATTAAAAAAACTAGGGATTTCAGTTAGACTTTTGGAAACCTCATTAGGATTTAAGATATGAAATAAAGTGAGTTTCACCTAAAAATGAAATTCATTCTATTTCTCATTCTTGAAAACTTAAATATTACTTTAACCAAATAAAATGAATATAAAAAAGGAAATTAAATCACTAAACCATTTGAATTGAAACCAACCAATGGTAAAAATTAAACAAATTCAAACTTCAAATTTAAACTTGAACTTGAAGGAGCCTAGCAAAGCCTTATCACACAAAACCCTCTTTTACATACACTAAATTACTTATGTCACGGATTCTAGATCCAGGTTAGATCATTTTGTGATTTTCTTTTAATCTCCTATGATATGTTGTGTTGTTCTTCACATGTCTGTGTGTTGTATTGCTTTAGATTGGATGCTTAGGCTTGTTTGTTCGTTAGACTAGATGTTAGGGCATTCTTTCTAGGTTTAACACTATTTTCTATAGGGGACTGTGTTAAAGAGATCACTATAATAAATAAATCATGAAATAATTATTTTGTTGCAGGTGCTGAAAATCCCTTAACATAGTCCATATGATAGGTGGGCTTGGCAAGCAACTAATGCTAAGCCCATATGTTTGTGAAATATAACTGCTTTGCATGTTGTGTGTATTTCCTAACATTTGTTTTGCAAGGCATAGGATTTATTTTTGAATTCTAAATATAAATTTGAGCATAGAATTAGGTTAGGATCTATGGGGTCTAGGATTAGCATGAGATGGTGCGGTGTTCCCCTATGAAGCCTGATGGATGTCCCTGAAGAAGGAGACTTTCCTGGAAAGAAGACCCATAGATCTGAACTTGTAGTTCTAAATTTTGGGTTGTATAAGAGGCTAAATACCCATTTGCATTACTTTTTCTTCTATAATTTAATTTGGCTTGATTTATTTTGGTTTCATAATAGAAAAAGCATACTTTTTCTAAGTTTCATTCTCTGATATGTTTGTGCTATGATGAATGCCTGGATGTAGGCTCATAGGATAAACTAAATTTTTTACCTAATTAAATCAATCAAAACATAAAAATAAATACAACTCATAATCTTCATATGAAAGCCTAAGTAGTAAAGTAAGATAAAATATGTAGCATTCCCTTAGCTGGATGTTTTAATATCATGCATAAATCATATTATTTTACTCTTGATTAATGAAGAACTTCCATCCTTGCTAGAGAACTTGGGCTTGACCTTTGAGAGCCTATGATGGAAGTACACCTTCTTCTATTCTGATTTGGCCCATAACCTTTTTCTAATTGCATGCATTAGGCATAAATTATATTCCTATGGCCTAAAATAAATATTGAGTTAAAAAATTTATAAAAATCTGGAAAATATGCATTAGTTAGGTGCATCTTCATACCCTACATGATCTTAGGGATTAGGGAGTAAGTCTAGGTTCATAGATTTCTTTCTTAAAACTACAATAGCCTTGTCATCTTGCATTCATATGACTTAGCCTCATGGTTTTAAAATGCACTTAGGTGGTGTTAGCTGATAGCCTTCTCTAGGCAGGTTGTAAGTCCAGAAGAGTCAGGGATATGTTAGTTACCTTAAGGGAGGAGAATGACCAATGATTCCCAAAATAAAATTGCATCGACATGTGTGAATCTATAGACTAGGTTTTGAAGCATCCTTTTAGGAATAAGTCTTCAACCTAGGTATTTATGCAGTCTTCTTGCTAGAATCTAAGCTAGATTTCTAAGAAAATGACAACTTGAAATCTAAATAAAATCCCAAATTTAAAATCAAATCATGGATAGTTGAAATGGGTATCCCAATATCAATATAGGTTTCCTACTCTTTCCCATTTGACTCTTGAAAATAACTCTGTCCAATTTGGACCTCTCCCAATTGAATTTCCAAAAATCTATCCTTTAAAAGCTACCTTAGTAGTCTTTAGGAATAACCATTTATTTCTTTAATCGAGAGTATTCTTAGGAAGAGACCCTTCCTAAGATGTAATTAACTATAGAGCTTTGCCTTTATAGGGAACCATGATCCCAGGATAAAATAAACCATGTTCTACTTTTCCATGTAGTTCAAGAAAAAATGCTCTCATACACGAAATACCCATTAGCCTTAGGAGTCTTTTATTGAAATGATCGAATCTATTATAGGAGAGCATATTTATCTTTCTAGATAATATGTTTATTCTTTAATGTCGTATTTTCTCATCTAAATAAAATATTCCTAAACTCTATGTGATATCATTTCTTTTCTCTATTCCAGAGAAAACACCAACAACCTTAACAAACAAAAGTTATATCACTAATGTTACATTGATACTTTTTTAGACCTTGATTGAATCATCTTTAAATCATAATCAATGCTTCTCCATTTATTATTCAATCTTAGTTTTGAAATATAAACAGGCTTTGAATAAGAAATTATCATGAACCAAACATGTTTTAATCAAAATTTAAATAAGTTCCACCAATGTTTAAAGTTTGTTATCTCATGTCTAATGACCTTCTAGAATTAAGGTTCTGAGTGTAAATATAAAACATCACCAATAATGAAAACTTTGTCAAATGTGCTAACAACACTAATCTTCACCGATAATTACTTGTCTAGATAGAGAACAAAATGTTGCATTGGAACATGGACTCAAAACCATTATTAGTAAATGAGAATCAATTGAGAAGAAGGAGTTAAGGATAAGAGGCATTAATCAACTTCTTACCCCAGAAGTCAGTTATAATAATGATACATCTCTATAAAATTTAGAGGCATTTTAATCTGAATAAATTTTTTTGGTATATTTCTCTGAAAAAAAAATATAATAGTGGTCATAGTTTTCTAATTTTATCATTATGAAGGTATAAACTTAAATTTCAAAATTATTATGATAACTTTGTCTATATAGAAGGTTTTTATAAGATACTTCAAGTTGATAAATAACACAATCATGATCAAAATATTTTATAAAATATAATGAAAAGAGATGCCAATTAATTCGGTGAGAAACAAAAAAAAAAAAAAAAAAAAAAAGAAGTACATAAACTTTCAACGACAGTAATTTCTTATCAATTTAAAATTCTCATTTTTTATTTTAGTTCTCTATTATTTTACTTACATATGTGATATCTATGTCACATAATTTTTTCTTATATAACCATCACCCTGACCCTCTATCATTATTGACTCACTGGATTCCTCTTTGAAATTTCTCAAGAGTAATCTATATATTTAGTAGTTAGAAGTCAAGTAAACTTATTCATTTTATAATAAATGCTTCCTCCTCAGTCTCATCATATAATTTCACTTACATGCACTCTTTCATACGTTGACGATTTAGTCTCAAGTCTACAAAATTAGGGTAGAATACCTCTTAATTCAAATATATTCATTATTTTTTTAGCAAAATAGATATAGATATTTTTAATTTTCTACTACTAAGTTTTATTTTACTATTATTTTTAATTTATTTCCACATTAAATAATTAAATTCTAATGCTAAACACAAATAAATTAGATTCAATAGCCGAGAATGTCAATTAATATCGTGTCAATGTGAGCAAGTCCGAGAAAATTCTAATTTGATAATAATATTTATTCCGACCCGTTTATCATTTGCATTATGGAGTTGGAAACAGGTTGAGCCCTTGATATTATTGTCGTTTCGTTTATTTTTATTAGTAGCTTTAATTAATGAGAATAGTTTTATAAAATTAATAAGTTTTCAAGTCGCACCTGTTAGCCCCATATTATGATATCAATTACGTGTAAGTCTAGGGCTTAACAAATTGGACAAGTATGTATAATACATCACTTATTAAAAATGGAAATATATTTTTTATTCATAATATAGCTGATGAGCCCTAAAGTTTAAATGAATATCGAACACTCAATGTTTACTATTTTATCTTCAAAATTATACTGAATATCTGCAACTGTTTTATCTTCCTTTTCTTGTCTCGGTTGCCCCCACCTAGAAAAAAAAAAGTTTATTAATCTTCTAGATAATGAGTGCAATATATTTTGGTGGGGAGAAAAAAAGTGAGAGAGCATCTATTTAGACATAATCTTGATTGAAAATAATCTTTTAGCTTCCTATTACAAATATTAAATGATTTTTGAAGGTCTAATTAATGCTTTAGATGTGATCTAAGAGGAGATAATTATGCTATTTCTAAATTTATAATTTTAAGTAATATAATTTACAAAAAAAAACTTATTTTTAGCTAAAATAATTTTAAAAATAAATTTCCAAGAAACCATATAAGAGTACTAATAAATCAAAATAAAGTTAGGCATCATTTTATTTCATATTTATAGCTCAACTATCTACCAGCATCCTCATTTCTCATTTGCTCTCTCTCTCTCTCTCTCTCTCTCTCTCTCTCTCGTTCAATCTCTATATCTCCTACTTGCTTACTCTTTATTTGGCATCCTAAGAGACTAGATTCAAGATTAAAAGGGATGTGAGGTAATGAGCTAGTATGATGTAATCTATTGGATCATTATAGTACCAATTACATGTATATGTGTGTGTGACGCTCCTTATCTTTAAAGAATTTTATTCTTAAATATAAAATTAACCATAAAAATTATAGGCAATAATTCTCATCCATAAGCCTAAAGCCTGAAGCACAAATTTTATAGTAACACAACATAAGCATTTAATTATTAGTTCAAGCATCAAATATGCCATATGAGTGGAAAAAATTCATTTGCAAAAAATCATTATGAAGAGCAACTAGCATATCATATCATGACAACTAAAAAAAAAAAATACTATATTAATAGTTAACATCCCAAGTATTTAGTGATTTTATAAGACCAAAAAGAGTGATTGTATTTACTAGTAAGCTCATCCATGATAATCTTAAATATAAGATAATAGTGAAAGGACACATTTGTAAAATGACCAAATGACAATCTCAAGAGATATCATATGCTCATCACATAATCATATTACTAACAAAAAATAAGCTTTTTTGATCCCTAATTAAGTTAAGAATGGTTCAATTGTGTTCCTTTAATTAAATATGGACATGAGTATTAACAATACTAATAAAGAAAATATTCACATACACTTTTAGACCTAATCAAATAGAACTATAAATATAGATGGAATATATTGGTATAAGTATTGTAATTTTAAAATTGCATGTCCAAGAGCACTATGGTGTTTATTTTCGGATTGCATTTCGTGTGTGTATATGAGAGGGGACACCATATGATCTGAGGATGTACTTATTGAGGTTATCAGGTATGACATTGAGAAATAGTATACTATCTTGAAAGATATAAGTCACTACCTACAATGGACCTAATCACCCAATAAGGACTCCTAAGGCATGATGAGTCTTCAAATATATCATAGATTTTTCTCCTACTTTACATGAAAAATAAAGCATGGTTTATTTAAATTGGGTTCATTAAGTTCCTATGGAGGCAAGCCTCCATAGTTAATTACATCTTAAGAAAAATGAATTCCTTAAGAATACGCTTGATTAGAGTTGGTGATTGTTGTCTAAAGAATTCAAAGATAGGACTATCAAAAAATTAGTTGTATTTTGGAAGATAAAATGGGATGTATCAAAAGGAGAGAGTTATTAGCAATGCTAAAGGAGATAACTAGGGAATGTTCATGATACTAGGAAGCCTAGTGAGAATCCATCCTATGGTTGGGCTTTATATGTTTAAAATTAAGGAGATTTATTTATTTGAGTTAAAATTTTATTATAAATTTAGGACTTATAATCCCACAACACCATTGTGAAAATGCCTAAGATGTGAGGATTTATACTTATAGCCTGCAAAGGAAATATCAACCTTAGATCCTAAATCTTGGGAGTTTTGATGAGGGCCAAAGTATGATCTAAATCTAAGGAAAAAATGGGCATATGGTTTACCTCCATAAGAGAGAAAAACCACTTTCAACCACCAGAGTGGCCAGATAACTCCTCCTATGATTTAAAATCATGTAGGTAAGTCTTATGCTTTTTGCAAGATAGTTAGGTTGTTAATATTTAGAAAAGAAACTAAGTCCTTAAACCCACTCCCTAAGAGACTAGAGCATGAGGGGTATAAAAAATGACTTAAATCTAATGTAAATTTTTATCAAATTTTATTTGATTTTGGACAATTTATTTTGACACAGGCTATCAGATTTTATATGCCTAAATGCATGAGAAATTAATTATGGGACAAATCAAGAGAGAAAGAGGTATTCTTCCATCATAGGCTCTAAAAGGTTAAGCCCATTCTATCTGACATAGATGGAAGCCCTCTCTTAGTAAGAGTGAAAGAATATGACATGGATGATATTATACATTCAATCATCCAGCTAAGGGATTACTAAATATTTTTTATCTTGATTTAAAAAAACTAAGCTTTAGGTGAGGTTATGAGTTCTTTTAAAAGTTTATTTATGAGTTGGTTAATGGGATAGAAAAAATTATTTTTATCCTAAGAGCATAATTTCATCCAGGCCACACAACAATCACCAATCATAAATAAACTATAAAAGGCATGCTTTTTCTACTGCACAAACTAAACAAATCATCAAATAATTTTATAAAGCTATTGTAAAAGAATAAAAGGTTGATGCTGTCGGGCACCATCGTACAACCCGAAAAGAAATATGGGTAGCCGAGCTCTACCCTTCTATAACCTAGATTACATGAGAATAATTACAAATGATGAATGCTATGGGGATCTTCATTCTTCACTCTTCATTCTTCATTCATCAATTTTTCATTTCTTCACTTGGGTTTACATCATTTGATTTGCTCCATTTCTTTCTTTCTTTTGGCTTGATTTGAATATGGTTGCTCCAAAGGCATCACATGATACATAAGATATGGTCTTATAACCAATGTCCTAATCCCCCCATAACATTTATCCTAATCCTAATACAAAATTATAATAAAAGAAGGAAAGTAAATCTAGCTACATCTACAAAACAAATGTTAGCTAAACAAACTATACAACCCAAGTAGTTATATGAATAATTTGGACTTAGTATCCCACACATGGGTAACCAAGCCCACATCCTAACATGGATTATGCTTAGGGACTAAGCAACATGCACAGCAAAATCATTTATATTTGTATTATGATGACCCCATAAGCACAACCCTCTTGTAGAAGGTATGATTAGGCTAATATTGGCCTAACATCCAGACTACACATAAAACACTCTAACATCTAGTCTAAAATAATACATCACAAATCAAACATACATCAAATCATGCACTGCCCATAACATAATTAGAAGTGGTGACTTCATCTAATGTGTGTGAATTAAAGCTTGTGTGGCATGCCCTAACTAAGCTTTAGAGTTATAATTTGCTAAGTGTGGGGGATTTAATTTATAAAGGGTGATTTTCTTTAAGTTATTTAGTTAATTTGCAAGTTTTAATTAATATTTTCTTTCATTTTGTTTGGATTACACTTAACAACTAAGTGTTATAAAGAGAAGAAATTTCTCTTTCATCCCTACCTTAAATCCCTTCTAAAGCAAGTTAATTAATCAATTTCCTTTAATGAATGGCTTATTATATGTTTTAATCAACCCTAGGTTTAGGTTCACTCTAAATGACCTTATTCAATAAAAAGACATCTTAAGATTAATTAGGATGAATTACTATTACATATTGTTCATTTATTTCTTTCCATCATGTACATCATGCATATGAATAATTCTAAGCATACATATACATGCAATGTAAATCTTAGCACACTTTAATGATGAATGTAAACAAGTATGGTTGGAATTCAAATATTTCATTTAATTGAATATAAATGCATGTCTTTTTGATAGAAGAGAGGATTTTTAATCCATTAGTTAAACACACATTCACATGTATAAAAGTTTTAAGTGAGCATAGCGCCATTATTTTCTACACTAGGGGGATAAGGTATAAGACCTACTTAGGGCTACTTAAAGCCTCGTAGCTCTGGGATGTCCAGACTAATATACCACTTTCTTAGATACATGAGATGTATGAACAACTATAAGGATAGGAAAATATATGAAAAAGTTGCATTTTATTTACTTAATTTATGATTCTTATTCCTTGGCTACATCACACATACAAATGTATAAGAGTTTTAAGTGAGTACGATGCCATTATTTTCTACACCAGGAGCATAAGGTATAAGACCTACTAGGGAAACTTAAAGCCTCGTAGCCCCGGGATGTCCAAACTAATATACCACTTTTCTCAAATATCTATGAATGTACAAAAAAATCATAAGAATAAGAAATCATATAAGATTTACCTTTAATTTGATTAATATGATTTATATATGTAATGTGAAATCCATCCTAAGTCTTGATATGGGGATGTATAGGAATAGATTTAGGTAAATGTTGTGTATTTTCAAATGAACTATACATTTGCAAATTATTTGCAAACCCATGTAAGATAAGGGAAGAGGACTTCATGTTACATATCTTATATTATCAACACTAGGTATTGATATCACTTCATTTATAATAATTAATTTATAGGCTTTTGAAAATGACATTTGATTTCATAGTGATAATAGCCACACCTATTTAATTTAAATCAACATGCAATTTGACATAAAAGAAATCATTTCCTTTAATTAAAAGAAATGAATGTATGATTACATATGACAAGCAACATTTAACATGAGTGGAAAGAAGTGAAACAACACAAGCATGTGATTTCATTCAAATCCAATTAAGTCCTAAGGACAATCAAACTAAATAAAGCCAATTAGAATAAATGAAAGTTTCTTTAATGTCATTTCATTTTGAGTTCGATTTGAGTCAAGGGAAGTGAAAGAAGTTTTGTAGTCCTAATCCCCATTCCCCATGTATAAGTTAATTTGGTTTAATGAAGAAGTAACTAAGTCAATTTTATGATTTGGTTAGGTTAGGGTATAGATTAAATGGATTAATTAACCCTTACCTACATCACCTTAAGTTAATTAACTAATTAATAATGGGCCAACATGATATGAAACCATATGGAAAGTAAATTTGTAGTGCTCCTAAGAATGAAAGGGGCCTAATGTAATTGACTCATGGTTAGTTGTTAATTAAGCTTAAGGTATCTCACTTAACTACTTCTATGATTTTCTCACATATATGAGCCAACCATAATTTCATTATCTCTCCCTTTGGGTTATTGAACTAGCGAAAGATCTACCCAAGATTAGATTATAGAAATTAGTTCAATTAGATTAATTAAGTTCATTAATTAGTTAATTAAATTTGAATTAACCTCAACCAACTCAAATGAGATGGGCTTAGAGAAAGAGACAAAGAAGAGAGTCTAAGTCTTAATCCCTAAATCCTTTCAATTAATTTATTAAGGTTCATGTATGATTTGGGTTTTGATTAATTTTGTTAATTAAATAATTAAGAGGTGTTAGTTAATTAATTACTTAAGGGATTAGAGAAGGTTTAAAGAAAAAGTTGGGAGAGGGAGTCCCAATCCATTTCCCTAGACTTCATCATCATCGACAGAGGTTAACAAGCTTGATTGATTGATTAATTTACTATTTATTTGCTTATTATCACTAATTACATTAAGAAGGTGATTTAGGATTAATATATTGATTTTCCTAATTACACAATAAATAAAATCCTAGAAAAATAGAGGAGGTAGAAGTCATCCACCTAAATTCACATAGAAAGTTTGAGATTAATTGGATGGTTAATTATAGAGTAATTAGGCTAATTATATTTTTAATTAAACCATAATTAATCCAAATTAACTATTTAAAATCAAATAATAATAATTTTTCTAGATTCTACTCTGAAATACCTTTAAAGTGAATTTGAGTTTATATTTTTTGGATTCTTCTATAATTAGTTATGAATTTAAGAAGTTTTAGGATTAAAAACTAATTAATTAGCCCTAATTAAATCCTTAATCCTGTCAGGCCACGTGGTGGCTGACGTAGCCCACTGACATGACATGCTTTCCACATGGCGTGATGGGATTCACTATTTAAGTTGTCACATACGAGTGCTGACTTGGATGGCGGCGCACACGGCATCTCTGTGGACCGTCTGTTCTATCATCAAATGACCATGATCTATCTCATGGTTCCGAAGGAGTAAACAGAGAGGGCTAAGCATGATTTGATCAGGACCTTTCATCCAGATCATGTGGGATGGATAGTCTACGATCTTTCTCTTCCCAAGCGATGAAGGCTGGCTACCATCTATCAATGGCCACCCAATCCTAGTTCACGCGAGCTCAGATGGAGATGAAAACTATCCCACATCTTCGGGAAAGCAACAGAAACAAATCAATGGTTAAAAACTCATACCATAAAAATTCCCTTCATAAAAGACTAAACCAATTTAATTCAAGGATCGGTTTCAATGGCATACCTCACTGGAACTTATGACCGGTGGTTCCAATGATTGAGAATGCTTTGTTTGGTTAAAACAAAATCTTGTTGAGCCACAAGCTTTGGTTTGATGTGGTTTGCTCGAGAGACCAAGATGCTATAAGAAAGTGATTAGGCATGATCGAACTCCACCCTCCAATCATTGGGAAGCTTAGGAAAGGATCCATTCTTACTTGACTTGCTCCAAGGAAGGTGTGTGCAAAGTTAATTGCACTTTGGTTTTGAAATGAGAAAATGATTCACTAGTTTTCTCCCCTATTTTGGTTTCACCCAAATCCAAAAATGGAGATTTTGGGGAACTTGGGGAAGCTTGGAAATGGCTCTGGGATTCCTCTCTCTGTATGCTAGGGTTCAATCGAAGATGAGAGTCCTAGTTTGAGTGAGAACAAGGAGGGGTGGGGGGATTCCCCTCATTCCTTTGATCAGATTGTCATGAATGATTTGGATTCTTTGATCAAGGGATCACGATGGGAGCTCATTTTTGGTAGGGAATCATTTGTGTTGGCTTCCCTTGAGTAGAGGATGGTGTCAGAGTGAGGTGCTTGTCCTTGGTGGTTTGGCAAGCACCAATGAGGATAGGGAGGTGATTTCACCTCCCCATGGATCATGGCTGACCCAACCACTATTGGGTCAGGTTAGCCATGGTCCAAGGAGTCTAGGTGGACCTATGATGGGGTGTCAAGTGGCTAGGGGGAGAAAATGACACAATGTGCATGTGTTTTATCTCATAGGAAGCCTTAAACCCAAGGGAAAAATGATCATTTGGCTATGGATTTGATTTGAGCATATTTGAAATGGGTTAAAAGTGGGTTAGCCTAAATTTTTAAGTGGTTTGGAGTTTATTTGATTTGATTTGGTTTGATTTGACCCATTTAGGCCAAAATGGGTTAGGTTGGGTCAAGTTGACCAATTGGTCAAATTGGGTCAAACCAAGGTTGGTCAAGTTCATATGACCAATTGGAGTGTGTTGGTGTCATTGGATTGGTTCAATTTTCTTTGGATTTGATTATGATTCATTTTGATTCATATAGGTCAAATGGGACAAGTTGACCAATTTGATCAATTTGATCAAACTAGGTTGGGTTAGGTGTTGAATCAAGTTCATTTAGTTAATTGAAAATGATTGTAGGCTTTGGTTTGGTTTAATTTAGATTCAATTTGGATTTTGGGTAATTTGACCCTTTAGGTCAAATTGGGCTAAGTTGGGCCAAGTTGACCAATTGGTCATCTTGGACTCAATTATGGCTTTGGTCAAGTTCAATAATCAATTTAGGATGGACTTGAGCCATTGGTTGCAATCAATTTGAATCAAACCATGATTTGACCTATTTTGGTCTTTTAGATCAATTTGGATCAACTTGGGTCAAATGGCCAATTAGGCTAGGTTTAGCTCAAGTGAGGTTTGGTCATGTTCCATCATTGATCATGAGTGGGTTTGAATCAAATGTTTCAATCAATTTGGCATATGATGGATTTTGGCTAGTTTGGGTTTCATTTGGGCTAAGTGTTGACTTGGTCAATGGGCTAAGTTGACTTGACTTGACCCAATTTAAGATAATTGATTAACCTAAGATGATTGCTGATCATGTTAAGGTTTAGATGGGTTTAGTTCAATCCAATTTGGGTTGGATTAGAACTCAAAAAAGTCCTTTATGCCACTTTGGGTTAACTGAGCTTAAATAGGTCAAGTGGCTTGATCATTGCTTAATTCAAGTTTAGTTAAACTTATACATGAGCCTAGGATTGAAATATAAATCCAATTGCTATTGGTTTAGAGCTAAATGGGTTTTGGTTCATATGACAATTTCAAGACAAAAAGTGCCAACCTGGGCATGATTTGGGTTAGCTTGGGTTTGGTTTGATAATTGTAGTTTGTATTTATATTTGGATCAATGATTGTAGGAATGATTCAACCATGAAGAAATCCATGGATTTTAATTTGGTTTGGATAGGATCTGACCAAGTTCAGGGGTTTGGCTTAAAAGGGTATAAAATTAGATTTTGGTTTGATTTTGGGTTTAGTTTTGGCTATTTGAATTTATACTTCATTTATATTTATGAATATAAATGTAGATATAAATGGGTTATGAGAAAATCACTTGAGTTTGGAGTGATTTGTATTTGGTTAAGGCTAAGTCCATAAGATGGAATCAAAGGGCTTAGGAAAGATTTTGGGATTTGAATTCAATCATGAGTTTCAATCATTTGATTTGGAGTTGAATTTAGAATTTGAATTTGAATTTTAATTTGAGGTTTGGTTTGAAAGAAGGAAACAATTATTTAAGCTACAAGGTAATCAAGTCCTCCTAAATCCCTAAGGCATTATCTATTCCAATGGCTAACTCTTCTAAGTCTCTGAGTTAGTTAAATATTCACCTAATCACTAGAAGTGTCTTAAGACTAATGAGCTCTTAGTGTCTATAAGAGTCTCAGATCTATGATGAGAGAGTTGAGAGCTCACTCCAAAAATGAGGTCAATAAGCACATAGCCATCCAAGTAATACATAGTACGTAAATATCATTCCCACGAGGATCACATATCAGGTTTAAAAATATGGTCAATCCATTATTATTCAAATAATCAACATAGAGTGTTTCAATAAAAGTAAAATTGAATTAATTTTATTTAAAAAGACAAACTTCTTAACTATCTAGGTTGAAAGTTGTGGAGAGATCACAAAACAACTTAGATTTAAGGCATGAGTTTCACCTATAGCTTAGATCTAAGGATTGGTTTATAATTTTCTTAATTAAGTAAAGAGTTATTATTATTATTATTATTATTATTATTATTATTATTATTATTATTATTATTATTATTATTATTATTATTATTATTATTAATGTTTGATCAAGATCGCTTCCACCCTTCTATCAAAAATCTAAGGTCCTTATTTTTTTCTACACAAATTATTTACCTCTTAATGATAGATTCAATATAGAAAAAAAAATCCATCAAAGCTATAGATCCAAATATGGATTACACATGTCATTCATTGTTAACATATGATCCATCACCATGGTATCAGTGACAAGCACATTCTGCACCTCTTACTTTTGAATAAAACTCTTGAACTATTGATAGATGGCTAGTGAGCTAATAAGTATACAAGATCATAAAAAATACTCATTAATTCATGATAAATAAAACTCCAAAACTTATGTAACAAAAACTATAACTAATAAAAATAATATGGCTACTCCTAACTCATATAAGGGAGAGTTTAGTTCATGATAAAAAAAAGAAAACACTCTAACCTAATAATATGAACATTATTATAGTAAAAATAAAAATAAGTATAAGAAAAACTTAAAATACTAGTCTTCATCTCCTTTACACCATTTGTTGACCCTATTTATCATCCTTGAATTTCTTCCTCTAAACTTAAAGAAAATAGCTTTTTAAAGTTCTTGACTTTGGATCTCTAGGCATTAGAATAGAAAACTCTCGAAGAAGTCCCCAATTTTGTTCATAAAAAATTCTTACATTAGGATATCAAAATTGCTCCTTGAATCGAAAGAAGTTACGATAGATTTATGTTAAATTAAGGCTACTCCATAAGCATTGAAATCTTTATTTTGAACTCCAAAAATTTTCTCTATTTAATGCTTCAGCTTAAGATCTAGATCTTTGAGAGCGAAGCTTGATGCCTGGGCATCGGGTTCTTTACCTTGGCCTCCTATGAAGTTTTGGATCTAGAACATAATAAACTAGATGCTATGCACCAATTTAGTTCTTGATCACACCAATCACTCCTATATTTGGTTGAATGATTACTTATATGATTTTACATATTAATTATTATATTTCACTCTAATTAATGATGTCCTACAAAATTCAAAATTCAAATTATTTGTGCCATGAAATTATTGAAATTATGCTTACATTCATGTCATGTTAATGATCTAATGTAGCAGAAAAGCATGTAACTTTTATGCCAATCAATAAGTATAATCAAAACTACTTGGGTTGTTTCACCATCTAGTGGGTAATAAAAATTCACCTTACTAATGGTCAATTACTTCTTAAAGTGAATTAATGTAAAGGTCCTAGCAAAGATAATAGTTGATGCCATTCATAACTTTCTCTAGTTAGATAGTATTTGTTGGCATAGGTTGTCACTAACAATCATCATAGATAATGAGCCATAGTTCATTGAAAGAAGATCAAAGAATTTTGCAAGTAAAAATAAATAAATAAAATGCCTTAAGTTTGTCTTAGTCCATCACCCACAGACTAATGAGTAAGTAGAAATCACAAAAAAACAAAACCTCAAACTGTTGAGAAAAAGTTCAAAGGAGCCAAAAGCAAGTGAGTATAGGCACTATCTTTAGTCTTGTGGAGCATAAGGGCCACACCATCCTTGACAATTGATTAAACCATATTTGTATTTTTTTTCTATAGAATGAAGGTCATATTGCTAATTGATTATAGGCTTCATAGATAACAAGTAGTCAAAAAAATGAGATTTAAAATAGAAAAGTCAACTAATTGGAAAAAAGAAATAGAGAAAGACTATAAAGCTTAGGCCTCATCAAAGTAGTAAGAAGTGAAGATAAGGATGGCCAAGTATTACAATATA
The DNA here is from genome assembly GCA_021442155.1 of Cymbidium sinense. Taxonomy (NCBI): domain Eukaryota; kingdom Viridiplantae; phylum Streptophyta; class Magnoliopsida; order Asparagales; family Orchidaceae; genus Cymbidium; species Cymbidium sinense. The sequence goes on along the minus strand of CM038221.1, from coordinate 120,252,471 downwards.
AATGTAAAATAGAATGCTCTAACAACTTGGTCCTATGAAAGTGGGTATTGCATCTTGCTAGTCAATGTTAAAAATGCATAGGTCCTCATAGGAAGGGCCTACATCATCAAGAGGTAGGTTTGCATTAGAGCTTATAAAGTACACACACAATTGATAAAGAAGATGTTAAGAACAAAGAGTTCTAATGACCCTAAACTATTCTTCCTTTAAGGGAAGGCAATCAATTAATTATACTTGTACTTCACTTTATATTATAATGAATAAAGATCACTTTCTTAATTTTATTATAGTATGTATTAAGAAAATAACCAAAGTTCATTAATTAAATTCTAGTTAAACAAACATAAAAGAAACCCATTAATGACTTTAAAAACTCATCACATGTCGTGGCAGATCTTGGAGAACTTGCCCCTTGATTAAATTTCACTTAGGAAACCCAATTTTCACTAAAGAACACATACTACTTTACAAGTCTTCAAGAAAGTGGGATAGGATTATTCAAGCATGGTCAGAGCTTGCTAATGTTCAAAGATGGCTTTGAGCATTAGTAACTAATTAGACCACCATCTGAAATAATCCAACTAATAAGGATGCTTAACTAGGTGTGCAAAGTCGATTGATTTTATCTAAGATCATGGTGGTTATGGTTCAAGGTTATCTACAAGCGATGAGACTACTTCTTACAAGTGAGCCATGGCTTTCATACAAACAACTAATATGAGAGCCAAAGCCCCCCATGAAGAAGAATAGTTAGCCTAACAATGTTGCTCTCTGTTAAGTCGACTAGAGCTTGCAAGTTAAAAAAATTAAATAAACCTACAAGAATAAAATCATCTATTTAAAAACATACTATGAAATCCTTAATTTATTTTAAAAGAGATTACTCAAATTCATTTTTCTTTTGCTCCAAGGAATTCTTTATTGTCTTTAAAGTTTGAGTATCACCAAGAGATTATAATAAGTCAACAAACAACTTAGCCCTGAAAGGAGAAGCTCCTATTTATGATAAGATTCATAATAAGTAGTATGTAAGTCTATCCTAATCAGTGAATGACCACAATGTAATAAAAGGTAAGGTTCATTCAGGACAATAACAAGCACAAAAATTAGCCCTCAAAGGCAACTCCTCTCTTTGGGATGAGATCTACATTGAGTGAAGTGTGATTCACTTTTAATATGTGACTCTAGATGGTTAATCTTCTAATGGCTAAAAACATGGCAAAAGTTGACACCAGTTAACATAACTATAAAGAAGATAGTTATGAATGGATGTTTCACTTGAAGGTGACTATCCTCTTTGGGATAATATTTGCATTGAGCGTAACTTCTTACCAAAGAACATGTCTAAATGGTTATCCCTATGAAAGCTAAGACCTAACAAATAGCAAGGTCCATCTAAGGAAACATCACTATAGAGAATGAACAATAATGAAAAATTAAACTATTAGAATACTACAATTATGACGATAAAAAAAGATGAGTCTCAAGTGACATTCATGTATTATGACAATAGATAAAATAAATAAATAAATAAGAATAAAATTTCTTATTTTCTTCCACTTTAAAAATATAACAAGTCCTTTTTTTATAAATGCACAAATAATAAAAAATACAAGTCAAAATGAAAGAAGAATTGCTGACTTCAATCGTTCACCCTATCACTTAATTTTGTGATGACTCCATCATTAGATCATAAAAATTCTCATTATCGGAGAACTTATCATTAATCTCATCATAACTATATATTGTAAATGATACTCAATGTTTTTATTATATTAGATATTGGGTAACTCTTGATACTATTATGAGTCCAAAATACTAGAACACTTCCTCTTTGGAATTTCTATACTATTACCTGTGTTTTTGGTGGCCTTTTGTAGCATCTCCATAGCCTCTTTCAACACAACCTCCCTCTTTACAATCTCCTCCCATTGGGACTCACTTTTTTTTATGTTGATTGTAAAGGATGAATTCTTTATGATGATCTACCTTCACCCTTGTTGTATCCTCTTTCAACAAATGATTCCACTATATTTCCCCACATATAATTACACTATAGTATAGATGGCTAGCTAATTAGTGGTGCACACATTTATTATAACAAAAGCCAGTCCAAGTAAAAGATTGAGTCTAGATTTCAATTAATAGAGGACAACCATAAAATATGTCTTATATTGTAGGCATCTCATATAAGGTGGATGAAGTATGGATCATAGGGATTTGAGAGAGAGAGAGAGAGAGAGAGAGAGAGAGAGAGAATTTTAGTGAGGTTGTTACTTACTCCTCTAGTCTTAGGATTTTCATCTTGGCCTAGGACCTCTTCACCTAGAGCTCTTAGACACTTCTAGTGAGAAATTGAGTACCAAGCTCAAACCAAGACTCATAAGATTCAATACTAGGGTTGATTCTATCAAACTAGTGGGCCTCACCTATCTCAAATCAATACAAACTCTCCTAGGGCAAATCAAATCAAATTGAACCAACCATAGCCCTAAACCAAACACAAACTAAGCATAATTGGTCTCCAAAAGATTAATTGAGTTACTTAATTCCAATTAACCCATTTGATCCATTTAGGTCACTTTGATTGAAACTCAAGCAAAATTAATTAACCTAATCTAATCAACCCAATGATATCCAAAATATTTATCATACCCAAATCTTGCCTAATTAAAATCCAATATGCTCAATTGATTCATTTAGCCTAATTTGACCAATTTTGGTCTTAATGGGCCAAATCCAAATTAAACTAAAACTATTTAAAATTGAGTTTACCCAAAGTATTAGTAACACTAATTAAGCATGAATGAAGTTTGATTAAGGATCAATTTGGTCAATTTGTCTACTTAATCCAAGTTTGACCCAATTGAATCTTATAGGGGAAAAATCAAATTGAAGCAGTCCAAGACAAATGTAATCAACCAAATGCATTGTAATAATCATATATACATGATTGAACACAAACCATGTTAAATTATAAGTCAATTTGGCCAATTGATTCACTTAACTCAAATAGGCCTAAATGAACCACATTGAGCTAAATTCTAAACCATGCCAAATTGTTAACAATTAAACATAATTTAATAATAAATGAGGTCCAATTTGGTAAATTGTATAATTGACCTAAATTAACCAAATTTACCTAAACACATCATAATTAGGCAAACTAAACTAGACCAACTCCAAATCCAACCAAACATGGTATGACTCATCCTTAAGCTCATAAAGGTCAACTGAACTCAACCAAAGGTGAACCTAGTTCAACACAAACTAAGTGAACTAAGGTTCCAAAAAAGAACAAAATGCCAAAATCTTATGGTCTAACCATCCTTTTGCTATGGGCAGTCATCTTACCACTTCTAAAGCTCACCCAAGCTGATTAAGGCTATGCCAAAGCTGGTTTGCCTAGCTATTGACCCAAGTGAAGTCCAAATCACCAAGGATAGCCCTAGATTCACCCACCATGGTTTATCCACTACACCTCACTACATAAGACTTATCTAGCCACTGGGCACCTCCACCTCATCAATCCCCAACCATTTTTGTGCTCAAGTCACTACGTAACCACCTCCTCATGGCCAAATTGAGCCAAAATAAGAGTTCAAATGGTTAGCTTGAAGGATTTTAAAAAAGAGGGAGCCAAGGCATTCTTGAGTATTGCTTCATTCCAAGTGAGAGCCCCAAGATCCATTATTCCCTCTCTACTACCTTAGCTCTGACCACCATCAATGCCTTATAAATCCAACTATCCCAAATATTCATCCTCAGTAAAACACTCTCAAGTCTCATATTAGCTCACCATACACCTTCCACAACTTTTGGTGATTTAAAATGTATCAATCCCCACTCAATTTGAGCCTCAAGAAGATAGAGATAAACCAAACTTTGGCGACATGCGATGGTGCTTCGGTCTCAAGAGCAACCAATGAATAAGCAAACTGGGATCTTCTTAGTAGTGCTCATATGTTCAAGATGAAGCTACATGTATTGGAGAAACCACTAGACATTGGCTATTGTGAGGCAAATCCTAGAAACTATAAAATCCATAGATTCTTAGCCTTTATGAAGTGTTTAATCGATTCATTAGGATCAAACAAGTGAAAGCCCTTGCATTTTCTTTATGATCTTTTTGTATTTGATTTGATAGAAAATTCGAGCCTAATTGGCTTGAATCAGACAGTGAAAGATGAATGATCTTAGCTTCTTGCTAGAGGTAGGAAATGAATCATTGCCCATTTATTCTGTTTGATTAGAACAAATGGTCATGATTTCATCATAGTTTAGAATTTTATTTCATCCCTTATCAACAACAAGTTTTATTAGAGCCATTCAATTTTTGATTGAATAGGTTGGATCAAAATCGCATCCACTGCCATGTGAGTTAGCACCATGCGGGATTCATTTTATGATGAATCTTGTTCTACAATGTGCGAAGCATGCCTAAGTGAGCATCATGTGTGTAAATTATTTAATCAAGATTTCAAATGTGTATAATTAAGCTAGAGCTTTAAAAATATTTTAATTACTTATAAAAAATAAAAAATATACAATTGAATACTCTCTAGAATTTGCAAATAGAAGAGAATCTAGAAAAAAATATAAAAGCTCCAATTTTAATTGAGTAGACAAAGAGTAATTAGGGTTTGTTTAAAATCTTCAATTTTGAAATTAATCTCAAATGAGTCACCCAAATAGCTTGAAATTTCTATGGGACATTTCAAGCTTTGTTCTTTGTCTCCCATAATAATTTCATAAAATTTGAGTGATAAAATTTAGGATTTGAATATTTTAGACTCTTATGATGTAACTTAGTATTTAACTTAAAAATTATGAAAATTACCAAAAAGAATTTCATCTCTAGTCACACTTATTTAAGATAAAGACACTAGGAAAAAATTAGTAGAACCTTTGCTCATGATTAAATCTCAAATTACTATAATTAGGATTAATTAGCCATGAATAATTCATTAAATCACCTAGAATTTAGAAAAGCCATAACTAATTTTACAAAATTTTAAAAATTACAAATAGCCCCTCTTTGTGCTCAAAAAGTAAAGAGGAATTCAATGAAATTAGTTTTAGGTATTTTGCTAGTAATTATTTAAATTAATGAAATTTTAACTATAGTAATTAGTCATAAACTATGAGCGTAAATGTTCTAAAAATTTTAAATTAAATCTTGTATATCATTTTGCATTTTTGTGATTTTTCTTAAAATTTTTTGGCTTATGTTTTATGACTTGATATAATTTTATGGTTAATTGAAAAGATAATTAGATTACCTAATTAATTAATTATTAAATATTTCTATAATTTTATTTTGAGGTATTAAATCACTTATTGAACAAAAGTGCCAAAAAAATTGCCAAACATAGGTAAGTACTTCTCATTCCATTAATCACCTTCATTAGGCTTAATTAGATTTAATTAATTAACCCCTTCATTAGAATTTTTCTTAAGTGATTTAAGTTTAGTCCAAATGACTTAATGATCTTATAAGTGACCCTCTAATTAGTGGAATCTTTAAGAGAAAGTTCATGATATTTTTGTGTCAAATAGTGTACTTCAAATTATATATATATATATATATATATATATATATATATATATATATATATATATATATATATATATATATATATATATAATTTAAAAGATGTTTTGAAATTAATAAACTTATATAAGTTATGAAAAACAAATTATAAGTTGAGTAAGTTATTCTCTTTGATGTCCATAATCACAAAGAATAACTTTTCAAAATTACTTTTATTAAAATATTTTAACGTTATATTTTTTTTCACAAATATTAATCAAATAAATTAATAAATCATTAAATATGAAATAATATAAAAAATCTCCAAATTCTTATTGGATACTCTTGAGGTCCCCATTGACCAATTTTGACCTCACTTTTAGAGTGAGGGTCCAATCCTCCATCATAAATCTAGGAGTCTTCTAGACACGAAGAGTTCCTTAGCCATAAGACACTTCTAGTGACTAGACGAATGCTTAACCGAAACCTAGAGACTTAAAGGATTTGTCATAGGGTTTAGATCATGCCTTAAGGATTAAGATAATCTACCTACCCTATATCCTAAACCAAGTCAATTCAATTCAACCTAAAACCAAGTTATTGTAGCCCAGTTGGTCCACTTGACCCAAAGTGACCAATTTGACCAATTTGAATCAAATCTCAATCCAACCCAAATTGGATTGAGCCAAACCATCCAAAACCTTCTATGATGATTGTTGATCATTCTTGATTGATCAATTGCAATCAATTGGTTCAAACCAAGTCAATTTGGTCATTTGACCAACCTAACCCACTTAACCTACATGTGCCATGTTAGCCAAATTTCATCCTAATCCAAATTAATTGGAACCAGGGTTCCACATCAACCATAGATCAATCCTTGAACATGACTTGACCCTCAATTGCACCAAACTTAATCTAGTTGACCCTTTGACCCAATTTAAGCCAATTTGACATAAAAGACCAAATTGGGTCAAATCAAGATCTAACCTAAATTGATTGTAACTAATGGCTCAAGTTCATTCCAAATTGATCATTGAACATGATCAAAGCTTTGATTGAATCCATTTTGACCAATTAAACACAATTGACCTATTTAGCCCAAATTGACCTAAAGGGTCAAAATGGACTAAATCAAAACAAAATCCAAATTAATTCAAACTAAAGCCTACAATCATCTTCAATTGATCAATAGCGAATCACTTTACAAACATTCTGGAATCCATGATCCTTAGAAAGCACCTTTCCCTTTGGATGGAGAATATCAACCAGAAGCCTTGAACTCAATACTAACCCAAGCCAATTTGGTCAGTTTGGTCAATTTGTTCAACTTGACCTGTTTGACTCAAATGAACTCAAATGAGCCAAATCCAAATACAAGCCAAATTAAACCAAACCAATTGTACCAAAATATTCCAAATACTCATTTGAACTTGACCCAAGTCTTGGTTTAATTAAATTTGACCAATTGGTCAACTTGACCTAGCTAATTTTGGGTCAATAAACTCAAACCAAAATGACCCATCCTTGACTCATCTTGGGTCAACCCAAAACCAACCAAACTAAATTAGGGCCCGATTTGAGCCATGACATATTGGATAAATCCCTTCACATATGAAAAAATCCACATTTTGGTGGTCAACTATCCTCTTTGCATTTGATAGCCACCCAAAGCTTAGTATGGAACCCTACTTAGGTGGCTAACCTAACATATAGTGGCTAGGCCAGCCATAGGCCAAGGGGAGGTGAGCTAACCCACCTCCCCTCATTGGCCAAGCCCAAACATGATTGAGACCCCTCAAGCCACCAACCTTAGAGCTTCCTTTAACCAAAGCAAGCCACCTTAGCATGGTTCTATCCCCTCTAGCCAAAAATGGTAGAGCTGGTCTTGGCCTTCCAATCCAAAGGAGGAGGGTAACCCCCCCCCCCCCTCTCATTTTGATGAAATCGAGACACCAAGCATTTAGAGAGCATTTAGGGCTTCCTAGGGTTATTTCGAATTCCCTAGAGCATTCTCCAAGCTTCCTAAGACTTCCCGTCACCATAAAACTCTAACTCGATATAGGAGAAGCTCCCATTCCATCCAAGCTTCTCAAAAATCAACCTCATTCAAATTAACTTCAACCACACCTTCACCATGCTAGTAAAGTGAAATGAACTCTCCCCCGATCGATTTGACCACTGAAAGTACCTCGTAGTCTAGCTCTAGTGAGGATTATGATGGTGTTTGGTCTACAGAGCAACCAATAGGGAGGCATTGCACCATCTTCTCAACAGAGCTTTGTCTATCAAAGGGAAGCTACCTCAGCCAGTTCGCCGTCAGTCTTGATCTCCGGTGAGGTAAACCTAGATTTTTCAAATTTTCTTGGGCCTTTTCAAAGTGAAGTTGATTTCATGTGAATATAACTATTAGATCTCTTAGGATCCTCCTCGTGAAGGTGTGGGATCAATCCCGAGCCAATCCGAGCTCCGACGAGAATTGGGTGGCGGAAGGCGGATGGTGTCAATCTTCCATCGCACTAGGGATGATGGATCACCCACCGTCCATTCCATGTGATTGGAATGGACAACCATGATTAGTCTGCTAATTAATCTCAATTTTATCCCTTAAGAACTGCAGGTTATGGCGTGGAAGAAATCATGTCCATCGCCACCACATGGGTGCGGGCTGGACGAGTTTAAATAACCAATCCCATGACACCACGTGAAAAGCATGCCATGTTAGTGATCCACATGGGACCGATGAGATTATGATTAATTAGGCTTAATTAATTCATTTTAATCAGTGAAACTTTAAAACTTTAAGAAATTATAACAAATTGTAGAAAAATAAAAAATAAAAAATACTCATTTTAAAGGTAATTTTGAGGAGAATTAATTAAAATTAATTTTAATTAATAATAATTAAGGATTAATTAGAGTTTAATTTTAAATTTAATTATTAAGCCCTAATTACTTGGTAATTCAATTCCAAATTTTGTGTGTCTATTCAAATGGATGACTTCTACCTCCCATGATTTTATTGCAATTTATTGCCTAATAATTATGGGAAATTAATGATTCAAACCTTAATTTCCCTCTTTAGTTAATCAGGTGATTGATTAACATTCAAAATACTAGAAATTAATTAATTAAAGCTTACAAATCACTATTTAATAGTGAATGGATGAGAGAGTAAGATTAGGACCTCTTTGCTAAATCCATTTCATTTTAAGAGAGTTAATTAAGGTATAAATTAATTAAGTGACTAATCGATTAATTAAGTGGCTAAATTAAATAAAATTGAAAATGTTAATCACTTCAGATAATTAATAATCAAATTAATGGTTCTTATTTATGTGTTCAATAACATAAAGACTCTTAAGAAAATTATGATTAACCCATAAGTATGAGAAAATCATAAAAGTACTTAATTAGATTCTTTAATTTATTTAATCTCTAATCATGAGCCAGTTGCATTAAGGCTTTTAAGAGCATTGTAATTTTATTTTCTATCATGTTCATATCATTGGTGGCTTATGATTAAATGATTAATTAAATTAAAGAAGCATAGGAAAGGGTAATTAAGTGATTTGATTAATGATCCAATTTAATTAATGCATAAAATCCACCTAATTACCATTCCTTAAACCAATTATGATTCCCAACTTGGGAATGTAATTAAAATAGTAAATAACCTCTCCTTTTTAAGTTTAATCCAAAATTAAAATTAATAAGAAGCTTTTGTTTTCCTTAAGTGATTTTATTTAATGTGATTGTCCTTATGAATTAATTTAGTTGAATGAATCACATGTTTGTGTTTGGGCTATTCCTCTCCAATCACTTTAAATGTTGTATGTTATGTGGTTTTGTGCATTCATTGTTTCAAATCTAAATGAATCAAATGAAGTTTATTTATGTAAGCTTTCATGTGTTCGCTTAACTTAATCATAAATGTGGATATTAGCACTATTAAACTCAAATATATTTTTACCAAAAATTATAAATGGATAGCAATATTTGGAGTGGTGATAGTCATAAATATATACATAGGAGTTTCATGTGCTTATAACAAGTAGTAAGTGGATGTAAAGCTGCCTTCTTTTATTCATGTATATGCATTTACATAGGTTTGAATGATAATGGGTATATAGTCCAAACATCTTGAGAATATGAGGCTTTAAGTAGCCTCAAGGAGATCATTTGATTATCTCACTTTCCTAGTTAATAAAAGGCACATTCCAATTTAACTTTGTTCTTATGGATTTTGATATCAAAATTTGGATAGAGCTTTAATTCATATACATAAATAATTCAACAATGAAAGAAATACAATTTTTGCATGGTTTTCCTTCTTCAAAATTGTATATACATTAATGTGTATTTAAGATAACATGTATATAGTCTAGACATCCCCGAAATACAAGGCTTTAAGTAGCCTAAGGAGGTCATTTGATTATTTCACTTCCCTAATTTAAATAATGGCACGTACTTGCCATGTGCATGTGTATATAATTAAAGAATGAAAACCCTCTCTCTCTCTCTCTGTTTCTATCAAAAATACATGCATTCATAATTACCTAAATCATTAAATAAGTAGTATGTGGATGTAAAACTTCCTTCCTTTATTCAATTATATGCATTTACATAGGTCTGAATGGTAATGGGCATATAATCTAGACATCTTAATATGAGGCCTTAAGTAGCCACAAGGAGGTCATTTGATTACCTCACATCCCTAGTTAACAAAGGAACATACTTATTTAATTTCATTCCTATGTATTTTTGTATTATAATTTGGATAGAGCTTTAATTTATAAGTATGAATAATTCAATCAAATTGAATATAAATTCCAACTATGTGCATTCATCCGTCATGTAAACATGCCAAAATATATGTTGTATGTATATGTATGCTAAGGATTAAATCATATGCATGTAATAAGTTATGGGAAGTAATGTATTAACATGTGCTATGTGGTAGTAATCCAACTACATTAATCTTAAGATGCCTTTCATATTGGATAGAATCATTTAGAATTAACCAAAATATAGGATAAATAAAATTTTTAATAAGCCATTCACTAAAGAGAACTAAATCAAATTAATGTGCTTTAGAAAGTGGCTTAAGGTAGGGATGAAGGAGGTTAATCTTCTTTCCTCTCTTTATAACACTTAGAAGCTAAGTATAAATCAAATGAAAAGAATCAAAACATAAATTAAAATTCATAAATCAACTAAACAAATTGAAATGAAACCAACCAACCTTCATTGTTAACTTAAAAAATTTCTAAAACTTAGACAAATCATAACTCTAATGCTTAGTAAGACATGCTACACAAAGCCTTAGCACTCGCATTAGAACTAAATCACCACTAGTAAGTTAGGGCGGTGTATATTTCATTTTATTATGTAATATTTTATATTGGATATTAGGGTGTATGCCTTGTAGACTGGATGTTAGGCCACGCTTAGCCTAATCATGTCTTCTGTAGGGGGTTATGATTAAGGGGTTGCTTAAAAAATAAATAGAAATATTCTCTTTGTAGGTTGCTTAAACCCCTAAGCATAATCTAAGTTAGGATAGGTGGGCTTGGTTACCCATGTGCATGGTGCTAAGTCTAAGTTATAAAAATAACTGCTTAGGATTGTATGTATATTTAGCTAACCTCTATTTTACAGCTGTAGTTAGATTTACTGTTCAAATATATAAATATAATTTTTCAATAGAAATTAAGTTTAGTGCTATGGGGGATTAGGATGAGCAGTGGCTAGAAGGCTTTGTCCTGGGGTGCCCATATGATGCCTTTTAAGTAAATCAAATCAAAGGAAGGAAGAATGAAGACATGAAGATGGAAGAGTGAAGAATAAAGACCCCCATAGCATGTATTCATTCTAATTATAAATATATTCTTTCATATTCTAGGTTGTATAAGGGTAGAACTTGGCTACCCATCTTTTCTCTTTTTGGGATGCGATGGTACCCGTCCACACCGATTTCTTATTCTTTTACGGTAATCTATAAAATTTATTGATGATTTGTTTTGATTGTGCAATAGGATTTCCTTCTTTTCAAAGTTTTTAATGTTTGATGCTTTAATGTGTGGCTTGGATACGATAGGCTCTTAGGATAAAATAAATTTTCTACCCAACTATAACTCATAACTAAAGCTTTAAACAACTCACAACCTCATCATAAAGCTTAGGTTATAATCAAGATAATTAAAATATTTAGCAACCCCTTAGCTATATGTTGTATGTCTCGCATCATGCATCTTCTACCACTCTTGTTAACAATGAGGGCCTCCATCCTTAGACTATAGGGACTTGACCTATGAGAACAACCCCTCGATGGAGCTTCACCCTCTCTCTTTTAGTTTATAAATCAATTAACTTTCATCATGCATTTAGGCATAAAGAGATTCTAAGACTTTGTCCAAATGAATGTGTCAAAATGAAAAAAAAAAAAAACTTAAAAAGATTTTGTATTTGTAGATTAAGTCATATGCTCATACCAAGCATACTCTAGTCTCTTAGGGAGTGGGTTTAGGATTTTAGTTTCTTTCCAAATTAAATGACAAAACCTAGCCATCTTGAAATTTCATAAGATTAGACTACATAGATTTAAAACATAGGAGGTGTTAGCTGACAACCACTCAGTGGTTGCAAATCCAGAAGTCAGATGAGTTCATCCTCTCTTATGGAAATGAACCCATATGTCCACCTGTCTTTTAGATTTAGGTCTTCCTTTAGCTTGTGCTAAACCTCCCTAGATTTAGGATCCAAGATTGCTTGTTACCCATGGGCAATGAGCATAAATCCTCACCTCTTATGCATTTCCACAATCTTATGTTGATGGATTATAAGCCCTAGCAATCTAATAAAAATTTAACCCAAATAACTTTCAAATATATAAAGCCTCACCATATAATATATTGGAATGCTCACTAGGTTTCCTCACATCATGAGCATTTCTTACTTCCACCCTTTGGATCTCAAAAATAAGTCTTCCACTTGGTCTCTCCCACTTGATTTTTCCAAACATAACCAATCCTTTGATACACTAACCTTGAAATCTTTGGAGATAATAATTATCCACTTTAATCGAGAGTGTTCATAGAAAATAATATTTCTTAAGATGTAATTAAATACGGAGGCTTGCTTCCATAAGAAACTTAAGAAACTGATAAAAAATAAACCCTACTTTACATTTCCATATAAAGTGGGGAAGAATCTCTCGTATATACGAAGACCCATCATGCCTTAGGAGTTCTTATTAGGTGATTAGGTCCATTGTGGGGTGATGTCTCTATCTTTTGAGATAGTATATCATATCTCAATGTTATACCTGGTCACTTCCATAAGTACCCCCTACGATCTGCGTGGTGTCTACCCGACCATCTGAAAATAAACACCACAACCATATAAAATAATCTTATAGTGCTTGGAGCGAATATGCATTTATTTTAATTCCAAATTACATTAATTGCCACTAAACTTAATAAATTTATAATAAGTAAAATTAAGTAGATGAATTCCCAAGTTTTTACTACAAACTCACATGAATATGTGAGACATGTGGAAAATAAAATTTACACATTTTGAATATTAAAATATTTTCTATGATTTATTAATAAATAAATTACATAAATTATAAAGAAATTTGATTAAGCTCTAAATGTCATATAAATTTTGTATGATTGTGAGGACTTCATTCCTAATGTTTCTATAGAATTTAATGATTTTACGAGCTTCATCTTAATTTAAAAGTTCTCTAGATCCTATAATTAAATAATTAATCCAATGAAATTCAAGTTAATTCAAATTAATCCCAAATTTTTAACTTAAGAAAACATTGATTTAATTTTTGAGAATATGTTTTATGTCAATTTGTTAATCCCTTCTCTTATGTCTTTAATATATAACTTTAAGTTTAGTAATTTAAAATTTGCTAAAAATGTCAATAAATTGATGGGGATGGGTTGCAAAAGTATAATGTCGCAATAAATTATGGAGAAAATGATGCTCCACTAATCTTCCACCAACAAAAGTGGAATGGGTTTAAAGATCTTCCACTCACCAAAGTAGAAGGGATCAAAGTTCTACTCACCAAAGTTAAACAGTAGTGGGAGATCATAAAAACCTTAGGTGGTTTGCCACAAAGCTCCAATCAAGAGTTTTCACTCAATTTCCACACATGAAAGTCAAAAGTTCTTTGTTAGGTCTAAAATAGTATCTAAATAAGTACAACACAACAAAGGATGTGTCCCATAGAGATAAAACTATTAAAAAATTTAAAAAAGTTGGAACCTTCATTTCATAGTGTCAAAGTGCCATAAACCAATGTATAGTGCCACAGTCTAGCATCGAGGCACCACAGATCAACGCTAAGGTGGTAGCTTCGCTGTCCCCAAACACTAAAAGTCATAAAATGTAGTGCTAAGGCCCCAGAAAGGCAACACCTAAGCACTAGACTAACACATATGCAATTTAACACATGAGCTCACATGTTTTCAATCATAACTCTTATACAACACTTAAACATGAATAAATACATCCATTACTATGTACTACAACACATAAAACATAAATCCATAACATATAAAGTCAACTAGAAGTCATTTTGAGTTCAAGATTTGGCTTCAGACTTTATGACAGGTTTTTTACTCCTTTGATGTGCTACATCAACTCCCTCAGGCCTCAAAGAACTCTTCTCTAAAGACCTAAGATTCTGAAAGTCTTCAAGAAGTTTAGGGATAAAGCTTTGTAATTCTTTTAAAGTCATTTAGGTATCCTTACTTGGTGGCTTATCTTTCCATCTAACTAAGAATCTCTAATGCTATCATTTGTCGGTGCCTCAACTATGATGAGGTTCTCCACCTCAAAAAATATTGGTTAAATAGGTATCTGCAAATAATTTTTATCTCCTCCTATAAAAATATAATTCAACAAATTTGGAGGTTAGATAACCCCTTTAAAAGATATTTAATCTAGCCCATTAAAAATAAGGTTAATAAACATGTGAGGGGGAAATTCAAGAACATAAGCATTACTATTAGGTTTTTAAATAGTTTTAAATGACCCACATGTTGTTGCGTTTTATATTTAGTGGAAAAAAAATCTCTAAGGATGGATACGAAACATAATAAACTACTTAATATTTCTTAAAATTTTTGTCTTTATTCTTTTGTTTAACATACTTAGCATTTTGTATTTTTTATTGTTTCATTATATTTTTATGAAGGCTATGAAATCACATGCAAATGTATATGCTGAATCAAAAAATGCATGAGTGTATTAGCTAGGTCAGTAGATATTTTAGGGTTATAACCATAAACTATCTTGAAAGGGGATTTTTAGGTTGCTTTGAAAATGGAACAATTGTATGTAAATTCATATGCAAGTAATGTTAATTCAATTTCCTAAATTTTTCCTAAGTAAATAGCTTAGCATATTTTTTTAATGCCATATTTAGATGTATTGTATTGCTTTCGTTTATCCATCTATTTGTTGATGAAATGCAGAGGAGAATTTTGATTATGTTCACACTAGTTTCTATAAAGTTTTCAGAAATAGGATATAAATTTGATGTCTCTATCAGAAACAAAAGTGGGCGGGACTCCATACAACCTGATAATTTTTTTTAAAGAACAATCTTATTATGTAAGATGCATCATTTAATTTTGAACAGGGTATAAAATGTGTCATCTTAGAAAATCAATCTATAATAATAAATATACTATTGTGTCAATGAGGTGTTCTAGGTAAACCTAATGTGAAATCTATGGATAGGTCTTCCCATTGTTTAGAAGGAAAATGTAATGATGTGTAACGACTCACGCTTTGTTTGACAATTTTACTTGACGATAGGTGTAACACTGGGCTATGATGCATTCAACATCCTTTCATAAAGATGGTTAGTAAAACATTTCCTCGACTAATGTCTTTAATTTATCAAAATATCATCATATACCTCCTCAAAGTAATTAGATAAGGAATTTCACGAGAGATATTTTAGGATTAAATAATTACTTACCTTTATAAAGATATTTAATTGTGAAAATTTTCATGTAACTATAATGCATTTATCATATTTTTTTATTTATTAAAATGTGTTCATTTTAGTATGTTTTGTATTGTAATAAGAAAATTCTCAAAAATATGAAAAGAAAAATTTCATACGGATTGAAAATGACCTAAATTAGGGTAATTTTACAGCAATGCCTATGCCTAAGCATTATATTAGTAATGTCACAACACTAAATCAAATGCATTTTAGGATAATTTTATAGCAAGCTTAGTGTTGTGGCACTATACAAGAGGAAAAATATAAAGCTGAGGCAGTAAGCAAAGCATTATAGTGATGTAGCGCCACTTCTTGCACCACATCACTACATCAACAATATTATAGGCCTATAGAATATATTTGTGATAGTTTAGTGATGATTTTAAGCAATTATTGAGATTATGGCAAGAGTTGGGATAATGGCTGGGCTATTGTTGACCACTTTGGAGTGAGGATTCAACTCTTCCATCATAGATCTAGGATTCTTCTAGACAAGAGCCCTTAGTCATAGGACACTTCTAGTACTAAGTGAACACTCAACTTAGCTTAGAGACTTAGAAAGATTTGCCACGGGGTTAGGCTAAGCCTTGGGACCTAAGGTGACCTACCCATCCATGGCTAACCTATAGCCCATGTCTATTTCCTTAGACAAAACCAAACCTCAAATCAATACAACCAATACCAATTGAATCCAACTCAAATGCAAATTCCAAATCAAATCCAAATGATCTAAACTTAAACCCATGATTCTCCTTTGGACTTAGCCAAATTCCATCAATCCAAACCAAATTTAATTAATTTACTCATAAAATCAATTCAATCCTTCAATCATCACTTCAAGCCATACCAAAATCTATAATCAATTCAATTCAACCCAAAATCAATTCAATCCTAACTTAATCCATTTGACCTAAAATATTCAAATGAGAAAAAAATATAATTAAACCCAAATAAATAATAATCAAAGCCATAAATCAATACCAAATCAATATCTAAACCCAACTCAATTCATTTCAACCCAAAATCAAGCTAATTAACTTATTTAGGTTCACTTGACCCAAAGTGACCTAAAGGATCTATTTAAACCAAATATCAATCCAACCCAAATTTGATTGAACCAAACCATCAAAACATCCAATGATGATTGGTGAACATTCTTGATTGATCAATTATCATCAATTCAAAGTCAAGTCAACTTAGCCATTTGACCAAATCAACCCACTTAACTACATGAGCCAAATGAACCAAATCTCATCCTAAGCTAAATCAATTCAAACCTATGATTCAAACCAATCCAAAATCAATCCTTGAACATAACTTGACCATCAATTGAGTCAAATCAAACCCAATTGTCCTTCTTGACTCAAGTTGACCCAATTTGACCTGAAGGACCAAATTAGGTCAAATCAAGATCTAACCCAAATTGATTGCAACCAATGACTCAAATCCATTTCAAATTGATTATTAAACATGATCAAAGCCTTGATTGAACCCAATTGACTTAATTAGCCCAAATTAACATAAACGGTCAATTTGGTCTAAATCATTCCTAAATCAAGTATTGAAATCAAAGCCTACAATCATCTTCAAATGATCTAAACATGAACCATACTAAAACCCAATTTGGCCAATTTGGCTAAATTGGTCAACTTGCTATTTGAGCCATATATATTCAAATGGGTCAAATCCAAATCCAAGTCAAATTGACCCAACCAATTGAATCAAAATACTCCAAATACTCATTTGAACTTGACTCGACTCTTGGTTTGACTCAATTTGACCAATTGGTCAACTTGATCCAGCCTAATTTGACCTATGTGGGTCAAATTGAGCCAAACCCATTCAAACCAAGCCCAAACCCATTGAAAGTTGGCATGACCCATCCTTGGCTCACCTTGGGTCAGCCCAAATCCAACCCAATCCATAATGAACATTGACCCATTACCCAATGGTAAAGCTTCTCACATGAGAAAAAAAATGCCATTTTGGATGGTTAATCCCACTCTCCCTTTGGCATCCTAAACTCCAAATGTGCTCAGGACCAGCTCACCGACCTAAAGCTATTTAGGTCAGCCATGCTAAGTGGAGGTGACTAACCTCTAAAGCCATTAGAACACTTGGAAAGTCAATCCATCCACTTAAAAAGTCAACTCCTCCCTTCACTCAAAGCTGAGCCCTCGATGATTCTCACCCACTACTACCTGTGATGGTCAGATGATCACAAGAAGCTAAACCAATCTTGTCCTTTCAATCCAAGGGAGGAGGGGGTATACCCCCCTCATTTTGAGACAATTCGAGCACTTGGACTTCCTCAGAGCCCTAGCACATTAAGATGAACTCCCCCATGCATTTTCCTAGCCTCTTGTGCATTCCCATCATGAGATGATGAAGTCGAAACTTCAGAAATAAGACAAGGCTTAACCCCATCCAATTCCACCAAATCCCAAATCCCAAATTAACATCACCCACACATTCACCAAGCTCCGGTGAGGCGAAATGAACCTTTTCCCAAGTGATTTGAGCATCAGATCACCCTAAGCATAACTCCAATGTTTGACATTTGGTCCACAAAGCCATGTAGAGTGAAGGTGGCATCTTCAATCTTCACCTCATCAAAGCTACTTGATAGTTCCACGGTCTTGAGCTCGATGAGGTAATTTTTTAGCAAACCATAGATTTTTCAATTTTTGTTTGGCCTTTTGAAGAAAAGTACAATGTCATGTGAAATCCACCATTAGAACCCTTTATTTTCCTTGTAAACATTTTAGATTGATTCTAGCATCTCACGAGCTCGACAAGCTTGGATCAAGCGAGGAAAAGGCCGATCCATCTTCCATCGCCGTGGATGATGGTTCATCTTCCATCCATTCCACGTGATTGAAATGGATGGTCATGATTATTTGATTAGATTTAATCTGATTTATTCTCTTAGGAACCATGGGATTCATCCCTACCGTCTGATATTTGGTTAGATGGCGGTGATGAAAGCATGTTCTCCGCCGCCAGGTCAGAGCTGACTCAGACAAATTTAAATAACTAATCCTATGGTGCCACATGGAAAGCACGTCCTTGTCAGTGATCCACATGGAGGTGATGAAAGCATGTTCGTCGCCGCCAAGTCAGTGCTGAGTCAGACAAATTTAAATAACTAATCCTATGGTGCCATGTGGAAAGCACGTCCTTGTTAGTGATCTGCATGGCGCTGATGGGATTAGGCTTAATTTAGGCTTAATTATCCATTTTAACGGCTGAAACTTTGAAAAATCATAACTAATTATAGAAAAATTAGAAAAATGTAAATAAATACTCCTTTAAAAGGTAAAATAGAGGATATTTTATTAAAATAATTTCCATTTGATTTTGAAAAGTAATTAAAGCTTAATCAGGGTTTGAATGTGTAATTAATTAGCTTAATTAAAGCTCTAATTGGGTAATTAATTCCAAACCTAGGGAATTGATTTATTGGGATGACCTTTGCCTCCCATGATTTCTTTGGAATTTATTGCTTGGGTAATTAGGTAAATTGATGTTTTAAACCTTAATTACTCCCCTTTATTAATTTAATGACTAATTAACATTCAAAATAATAAAAATTAATTAATTAAAACTCATTTAGTAATTGATAGTGAATGGATGAGGAAGAGTGGCTAGGACCTTATACCTAGTCTCTTTCATAAATTCACTTCATTTTAGAGAATTGATTAATATGGGATTTAATTAAATGCTTAATTAATCTATTAAACATTCTAATCAAATTAATTTAAAATTATAATGACTTCAGATAATTAACAATGAGATTAAGGGATACTATTTATGTGTTCAATAACATAAAGTCCCTTTAAAGAAATCATGATCAACCCAAAAGTGTGAGAAAATTATAAAAGTACTTAATTAGATTATTTAACTTAACTAATTTTTAATTATGAGTCAATTGCATTAAGTCCCTTAGGAGCTTTTAAATTTATTTTCTCACATGTTCATATCATTTGTGGCTCATGATTAAATGATTAATCAAATTAAAGAAGCATAAGGAAGGGTAATTAATTGATTTGCTTAATGGTTTAACTTAATCAATTCATAAAACTTACTTAATTACCTTAGTATAATTAAGATTACTAACATGGGAATGAGATTAAAACAACAAGTAATCTCTCCTCTTTAAGTTCAACTCAAATCCAAAAATAGAATCAAATTAATAATAAGCTTTGGTTTTCTTTAAGTAATTATTATTTAATGTGATTATCTTTAGAATGTATTGAATGAACCATGTGTTTATGTTTAGTTATTCCCTTCCAATCACTTTAGATGTTATGTGTCATGTGTTTCCAAGCATTCATGTTTTCAAATCTAAATGAATCAAATGGAATTTATTTATGTAGCTTGCATGTGTTGGCTTAACTTAAACATATGTGTGGCTATTATCATTATTAAATTCAAATATATTTTTGCCAAAGTCTATAAATGGATAGCAATATTTGGAGTGATGATAGTTATAAATATATATATACATAGGAGTTGCATGTGCTTATAGCTTAAGTATGTGAAGTGAGGCCCTTTCTTGAATTCATGTATAGATTATATAGGTTTGAATGGTAATAGGTATATAGTCTGGACATCCCAAGAAAAAGAGAGTTTAAGTAGCTCAAAGTAGATCATTTGATTATCTCACTTCCATGGTTAACAAAGGCACATATCCATTTTATTGCACTCTTATGTATTTTGTTATTAGAATTCAGATAAAGCTTTAATTTATATATATGAATAATTCAACTAATGAAAGAAATACAATTTTTGCATGGTTTTCATTCTTCTAAATTCTACATATCATTATTGTGTATTTAAGTTAGCAAGTATATAGTTTAGACATCTCGTGAATAAGAGGCTTTGTAACCTCAAGGAGGTCATTTTATTATCTCACTTCGCTAGTTAACAATGGCACGTCCTTGCTTACATCTTTTATACATTTGTATATGTGTTTAATTAGGGATTGAAAATCCTCTTTTCTATTAAAAATGCATACATCCATAATCATCTAAGTCATTAAAATACATTACATGTAAGTTAGTGCTCTCTTTCTTATAATTCATATATAAATTTACATATGTTTGAATGAAGATAAGTATATAGGGGACATCCCAAAAAAAATCTGAGGCTTTAAGTAGCCCCAAGGAGGTCATTTGATTATCTCACTTCCCTGGTTAACAAAGGCACTTTGTTATTTGATTTCATTCTTATGTATTTTTGTATTGAAATTTAGATATCACTTTAATTTGCATGTATGAAATAATTTAATCAAACACAAATGTAAATTCTTAATGTATGCATCCTTTCATCATTTAAATGTGCCAAAATATGTTGTATGCATAGATATGCTAAGTGTCAAATCATGTGCATGTTACATGTGATGGAAAGGAATGACTTGATATATGTCATGTGATAGTAATTCAACTACATTAATCTTAAGATACCTTTCATGTTCCATAAGATTATTTGAGGTTAGCCTAAACTTAGGATTAATAAAATGTTTAATAAGCTATTCACTGAAGAGAACTAAATCATAAAATGTGTTTTAAAAAATGTAGGTAGGGATGAAAGAGGGTAGTCTTTCCTCTCTTTATAACACTTAGATGCTAAGTGTAAGTCAAATGAAATAAAATAAAATGTAAGCTAAAACTCACAAACTAACTAAACAACTCGAAGTGAAACCAACCTTTATGTTAAATTAAATTTTTTACATTTAGAAAATCATAACTCCAATGCTTAGTTAAGACATACCATACAAAGCCTTAGCACAAACATTAGAATTAAACTACCACTTCTAGTCCTAAGTTAGGATGGTGTATGTGTGGTGTATGTTTTATTTTGTGATGCAATATTTTAGACTGGATGTTAGGATGTATGTTTTGTAGATTGGATGTTAGGTCACTGATAATCTAACATTATTTTTTACAAGGGATTGTGCTTAAGGGGATGCTCAAAAATAAATATAAATGTCTTACTTGTAGGTTACTTTAAGCATAATCCACATTAGGAGAGGTGGGCTTGGTTATCCATGTGAAGGGTGCTAAGTCCAAATTATGAAATATAACTACTTGAGATTGAATGTATGTTTAGCTAATATATGTTTTGCATGTAGTTAGATTCACTTTTCCCATATAAATGTAATTTTGTAATAGGAATTAAGATTAGTGTTATGGGATATTAGGATGAGTGGTAAGGCTTAGTCATGATGCCCTATGATGCCTTGAAGTCAATCAAATCAAAGAAAGGAACAAAGAAGAAAGAACAAGTGAAGAATGAAGACTCTCATAGCATGTATTGAATTCTAATTGTAATTATTCTTTTATATTCTAAGTTATATAAGGGTAGAGCTCAGCTACCCATCTTGTCTTTTCTCCAGAGTGTATGGTGGTACCCTGCCACACTGACTTGTTATTCTCTTACAGTAGTCTATAAAATTGATTGAAGTTGTGTTTAGATTGTGCAATAGGATTGCATTCTTTTCATAGTTTCTTCATGTTTGATGTTTTAATGGATGGCCTAGATGCGGTAGGATCTTAGGACAAAATTAATTTTTCTACCCAATTCACAACTCGCAATTAAATTTTAAAACAACTTTCAGCTTCATCATAAAGCCTAGGTTGTAATCAAGATAACTAAAATATTTAGCAACCCCATAGTTATATGGTTATATGTCTCACATCATGCACACCATATTCCTTCTTCTTTTAACATGAGGGATCTCCATCCTTGCACGATAGGGGAATGCTTGACTGTGAGGGTATCCCTTATGAGAACCCTCTTCTTGATGATTTAGCCAACAACCCTATTTCATTATGCATTTAAGCATAAAAATCCCAAGCCTTTGTATAAGTGAATGTGTCAAAATGAACTAAAATTGTAAGGATTTGCACTTTTAGAGTAAGCCATATACTCATATCACTCATGCTCTAGTCTCTTAGGGAGTGGGGTTAGGATTTTAGTCTCCTTCAAATTAAATAACAAACATAACCATCTTGTAATTTCATAAGAATGACCTACATGGATTTAAAATGTCAGAGATTTTAGCTAGCGGCCATTCCAGGCGGTTGTAATCCTAGAAGAGTCGGATGGGTCTATCTTCTCTTATGGAATAGATCCTTATGTCCCCTTTCACTTAAATTTAGGTCATGCTTTAACTTGTGTTAAAGTTCCCTAGATTTAAGATCTGGGGTTGCTAGTTTCCTTCAAGCTTAAATTCTCACCTCTTAGGCATTTCCATAGTCTTCTGTTGATGGATTATAAGCCCTAGCCATCTAATAAAATTTCAAGTCAAACAAATAAGTCCTATCATTTTCAAACATATACAACGCTATTGGAATGCTCGAGGTTTCTCATTAATTTTATTTGGATTCTAAAATAAGTCTTTCCAAATTGAATAATCCCAATTTATCTTCCAAAATTACCATCCTTTGATAGTCTTGACTTTGAAATCTTTGAAGACAATAATTACCTACTTTAATCAAGAGTATTCTTAAAATCTCATTTCCTATGATGTAATTAACTATGGACACTTTCCTCCATAGGAAACTTAAAAACCTAGCATAAAATTAACCCTACTTTGCTTTTCCATGTAAAGTAGGGGAAGAATCTCTAGTATAAACAAAGACCCATCATATCTTAGGAGTCTTTATTTGGTGATTAAATCTATTATAGGGTGATATTTCTACCTTTTGAGATAGTACATCATACCTCAATGTTACACTATTGACCTCACTTTTAGAGTGAGCATTCAACTTCTCTATTTTAGACATAGGACTCCTCTAGACACTAAGAGTTCCTAGTTTTAAGACACTTCTAGTGATTTGGTGAACACTTAACTTAACCCTAGAGACTTAGAAGAGTTAGCCATAGGAATAGGTTATGCCTCAGGGGTATTAGGAGGACTTGCCTACCCTATAGCTTGAACCCAACTTCCCTCCTCCTTCAATCCAAATCAAATCTTAAATCAATTCCAACTCAATTGATTTTCTCAAATCATAAATCAATTCTAAATTAGATGATTGGAACCCATGATTGAATTCAAATCCCAAAATCTTTCCTAAGCCCTTAGATTTCATCTTATGGACTTAGCTCAAATCAAATCCCAATCACTCCAAACTCAAAAAATATTTCTCATAACCCATTTATTCTCATTTTATATACATATAAATGAAATATAAATTCAAATAACCAAGACTAAATTCAAAACTCAAATCCAAATTCAACTTATATCCTTTAAGCCAAATTTGATTTAGCCAAACCATTCTCAAATAAATCCAAACCATTGTTTTTCTCTTCAAATAATCACTCCTTCAATCACATGCCCAAATATAAACTCAAACTACAATCATCAAACCAAAAATAAACTAACCTAAATCAAACCCATGTTCACCCTGTTGAATTAAAATTGTCAAATGAACCAAAACCCATTTGACTCCAAACCACTTGTAATTGGATTTATATTTCCATTATATGTCCATATGTAAGTTCAACCAAACTTGAATCAAGCCTTGACCCAAGTCAATTGACCCATTTAGGCTCACTTGACATAAAGTGACCTAAAAGACCTTTTTGAGCCAAGTTCTAATCTAACCCAAATTGAATTGAACTAAGCCCATCCAAACCTCATATTGTGACCAGCAATCATCCTGGGATGATCAATCACTCAAATTGAGTTGAATCAAACCTAGCCTTTGACCAAGTCAACACTTAGCCCAAATGAAACCTAAACAAGCCAAAATTTACTATTAGGCCAAATTGATTGAAACTAATCTAAACCAATCCATAATCAATGATTGAACATGACCAAGTCATCAATTGAGCCAAACTAAGCCTAATTGGCCACTTGACCTAAGTTGACCCAAATTGACCTAAAAAAGCCAAAATGGATCCAATATTGATCAAAGCTAAATTGATTGCAACCAATGGGTTAGACTCATTCTAAATTGATTGTTGAACTTGACCAAAGCTTCAATTATTAGTGAGCTTGTAATTGACCATGAACCCAACTTGACCTAAAGGTCAAATCAACTTGAAATCAAACCAAATCAAAATTGATTGAAACCAAAGCTTGCAATACATTTCAAATGATCAACCACGCCTAAACCAACCCTTGACCTAACCCAATTGGGTCAAATGGGTCACATTGGTCAAGTTGACCCATTTGACCTAAATGGACCTAAATGAACCAAAACTAAATCTAAACCAAATTGAATCAAACCAATAATACCAATAGGCTCCAAATGATCATTTGAACTTGACCTAACCCATGGTTTGACCCAATTTGACCAATTGGTTAACTAACTAAATTGACCCAACTTGACCTAAATTGGTCAAATTGAACCAATTCAAATCAAATGAACTCTAAATCACCTAACATTTGACCCAACCCATTTTTGAATCATTTAAAATCTTTCCAAATCAAAATAATGGCCAAATGACCACTTTTCCCCTAGGTCAAAGGGTATCCTATGTATAACTTCACTTGGAATTTGCTCATTTCTTTCTCAAAGCCACTTGGCATCTCTTTAGCAGTCCACATGGACACGAAGGAGGGTGGTGAACATGACCCAATGAGCTTGGGTTGGCCATGACCCAAGCCAAGGACAAACTGACCTCTCCAATAAAATTTGAGCACTTGGATCACCCAATGCACTCACCTAGCACATGGGCATCCACTCTCCTTCACTTCACTACCCAAACTGACCCACATGGGGTGTTTTGCAGCTCAAATCATGCCTCCAATCCTTGCACTAATCAAAAATAGAAATTCAGCTCATCATCATCCGATCCAAGGAGGGGGAGATATACTCCCCCTCATTTCCACTCAAACCACAAGGATTCATTTCCACAGAGCTAAGGAGATTCAATTGAAGCCTCCCCAAGCTTTTCCAAGCCATTCCCAAGCTCCTCATTTCTCCTTCTTGGTTTTGCTTAAAGTCAAAATAGGGGAGGTGAATTGAAAATCCAATTCACTCAATTCTTAACCTTGCACACACCATCAGTGGACTTCGTTGAGCTCAACCAAGTCATTTCCCAAGTCTCCAAGCCACGGAAAGCATCACTTTGATCAAAGTTGATCACCATTCAAGGGGAGCTTGGTCAACCAAGCCATCTACTTCAAATCAAGACCTAATTCCTTCAACATGGCTTTGTCTCTACTGGACGATGCTACCTCATCCATTGGAAGCGCCGGAGATAGCCTTTGGCGAGATAATTGCTCAAAATTATAGCCATAGAAGAATTTGGTTGGTGCTTTCTGAAGGAAATTTTCACCCCTTGATATCTTGTCCATTGGATGTGCATCCCCCCTCCTTCCGAAGGTGTGGGATCATTTTGATCCCAATCTGAGCTTGGGTGAGCTCGATTTGAATGAAGAGAGATGAATGGTGTTCATCTCTTGTCACTCGCAAAGGAGAAGGATCACATGCCATCCATTTTGCGTGATTAGAATGAACAACTGTGATTAGATCACGCTAGATCCCTTTTAATTTAAGCCTAAACCACGATTAATCCGACCATCCATCTTAGATCGAAAACCCATGAGAAGAAACGTCCGCTATGAAATGGATGTGACAACTTAAATAACCTATCTCATCATCATGGAATGTGTGTCGCAGCCATTTGGCTACGAGATTAAGGGGTTAATTAGGCTTAATTAATCTAATTTTAATGCTGAAACTTCTAAAATTCATAACTAATTGTAAAAAATTCAAATATTATAAATAAACACTCATCTTAAAGATAATTCAAGGAAGAATAATAGAAAATTTAAATTAATTAATTTTGAATAGTGATTTTAACTCAATTTAGTTTTATTGGAAATGAAATTAAGCTAATTACTCCTAATTAGACCAATTAATCTCAATCTTCTAAGGTTAATTAGTGGGATGACCTCTACCGCTCTTGATTTTCTTGGAATTTATTGCACGATTAATTATGATGAATACTTGTTTCATCTTTAATCACTTTCTTAATTAGTTAAATGATTAATTAACATGTTAAACAATGATAAATTCATTAATTAAACTTATTAATCATCATGAAATAATGAATGCATAGAATGAATTAGAGATTCTTTCATCTTTTCCCTAAGTTTATTTCATTTGGATAAATACTTAATCTGTTTGTAATTAATTAATGACTTAATCATTTCATTAAATGGTTTAAATAATCAAACTAAAAAAGTAAATCATTCTAGAACTTAATCATTCAATTCTTGGGTAGACTCTTGGGTGTTCAATAACCTAAAAGGATTCCAAAGATAATTATAATGAAACTATATGTGTAGGATGGTTATGAAAGTACTTAATTAAACCCTTTAACTTAATTAATCAATAATTGTGAGACAATTGCATTAGGCCCCTTTATTTCTTAGGTGCATTGCAGATTTAATTTACATGTGGTTGCATATCATATGTTGGCTCATAATTGCTTAGTTAAATATGTTAAAGTTGTGTAGGTAAGGGATAATTAATAGATTTAATTCATACCTTAACCTAATCAAAATATAAAATCAACCTAATTATTCAAAATTAAATTAAACAAATTCACACATGGGGAATGGGTTAGGTTTAGCAAACCTTTCACATTTCTTAAGTCAAATCAAATTCAAAAAAATAAAATTCTCCTTAAAGAATTTTGATTCATTTTAAATGATCTTATTTTATAAGATTTTTAGAATTAATTAGGGTGAATGAAGTTATACATTCCTTTGTTTCTTTCCAATCATGTTAAATATTATTTTCCATATGAAATCATGCATTCATGTCTTTTGAACAATCAATTAAAAATAATGTTTCCTTTTATGCAAAATGTATGTGTTAAAACTAAGAATGAGTGGCTATTATCACTATTAAAATCAAAATTATTTTCAAAACCTATAAATCAAAGAGTATGAATGAAGTGATGTTACTTATGAATATTTATAAGCTTGCATGTGATTATAGCATAAGATGTGCATTATGAAATTCTCTTTCTTCTTAACATGGATTTAGATAGGGTTTACAAGTGTATAGTTCATTTGTAAAGAATATAACACTTGCTTATATCTATTCCTATGCATTTATATGTTATGACTTAAGAAGGATCTTTATATTGCATATGTAAATTATATAACCAAATAAACATAATCTTTACATGATTCTTTATTTATTTGGTTCTTTTTGTACATCTACATGTATTTAAGAAAAGTGATATATTAGTTTGGACATCTCGGGGCTATGAAGCTTTAAGTATCCCTAAGTAGGTCTTGTACCTTACGCTCATGGTGTAGAAAACAATGGCATCGTACTCACTTATGACTTTTATACATGAATGTGCATTTGTTAATGGATGAAAAAATCTCCTTTTCTATATAATAAAGACATGCATAAATTGAATATCCAAATTTTCAAATCATATATCTTAGCATTCATCATCAAAGTGTGCTAAACTTTTCATTGCATGTATAGGTATGCTTAGGATTATTCATATGTATAGTATACATAGTGGAAAGAAATAAATAGGTGTGTGTCATGTGGTAGGATTATTCATATGTATGGTATACATAGTCATATGTTTAACATATTTAGAGATAATGAACATTTACCTTAAAAGAGTATTCATAGAATCTATTCTTACGGTATAATTAACTATGTGCTTGCCTCCATGGGGAACTTAATGAACCCAAATTTAAAATAAACCCTACTTTACTTTTCCATGTAAAGTAAAAGATCTCTGGTATTTAAAGACCCATTGTCCTTAGAGTCCTCATTATGTGATTAGGTCCATTGTAGGATGGTGACACCTCGAGATGGTTCATCATTCCTCAATGTCATCGCTGATCACCCTAATGAGTTCATCTGATAATGGTGTCCCAACAATATCTCATTAGACCAAAAATAAACACCACATACTTAATAACTCAATAAGTATTCCATGATCTTGTGGTGTCCACTTCAGTCAAAAATAAACATCATAGTTATTTCTAGACTATATATGGGAGATTTACAAGTAAAAAATAACTTTTTCTTCTCTATTCTTCTTGGCTAGAGTGAGTGTTTGTAAGTCCGTGTGAGTTCTTTGTGAAGTACTTAGAGAGTGACACTCCAAGTGCTGTATATTTTTTAAAGTAAGAGTTGGAGAAGGAGATCAACAATCAAGAATTTTCGGGGAGATGTTGGATATTTCAGAGAAGTAGAGAGGATCAAGAAATTCAAAAGACTTGCTCAATGTGCTCTTTTCTTTCTTCTTGGGTTATCCTATGGCTTATTTTATAATGTTTAATGATATTTTATTCTTTCTCTTCTATGAAGCACTTATCTATAAAGTGTTTCAAATTTATGTGAGCTTTTAGATGTTTATGTTGTATTAAGTTTTGTTTTGGATTAATATACAAAATTATTTGTGCATTAATGAATGACAATTTTCTTTTCTCCATGCTTCATTTACTTGTGATATAGCCAATTGCAAAGTTAAAATCAAGTGTAATCTAGAGATGTCGCTAGAGTCCTAGAAGAATAATTGGAAAAAAGGCAAACATATTTTCTAAATAATCATTAATGTGTTAGATTTTCCACAAGTGTTAAATATGCATTAAACATATAATTATTTTTAAGAGTCATAATCATTTAAAGGAAAAAATGGGTAAAGAAAATAATCAAAATTTACTTAGTACTAGAGAGATAATTAGGTAAAGGGATTGTTTTGGTTATAATTATTTAAACATGGCATTTTGGCTCCTCATTAACACTACAAGCTTAAAATTAATTCACTACTTAGTTTAATATAATATATAATCTAAACAATTCATAAATTCAGAGTAATACTTCTAAAATTTAGAAAAGCACCCATATTTTTTTTATAAAAATTTGTCTTTTTAATATCTTGCTAAATAATATATAATCATTTTAATTAAACATTTTACATTTTGTGAATAAAAATCAAGTTTTAAAATATTAATACTTAATGTAATTTAATATCAAAATTTTCACTAATCCTTTTGTGAATGATACTCTACTTATTTTATATTATGTGATTCGTTATGTGCACTTACATATAGGGCAAAAAGTACCAGTCAATATCCATCTTGAATGATAAAGGAACTATCAAAAGTCAAAGGCTTGGATTCGTGTTCTAAATATATCATATTAAAATCAAGGAAAAATTTGTAATAATCTTTTAAAATTTTAAATCTAGGAATTTAAAATTCAAAGGATGAAACCATAGAGAAGCCCTAGATAGAGCATCTATTGATTTGTTTTCTATTCCAAGTTTATGTTTAAGCACAAAGAAAATGTCTTGAAGGTATTCTACACATTTAGCATGTTTATGATTTAGTTTATTTTAAGAGTTAATAAATTTTAGAACTTGATGATCATTATTCAAAGTAAACTCTTTATGTAAAAGATAATGCCTTTAGTGCTTAACAGTTTGAATAATCAACATATATAATAAAACCTAAAAATGACTTCACTTTGATAGAAAAAAAATATTTCTTAAAGTTTACATATAATTTTTCTTCTCTTAATTTTTTGAAGAACATTTTTAAATGATGTAGATATGATTCATCTACTCAGCATTTTAGCATTTTAACTCTACATGCTCTATTGAATTCTTCTTACAATGAGGTAAATTAGATATTTATGAACCATGAATCATCTATAGCATGTTGTATATCCCATAATGGTGGTAGTTCACTAAATAAGTCATCAAGGATTAAATCAATAAATTCAAATAATAGATCTAAAACTATAGCAGTTATGTAGTGATTCTTAATATCAATGGAGATTTCAAGGTACATGATAAATAAAGAAGTAGGGTCATTGAATTCTCTAAATATGTATCTAAATGCTAAGGTTGTAATTTAAAATTTAGATGATTCACATGTATTATAATGTATATCGAAAGTACCCTTTTTGTCACTTGATGACATTATCACTATCAACTAGAGTTTTGCATTTGTCTTTTGATTGGGTTTGAGTTGTAGTTTAAAATTGGGTTTGCGTGGAGGTGTAGGAAGAATTCTATGAGGGGGTGTAATTGACCTCTTTTTTGTTAGGATTTATGAAAAATAATTTGATTATTTTGTCATATATTTTAACACATAAGTGTTATCACACCCATAATGGATTACATTCAAGTCATAAAACCATAGTCTTTTTAATAAGGTATGAGTTATTTCCATTGAAAAAACTATCACACCAAATTTGATCATTATAGATTCATATTTTAAGTAACAAAACATTGTGATGATAAGGATGTGTGATTTATCTAATTAACTTTAATGGTTTTGGGTGAGGTTCAATTATAAGATTGGCTCTAATGATAGCAGGTTAATATAACATTCATTGCGCTACCTTTATCTATTACTATCTTACATCTCTTTCTTACATAAAATACACATTAAAAAATTCCTCTTTTCTAGTCTTCTTCCTAATAAACAAATACAATTATAACTAACATTTATATTTGGATCCACTTCTTCATTTGATAGTAGTGTATCATCATGTAACTCTTCAATATTCTCTTCTTCTTCATTAGAAACATATTTTTTGCTCTACATTGATTTTGTATATGTTGACCTCACTTTCGGAGTGAGGTTTGGTCACTCCTATCCTAGGTTTAAGATTCTTCTAGACACTTAGGTTTCCTTATTGCTAGGACATTTCTAGTAGTTAAGGGAATACCAAACCCAAGCCTAGAGACTTGTAAGAGATGACCCTAGGTTTAGAGCTTATCTTAGGACAAGTGGGCTTCACCCCCATAAGGACTAAACCACTGCATCCATCAATTAATTTAAACCTAAAACAAATGATTGAAACCATAACCCCAAGTCAATCAAGTGAGTTTGATTGAATTTAGTTTCTAATCCAAGCTCCAAGCCAAATTAATTTAAATCTTAACCCAAGTTAACTCAATCAGGTCCTATAACTTCATTCAAACAAATTCAAGCAAGCCAAACTCAATTCAATTCTCTCAATCATTCTAATTATCAAATGGAATATTAAACTATTCCAACACTTACAATCAAGCTAATTATATCAATTAGACTTTATTAGCTCAAGTTAGCCCATTTGACCAAAAATGTACAAATGAGCCAAAACCCAATTGAACCTAAATCAATTGTAGTCAAAGCCACCTATCAACTTCAAATTTATCCCCTTAACCCAAGTTGACCCAAAGTGAACTAAAGGGGAAAATTGAACAAAATCATATTCTAAGATAAATTAATTACAACTAATGACTCTAATCAATCATAAATTGAATATTGAACATGACTCAACTACCAATTTAAGCCAATTAAACTTAACCAAGCCAATATTAACCTCCTGACCCAAGTTGACCCAATTTGACCTAGAAGGCCAATTTGGGCCAAATTAAATCCTAAATGAAATCAGTTGAAACCAATGCTTCTAATCAATCACCAATTAGATGTTGGACATGATTTAACTTTTGATTGGACCCAATTTAATCAACCCATCCAAATTGACCTACTTTGCCCAATTTGACCTAAAAGGTTAAATTGAACTAAATAACTCCCTAATCCAAATTAATTCAAATCAACTCTTCCAATCAATCACTAATGATCAATTGAACATGGACCTAATCCATGCTCAAGCTAATTTGGCCAATTTGGTCAAATTGGTTAACATGACCCATTTGACCCAAATTGAACCATATGATCAGAATCCAAATCTAACCCAAATTGAACTAAACTAATTCCTCTAACTCATTCCAAATGACCAATTACACTTAACCAAACTCTCACTTTGATCCAGTTTGGTTAAAATGATCAACGTACCAATTAAGCCCATTTGAATATGAATCAAATTGAGCCAAACAACTAAATCAAGTCTAACCTCAACTAAACTTGGCATGACTCAATTCACCCAAGTGGGCCCAACCTATGGTGAACTTCGGTTGGGTCAAACCCATAACAAGCCCAAAATGGGACCCCATTTGGATGGGTTCTCCACCTCCCCACTCCTTGACAGCCATCTTTGTTCCTTTTTGGATAGAGGATCACTATCCCAACCTAACCAAAGGCTTTTGGGTTCAGCCTTTTGCCATGAGAGGGTGAGGACACCTATGAGCAATAATTAGTCCACCTAAGGAGTAGTGTGCTTATGGCCATTAGATTCCCACACACATCCACCTAGTCCTCTACCATCTTTGGCCATCTACTCTAGTGGGATGACTGCCAAAGGCTAAGCCAATCTTAACCCTTGATCTAGTTGGGGAAGAGTATACTTCACCCCTTTCATTCAAACTCACAAGACACATTCTCTAGCATTTCGAGTCCCCAACCTTTCCCCAAGCCTCATGCATCCCATCGTAGGTGAGACCAAGCTATACCTACACTCGAGAGCTCCATCTATCCAAACTCACCAAGTCTCTACCAAAACCAAATTAATTTTTTCCACACCTTCACTACACTCTAATAACAAAAAAAATGAATTGATTCATCACCAATGAAGGCATCCCTAAACCAACTCGTGACTTCTACAATGGCACTTAGTCCAAAACTAATCGCTTGGAGGTAGCTCGAGATCTTCTTAACAAGGCTTTATCTCTTCAAGATAAAGTCTATCACATCAATGCTCTAGCTTTGATGATGTGAAAATCTGGAAACCATAGATTTTTCCATTGGGTATTAGTCTTTTTCAATAAGAAATATGATTTTACGTGATTTCCATCTAAAGATCTCCTTATATCTATTCCCTGCTTATTTTGAAGTCAATTTTTCCATCAAACGAGCTCCAGGGAGCTCAAATTGAGAATAGAAAGAGAACAGTGTTCATCTTTTGGCACTCGTGGGATGAAAGATCACCAGTCGTCCATTTTGCATGGTTAGAATGGACGATCGTGATCAATCATGCTAAATCTTGATTTAATCGCTTCATAATCACAAGATTAATCTCAACCATCTGATCCAAGATCAAATGGATGGGGCAAAATCTCATCCATCGTCACGGAGTTAGCAACTGTGTTAGACATTTTAAATAACAAATACCATAACACCACATGGAAAGCACTATCACGTCAGCATCCATGTGGCACTGATGGGTTAAACTGACTTAACAAGGTTTAAAAGTATAATTAAATAACTAGAACTTTAAAAATTATAACTAAATATAGAAAAATCTAAAAAATACAAATAAACCCTTTTGGAAAGTTTAGAGAGGAGAATTTAATCAAAAAAAATCTAAATTAATATTTAATGAACAATGCTTAATTAAGATTTAAAGCTTAGGTTAATTACCTTAATTAAGGATAAATTACTAATTAATTGTAAATTGACATGTTGATTTTATGGGATGTCCCATATTTTTCTTGGAATTATTTGCCATGTGATTTGGAAAATTCTAAATTTTCAATCCTACCCACTTTAAATAATTTAATATTAAAATTAATGATTAAGATTATGTAATCATGGTTGATTAATTAATAAAAGATGGGATAATATGGGGATTCATTAGGATCCCTTCTCAAATGGTTTCCTAAAGTATTCTCTTAAAGGGTTTAACTAAAATGTTCAATTAAGGGTAAATTAAGAAAAATTAATAATGAAATCTGAATGAAATCAATTTAAGTAACTCAAGTTCAACCCATTAATATATGTGTTTAATAACATAAAAAAGAAATTATGATATTTTTAGTATGGGAAAATCATAAGAGCATTTATCTTAAATCATTTCCTTCTCTTTAATTCTTTAATTCTTAAACATGAGCCTAATCTATTAGATCTCTAGATGCATTGTAAATTTTATTTTTTGTATATCATTTCATGTTTAGGTAGTTAATTAAATTAAAGAAGTTTGGGAAAGGTGATCAAATTGATTATAATTAATATTTAACTTTATTAATTCATAAATTACATCTAATTTCTTCCCTTTAACATATTAAATAACCAACATGGGATTGAGTGAACTCTAAGTATTGCTTTCTTCTCTTTAGGATTTAACAACTTGAATATTAAAGTCAAACATTAAAGAAACTATGATTAGACTTAAGGGATGCTTATCTAACTTGATAGTCCTTAAATGAAATCATGTTTGTTGTGTGGTTGTTTCAATTCCTTCTTTTCAAATTATCATAAATGTACATTCCATGTGCTTCATGTATTCATGTTTTAAAGTTAAAAGAATATGATTGCATTTAAATTGCATGAGTTGAACAAATATTATCATATAGTGTGGCTATTCATTAGTAAATCTCAAACTATTTTAAATTTATATATTAATTATAAATTAAATAATGTGAAGCTTAAATCAATGCATACTATAAATAGTTAACTATGTGAAAATGAATTGTTCATTTACTTGTAATCAAAAGATGGAAATTGATAGCTTTACTTCTATGTTCATACTTATGTATTCATGTATTTGAATTGGGAAATATATAGTCTAGACATCATGAGAATATGAGGCTTTAAGTAGCCCTAAGGAGGTTTTAAATAATCTCACTTTCCTAGTTTAATAATGGCATGCACTTGCTTAATTTCATTTATGTGTATGCATATTTTAGAATATAAAGTAAAACCATTTTCAATTTTTTGTTAAGCTTTACATAAGTAAAAGACATTCATACACAATCATTTCATGATCATATTTCTATGTTTATGTATATGCTTATATGTATTTGAATTGACAAGTACATAGTCTATATATCCCAAGAATACGAGTCTTTAAGTAGCCCATGGAGATCTTAGATAATCTCACTTTCCTGATTTAATAATGATAGGTACTTGCTTAAATTCCTTATACATGTTTGTAAATGCTTAAATATGAGATGAAACCTCTTTTTTCTATCAAATCCATGCATCAACATTCATTAAGTGTGCAAAAATATGTGTACATTGCATGTATATATTTATATAATAAATCAAACATGGAAGAAGCTAAAATATAATGTGGATATTTTGATAATGAAAAGAAGTAGTGGAGTAATATTCATATGATGGTGGCTCAATTTCATTGGTCTTAAGATGCCTTTCATGTTTGGATAAGATTCCTTAAAGCTAATATAAACTTGGGCTAAAAATAAAATTTATAAATGATCTCTTAAGGAAGTTAAAGCAATATATATCTTGTAAATCAATTTAGGTTAGAGATGAAATAGTTAAGTTTTTTTTTTCTCTACATAATGATTAGATCTTAAGTAAGAAGTGAAGAAAATTAAAAAAAAAAGAAAATAAAATGTATAAGTTAAAACTCAATCAAGCTATTAAAAGGCTTAAAGTGAAACTACCTTCAATGGGTAAGTTAAACAATCCAAAACCTTAAAAAATCCTAACTTTAAAGCTCAATCAAGACATAACACACTAAGCCTTAGCACACACATTAGAATACAAAGTCATTGATCCTAGTATTAGGTTAGGCCAGTGTATATTATGGTGATATGTTTTATTTTGTGATGTTATATTTTAAACTAGATGTTAGGTTGTTATTAGCCTAACATTGATTTATGCATATGATTATGCTTGTGGGGTCATTGTAATAATAAATTAATATAAATGCTCTTTCATATAGGTGTTGTTTATGTCCCTAAGCATATTCCAATTAAAACAAGTAAACTTGGTTACCCAAGTGTAGAGTGCTAAGGGTGCTAAGTCCAAATATATGAAATATAACTACTTGGTTTGTATGTTTGTTTCACCTAACATCCATTTTGCAGGAGTAGTTAAATTTTATTTTTCACAAAGATGTAAATTATGTAATAGGAATAGGATTAGTGTTATGGGGTTTAGGATGAACAGTGGCTAGAAGGCAAAGACTTGGGAGGCCGCGGAAGTTTGGAGCTTTATCCAAAGAAAGAAAGGAGAAAAATTGAAACCCCAATAACATTTATTTCATTTGTAGATTTAATTATAATCAGGGTTGCATAGTGGTAGAGCTGGGCTACCAAATTTCTTTTCTTTTGGGGTATATGACATTTACAAGACTGGCCTTCTATTCTTTTACAAAATCTAAATATTTGATTATTATATTTAGATTGTGCAATAGAAATAGCATGCTTTTTATAAGTTTCTTAAAGTGTCTATGTTTGATGTGTTTTCTAGATGTAGTAGGTTCTTTAAAATAAATTTAAATTTTCTACCCTTACTAAATAACTCATAACTAAATTCTATTGTAACTCATAACCTCACTCTAAATCCTAGGTATATAAATAAGTTAATAAAAGATTTAGAAACCTCTTAGCTAAGTGGTTGTATGCTATAACAATATGCATATTATATTGTTTCACTCTTGAAAAAAAGGATCTCTACTCTTGCACGATAAGGGAAAAACTTGGCCTTTAAGAGTGGTCACTTATAGTGGAGAACACTTCTAGCTAATTTAGCCCATAACTAAACTTCATCATGCATATAGGCATAATTATCCTAAGCCTTGGTCCAAAATAAACGTGTCAAAATAATCCAAAAACTTGTAAATTTTTAATATTAGTCTAAGTCATGTTCCCATAACAAAAATTATCTAGTCTAGAAGAGTCAGGATATGTTCATTCTCTCTTATGGAGGTGAACAACTATATCCCATTCTTTTTAATTAGCCTTAGGTCATGCTTATAGCTTGTGCTAAAGCATTTTAGACTTAGGTTTTGAGGAGCTTGTTTCTCTTTTACTACGGGTATAAGTCCTCTCTTCTTAGGCATCTCCACAATCTTGTGTTAGTAGATTATAAGTCCTAGCACTCTAATAAATTTTCAACTTAAACAAAATAAATTCTCCTCTTCATAAATATAAATCTTCATCAAAGGGTAGATTGGAGCATTCACTATGTTTCATAGTATCTTGAATGCACCCTACTTATCTTCCTGCAGAATCCATAAATAAGTCTTCTTATTTGAACTTTTCTCATTTGATTTCCAATAACCATCAATTCTTTGATATCTAGCCTTGAAATCTTTGGAGATATTTATTGACTACTTTAATTGAGAGTGCTCTTAGGAAACTTTCATTTTTTAAGGTGTAATAAACTATTGGGGCTTGCTTCCACAGAGAATTAAAGGATCCAACATAAAATAAACCCTACTTTACTTTATCCATTTAAAGTTGGGTGGTGTAAAATCTCTAGTATATATGAAGATCCATCTACCTTAGGAGTCCTTATTAGGTGATTAAGTCTATTGTAAAGTGATGTCTCTATCATCTAAGGTAGTACATTATACCTCAATGTCGCACTCAATCACTTTAATAAGTACCCCCCTAAGATTTGTGTGGTGTTCCTATGACAACTAAATTAAAATACCATAATATATGACTCTTCTTATGACATTTAAAATAAACATCTTTTAGATTTTTAAAAGTAGATTCAGTGGGTTCTTTTTAGAAAGTTTGCTCAATGTTGAAAGATTAAGTTTAATTATAAACTTTTGAGATTAAGATATAGGCGAATATTTAGAAGATACTTGATCTTTGATCTTAGATGTGGATGTGGTTTTCTTATGCTTTCTTAAGAGTAAAGTAAAGTGAAAGGCATCCTTTAAAGTTTGGGGATCGTGAAGTTCTACTACATTTTTAATTTCTCTCAAACCAATAACAAATTTATTAGATATTTGCTACTCTTGACCAGTGCATTGAGTTCTAGCTATTGAGTCCTCAAATGTATTCATATATTCAATTACTAATATATTCCCTTAATTAAGAGTGGTCAATTGTACATGGAGTCTTTTATCATCATTTCTAGGACAATACTTAACCCTTAGGATTTCTTTCATTTCTACCCATATGATGAGATTCCTATTGAATCTCTCTTCTTTAGCTAGAATGTTAATCCAATAGAATTTGCATGACCTACTAGATTCATTTTTAGCAAATATTATCTATTGGTAATCATTCATATGATACTAATTAAAGAAGTCATCCATTTGAGTTAACCAATCTAAAATTTATTGGATCCTAAACACCATCATGCATTGGGGCTTCTATCTTAACTTGTTTTGTAGGTTCATGTAATATTTCATGGACCCCAAGATGATCTTGTTTAAGAGTGTTCCTTAAGTTTGGCCTTCTTGTAGGATAATCATCTCTAGGAAGTTCAATATTTTCACATTTTATGGTTTTATGCCATCTAGATGTGGAATAGTTGGTGGGATTTGAATCTTAGTATTTGAATTTGTACAATCAGGTTCATGAGGTGGTCTTCTACCATAGTGAATTTCTTTTCACTTCTCATAAAGATCTCATCTACTCACCTAGTAAAGTCTTTTAATTGGTCTAAACTGACAAATTTAGAGGCATTATATTTAATAAAATGCAAGTATGACACTCCACAAGAAAGTTTTAAATATAAAATAAAAAAATAAACTTAACACGAATGAGATGCATAAATTTGTGAAAATAACTAGTCTTCAATAAACACAAAGTAACTTGCAGATATTGCAAAATATTAAGCACACTAAAAAAATAAACATAAGATCTTCAAGGATATGATTTTGACTTTTATGTAAGACTTTTATACTAGGTTAGGCTATTTAGTGATCTCTCTCTTACTCAAATATGATGGCTTGTAATTAGATTAAGTAGGGCAAGGCTAGGCTTTATAAACAAAGATCACTAGTTGAAAGTAACATAAAAATTCATTGAATTGCCAACCACATGAATTTAGTATTTATTTCTAAGAAAAATCACTAACTCTATAATAAAAATTAGTCAAAATCCAAAATACAAAACTAACCATGCTTGGACTTGATATAAATTATTGCAAGCACTTTCTATACACATCTAAATCTTAGGCTCTAATACCAAAATTGATGGGGATGGGTTATGGAGAGTAAGATGTTGTAGCATATGATAGAGAAAGAGATGCTCCACTGATCTTCCACCCACCAAAGTGGATTGGATATGAAGATCCTTCACTCACCAAGTTCTACTCACAAAAGTAGAATCGTAGCAAGAGATCATCGAATCCCTTAAACGATCAGACACGAAGCTCCAACCATAAGTTTTCTATTAGGTCAAAAATAATATTTAAATAAGAACAATACTCCAAAGGATGTGTTGCTTGGGGAGAAAACTACCAAAAAATTGAAAAAAAGTGAAACATTCTTTTCATAGCACCATAAATTAGTGTCAAGGCATCATAGACTAGTGCCAGAATGGTAGCTTCTCTATCCCCAAGCACTAAAAACTATGGAATGCAACACTTAAGGGCCACAAAGGAAATGTTTAGGTGCCAGACTGACACTTATACAATTTAACATTTGAACTCGCATGTTTTGAACTACAACTCTTATACAACACTTAAATATGAACAAAGACATCCATTGTAACATACCACAACACATGAAACCTAAATACATGTCGTGTTTATTTTAGGATGTATGGGGGGACACCATGCAAATTGTAGGGGGTACTTAATGAAGTGATCTGGTATGATGTTGAGATATGATGTACTATCTCAAAGATAGAGGCAACACCTACAATGGACCTAATCACCTAATAAAGACTCCTAAGGCATAATGGGTCTTCGTATGTACAAAAGATTTTTTTTCTTTCTTTACATGGATGAATAAAGTAGGATTTATATTAAATTGGGTTCTTAAGTTTCCTATGGAGGCAAGCCTCCATATTTAATTACATCATAGGGAGTGGAATCCTCTAAAAATACTTTTGATTAAAGTAGGCAATTATCATCTCCAAAGATTTCAAGGAAGGATTGGTTATGTTTAGAAAATCAATCAGTAAAGTTCAAGGAGAAGAATTCTTTTTGGAATCCAAAGGGAGGAAGTAGGGAAATGCTCATGATACTAGGAAGCCTAGTGAGCATTCTAATCTATCGTAAGATTGGGTTTTATATATTTTAAAGTGAAGAGATTTACTTATTTGAGTTGAATTTTTATTAGATTGCTAGGAGCTTAATCCAACAATACAAGATTGTGGATATGCCTAAGAGGTAAGCATTTATGCTTAGCCTAAAACAACTACCTCAAATACTAAATCTAGGGAGCTTTAGTGAGAGCTAAAGCACGCCCTAAATCTAAGCGACAGGTTGACATAATAGTTTATCTCCATAAGAAAGAATAAATGTCGACTTACGGACTTATAACGGAGTGGTAGCCTAACTCCTCCTACGATTTTAAAATCATGTAATCCGGTCTTATGAATTGCATGATAGCTAGGGTAGTTATTTAAATTGGAAAGAGACTTAAGTCCTAAACCCACTCCCTAAAATACTAGAGCATGAGTGGTATGATCATATGACATAATCAAAAATGAAGAAATCTTTTTAAATTTTATTTCATTTTGACATGATATTTTAGACAAAGGCTTTGGGATTTTTATATGTCTAGATCCATGATGAAGGTTGATTGTTGGCTAAATCAACGATAAGGGGGTGTTCTCCACCACAAGGGATGCCCTCACAAGTCAAGCATTCCCCTATCGTGCAAGGATGGAGATCCCCCAAATCTAAGGATAAAGTAATATGATTTTCATGATGTGAGACATAAAACCATACAGATAAGTAGTTGCTAAATCTTTTAATTATCTTGATTTATATCCTAGGCTTTATGATGAGGTTATGAGTTGTTTAAAATTTAATTATGAGTGATTAGTTGGGCAAAAAAAAAATTTTTATCCTAAGAGCCTAACACATCCAGACCACACATTAAAATATCAATCACAAGAAACTATGAAAAACATGTCATTTCTAATGCATAATCTAAACAAATGATCAATCGATTTTATAACTACTGCAAAAGAATAATAGTGCGTGTATGCCGCACCCAAAAGAAAAGATGGGTAGTCCACCCTTATACAACCCAATAAATTAAATAATAATTATAATTTCAATGAATGCCATTTGGGTCTTCTTTTCTTTATTTCTTCATGTCCTCCTTCTCTTCTCAATCTAGTTTACTTCAAGGCATCATAGGGCACCCTAGGGATTAAGCCTCGCCCGCTCATCATATTCCCCCATAGCACTAATCCTAACTCCTATTATGAAATTATAATTTATATGAAAAAGTAAATCTAACTACACCTACAAAATAGATATTAGCTAAACATACATACAATCCCAAACAATTATATGTATAATTTGGACTTAGCACCCTACAAATAGATAACCAAGCACACATGTCCTAATTTGAATTATGCTTAAGGGTTTAAGCAACCTACAAAGAGAGCATCTATATTTATTTTTAAGCATCCCCTTAAGCATAATCCCCTGTATAAAGTATGATTAGGCTAGGGATAGCCTAACATCGAGTCTACGAAGTATACACTCTAACATCCAGTCTAAAATATTATATCATAAAATAAAATATACACCGCATCATACACCATCCTAACATAGAGCTAGAAGTGGTGACTTAATTCTATTATGTGTGTTAAAGTCTTGTGTGGTATGTCTTACTAATCATTAAAGTTATATTTTTTTAAGTGTAGAAAATATTCAAGTTAACATGATGGTGAGTTTTATTTAAAGTGGTTTAATTAATTTGCATTTTGCTTTATTTCATATGATTTACACTTAACAACTAAGTGTTATAAAGAGAAGGAAGAGGATTGCCCTCTTTCAACCCTCCCTTAAGCCACTTTCTAAAGCATATTAATTTGATTTAGTTCTCTTTAGTGAATGACTTATTAAGTGGTTTGATTAGTCCTAAGTTTAGGTTCATTTTAAACAATTTTATTCAATGTGAAAGGCATCTTAAGATTACTTTAATTGAGCTACTATCACATGTCATATATTGAATCATTCCTTTCCATCACATGTGTATACATATGATTTAATACTTAGAAAACCTATACATACATTATGTCTTAGCACACTTAAAGGATAATGAATATGTATATTTTAAATTTATTTTTATTGAATTATATGAACATATAAATTAATGCTCTAT
This sequence comes from Cymbidium sinense, assembly GCA_021442155.1. Lineage (NCBI taxonomy): Eukaryota > Viridiplantae > Streptophyta > Magnoliopsida > Asparagales > Orchidaceae > Cymbidium > Cymbidium sinense. The sequence continues at coordinate 120,210,038 of CM038221.1, read as the reverse complement.
CCAAATTCTAATACCAAAATAAAGAAGGATGGAATCACATAAGTACATGTATCGTTGTTAACCATGGAAGAGAGGTAATCAAATGACCTCCTTGGGGCTAGCTAAAGCCTCCTATTCCCGGGATGTCTAGACTATATACTTATTAACATTTGAAACCTATGTAAATCTATACATGAATAAGGAAAAGAGAGCACTAATTTATATATCATACAGGCTAATGACTTAGGTGAATATGAATGCATGTATTTTTTTAGTGACAAAATGGGATCTTTATCTTTTTTATTAAGCACATATACACATGTATAAAATATGTGAGCAAGTACATGCCATTGTTAAACCAGGAAAGTGAGGTAATCAAATGATCTCCTTAGGGCTACTTGAAGCCTCGTATTCCTGGGATGTCTAGATTAAACACTTGCTATCTTAAATACTTGTAAATGTATGCATAACTATAAAGATGAGAATTATGCAAAGATTGTATTTCCTTTAATTAAATCATTTAGATATATGAATTAAAGCTCTATCTAAATTCTAACATCAAAATACATAGGAATGAAACCGAATGAGTATGTGTCGTTATTAAACTAGAGAAGTCAGATAATCAAATGACCTCCTTAGGGCTAGCTAAAGCCTTGTATTCTTGGGATGTTGAGATTACATACCTATTATGGTTTAAACTCCTGTAAATCTATATATGAATTATAAGATAGAGAGCTTTATTTAATATGCTTAAGCTATAAACACATGCAAATCCTACGTGTATTCATATATATCAACACTCTAAGTATTATAATTGATTCATAAGCTTTTAGAAAATAGTTTTGAATTTCTTAGTGATAATAACCACACACACACACATTTAATTAAGCCAACACATGCAAGCTTACATAAAGAAAATTCATTTGATTTATTTAAATATGAAAGTATGAATGCATGAAATCAAGTGACATACAACATTTAATATGCTTAGAAAAGAATAATTGAATATAAACACATGATTCATTCAATTAAACTAATTTTAAAGCACGATCACATTAAATAAACCCATTTAAAGAAAACCAAAGTTCCCCATTAATAAACGAGCTTTGATTTTCTTTAAAGGAACTTAAAGAGGAGGATAACTCATAATTTTGCTATTTTAAACCCCATTCCCACAATTGTGATTTGATTTGGTTTAAGAAAAGGTAATTAGCTTTTTTTATGAGTAAATTAGGTTGTGGTATGTACTAAATACATTAATTAACCCTTTCCTATATTAAATTAATATAATTACCCAAATAATTATGAGCCAACATGACATGCACATGAATCAAAAATTAAATTAGTAATGGCCCTAAGAAATAAAAGGGCCCAATGCAATTGGCTCACAATTAATGATTAATTAAATTAAGAAACTTAATTAAGTACTCTCATGGTTTCCCTGCACATGTGAATTAACCATAATTTTCTTAGCTTTAGGTTATTAAACACCTAAAGATCTACCCATGATTTAATTAATTAAGTGATGATTATGATTTAATTAATTAAATTATCTAATCAATTAAACCTTTATAAATCTCATTTTTAATTAATTTTTCTTAAAAATGAAATGGATTTAGGAAAAAAAGATTAGGAAAGAGGTCCAAACCCCATTCCCCTTACCCATTTACTATTCAACAGTGATTAGCAAGCTTAATTAATCATTTCTTTATTATTTCAAAGGTTAATTAATTAATTAGAGTAATTAAGAGAGTGATTAGGGATTAAATAGTTAATTATCCCAATTAACTAAGCAATAAATCCCAAGAAATTTATGGGAGGTAGAGGTCATCCCATTAAACTAACCCACAAAATTTGGGATTAATTACCTGAGTAATTAAGGCAATTAAGCTAATTAACTTCTCAATTAAACCCAAATTAAGCCTCTATTATTGTTCAAAATTAATTAAAACTATTTTTTATAAATTCTCCTTTGAAATACCTTTAAAATGAGTATTCATTTATTTTGGTTTATCTATGATTTGTTTTGAATTATGGAAATTTTAGCCATTAAAATTAATTAATTAGCCCTAATTAGGCCTAATCCCTTTGGTGCCACACGGACTGCTGATGTGGTGCACTTACCATGTGGCACCATGGGAATTATCACTTAAACGCATCTGAAACAAAGCTGACATGGCTAGCAGCGGATGTGCTTTCTTATCCGTCGTGTGATCTTAAATAGGATGGCTACGATTAATCCCATGATTTCTTAGGGGTTTAATCAGGTTAATCTAACAGATATAATCACGATCATCCATTCTGACTAAGCAGAATGGATAGTGTGTGTGTTTTGTTGTCATGTGAGTGAGGTAGGATGAAGACTGTTTTCCATTCCTTGCTCGATCAGAGCTTACCCGAGCTTGGATGGCCTCAAAAATAAGCCCACACCTTCACACGAAGGATCTGAAGGGATCCAACAGTCAAGATCGCATGGCATGCAAGTTTTTTTTTAATAGAGTAAACGAAAATCATCTAAATCTTAGTTTTAATGGAATTAACTTCCCAGAGCTCAAGGTTGGTGCCGAATCTAATTAAGGAAGCTTCGTCTAGTGAAGACATGGCCCTATTGAGCAGCACTTGGATCAATTTCTCCTCATTTGCTTGGAAGGCCAAAATTTGTCGCTTTGGAACTCAATTTTGATTGAACTCCTACCTTCGGTGGTTGGGAAGGTCAGGAGACAATTCATTCATTCTTGACAAGGTGTGGGGACAGTGTGTGTGAAGTTAATTTGAATTTAATGAAGAGATGATGGAGTGGGATCGAAAGGGGCTGTCCTATTTTGGGATGAACATGAATGGGGTTTTTCGATGTGGGAATGGGCTTAGGAACTTGAGTGATAGCTCTGGTGGCTTGTCTTTAGTAGTTAGGGATCTAAGGATGCTCAATGTGTTAACTAGAATTGGAATGAGTATGACCTCCTCCTCTTGATCAGGGAGCAATTTTTCTTTAGTGTGCATCCGGCTACCTGGCGATGGTGGGTGGTAGTGAGAGGAAGGCTGCTCAGTTGAGTGGGTGAAGGTGAGAAGCCAAGGGGATAGTGGCTATCCTATGTAAACCAAGTTCTCTAATGGGGAGGTGAGGTGAGTTCACCTCCCATAGGTCTAATGACCCAACCACCCCTTGGAGGTTGGGGTGTCCATGGTTTAGGTGGACCAGTGGGAGGTTGCCAAGTGGTCAAGGAGAATAAATGACCACTTAAATGGGTGGTTTGTCTTATGTGATACCCCTAATCCCAAGGTAAAATAGTCATTTTCTATTGGATTTTATTTGGGTTGGTTCAAAATGAGTCTGAGGTGGGTCAACCCAAGTTTTAGGTGATTTGGAATTGATTTGATTCAATTTGACTCAATTTGACTCATGTAGGTCAAATTGGGACAATTCAAGTTAAGTTGACCAATTGGTCAAATTAGGTCAAACCAAGAGTCAGGTTAAGTTCATATGGTCATTTGTAATGTTTTGGATCAATTGGTTTGGTTTAGTTTGGCAAGATTGGATTTTGGCTCATTTGAGTTCATTTGGGTCAAATGGGTCAAGTTGATCAATTTGACCAAATTGGTCAAATTGGCTTAGATTTGAAAATGACTGTAGGCTTTGGTTTCAATTAATTTGAATTTGGTTAAGGTTTAGGCCAAATTGACCCTTTAGGTCAATTTGGGCTAAATAGGTCAATTGGGTTCAATTGGTCAAATTGGGTTCAATTTAGGCTTTGGTCAAGTTCAGCAATCAATTTGGAATGAACTTGAGCCATTGGTTGAAAGCAATTTTGTTTATATTTTGATTTGACCTAATTTAGCTTTTTAGGTCAATTTGGGTCAACTTGGGTCAAGAGGACCAATTGGGTTTGGTTTGGCTCAATTGAAGGTCAAGTCATGTTCAAATATTGATTTTGAATTATATGAATCATTGGTTTCAAGGGATTTGGCTTAGGTTGAAATTTTGCCAATTTGGGTTCATATGAGTTAAGAGAGTTAACTTGGTCAAATGACCAAGTGGACATGGTTTGACCTAATTTATGACAATTGATCAACCTAGGGTGAGCAATAATCATGATAGGAGGTTTGGATTGGCTTGGTTCAGTCCAACTTGGGTTGAATTGAAGTCTGGCTCAAATGGATCCTTTAGGTCACTTTGGATCGTGTGAACCTAAGTGGGTTTAGTTAGCTTGATTTTGGGTTGAATTGGGCTCAGTTGAGTATATATATGGATTTGGGATTGATATATAAATTAAATTGCAATTTATTTGGGTTTGGATGAGTTTTGGTACATTTGAAAATTTCAAGTCAAAATGGCTAAGTTGGGTTAGACTTGGGTTGATTTGATTTGGTTGGGGTGATTGTATGTTTCATTTATATTTTTGAACATGATTGAAGGTATGATTGATTCATGAGAAAATTGATTGAATTTGGAGTTTGGAGTGAAGGAATTTAGCTAAGTCCATGCAGTTGGATCATGTGGTTTATGAAGGGTTTGATTTAATTTTGATGATATAAATGTATATTTGATTTATATTTGTGGAGAAGATTGATGGCATGATTGATTCATGAGAAAATCAATTGAGTTTGAAGTCATTTGAAGGAAAATTTTCCTAAGCTCATGAAGGTAGGTCATAAGGCTTAGAGAAGGGTTTGATTTAGTTTGATTTAGTTATGATGATTTTAATGTGTATTTCATTTATATTTGTGAAGATGACTAAATAAATGATCGATTTATGGGAAAATCAATTTACTTGTGTTTGATTTGAATAGAGATTCGGTAAAGTTCATGGAATTAGATCACATGGCTTAGATTTGGATTTGGTTGGAGTTGGCTTTGATCAAGGTTATTTCAATGTGGATTTGATTTCTATTTGGGAAGATAATTAAGGAAATGATAGATCTATAAAAAATAAAAATAAAAAAAATAAACTAAGAGAGTGAAAATCACTTACGTTATATATTTACATATAATAGGGAAGTCTTCACGTACTCAAGCATAATTAAATTTTATTCTTTAAGCCTCCTCTTTACTCATCTTAAGAAAACTAACCTTGGACTTATCAAATGGAATGATTTAGTTAGCGCTGACAATATGCTAACTGACTTCACAATGAGGAACTTTAATTTTTAGTTTCTCGTTTTATTTGTCAAGCTGCTCATTGTATATTGACTCCTAAAAATTAAATGCTCTAGCCCATAAGGCCTCTAACAACAAACACATGGTAGAATAACATTTAGATCCAAAGCATCTTCTCTCTTCATAAATGTGAGATGATTGTGATCACACTCATATGGCTCAAAATGAGTCCATTAAAATTTAGAACCATGACAAGCTCTAGAAAAGAAGGAATCACATCCCCATCCTAAAGTTATTACAAACACATAACTCATTATCATAGAGCATTTTAAACTCCCATCTTCATGAGAAACATTCAATATGATATTCCCACCATTGAAACAAAAGCTTAAGAATATTATGTTGGCTGGGAAGGCAGTAAAAAGGTAGGACTATTATAGTTGGCATCTATGAAAGTTTTACACCATTTTCTAGAAGTTTCCATCTTATACTCACAGTAGTAAGAAAAATAGAGTGATAGAAGAGAGAAGTTTGTATGTCAAATAAAAGTGATATTTCCTAAATAAGGTGAAGAGGTGTTTATAAAGAGATAAAAATTTAAAATTTAAGGCATGTTTACATCCACTATTTAATGCTCAGATTATAAAAGGATCTACTTACATTCAGTATTAAAAAAACAAAAAGGAAGAATAAGTTTTCATTAATGAAAACATAAATTAAATGAGAAGACACTATAAATATGTAACAAAATAAAAGAAATCACCACATATGAATACAAAAGTGCAAAAGAGAAATTGTCAATATAACTTATATATATATATATATATATATATATATATATATATATATATATATATATATATATATATATATATATATTGATAACTCATAATTTATTATGAATTGTTTATAATGTTCTTACATTACATAACAATGAGCTTATATCCCTTGCCATAATGAAAATAAACTATACATGGGACCTAATTATACATTGGGAGGCACCTATCTCCTAACTAACTATTGTAAGATGAACTCACTCCCATCCGACAACTAACTTCATTATGACAACTCAAGGTACTTATAAGCCACCATTATCCTTACCTTCTAGTGTAATGAATTAATGCCTTCACTAGTGGTAAATGAACTTATCTTTTTTTAGAGTGTACAACTTTTCCTCTTATCTTAAAAATAAGCTTTAAAATAAATGAGCTCCTCTTTCAATTCTTGCACGCACACATAGCTATAGGTGCCATTATATGCGCCTTCAATACTCTAGCACCCACTCTACTTGGTGGAGATGAAATAAGCTCATGAATTATAGAAGGTAATGATAGTAATGTTGACCTCACTTTTAGTAAGGTTGACATCCATTACTTTTTAGACCTAGGACTTGATCTAGGCACTAAGGTTTCATCACCTAAAGCTAAGGCACTGCTAGTGGTTAGGGGGACATTAAACTAAGGTCTAGAAGATTACAAGGCTCAACCCTAGGGCTAGACCTTGACTTGGATAAGGTGGGACCCAATGATCTCAATTTCAAACTAAACTCTCTATATCAAACCCAATTGATTATATTTCACTTAAAACCCAAAAAACTATCTAAACCATACCTGTTCAATTTAGAGGACCAATTTGGCGTAATTTGATCAATTTGGGCTAAATGAGCTCAAATTAATTCAAACTATTTGGAATTGAACTTGCCCAAACTCCTAGGAACATTATTTGACCTTGATTGAGGCCTCATTTGGTCAACTAACTCACTCTGTTGATTGGTGAATTGAATAAGGCCAAAATCAAATCCAATTGATCTAAGCCAAATTGAGATAACCTAAAGCTTCACAATCATCCTAATCACATACTTGGACACTCCACTTACTCAATTACAATCTAATTTGGCCAATTAATTGATTTGACCCAATATAGTCTAATTTGACCTTAAAGGCCAAATTGAATCAAATTTTAATTCGACCTAAATCAAACCAAAAAAATTGCTACAATCACTTTTAGAATAACTATTGAACACATTCTCACATCTAATTAAAGCCAAGTAGTTCAATTTGGCTAATTGATCCATTTACCATTTGACCTAATTTGACCTAAGTCAAATAGAGCCAACCCTTGATCTAATTCAAATTGGTTTAAATTGCCACTTGTAATTAGTTCCCAATTGATTATTGAAGATTTCTCAAGGGTCCAATGAAGTCAATTTGATCAACTTAGCCCAAATGGCCAATTTAGCCCAAATGGCCAATTTAGCCCAAATTGAATTAAAGGATCAAATTGAGCTAAAACCTAATCTTAACCAATTAATAGAACCTGACTCAACTTTCAATTGCACCCAATTTGGCTAATTTATCACTTGACCGATTTATCCCATATAAACCCATATGAGCCAAATTCAAATCCACTTCTAATTAAATCAAACTAATTGCACCGATGTGTTCTAAATCATTGTTTGAACAGAACCCAATAGCCCCTTGATGCCAATTTGATCAATTGATCAACTTGACCCAATTGAACCAAAATTGATCTATATGATTCCAAATCAGCATAACCTAACCAATTCAAGAGCAATCCCAATAAAACTTGGCATGACTCACTATAAAAAAATTGAATATTTTTAACAGACCAATCCATCGATAATCAATATCAAATCCATCAATACTGATCCTTTTTGATAGATTTTTGATGGTAATCAATCAAATAGTAAAACCTTAGTTGGAAAAGATTTTAACGAATCAAATATCTATCAAAAAAATGTTTCTCGTCAAACTTTCGATGGACTATCCACCAAAAACATCATCAGGAATTACCAATGGACATATCAGCTAAAAATCATGCCCAAAACACCAAACCATCGAAAAATTTTTGCATGCTTTAATTTCGACGTTCATGCTAGCGAATCTGACAGTTGAAAATTTTTGGTGGAGGTAGTCTATCGGTAAACCATCAAAATTATCCAATAAAAAAATTTTCAATGGATGTTCATTTGTTGATGCCTCGTATTGAGGTTTTCGATAGAAAATTTATCTACTGTCCACCAAATTCTTGTACAAAAATGAAAAACAATCAGAGCTTCAATCATGCTATAATTTTTTACACCTGTAGATGATGAACAAATAACTAATTTCAATAATACTTTTAACAATGATATATGACTAACAAACAACTAATCTCAACCATTTACTCATAAGTTTTTATATTTTAAAATCATTACAATGAACTATTAGTTTCAAAATAACTAAATGAAAATCTAAAATATGAAAATTAAAATAAACTATTTACATAAGAAATTAAATTGAAAATGAATCCTACTCCTCATCAGTCTCCTCATTACTTTACTCCTCTTTATCTATCTCCACAACTCGCTCCTTCCTCTTATGGCTATCCTTGCTCATCTTCTTCATTCTCGCCTCCATTTGTGTAGTCATCTTGTCTTCCATCTTTTCAGCCATCACAACAACCCGCCTCTAAATAATATCTTCAGTAGACTATTTGCTCATTCTAGAGAATGAATGACATGCAACATATGCTACTCCCTATAACCCTAGGCCATAAACCTGCTCCTTCTTCTTCCCCCCAACAACCTTATTCTATATCTCATATTTTTACTGCTCAAACTACCCACTAGAACTATCTGCACTAGTGGAGCCCTGACTAACAATGTCCATTAGCCACATGTAGTCATCCTATAAGCAATTAGAATGTAAGTTAACCATAATAGATTATTAACTCATTTATATTTTAAAATAATTAATGTTACATATGCTCTTCATGAATGGACATCAACTCACTATTGGTTAGTCTGATGCTGATGTGTTTTGCCATACAATTCAGCCGCAATAGGCTCTTAGCCAAGAACTTTAGTCTATAAATAGTATAATGAAATTCATTAGCCATAATTATAGGTTCAATTAATAAAACTAATAAATGACTAAGCATCCTCTGTGGATACTCGGTGTGCGGTACTGAACCTCCTTGGTGTAGAGAAGTGCTCATGCCTCCGCAATCAAAAGCATGACTCTTCTTCATTAGCTCCCACTTTTGAACATAATATGGGGAGGCCTATACTCTATAGAGGTCTGCCCACACATCCTCTCCAATCTAGATAAGTCTTCACCTAGACTTGTGTATGTCTGTAAATATATCATGTAGGTGAGTAAACACTCTAGACTTAAAGTTTTGTTTGATCTTCTAGCTATGCTGCGGCGACTAGTTGAAATCAATCTATAACATCAAACAAACTAATAATAATTAATAATGCTTTAAGATCAGCTAATGCATTAAAATATTTGTAAATAATTTTGGCAATACCTCAAATTCTCTAAACCACTTGTCCCGAACCTCAATTGGGACCCTCTTTTATGATACATATGGAGCATCATACTTGCTTCTTATAATGTCTTTACTTTATAAATAGCTTCCCTAGATGGACTGAACTTAAAATTATAATTCATTTTAGAAACATAATATGCTAAAAGTACAGCTGTAATAAAATTCTTACATGTCACCCTCAAGCTCAATAAAAATCTGTGTCATCGAAGGCTCAGTGGGCATAGAAATATCGGGTTGATTATGAAAATTTGAGATCTGTGAAATATGTGGATGGTTGATAGGGATAGAATGTAGTAGTGTCTACAAGGTTTGGAGAATGGTAGGCACATGTACCAGCTATTCTAGAAGTCTGAGGTAGCGAAATTGAAATGGAGGTTGAAGTAGTAATTATGGTGGTAGTTTGAATAGTAGGTCGACTCACAGCCTTCTTCTTTCGCCTGAAAATGCTCGTAAATGAGTGACGTGGGGTATCATCACCACCACTTCATGTCACTCGTAAGAAACAAAAAATAAAATCATTAGGTTAATCACAAATAAAATTACTTAAAGATCTTAACATAAATAGTATATGATTATAATAATAATTGCACATTAATATGCTATCTCACTATTGATATTCATAACTTAGTAAATTAGAAAAATATAAGAATTCAATTAATATTATGTCTTAGTTACATAAGCAGTATTGATTGGATAATAAATAACTAATTTCATGTGACGCCCTAAGTGTCTAAGTCATTTGCAATGAACAAAATGTTTTACAACTCAAATCGTAGTAGCCCATAATAAAAAAATATAATTTTTTTAAAAAAATATGAAACTGGCATTTATGGTAAAATTTAAATAAATGCATCAAAAATTTGAAAGTTATATAATTAATAATTTTACACATTAAATGACTTGAAAAAATAATTAAGCCTAAATTTCTAAATCCTAAATTTATAAAAAAGATAAAAATTAATATGTTCAACTAAAGATCTACTCACAAATAGACATTTTAATGTAATATTTAATAAATTCAAATAAATTTGGAGAAATTTTAACTTAAAATCTATTAAGAAACCACAAAATTTTAAATCCGTATTTCTCATAAATCAATGGATGAAATTACAAGAAAAAATTGCAATAGAAGGAAGAGATCGAGGTATACCTCTGATTCTACAAAGAAAACAAAGAAAATAGGCACATTTCAAATGCAAATTGACATGCCTTAGGTTGAGTTCCATCATCGATTGAGAGAGAGAGAGAGAGAGAGAGAGAGAGAGTAATGGCTTAGGTTGGTGAGAGCAGTTGATTTCATCAACTCTATATTAATGGTTTCTAGCGGCATTTCCAATGAATTTTCAATCGAAAAATGTTATGATGGCCTAATCTATTGGAAATTTAGCTAAGTTTAAGTGATTCAAGCCTAGTGTCATCCTCAGTCAAAAATATTTTCAGTTGACTATCCATACGATGATTCAGCCAGACGTATCCGCCAAAAATGCCACCGAAATATAACAGTATTTTTGTAGTGACTAATCCTCATATGTCCCTTGACTTACCTAAGTGGACTCAACCCAAGGTGAACCCAATTCATCCCAAACCAAGTGAATCAAAGGTTTCAAATAAGACAAATTCAATAATAGCAAAGTCCAATTGACCCAAGCTGACATAAGGCTAGCATGTCCAACCATTTACCAAGGTGAGGCCTCTCTCACCTTGGACAACCCTTGGTTCACCAAACATAGGCTATCCACTTTACTACTTGCCACCAACCTCCTCCAGCTACTGGAAGAGATCTACCTCATCAGTCTAGAGCCTAATTTGGGCTTGCCCACTAGTTGGCTAGTTGCCATGGTATGAACCAACTCAAATGGGTGGTTTAATTAGGATGAAAGGTATACACCTCCCCAGCATTCCGAACTCAACAAGCACATTCACAACACTCTTAGAGCCAATTTTAAGAATTCCTTAAAGCTCCTCAAGCACCTCATGGTCGATGACTCCAAGCTCTCCCTCAACCAGAATGTCCCAAATAGATATCCTCATTAAACCACCTCTAAACTCTAGTTAACTCTTCCCACACCTTTCCCACACTCACGCAACAAGAATGAATCAAGAACCACCATATTTAAGCATCGAAGATAGGAGTTTGATCAAATTTTGGGGAACTAATGACAACGTTTGGTCATGGGAGTGAATGATGAGGAGGCAAAGGGGACTTCAATAACAGGGCTTTCTCTCTTCAAGGTGAAGCTACCTCAATCAATTTTGTCATTGGTCTTAGCTCAATCAAAGTACATTTATCAAAATCATAGAAAAATGTCATAGTGTTGGCCTATTACGAAGAATTTATATTATTTAGTTTGATCAAGTCATATTAATCCCTCAATTTTTATCTTGTGATCATTTTGGAGTTGATTTCTCTACGAAATGAGCCTTGGTTAGCTTGGACAATTGGTGAAAGAAGAATAACATTCATTTCTCATCGAAGGAAGACAACAAATCATGGGTCATCCATCTTGCATGATTAATGGATAATCATGATTAATCTACATTAGAAATTTGAATTTCATCCCATTAAAATTATAGGATTAATCTGAGCAGTTCAATATTTGATCGAATGACTTGGGACAAAATTGTGTGCGCTGCCATCCAAGTTAGCCGCTGTGGTGAAATTTCTATAAGATATTTCTAAAGAAGTAGAAATATACATCCATCTTCACTCTATGTGAGATAAAATGAAGATCAAAATATACTTCTTTTCTTTTTATACTATTTTTGACACCACGTAGATCCGTAAATATTCTTATTGATGGTGATCGAGTACGACATTGAGGAGAGGTGTACTATCTCTAAAGATAGAAGTTACCACCCTACAATGGACCTAATCACCTCAATAAGGACTCCTAAGCACAATAGGTCTACATGTGTACCTAAGATTCTTCTCCTACTTTATATTAAAAAGTAAAGTAGGGTTTATTTTAAACCTAGTTCATTAAGTTCCCTACAGGGGTAAGCCCACATAGTTAATTACATCCTAAGGAATGAGATCCCTAAGGAATACTCTCGATTAAGGTAAATGATCATTGTCTCCAAAGATTTCAATAGGTAGGGCTATCAATCAATTAATTTGTTTTGAAAGATCAAATGAGATTGATCAAAGAGAGATAGTTATTATTGAAGCCAAAGGAAGATAAGTAAAAAATGCTCACGATACTAAGAAACCTATCAAGCATCTCAAACTATCCTATGGTTGGGTTTTATATTTTTGAAATTGAATTATTCATTTAAGTTGACTTTTTATTAGAAGTTTAGGACTTATGATTCTATAGCACAAGATTATGGAAATGCCTAAGAGGTGAGGATTTATGCTTATGGCCCATGGAAAGAAGAAGCAACCTCATAACCTAAATCTAGGGAGATTTGGCAAGGACGGAAAGCACAACCTAAATCTAAGGTAAAAAAATGAGTATTTGGTTTGCCTCTACAAGAGAGGACAAATCACCCGACTGCTTGGACTTAAAACCGCCCAGGGGTGGCCACCAACTAACTCATCCTATGATTTTAAATTCATGTAGGCAAGTCATATGCTTTATGCAAGACAGTTAGACTATTTTTTATTTAGAAAGAGTCTAAGTTCTTAACTCACCCCCTAAAAAGACTAGATCATGTTATGGGCATGCTTCAAATAACCAAAATCAAATGCAAATTATATTACATGTTATTTTTATTTTTAGACAATCATTTGACTTGGGCTTATAGGATTAATATGGCTAATGCATGAGAAGTAAGATTATTGGCCAAAATTAGCGAGAAGGGAGGAGGTGTATTTCTATCATGGCTCTCAAAGGTCAAGCCAAGTTTCTCTGGCAAAGGTGGAAGCCCTCCTATCAAGAGTGAAAATAATATGCATTTGTGCATGATGTTGTAAAAGGAATACTCATCCAGCTAAGAGGTTGCTAATTCTTTTATCTTGATTTTAGCCTAAGCTTTAGGTGAGGTTATGAGTTCTTTATTTTAATTTTTGATTAAATTTGGTAGAAGATTTATTTTTCTAAGAGCCTAATCCACATCACCATACATCAAGCAAGAAAGAAACTAGGAAAAGGATGTCATCTTAATGCACAAACTAAAAAATTATCATTCAATTTATAAAGTTATAAAAGAATAAAAGGCCATTTGTGAGCACCACGACAAACCTGAAAAATAAATTGGGTAGCTGAGCTCTACCCTTATACAACCTGGATTACAAATGAATTAAGTATAATTAAGCAAGGAATTCATTATTATGGGGGTCTTCAAGCTCCATTTCTTCATTCTTCTTTCTTCTTCTTTTCTTCTTTCTTCTTTGGTTCTTTCTTTTGGATGGTTGGAAGGTGGTTGCTCCAAAGGCTTCACATGGTACATAAAATGAGATCTTATGACCAATGCTCATTCTAATCCCCATAATAATCATTTCAAAATCCTAATTGCAAAAATTACATGAAAAGGAAAAGTAAATCTACCCAACACCTGTAAAATAGAGATTAGCTAAACAAATCACATAAATCTCAAGATTGTATATTGGACTTATCACTCCACACATGGGTGACTAAGTCCACCTAGCCTATTGGATTACGCTTAGGGGTATAAGAACCTGCATAGCAAAAGTATTTATATTTTTATTCATTACAGCACCTCTTAAGCACAAACCCCTACAGAAAATAATGATTAGACTAAATCATCCTATCATTCATTCTACACACATTCACCCTAACATTCATACTAAAATATATATCATAAAATAAAAGAAAATATCAAACCATGCACCGCCCTAACCTAAAACTAGAAGTGGTGACTTAGTCTAAATGTGTGTGCTTTAGAAGGTTTGTGTGGTATGCTTTACTATAGCATTATGGTTTGTATTTTCTAAATGTGAAAGTGTTCAACTTATAGGATGGTTTCATTTAAGTTATTTTACTAGTTTAGGCTGATTTTATTTTGTATTGTTATTTGATTTGAATGAATCCTATAATTAATTACTAAGTTTTAAAGTGAGGGAAGAGAGAACATAATTTCTCTTTCCTTCCCTACCTTAAGTAATTTCTAAAGTGGATTTATGTTTAATCTTGTTTAGTGAATTTTTTATTATGTGTTTTAATTAATCCTAAGTTTAGATCAATTCTAAACAAACCTAATCAAAAAAGAAAGGCATTTTAAGATTAAGTAAAGTGAACTAAATTCACAAAACACACATCACTATATTTCTTTCCCAACATGTATAACATGCATATGGATGAATCTTAAGCATATCTACACATGAAAATGAGAATCTTTAGCTCACCTTATAATGAATGTTAAGTAGTTTACTTAAGGAAAATTTGAATGCTTATGATGCATGATTTTTTTATTAAGTAGAAAAGGGGTTTCTTACCCAATTTTCACATGAACGCATAAATGTATGAAAGGCATAAGTCAGTATGAAACCATTGTTAACCAGGGGTGTAAGGTATAATACCTACTTTGGGCTACTTAAAGTCTCGCAATCCCAGGATTGTCCAGACTAATATATCACTTTCCTTAAATACAAGCATATGTACAAAAGAAATGAATGTAAAAGAAAGGATGCAAAAGTTTGGTTGGTTGATTTATCTTTATTTATGCAATTTACATGTACTAGTGCAGGTATCCTTCTTCAGTAATAGCATAGGAATGAATAGGAGGTAGAATTAGGCAAGTGTTAGGTTCTTTTCAAATGAACTAAACATTTTACCAAATCCTATTCAAAACTATTCTAAACGAGGGAGAAGGAAAACTACATATTATCCTTATTTTACTCACATGCAAGCTCATAAATAAAATATAAGTAACACACTTTCAATTTTGGTAATTGATTCATACATTTTGAAAATAATTTGAATTTAATAGTGATAATACCACTCATATTTTTATTTTAGTCAAAACATGCAATTTGACATAAAAGAAAACATTTCACTTTCATTTTAATTTTTCAATAGAATGAATGCATGAAATTCATATTACATACACATTTAGCATGTTGGGAAGGAACTAAAATGATGAAATCATGTAAACACATTCACCCTAATTAATTCATAAAGATAATCTTATGAAATAAGAAAGCTTAAAGCAAATCAAATTATTTTTGAAGTTTGATTTATTTTTGAGTTTGATTTAATTTGAGAAATGTGAGGTCGGTTTGTTGTTCTTAACCCATTCCCACAGGTGTATGATATTTAAGTTCAATTTTTAGATGATTAGATACATTTTATATTTTGATTAGGTTAAGGTATAAATTAAGTGCATTAATTACCCCTTAACTATACCACCTTAGTATATTTAATCAAATAATTATGAGCCAATGAGATGACATAAGACCTCATAAGGAATTTAAATTTGTAATGCACCTAGGAAGAAAAGGCCTAATGCAATTTGGCTCATGATTAATGATTAATTAACATATGTGAAGTATTTGATACTTGAACAAGCTCAAGATAGATTAAGTTTAGAATTTTGAAATTAATTAGGTAATTTATATGGAATTAATGGATGGATTAAGAAGAAAGAAAGTTTAGGGAATATCTCAAGGAAAGTATCCCAAAATTATTCTCTAAACCTCATATCCACATAATCAAAACTTAATTGACTCAATCAGAGGGTCAAACCACTAATTATACCCTCGATTAAGCTTAATTACATTAAAGGAATAATTAAGGAATTAACAAGCAATTCCTCTAATTAAGCCACCAATAAATTCCAAGAAAATTAGGGGAGCCAAGAGTCATCCCACTAATTAAGCACAAAAAGTTTGGGATTAATCAAAGGAGTAATTAAAGGGTAATTAGTAATTTAACATCCCAATAAAACCTAAATTTAGAGAAAAATACTATTCAAAATCCATTGAAATTAATTTTAGAATATTCTATGTTCAATTATCTTTTATATGCAATTAATTTCATATTTTTTTAATTTTTCTATACTTAGATATATAGGTTTGGTGATTAATTAGGAATTATTAAAAGATTTCTTATATTAATAATCCTGTCGGCATCGGTGCCACGTGTTTCGCTAACGCGGCATGCACTTTACATGTGACATGAAAAGATTGGGTATTTAACCCATCACATCATAGCACTGCTTGGCGGCAGCACTATGTACTTTCTCCTCAGCCGTCCGATCAAGGATCGGACGGTTGAGAATAAAGCCATATATTTGAGGGAGGAATATATATATATACATACATAATATCGGCTGTCAATCTAAAACATTCGGATGGATAGCCAGAGATCCATCCCTGGCACCCTCTGTGAGCCATGGACACCATCCATGTTTGAAGCCATGATTCGAGCTCGATTGAGATCAGATTGGAATTAATCTTATCCCATACCATCAACATGCAACCTAGATCGCATCTAACGGCTAAGATTCTATGGGATCAACATTCACTTCACAAAGCTCCAATCCATAGCTAGATTAAGCTTGAAAATGGCTAACCTGGAGGTGATCATTCCCCTTGGAGAAGCTTAGTGCGGACGAAGCTTTGAAGTTTGAGCTCTTGAAGTTGGGTAGATTATTCTATGGACCAACCTCCCTTTATCTTGAACTCAGTCTTGATCAAGATGGCTCCTCCCTTGCTTTAGGAACTTGGGAAAGAGATTAAGTGAGCTTAATTGAGGTCCATGAGGGAGAGTGCAAAAGGAATTGCACAGGTTTTGAGTGTGGAGTGAGTTGGCTCTTCAATGGAGGCCCCCTATTTTCAAGCTCTGAAAACTGAGAAATGAAGTTTTGAAATCACTCTAAGAAGTTTGAAGAGGTTGAGGAATTGCTTCTCTGGCTTCCCCCTAAGTTCAATCGAAATGAGGAATGTCTAGTTTGAAATGAATTAGGGGGTGTAATTTAACCCCCCACTTTGGCAATCGGACGGCCGAAGCTTACCATGTTGTTTTGATCCAATTAAACTTATTGAATTAGTTTGTTAGGCCATTTAGGATGTCCTTGAATTCAATTTTTGCTAGGGAGTGCAATGGTGATGTGGCCATATGGTCAAATTGAGTGTAAGGAGGATTCCCATGTAGCCATTTCAAAGCATATGCTTAGTTTGGCCATTAGGCTAGGTTGGGCTAACCTAAACCCATTGGGTTGGGTGCACCACCCTCCCTAGTGTTCACTTGATCCACTAGGAGAGTGCCAAGTGGGTATTAAGAGGATTTGACCAAATTCCAAGTGGAATTGGCCAAAATTTACCCTATGGCCTAGGGGTAAAATGGTCATTTGATCTTGATTTCAGTTTTGTATGTTTGATATGCTAAGTAAATAGGCTTGGTCAAGTTTCATTGAATTTGGAGGTGGTTTGATGTGATTTGACTCATGTTGACCCATTTAGGTCAAAATGGGTCGACTTGGGTCAAGTTGACCAAGTGGTCAAATTAGGTCAAACCAAGGGTTGGGTCAAGTTCATATGACCATTTGAAATGTTTTGGTGGCTTTGGTTTCATTCAATTTGGTTTAGGTTTGAATTTAGGTTCATATTATTTCATTTAGGTCAAATGGGTCAAGTGTTTGACCCATTTGACCTATTTGAGCTAGGTCATGGGTAGGTTTAGCTTTGGTTGGTCATATGAAGTGGATTGGTATCTTCATTTCCAATCAATTTTGGTTAAGTTTGAATTTGGATCAATATGTCCCTTTAGGTTAAGTTGGGTTCAAGATCAATTGGGCTAGGTTAGGTCTAGTTTATCAATTGAGGCTTTGGTCAAGTTCAACAAGTGATTTAGAATAAACTTGACCCATTGGTTTCAATCAATTTTTAACACATTTTGACTTTTTAGGTCAATTTGGATCAACTTGGGTCAAGTGCCCAATTGGGCTAGGTTAGGCTCAAATGTTGACTTGGTCAAGTTCAAACATTGATCTTGAATGAACTTAGATTATTGGTTTCAATCAATTTGGCCTATGATGGATTTTAGCTAAGTGTTGACTTAGTCAACCCTTAGGTTTGACTTGGTTTGACCTAATTTGAGTGATTGATCATCTCATCATGATTGTTGATCATGATGAGAGGTTTAGGTGAGTTTGATTCAATCCAATTTAGTTAGAATTAAAATTTGGCTCATAAGGGTACTTTAGGTCACTTTGGGTCAAGTGAACCTAAGTGGGCCAAATGGCTTGGTCAAAGCTTGATTTGAGTTTGATTGAACTTACATATGGACTTATGATTGAAATATAAATCCATTTGCAAGTGGTTTGAAGTCAAATGGGTTTTGATTCATTTGACAATTTCAAGTTCAAAGGGTGAACATGAAATGAATTTTTGGCTTGATTTTTGAGTCTATATATTTGGATCCATGATTGAAGGATTGATTGAATCATGAAGGAAAATCAAGAGTTTGGCTTGATTTGAAGTTGATTTGCCTAAGTTCAAGAATTTGACTTGAAAGGAGTTGGATTTTGATTGAATTTGAACTTGAATTTTGGAGTTGTTTTTTTTTGAATTTATATTTCATTTATATATGTAAATATAAATGAGAATATAAATATGAGAAAATTTCATGTGTTTGAAGTGATTTGAACATGATCTAAAGTCCTTAAGAGAAAATCAAGGTGACTTAGGAAAGATTTGTGAATTGATCTTAACTTTTGGATTTAGTTTGATTGATTTGAATTTATATTTCATTTATATATGTGAATATAAATTAGAATATAAATGATCTGTGAGAAAATTTAATGAATTTAAATTGATTTGAAGATAATTTTTAGGCTAAGTCCTTAAGAGAGGATTAAGGACTTAAGAAATTTTGGGGTTTGGAATTTCAGCTTGGAATTTGATTTGAATTTATATTTCATTTATATATGTGAATATTTATGAGAATATAAATGAGTTATGGAAAAATTCATGAATTTTAATTGATTTGTAGGTGATTTTTAGGCAAAGTCCTTAGGAGAGAAATTAAGGACTTAGGAAATATTTGGAATTTGGAATTTCAATCATGGGTTTCAATCATGGATTTCAATCATGGGCTTCAATCCTATGGCATTGATTTGAGTTTGGAGAAAATCAATTAGGCTAAATTTGATTTAGGTTTCATGTTGACTTGATTTGGAGTTTGACTTGAAGGAAGGAAGAAAGGAAAGTCGTTATAGGGTGGCGATTTTTCTAACACGGCATAACCTAATCTAACTCTTCTAAGTCTCTAGGGTTAGGTTAAGTGTCCACCTAATCACTAGATGTGTCTTACGACTAAGGATCTCTTAAATTCTAAGAGGAGTATTATGTCTAACATGGAGGGGTTGAGAACTCATTCTAAAAATGAGGTCAACAGCCACCTTATGGGATTGGTTTAATAATCAATCCAACGATGCCGCATGCAAAGCGAGACTGCGTCAGTGCTGATTGTGTAAATTATTTAATTTGGGTTTTAAATGGTGAGAACTTCAACAAATTATAACTAATTATAAAAAATCTAAAATTAATATATAAATAAATACTCATTTGAAAGCTTAAATAGAGGAAAATCTAAAAAATAATAACCCTAATTTTTTATTAAATAAATAGTGAGTAATTAGGGTTGAAATAATTTCATTAATGATGTAATTAAGCTTTAATTACTTTTCTAATTGGCTTGAGATTTTTGGTGAATGTTCTATGGGATGGTATTTAGATAAAAGTTTAGGTTTAAAACTTTGGTATTCTGGTAAAAGTCGAACTTGAAATGGTGTAGGTGTGATTAGAGATAAAAGTTTAAAGGATAATGTTATAAGTATTAATATATGTGGAGATAGAATTATAGCTTTAAAGATTATTATTGATACTAAGATTATCATAAGTGTCTATGCTCCTCAAGTGTTTTGAGGTAAGCTCAAAAGAAAAATTTTGGAATGAATTAGAGGGATTAATACAAAAGATATCTCTTGAAGAAAAGTATTTATTGGGGAGATTTAAATGGACATGTTGGTAGAGTAGAAGATTTTAAAAGTATTCATGGATTTGGATTTGACTAATGAAGAAGGTAAGACTATATTACATTTTGCCTTAGCTTATGATTTTGTAGTTGCTAATACTTTATTTAAGAAAAGAGATGAACATATTATTACTTATAAAAATAGATCTAGTAAAACACAGATTGATTATTTCGATAAGAAAATAGATAGCTTAGATTGTAAAGATTGTAAGGTCATTCTAAGTAAAATTTTAAGTACCCAACATCGACTATTAGTTTTAGATTTTAAGATGAAAGGTTGTAAGAGAAAAATAAATTAAATTATTGTCCTAGGATTAGATGGAGACACTTAAAGAACACAAATAAAATATTTTTTTAAGAGCAAGCCACAAGAATTTGGGATGTTCATAAGGAAGCTAACGTTATGTGGGAAAAAATATCAAGTGAAATTAAGCAAGTTGCTAAAGATGTGCTTGGAGAATCAAAAGGAAAAACTTCTTTTAATAAGAATAGTTGTGGAGTCGAGTGTGCAAGAAAAGATAAGAAATAAGAAGCATTGTTATAAAACTTGGTTTAGATGTAAAACCCGAGAATTGGGAAAGATATAAAGTGGTTTGTAGAGATTCTAAGAAAGCAATATGTGATGCAAAAAAATTTAGCTTTTAGTGATTTACACAGATTAGATATCAAAAAGGTGAAAGATGTATGTATAAGTTAGCCAACCAAAGAGATAGGAGAAGTAAAGACATAATTCAAGTGAGGCATTAAGGATGAAAATAATAAAGTGCTTTTCTTAGAAAAAGATATTGAAAATAGGTGGATGAGGTATTTTGATAAACTTTTCAATGAAGTATCTGAAAGTACAATTGATTTTAGCAACCTTAATACCCTAAAAAATAGAGAATTTAATTTTTATCGTTGTATTAGTAAATCTGAAGTTAGTGAAGCTTTAAAGAAAATGAAATGTGGAAAAGCAAGAGACCGGATAATATTCCAATAGAAGTGTGGAAATATTTAGGAGATCAAGAATTTCTTGGCTTTCAAATCTTTTTTAATGTTATTTTAAAGACTAAAAAGATGTCGATGAGTGGAGAAAGAGTTTGTTGGTTCCTATATTTAAGAATAAAGGTGATGCACAAGAGTGTGCAAATTATAGAGGAATTAAGTGCCAAACATTAAAATTATGGGAGAGAGTAATTGAGCATAGTTATGTGATACGAAGTTTCTCATAATCGCTTTGGTTTCATGCCGTAGATCTACTATGGATGCTATACATTTGTTAAGAGGTTTGATGGAGAAGCATAGAGAAAGTAAGAAGGATCTACATATGATATGATTTAGAGAAATCTTATGATAAAGTCTCAAGAGATGTTCTTTGGAGAGTTCTAGAATAGAAAAGAGTTATATTCAAGTCATTAAGGATATGTATACTAGAGTCGTTACTTGTGTCCAAACACAAGGAGGATTGACAAAATATTTTCCTATTTTTGGATTACAACAAGGATCAACATTAAGCCCTTATCTTTTAAGTTATGGATGTTCTTACAAGGCATTTACAAAAAAGATGTACCTTGGTGTATGCTTTTCTGATGACATTCTTCTTGGATAAGACTAGAGAGGGAGTCCAAAACTTGAATTATGGAGGTCAACTTTAGAGTCTAAAAGATTTTTTGTTTAAGTAGATCTAAAACTGAATATATGGAGTGTAATTTTAGTTGTAGAAGTTTTAGTGGTAGTGTTGTGACTTTATAGATGATCAAGTCATTAATAAGAGTGAAAGATATTTAGGTTCTATTGTTCAAAATGATGGTGAAATAGATGGAGATGTTATTAGTAGAATTCAAGTTGGATGGTTGAAGTGGAGGATCCGCCTATTCGTGATAGAAAGTTCCACTTAAACTTAAGGGAAAATTTTATAAGATGGTGGTAAGACTGCAATGACTTATGGTGCGAATGTTGGCCAATAAAGAGAAGCATAAGACTAAGTAAAGTGTTACAGATGAGGATGCTCGTGAATGAGTGGCTTTCTTAGAGATAGAATAAAAATAAGTATGTCGGAAAAAGTTAAGCTGGTTAGATAAGATTATAATAAAATTAACAGTTATATTTTTTGTAAGAGCTTTAACGAATTCTTAATATAACTACTGCCAAGATAGGGTGAACCCAAAAATTTTCATAACAGGGGAATAAATATTATTTTAATTTTGTTGTTCATCTTTTTTTTATATATATCATCTGAATTTGATGATAAATTTAATTTTAATAATTTTATTTATTTTTTATTTTTAAATTATGCAATCAATATAATAAAAAAAATTATAATAGGGAAGAAATAAAATTTTTTAAAATAAAAAAGTTTTTTTGTCTTCAAAAATTTCAATAGATTACATATCTTTTGAAATTTGAATGTACTAAAAATTTTATAAAATAAATATAATTTAAGTATTTATGCAAGTTTCATAAATTTTTATTATACTTAATCATTCAGGCTAAAGCAATTCAAATATACATATAAAAAATACATATATTTTAATTTTTTCACAAAATTAATTTTTTAATTTTTAAAAGTATAAAATAAAGCTTATAAATAAAATAATAGATTAAAAATAAACAAAATAGGCATTTTGATTAAACAAACTATCACGAGTTGAACAAAGACAATGCTTCTCTTAATTTTTAGAAATTTTTTTACAGCTTTTAAAAAATTATCTTTTTAAAGAGAAACTAAATTTTTGTTATTTTAGGAGAGGGGGACCCTCTTGCATGTTCCACCTCTTAAATGAAGAAATTTACAAAAACAAACGGAATTTTTAATTTAATTAATAAAAATGCTGTAAATTTAAAAAAAAATGATATTATCGGCGGCCTAGTTGTCGACATGGTGCTGACATAACAACATCTCAACGATTGTGCCGTCGACAATGTGTCATGTAGGCACCATATCGACAGCCCCGCTAGGCCACCAACAATATATAAAAAAATTTATAATAAAAAAAATTTTAAAAAGCAAGCTCCCAACGGTCCAAAATGAGCCAGCCGTTCAACTAGTTGCTACCGACATGGTGCTGACATGACAATATGTCGAAGGTTGTGCTGTCAACAATGTGTCACGTAGGGATAAAGGTGTGCATTATTTGGTTTTAAACAAAAAATCAAACTGAACTAAGATTTTTGAGTAATTTGGTTCCGTTTTGAACTTAATAATTTGGATTTTGATTTTAATTAATGAAAACTTTGGTTTAGTTTTTGGATTGGTTTGTTAAATAAAATTTTGGATGAATCAAATAAACTAAAGTAATTGATGATATGGTATTATTAATTTATATATTATAGAATTATAAATATAAACTACTATTTGTTCATTATATAATAAAAATATTATGTAAATAATTTTAAATGTAGAACTTGTATCAAAACCAAATCAAATTATTTGCTGGTTTTTACATTTTATTTTTGGTCAATATTTTTAGAATCCAAAACCAATTAGTTTTAAAAATTTATCATCCAATTCATTCAAATCAACCAAATGCACACCCCTATATAGGGACACATAGGTTGCACCATATCGGCGGCCTAGCTAGGCTGTCGACAATATATAAAAAATAAATAAAATAAAATAAAAACTAGCTACCAATGGGGCGCTCGACTAGCCGTTGGGGCCATTTTGAGGGAGAGTTTTGTATATTTAAACCCCCAAATGAATGAAAATAAATATCTCACATTTCTAAGCTCCCATCCCTCTTCCTCTTACAACATTTCACATTTCTCTAGTTTCTAAAATTATTCTTGCAAAATCGGGCTATAATTGACCATCAAAGTTGCTAATTTCTTGCTATTATTGTATTAGTTGGTGTCAAATCATGAGAATATTCTCAAGATTTCGGCATTATCATGTTAGAGAAATTTCTTAATTAATATTTTTTATATCGTGTTATGTAGAGTTTATTTTTCCAAAAAAAAAAAGAAGAAGAACGAGTTTATTGCTTATAAAATTCTTTACTTTATAATGTTTTGCATATTAAAACATGAAGAATATTTCTCAAAATCTATTTTAATTTACTTAACATTAAGTTTTGAATGAATATCTAAATAATAATATATTTATAATAATGTATGTTTTCTATTATTATTTTGATTATTTTCATATATTATCTTTCTATTACTGTTATTATTATTATTGTTGTTGTTGTTATTATTATTATTATTATTATTATTATTATTATTATTACGATATGACTCAAAATTCCTCCATCAAGACGAATCTTGATGTCAAAGCAAGTCAGAATCAAATGGTAGATCAAACACTTAAAATATCATTAAAACTTTGGAAATTCTTAAAAGCTCTCAAATATGGAGTGTTTATAGTCAAATCAGCGCTCGACGAGTTAACAAGCCAAAAATCTTACAATTGACTTCATTTGAGCATTCAAATAAAAAATACATCATGAGGGGAATCATCATGAGTCATTAGAGGAAGTGTTTTTGTATTCTGAGATGTTCTCCATCTAAGCCTCATTTACACATGAGGAGCTCAAGAGATGAGAGCTCTAAAGATTCCCCAAACATAATCGCCACTTCATGGTTAACCATGGCCTTGATCGCATCGAATCTCTGTTGTCATCATGAGTTTCTACCGGTGATTGTTCTGCATTTTACCAATGATTGTTTCTCGATTGCGTGATTGTTCCTCCATTTTCGCATGATTTCCCGATTTCACCGGGTGATTGCTGCCGCTTCACCATCATTCTACTACAAGAATCGTTATAATCGTTGTCATATATTGCTGTTTCTTTCTTATATGAATCATGTAATCCGAGGAAGATTTTCTACTATGAAACAGATATTATGGAAGATTTTCGGCTAAACCACATTTTTTTCCTCTTTTCGAGTTTTTCCACGAAAAATTCAGTTTGTTTTCAATTTTTAAATATAGAGGCTGATTTCAAACAAGGCTAAGACTAAACTTTCTTTCTACCGCTGGTTTTCCAAAGACTTAATAATATATATATATATATATATATATATATATATATATATATATATATATATATATATATATATATATATATATATATATATATATATATATATATATATATAATGTATAATATTTATTATGTTATTATTATTTATCATTAACTTAATATATATATAAATATAAATATTAAATTTGTACTATTTATTTATTAATTACTATAATATATTTTGACATTATATTATATATATATATTAAATATAAAATGTATAATATTTATTATAATTATTGATATTATGATTATGTAATTTAATTATTTTAATTAATATAAGTAATACAAATGTATATGTTTAGAGAAATAAGCTATTATTACTTATCTATTAAATTAATGGATATTATAAATATAAATATTAAATTTATACTATTTATTTATTAGTATTTATTTGTTAATTATTATTATATATTTGAGACATTATATATATATATATATATATATATATATATATATACTAATCCTAATTCATAATACAAAAGAAAAAATATATATATATATATTAAATGTATACTATTTATTATAATTATTAACATTATGATTATACAATTTAATTATTTTAATTAGTATAAGTAATAAAATTTAAAGTTTAGAAAGTTAATTATTATTTAAATTTTTTTTATTTTATAATTAATTTCATTTATAGAATAATAATAATAATAATTTTATATTAAAATTAAACTAAACAATACTTATTTAATAATATATAAGAAATATTTTTGAGAGCCTGAAAATTTATTATATTTAGTTGGAGTAAAATTATTGATTACGTTAGAAGATATTAAAAAAAATCAAGTTAAAATATTTTTCTTAGTTTGTATATTTATAAAGTTAAAATTATTATTTTAGAAATATTTTAAGATATTAGTATGATTTTAATTATTGATGTTAAATTTATTTGGCATAGTTACATACATTAATCTAAATATCATATTTAAAATTGTGATTTTGTTTACATATTGAAAGAAGAAAATAGCTAAGAAGAATTTGTAGAAAAAAATTGAAATACTAACATGAAACCATCATCACATATAAAATAAAACAATTGAAAATGAAGTCAAGTACAATAAATTGAAATATACAAAAAATATATATATAAAAAGTACAATACATGTCTTGCGGCCTAAGTCTAATACCACCACACGTCGATGCACGGTATGACTCCACTCATTGAGTACCGGATGCACGACGTGGTCTCTCTCGTAAGTCATGGTGCAGCTCATCTGGGTGCTCCGACTAGGTATCATCTGTTGCTATTATCGACTATTCTACAGGATAAGTCATGTACTACTACTCATGTCGCTGTGAACTCGTAGAAGCTCTCCAAAACTATTGTTCATGAGGTGGTGGAGTGGCAATGGGCATCCAATACTGCTGCTACTGTGGTGTTGTAGATGGGCTAGTGCCTAAGATCAACTAAGGCCAAAACGGTCCAAACCTGAAGAATTTTGAAGGAGTAAATAGTGACTACCTAGCGATGCCATCTTATGATCCTCCCCACTGTGAGTCGTATGGTGTCCAAGCTGGGTATGTAAGAGGTGGCGGTACCCAGTATGTTGAAGAGGCAGGAACAATAAAGGTAGATGGAACAAGATCCACATGGCTCACCTACAGCTCCAACATTATCTGGTGAGTCATCTGTTCTAGATGAAAAATCTGAGAAGTATGATGATCATCGCATCCTACTGCACAACTCCTCGATCCTGTCAATGGCTCCCTACTTCAGGCTATCATCCTGATCTCTGAAGTGTGGCTGCAACACGTCCTCTGCCTCCAAAATTCACTCGTACTACAAAGAGAAATGTCATCGAGATCAACAAAGTAATTAATTATAAGTTGAATTATTGATAAAAAAATAAACAAAATTTTAAAACATACCATGAATCACTATAGTGACCTGGGTAATATGTATTTGTGATTTCTAGCAAGCAAGTCGTGTTGCCCATGATCTATACCACGCATGTAATGGGCTCAAAGATCTATCCTCAATCATCATAGCAACATTGTAGGCTTCCCTGTCATCCCAAATTTGTATGTATTGTTGGTGGTAATCTAATTCAACACCACCCATCTCATGACCATCAACATGTCGGAAACCTACCATCCTCCATGTCTACTTTGGACACCCGACTAAATTGTTTGGTTATGTGCTCTAGTAAGTGCCACTCAACTCGGTGCCAACATATTTCTAGCACTCTAGCCTCCCAAATGTTTGAACCAACAATGCACAAATAGGCAACCTGTAAGAAGATCTGCTGACTGTACGACTGCCAAGTCACCTACAAAAAATATACAACCATCAGATAAACAAAAGAAAGTCGTAGAAGTACAATGAACAAATTATAAAAATAAAAAATAAAACAAACCTAATTCTATCGTAGGCTGTCAAAACTTATTTCTGTAGACAAGTGCGTGACTGGCTAGTGAAAGGTGACAAAATTAAAATTAAAATTACTAGTAAAAGAATGAACCAAAGACAACACTCCTACCATCGATGTCAGTCGGATATGGGACTCGAAGAGTGGGTCTGCTGATGTGAAATCTCTCAAGCACTTGTAACACATGTAGACAACCTGCCATGTTCACTCACTTGGGTATCATCGCCTCCTTGAACTTCTTATACAAGTGTGCTAAAATGATTGCTCCTATAGAGTACTGGGAAAAAATTGTCAAGTCCTCCATAATAGGTAGATACTACAAGTGAATCTCTGATCCTGATGTGTCTGAAATCAGGAAAGAACCTAGGAGAAATAAAATGTATGCTCGGATATGCCTCCAAAAGGTGATCTCATATAAATCTATATATAACTCAGGTCTAAAGGTCCACCTAAGCCATCTAAGTTGTACCCAAGTTTGTGCCTTTACCTGGCCCATACAAAGTGTGGTGCTAACTGTGGGGTCATCAGGATGGCAGTACACTCTATCTGGAATAGGGTGTGTACCAATACATCATCGCTACAGTCTAGCCATGAATCCCACCTCCTACCTACACCTACCACTACGGGTCCTATAAGGGTTTGGCACCTACTCTAACTCCTAAAAGCTTGGCTACATCATGTAATATGATAGTCATTTCACTTATAGGCAGATGGAAATTATTGGTATGTAGTGACCAACGCTCAGCTAAAGCAGTCAACAGGTGGTGATCTAATCAAATATATTGTATGTGTCTAATACAATCTAAGCCTGAAACTCTAAGACACTCAAGGACAAGGCCAATCCCTAACCATATGTAAAGATGCGCTCGACTCAAGTATAGTTGTGGTGCTTTCATTTAGAGTCATAGGGACACCACACAAATCTTAGGGAGTACTTTTTGAAGTGATCGAGTGCAAGATTGAGGTATGATGTACTATCTCGAAAGATAGGAACATCACTCTACAATGAATTTAATCACATAATAAGGATTCCTAAGGTAGATGGGTCTTCATATATACTAGAGATCTTTCCCACACTTTACTTGGATAAAGTAGAGCAGTGTTTATTTTAAGCTAGGTTCTTTAGTTCCCTATGGAGGCAAGCCCATATAGTTAATTACATCCTAGGAAATGAAAGTTTCCTAAGAACACTCTCGAAAAGTCAATAAATGTCTCCAAAGATTTCAAGGACTATCAAAAAATTGGTTATTATTAGAAATCAAATGGGAAGAGTTCAAATGGAAAGACTTATTTATGATTATATAGGAAGATAAGTATGGACCATCCAAGATACTATGAAGCAATGAATGCTCCAATCTACCATATGATGAGACTTTATATTTTTGAAGAGAAGAATTTATTTTTGTTTAAGTTAAAATATTATTAGAGTGATAGGACTTATAACCAAATAACACAAGCTTATGGAGATGCCTAAAAAGTAAGGACTTATACTCGTAATAAGAGAGAAACAAGCCACTTTAGAACCTAAATCTATGGTGCTCTAGCACAAACTAAGAGTCGCACCCAATTTTGCTTAGTAAACAAGTATAAGGCCAATCTCTAAATGAATAGCAATCACGTAAACTGAACGAAGACTTACACGCACAATGGCTTCCAACTAACACCTCCTACGCTTTAAAGTAATGTAGGCCAGTCTTATGTAGATGTAAGATAGTTAGCCTATTATTTAATTAGGAAGGAAGTTAGAATCCTAAACTCACTCCTTAAGAGACTAGATAATATTTGGTATGCAAACATGACTTAGACTAATGCAAAATTTATAAATTTTAAACTATTTTGGCACATTAATTTGGACAAAAGGCATGGGATAATTATGCATAAATGCATGATGAAATTGAGTTGTGGGCTAAATCAGGTAGAAGAGGTATTCTCCACTATAAGGGACTTCTCTCATAGGTCAAGCCTGTCCTATCATGCAAGATTGTAGATCCTCTATTTGCAAGAGTGGAACAATATGACATGCATGTTGTGATAATATACAACATATAGCTAGGGGTTGCTAAATATTTTATTTATCTTGATTAAAAGCTTAGGCTTTAAGATGAAGTTTTGAGTTGATTTAATTTTAGTTATGAGTTATTAATGAGGATAGAAATTTAATTTTATCCTAAATAGCTTATCATATCTATGCCACATATCAAATCATCACACTTTAAGAAAGTTATGGAAAGCATGTCATTTCTATTGCATAATCTAAATATAACAATCAAACATTTAAATATTCATCAAAGAATACAAAGCTGATGCAGTCAGGTACTACTGTACACCCTAGAAAAGAAAAGAAATTGGGTAGCCGAGCTCTACTCTTATACAACTTGGATTACAATTAAATATTACAATTGAAATAAATGTAATGTGTGTCTTCAATTCTAGTTCTTCTTTTCTTCTTTGGATTAGTTTGCTCTAGGCTTCACAGAGCCTTTCAAGTCTTTATCTTCTAGCCACTATTCATCTTAAACCCCATAGCACTAATCCAAATCTATTATAAGAATTACATCTTCATGAAAAATAAAGTCTAACTACACCTACAAAATAGATATTAGCTAAACAAACATACAAGCCTATCAATTATACTTTACATATTTAGATTATTTTTGGGTAACTAAGCCCACCTATTCTAATTAGATCATGCTTAAGGGGTATAAACAACACCTGCAAGCAAAAAATATTTATATTCATTAATTATTATAGAGGCTTATCAAGCAAAATCCTCTACATAAAATATCATTATGCTAAGAACGACTTAATATATAATTTATGCAAAAATAGTCTTAACATCCAATCTAAAAATATTACATCATAAAATAAAATATATCACCACAACATAAACTGGCCTAACTTAATACTAAAGTCAGTGACTTAATATTCTAATGTATGTGCTAAGGCTTAGTGTGATATATCTTGATTGGTCTTTAGAATTAGGATTTTCTAAAGTCTTAGGATTGTTTAATTACCCATTCAAGATAGTTTCACTTTTAGTCTTTTAGTAGCTTGATTGGATTTTAACTTATGTATTTTACTTTGTGCACTACTTACTTAAGATCTAATCATTATGAAGAGAAGAAAGAGATTTTACTCTTTCATCCCTAATCTAAGTTGATTTCTAAAGATAGATTATTATGGCTTTAATTTTCTTAATAAACCACTTAAGAATTTTATTTAACTTAAGTTTAAACTAATCTTAATGAATATTATTCAAACATGAAAGGCATCTCAAGATCAATGAAATTAAGTCATCATCACATGACTAATACTCCACCACTTCCTTTTATTATCAATAATATGCACACTCTTTTCTTTTTGGTTTCTTTAATATTTGATTTAGTATATACATGTACATACAATGTACCCATTTTTTTTTTGCACACTTAATGGATGTTGATGCATGAATTTTATAGAAAAGAGAGATTTCATCTCATATTTAAGCATATGCAAATATGTATAAGAAATTTAGGCAATTTGTCATTGTTAAACCAGAGAAGTGAGATTATCGAAGACCTCCTTGAGGCTACTTAAAGCCACATATTCCTAGGATGTCCTGGATATATGCTTGCCCATTCAAATACACATATATAAAACAAAATCATGAAAGGTTGTGTATAAATATCTTTTATTTATGTAAAGCTTAATGGCATAAAGAAAGGGATTTTATTTTATATTCTAACATATGCACACACACACATAGATGAAATTAAGCAAATTCATGTCGTTGTTAAACTAGGAAAGTGAGATTATCTAAGTCCTCCTTAGGGCTACTTAAAGCCTTGTATTTCCGGGATGTCCAGACTATATACTTGCTAATTCGATTATATGAATACATAAGTATCAACATAGGAATAAAACCATCAATTACCATCTTTCAATTATAAATAAATAAACATTTCATCTTCATATAATTAATTATTTATAATAAGCATTGATTGAAACCTCAAATCACTTGATTCATAATTAATATATAATTTCAAAATAGTTTGAGACTTACTAGTGATAATAGCAACACTATATAATAGCATTTATCTAACTCCTATAATTTGAATGTAATCATATAATTTTGATTTTAAAACATGAATGCATAAGCACATGACATACACATTTATAATAGTTGAAAGGTAGTAATTGAATATCACCACACAACATACTTGATTTCATTAAAAACTATGGACAATCAAGTTAAATAAACATCCATTAAGCCCGATCAAAGCATCTTTAAGGATTAATTTTAATTTTTAAGTTATTAAAACCTAAAAGGAGAAATGATACCTAGAATGCATTCCATATTGTATTGGTTATTTAATATATTGAAAGAAAAAAATTAAATATATTTTATAAATTAATTAGGTTCAATCTATTAATTATATCAATTTGATTACCCTTCTCAAGCTTCTTTAATTTAATTAATCATTTAAACATGAGCCTTCAATGATATGCTTTGGAAAAATAAAATTGGTGATGCACCTAAAGAGATCTAATACAATTAGGTTCATGTTAAAGAGTTAATTAAAGAAGGAAAGATTCTAAATAATATTATGATTTCCACACCAATGGGAGAATCATAATTTCTTTAATCTTTATGTTATTAAACACATAAAGGGATTAATGGGTTGACACTTGAGTTATTTAAATTCATTTTATTTGCATTTCATTTTTAATTTTTCTACATTTATCTTTAATTACAAAACACATTAACTAACCTATTAAGAGAATACATGTAGAAATAATTAGGAGAGGGGGTCTTAATTAATTCCCATATTATCCCTATTGGTTTCATCAATTAATTATCCTTAATTACTCAATTTTACTGTTCATTGATTTTAACAATTCTTAAATCACTTAAAAGAGATAATTAGGATTGAAAATTCAAGATTTCCCAAACCACATAAAAAATAATTTCAAGAAAAAGATGGGAGGCATGGGACATCCCATGGAATCTATGTGCCAAATTTGGAATTAATTAGCCAAATAATTTAACCTTAATTAAAGTTATTAGCCTAATCTTCAAACCTTAATTAAGCATTATTCATTAAGCATTAATTAAGAATTTTATTTTTATTAAATTTTTCTCTGTCTAAGCTTTCTAGTATGAGTTTATATGTATTTTTTAGATTTTCCTATAATTGGTTATAACTTTTTAAAATTATGGCTATATAATTATATTAGTAAACCATAATTAATCATTTTAAACCTTATGTCACATGGAAGTAACTTTCTGATTGCCTTCCATGTGATGTCATGGTATTATTATTAAAAACATTTTGTGTTTCTGCTACTTAGTGATGTAGGACAATGATAATTTTTATGATATGATGTTTATTACACCAATAATTCATAAATCCTCACAAAAGAGTAATGATAAATGCACACTACTATTGAGCACATTCACAATATTATGAATTTAGTAAAGTTGAAAAGATTTTGATTAAAGTTATGTTAACTAAACTAGAGATTGGAATCTTATAAGTGCAAAGAAATAACTGAAAAATTATGAACGATCTAACCTGTAGATTTAAAATAACCAGTAGCGAAGCGGGGATAAGTTGAAGTCGACCTTTACAAACAGTCCGTCGTTGTGGAGATCACGTTCCTTCCTTAGAAGTTCTTCTCTAAGGGTTGTGAGCTCACACACTCAAGTAGTTCATCACTCAAGAGGAAAGCACACAGAATAATAGTAAAAGAAATTTAAGAATATAACTTTTATTCTAAATCCAAGTACCAAGCATTACAAGAGCCTCCGTATTTATAGGATTGAAAAAGAGAGTTAATAATACTCAAACCTAACTCCAAACTCAAACCTAACACCATCATAACTACACCTACCACCACCTACTACCAAACCTACCACCATTATCAAACCTACCACTCATTCCATACCTACCCAAAATATCATACCTACTATAATGACTCATGGGCCATGACATAAGAATAGCCCAATACATATAAGCTCAAGACATATACAAAATATAAAAGCCCAATAATACATAACTTAAATTATAACAACAAAAGGCCCAATCATGGATTTAAGCTTTATGATGATGACGTTGATGACGGTGACGATGATGCCCTGCATCAACACTCCCCGGCTTTAAAGGATTCTCCTCTAGAGAATGAAAATATAAGTACTCTTATAATAATTGTGAGTCTAGTTGATGTAACTCATCAAATGTAAGCCATGCATCTTCAAGTGGAGAAAGACCTTTCCAACGAACGAGAAACCTTTGAGTGCCTCCATGGATGTGATAATGTGTCTTCTAAAATTTGATCTGGACAATGCTATCTTAAGCGGTGAGATGATATAGGAGTCAGTGATGAAGTATGAACCTGCATATCAGTACTATTTGTAGAGGAAATAGTGTTATCCGTGGCTTGCCCATGGTACAACGTTAAATTTGATACATTGAATATTGAAGAAATCCCAGCATTCATTGGATGATCTATTTCATAAGCATTATCATTTATCTTCCTTATAACGTTATAAAGACCAGATCTCTTAAGAGTTAATTTCTTAAGAGTTCTAGTTGGAAATCTCTCAGGTCTAACTTTAATAAGAATCAAATCTCCCTCATTAAATTTTACATATCGTCTATGTGCATCAACATTAGCTTTATATTTATCATAACTCAGTGTAAGTTTTTGTTGAATTTCATGATGTAAATCATGCATTCTTTGTGCAAATGAAGATGCAAATGCACTAGACCTATATGTTACAGATAATTCAACAAGATCAATTGGTTTTCTTGGATCATAACCGATATGAAAAGGACTCATAGGTTGACCTATTAATTGAAGTTATAAGCAAACTTCAGGAAGAACTAGGTCCCAACTTGTAGTAGGAAGAACTAGGTCCCAACTAGTAGTATGATCGATCACTTGACACCTAAGTAAATTTCCTAAGCTTCTATTAACAATTTCAGTTTGTCCATCTATTTGAAGGTGGTAAGCTGTATAAAATAAGAGTTTTATGCTAAGATTTTTCCATAAAGTTTTTCAAAAATAGCTCATAAATCATACATCACGATCAAAAACAATTATCTTAGGAAGTCCATGTAAGCGAACTATCTCACGAAAAAAAATTGTCGATATATGTGATGCATCTGATGTCTTATAATATGAAATGAAGTGTGCCATTTTAGAAAATTGGTCAACAACTACTAGGATAGAGTCAAAATATTGTACAGTGCGAGGTAATCCTAAGATGAAGTCCATACTAAGATCTTCCCATGGTTTGTGGGGAATTGGGAGTGGTGTGTATAGACCATAATTTTGTTTTCTACTTTTTTCTACTTGGCAAGTACGACATTGGGAAATGATACGAGCAACATCTTTCTTAAGATTAGGCCAAAAGAACTTATCCTCCATCATAGTTATTGTCTTATCACGACCAAAATGACTAGACACACCTCCTGAATGAATTTTCTCAATAAGAAAATTTTGAAGTGATTAATCTTGGATACATAGTTGTGTGCCACGAAAGAGAGAGCCTTCTCATATTTGATAATCTAGACTATTAATTGAAACATCAAATTTCAAATATTCAAATATTTGTTGAAAATCTTTACAATTAGGATAATCATCTTTAACCTTTTCGAATCCGATAACCTTTACACTCATGATATTTAATAATGTATATATTCTACTTATGGCATCTGCAACTTTGTTCTTGGCACCAGATTTATGTTTAAGAACAAACGTATATTCTTGAAGAAATTGAACCCATTTTGCATGACGAGAACTAAGTTTATTTTGGGTGTTTAGATTTAAGTGCTTCGTGATCAGAATAAAGTATAAATTCTCGTGAAAGAAGATAATGTCGCCAATAACATAAAGTTTGGATAATAACATACAGCTCACAATCATATGTGGAATATCGTTGACGCGCTTCGTTTAATTTTTCACTAAAGAAAGCAATAGGATGACCTTCTTGTTTAAGAACACCTCCAATACCAACTCTAGAAGCATCACATGATACCTCAAATACTTTGTCAAAATTTGGACAATTTCAATATCGGTGGACTTGTTAAAAGTTCTTTAATTTTAGAAAAGATATCAGCAGCTGCCTTTGTCCAAACAAAGTCTCCTTTTTTAAGACATTGAGTTATCAGGGCCATAATAGTGCTAAATTCACAAATAAACCTTCATAAAATGTGGCTAACTCATGAAAACTACGTACATCATGAATTGTGGTTGGGGTAGGCCACTTTGAATAGTCCTTATTTTTTTGGGATCAGCAGAGATGTCATCACAAGAAACAATGAATCCTAAGAAGATTACTGAAGACATCATAAATGAGCATTTTTTTAAGTGAACATATAGTCTTTCTTTACGAAACACTTCAAAGACTTATCGTAAATGTTTCTCATGATTGCTCTTAGTTTGACTAAAAATTAAAATATCATCAAAGTACACGACCAAAAATTTTCTAATGAACGGCCATAAGATATGAGTCATCACTCACATAAATGTACTTGGAGCATTAGTCAATCCAAAAGGCATTACTAGCCATTCATACAAACCATCTTTTGTCTTGAATGCTATTTTCCATTCATCGCATTCTCTCATACGAATTTGATGATATCCACTTCTAAGATCAATTTTAGAAAGAACTATTGATTCAGCCATCATATCTAACATGTCAACAACTCTAGGTATGAGGAACATATACTTAATAATGATTTTATTTATAACATGACTATCTACACACATATGCCAAGTACCATCTTTCTTTGGGGTAAGAAAAGCAGGCATTGCGCATGGAGATAAACTTTCACTGATAAATCCTTTTGCTAATAAATCATCAACTTGTCATTTTAGCTCCACATGTTCATTTAGGTTCATATGATAATGTGACAAATTTGATCCAGGAATTAGCTCTATGGCATGTTGGATACTTCTTAATGGGGGAAGCTCACTGGGAAGTTCTTCAGGACAAATATCTTGATATTTTAATAAAAGTTCACGTACTTCATATGAGAATGATTTAACACAAGGTTGATTTTCAAAGGTTAGGAAAACTAATGCAAAAATGATATTCCAATTAATCTCTTGTTGAATTTGATGTTTATTAATACTATGTAGGGATTTCTTTTCTATGGGAGGAGAAGAATTTTGGGGTTGAAGTGGAGTGACCTCTTTATGCTTAGTTGGATTTAAGACAATTCTCTTACCTTGAAAATTAAAAGCATATGTATTAGATCGCCCATAATTTGTGACATCCATATCAAAAAGCCAAGGTCTACCTAAAAGTATATGAGCAACATCCATCGGAAGAACATCACACCAAATTTTATCACTATATTCTCCTAATTTAATGGGTACAAGACAACGTTGAGATATAGAGATAGAGGTCTTATCTACCCAAGCAACCTTATAAGGCTGTGAGTGGGTCTCTAGGGTGAGCTTCATCGTAGCTAAAGAAGAGGTAGTAATAACATTCATGCAGCTGCCACTATCAATGATTAACTTACACATCTTTTCACAACTCTTAAAATAAGTGTGAAAAATTGATATGCGCCTCCAATCAATATCAGCTCGTGGGGTCGCTAACACACAATGCATAACAACTATATGAGACTCATCTAATGCTTCTTTTGCATCACTTGCTTCTTCACAAGGGTTAACTGCAATTTTATTATCATTATTTTCATTTTATTGATGCTCATTTTCATAATCAAAGTGTAAGTTTCGACGGGGACAAATACTTGCATAATGACCAATTTTACCACATATAAAATAAGTAATGCTAGAAGTCGTAGAACCAGATGTTCCCACTAAAGCTTTTCCTTTTATTTCACTAAGTCCTTTAGAAACTGCTAAAGTAAGAGGGGTAAAACACGATTGAGAGTTGTTTGTAGATGAAGTTGTGAATCGCTTATAAGGTTGTGATCTAAGATATTGTTCAATTTGAGTCACCACTCGAAATGCATCCTTAAGAGAATAAATTTCTCGGGTTATCATTTCAATACTAATATCAGTTTGTAACCTAGATCTAAATCTAGAGATTGTGGTGCGATGATCCTCTCTAACATCACAACGGTCATCAATTCATCAAACCGTGTCATATACTCAACAATAGTTAAAGATCCTTATTTAAGCGTAGTCATTTCATCCATAAGTTGATCATAAAAATTTAATGGTACATATTTTGCTTTTAAATTTTTTTAATCTAATCCCAAGAAGCAATAGGTGGTTGTCTTAATCGTTGATATTTTCGTGTGAGATTAATCCAATTAGTCTTAGCATGGCTAGCTAGTTTCATGCAGGAAAAATGAACTTGTCTTTCTTCTGACATGGGCATCCAATCAAAATATTGGTCCATATCTACTAACCAATCTAAGAAAATTTTAGGATCAAGTCGACCATCAAAAGTAGGTGGATCAATTTTAACCCTACGAATAACATCATCATCAGGTTCTCGAAGTGTACGTCGAGGGGTAACAAAATTAGATAATGGCTCTTCATAATGTTGAGGATAATGCTCATAAGGAGTTCGATGAGCATAACCTTCATCTCGTCTTAATTGTCTTCCTATTCGATGAGGTGGGTGAGGTACCTCATCAAAGTCAGATATTCATTAAAGTTGTTCCTAGGCGATAGTCTAATAGAAGAATGTGGATGAGGCGGGAGAGGAAGAGGAACGGGATCGATAGGATGACCTCTCTCTTCAAGTTGGTATTCTAGGATTGAGTTAATTTATGGTTAATGCATTGTAAGCCTACCAACTTTTTGTTCTAAGGCTTCCTACTTATTCTCCTTTGAAATCTATAAATAACTTTTTTATATTTGAACTCTCCCATTTGATTTCTATAAATACCTAATCCTTTGATAGTATAGCTTTGAAATCTTTGGATATACTTATTGACTACTTTAATTGAGAGTTTTCTTTGGAGATTCTCATTTTCTATGATGTAATTAACTATAAAAGTTTGCTTCCATAGGGAACTAAAGAACCCTTCATAAAATAAACCTTGCTTTATTTCTCCATGTGAAGTAGGGGAAATATCTCTGATATAGACCCATCTACCTTTGAAGTCTTTGTTAGGTGATTACATCAATTTTGGGGTGATGTTTCTATCTTTTGGGTTAGTACATCATACCTTAATATCGCACCCATCACTCCAATAAGTACCTTCTAAGATATGTGTGGTGTTCCTACAGTTCCAAATTATAACACCATAGTGGTGTATCATCATGTATTTCTCCACTATCCTCTTCTTCTCTTAAATCTTTCAATTTATCTAAGAACATGATTTTTGCTCTACGTTGATTTTGCATATGACTATTCTCATAATATTTAATACAAACTATCTCTTTCATATTTTAGAGGTAATTTCAATACGGTTCATTTTATAGGGTTGCTTAATATAGAAGGATTAGGTCTAACGATAGACTTTTGAGACTCTGATGTGGGTAAATATTTAGAAGATATTTGAATTTTTCATCTTAGAAGTGGATGTATCTTTCTTTTACTTTTCTATAAGTAAAGCATAGTGAAAGGCATCCTTTAAGGTCTAGGCATCGTGAAACTCTACCTCATTCCTAATATCTTATCTTAAAATAATGATGAATTTATTAGCTACTTGCCACTCTTGACCAGTTCATTAAGTTCTTATTATTAAGTCCTCAAGTGCATTCATATATTCTACTACTAACATATTCCCTAATATTAAAGTAGTCAATTATTCATGGAGCCTTTTATCATAATTTTTGTAATAATATTTTTAGAATTTCCTTAATTTCTTCCAATGCATGAGATTTCTACCAAATCTCTTTTCTTTAGCTAAAATATTTTTTTAATAGATTTTCACATGTCCTACTAATTTTATTTTAGCAAATGTAGTTCATTGATAATCATCCATATGATACTAATCAAAAAAGTCATTCATATGGGTAAACCAATCTAAAAATTTATTGGGGCCATGAACACTATTATACATTGGGCTTATTTTTGTGCTGTTTTAATTTGGAGTTGTAGGGACACCACATAGATCTTAAGTGGGTACTTATTGAAGTGATTGGGTATAATATTTAAGGAATAATATACTATCTCAAATAATAGAAATACTATTCTACATTGGACTCAACCACCTAATAAGGACTCCTAATGTATATGGGTATACATATATACCAGAGATCTTTCTCCTACTTTAAATGTTAGGTAAGTAGGGTTTGATTTATGCTGGGTTCTTTAGTTTCATATGGAAGCAAGCTTCTATAGTTAATTACATCCTAGGAAATGAAAATTTACTAAGAACACTCTCGATTAAAGTAGTCAAATAATGTATCTAAATATTTCAAAGGTAGATAATAAAAAATTGGTTATTTTAGAAAGCAATAAAAAAAGCTCAAATAGGAAGAGTTTTTAGCAGATTCCAAAAGAGAGTAAGTAGAAAGCACACATGATACTAGGAAGCCAAGTGAGTGCTTCAATACACCCTATAGTAAGGCATTACATTTTTAAAGAGAGAAAATTATTTTTCTTAGTTAAAATTTTATTAGAATATTATGACTTAGATTCTAACAACATGAGATTGTGAAAATGCCTAAGATGTGAGGACTAATACTCACAACAGAGAAACAAGCTGCCTCAGAATCTAGACCTAGAGTGCTCTAGTATTAGATAGGAGCTCAATTTAATTCTACTCGGGGGAATGGGATATATTGATTCACTTTCACTAGGAGACTAGATAAATCATGACTCTTCTAGACTTACAACTGCCTAGAGTGACTGTCAGCTAACACCTTCTATGATTTAAAACCATATGGGCTAGTCATATGTCAATGTAAGATAGTTAGGCTATTGTAAATTAGGAAAGAGTCTAAAATTCTAAACTCACTCCCTAAGAGAATGGATCATAATTGGTGTGTAAATTATGACCTGAGCTAATGCAATAAAATTTACATATTTTTATTTTATTTTTGACTCATCATTTTGGACACATTCTTGGGAGGATTTATGCCTAAATGCATGAAGAAAGTAGATTATGGTCTAAATCAGATAGAATGGGTGTTTTTCACTATAAGAGACTGTCCTCACAGGTCAAGCATGTCTCCTATCATGCAAGAAAGGAGATCCCCTATTTTCAAGAGTGAGACAATATGCATAGGAATGATGTTAGAACATACAACATCCAACTAAGGGACTGCTAAATCTTTTATTATCTTGATTAAAAGCCTAAGCGTTAAGATGAGATTATGAATTGATTAAAATTTAGTTAAAATTATTAATGAAGGTAGAAAATTTAACTTTATCTTAAAGAG
Organism: Cymbidium sinense; assembly: GCA_021442155.1. Classification (NCBI taxonomy): domain Eukaryota; kingdom Viridiplantae; phylum Streptophyta; class Magnoliopsida; order Asparagales; family Orchidaceae; genus Cymbidium; species Cymbidium sinense. The sequence continues at coordinate 120,168,994 of CM038221.1, read as the reverse complement.
TCTAATGTATCGGTCACACATCAAATACCTATGAAAAGCATACCATTTCTATTGCGCACTATAACATTTGAATTTCGTAAGAGAATAAAAGGTTGGTGCAGTCGGGCACCACTGTACACCTTGAAAAAGAAGAAAAAATGGGTAGCCGAGCCCTACCCTTATACAACCCGGATTACAATTAAAATTATAATAAAATGAAAAGCTATAAGGGTCTTCAATTCTTCTTCATCTTTATTTCTTGGATTTGAATACTCCAGGCTTCACAGGGTCTCCCAAGACTTTTCCTTCCATCCACTATTATCCTAAACATCATAACTCTAATCCTAATCCTATTGTAAAAATTATCTTTTTGTGGAAATTTAAATCTAACTACACCTGCAAAATAGATGTTAGCTAAACATGTACAAAAATTAATTAATTATATTTAACATATTTAAGCTTAACACCCTACACTTGAGTAACCATGATCGTCTATCCTAATTGGATTGTGGTAAGGGACTTAAGCAGCACCTGCAAGAAAAAGATATTTTTATATTTTTATTATTACAGCAATCTCTTAAACATAGTTCCCTATAGAAAATGCCATTAGGCTAGTGATGTCCTAACATCCAATCTACACATAAACAAACCTAACTTACAATCTAAAATATCAAATCACAAATCAAAGTATATCACCATAACAATCACCGGCCTAACCTAATACTATGATCGGTGACTTAGTATTCTAACGTGTGTGTTATAGTCAAAGTGTGGTATGTCTTGCTTAGGCATTAAGATTAAAATTTTCTAGTGTTTAAGTGTTTAAGTCCCTTATTAAGGGTAGTTGCACTTCAATTAGTTTAAAACTTTAATTAGATTTTTAAATAATATATTTTCTTTTATCTTTTACTTATAACTTATCATTATAAAGAGAAGAAAGAGAGTTCAATCCCTTTAATCCATACCTTAACGTTGATTCTAAAAGATTAATTTTATGATTTTAAAATTTTCTTAATGAATCATGAATTTCAATCAATCCTATATTTGAATTTGGCTTAATGAATTTTTTTTTAAACATGAAAGGCATCTTAAGGTTAATAATGCTAAGTCATTATCAAATGTGTAATGCTTTATTATTTAGTCTCATTAACAATAATATTACAATCTCATTTCATTTTACTTCACTTTAATTTAATACATATACATATATATCTTACACATTTTGGCATACTCAAAAATGGATATGCATAAATTTTGTAAAAAAAGAATCTCATGTTATACATACAAGTGTGTAAGAAAGATATGCAAGTATGTGTCTTTGTTAAACTAAGAAAGTGAGATTATCTAAAATATCCTTGGGGCTACTTGAAACCTTGTGTTCCCGGGATGTCTAGACTATATACTTGAAAGTTCAAACACACATGTACTCTACACTATTTTGACACACTTAAACACAAATATGCATGAATTTTGTATCAAGAAAATCTCACTTCATATCTAATTATATGTATACAAGTATGTAAGAGAACTATGCAAGTATGTGCCTTTATTAAACTGGAGAAGTGAGATTATCTAAGATCTCCTTGGGGCTTAAAGCCTCATATTCCCAGTATGTCCATACTATATACTTGCAATTTCTTATATACATGCATATATATGTAGATACAAAATGAAATCATGAAAAGTTGCAGGTTATTATCTTATAACAAATGAATTTTTTTTTAATTTGAGTTTTATTACTTACAATGAGACTTGTAAACATAAAGATTGCTTTCTAATTATTTAACTGATAATTAGCACCTAATTTCTACCTAAAGGAGAAAAATAATTTGAGATTTACTTAGTGATAATAGTCACTTCATATAGTTTATTTCCCACATCATGCAACTAGATGCAACCTTTTCTTTTTAAATTTAAAACATAAATGTATGAACACATGGCATGCAAACTTATGATAATTGAAATAAAATAATTAAACATTATCAAATGACATACTTAGCTTCATTAGAACTTAAAACAATAATTTTAAATAAACACTCCTTAAGTCTATTCAATTTTTTTTTAAATTTTGATTTTTTGTTTTGAATTGTTTAATCCTAAATAGGAGAAGCAAGTTCAATTTATTTAACACATACCCATGTTGGTTAGGTAATGAATTCAAAAAGAAATTAAGTAAATTTTATGACTTAATTTGATTTAGTTTATTAGGAAGTCAATTAGTCACCCTCCTAAGAGTCCCTTATCTTAATTAGCCATCAAGCAAGGGCCTATGAAACATGATGATGTAATTGAAAATAAAATTAGCAATGTCATAAATATTTTAATGTAATTATGCCCATTCTTAAATAACTAATTGAATTAAAAAGATTAAGCTAATTACTTTCATGATTTCTCAAACTTATGAAAATCATAATTTTATTAAAATCTTTATGTTAACTAAACACATAAGAACGATTAATTAAAGCAATCTTGTTGATTGCACTACTTATGATGGTGCAATTTTTATTTATTTATTTTAAGTTTCTCTCTCTCTCACCCTTTTTTTTTAATTACTTAATCACTTAATTAAAAGATTTAGGGATGATTTTGAGGACACAATTAGGAGGGGAGGTCCTAATTATTTCTCTTGATAATCTTTACTGCTATGATGATTAAATAACCTTCCCTGATTAATTTCATAATTTTTCAATTTTAATAATTATTAAATCACTCAAAAGGGGTAATTAAAGTTTAAAATTATGATTTTCCTAATCTACTTAGCAAATTGATCCAAGAAAATTATGGGAGGCATAGGTCATCCTATGTATCCAACATGCCAATTTTCAAGTTAATTAACTAAGTAATTAGCGCTTAATTAAAGTAATTAGTTAAAATTTTAAACCTTAATTAGTTGTTGTTCATTGGATGATACCTGAGGATTTTATTTTTCTTGGATTCTCTATGTCTAAGCTTTCCATAGAGGATTTATTTATATTTTATTTTTGATTCTACTATTATTTATGAAATTTTAAAGTTTTGGCTAATAATCACACTTTTAACCCTAATTAAATGATTTACACAGTCAACGCCGCACAGACGCTAACACGGCACCCCTTTCCATGTGGCGTCATGGGGTTGGGTTTTTTTAAGACATTTGAGAAAATTTAATCGCAAACTTATGCATGTGCAAAGACTTAAACCCAAGACCTCCTGGTTGAAAGCCAAAGATCTCAACCACTAAGCTAAGGTGTCATGCTAGGGGTTAGCTATTTAAAATGTTTAACGATTGTCGACTCGGTGGTGATTCATTTCATCCTCAATCTCGGTCGAATGGTCAAGATTAATCCCGTGATTCTAAAAAAATTTAAAATATCTAACGTGATTAATCACGGGTGTCTATTCTAATCACGTGGAATGAGCGGTCAATGACTGTCATCCCACGAGTGCCAAAAGATAGACACCGTCCACCTTCCACAGCTCGATTTGAGCTTATCGGAGCTCATTCGATGGTGGATTTTATTCTAAAATGATCAGGGAGAAACTATAAAGGAATTTTATAATGGGATTCACATGAGAATGAGATTTCTTTCACAAAAGACCAACAATACTACGGTTTTCTAAAGTTTGCCAAATTTTACCTCAGCTCAAGACTAATGGTCCAACTACTGAGGTAGCAACATCTTGAAGATACGAAGCCTTGTTGAGAAGCCCATGAGTTGCCTCCCCATCGGTTGCTCCATGGACCAAACTCAACTGCGAGACTCTCCAAGGTTGATCTAGAAATAGTTTTCGTGTTTGAATCGATCGGAAACAATTTGTTTTTATTCATCAAGGCTATATGAAGGTGTGGGAGGTATTAATTTGGAGTATATGAGGTTTTGGTGAGCTTGGATGGATGGAGCAGTCGGGTGTGAGTAAAGCTTGGTCTCACCGACCGGGTGCACAGGGAGCTCGGGAGAAGGCTTGGGACTGTGTGAAATCTCCTAAAGTAGGTATCTGATGAGTTTGAATGGATGGTGATGAGTATACCCTCCTCCCTAACTAAACCAAGGCTTAGGGTTAGCTCAGCCTTTGGCAGCTATCCGGTTGGAGTCAGTAGCTGGAGGTGGTAATGGACTGGTGAGGTGGAGGTGTTTGAGTGGCCATGTGAGTTTGGTGGGCTGGCAAGGGTAAAGCTACCCTCTCTTGGCCAAGGACTAATAGCTTTGGGTTAGATTGGGTTAGTGGGCTTATATCCAAAGAAGGCCAAAAGTGGCTGCCAAGGGTAGGGGCGTGAAGAGCCCTCCCAAATGAGAATTTTGTCTTATTTGGAGGGCTTGATTCAATTGGTTTTGACCCAACCCGGGTTCACTATGTGTTGAGTCCACTTAGGCAGTTCAATGGGGACTAAAGAATGAGCCATGCCAAGTTTGGTTAGATTTGGACTTGGTTCGGTTGGGTTTGGCTCAATTTGATCTATATAAGTCAAATTGGGTTCATTTGGGCTAGGTTCACCATTTGACAAAATTGGGTTAAGAGGGGACTTGGGTTATGCTTCATTAGTCATTTGGAATTAGTTAGTATAATTTCTTTGGTACAATTTAAATTGTATTTGGATTTGATTCATGTGAGTTCATTTGGATCAAATGGGCTAAGTTGACCAATTTGATCAAATTGGTCAAATTGATTTAGGTGAGGGGTTGGTTCATGTTCAATGGTCATTTGAGATTGGTTGGAGGATTTGGGTTCAATTGAAGTTACATAAATCTTGGAATGTTTCCAATGATGAATTTAAAGATCGTTGATGGACTTGATTGCAATTGATTTGAGTTAGATTGGATTTTGACTCATTTCAACCCTTTAGGTCAAATGGGTCAACTTGATTCAATTAGGTTGATTGGTTTGATTGAATTGATCGGGATAAGTTTTTATGCTCAATTGAGTGTTTAGAATGATCAAGAGGTTTAGGTGAGGTTTGATTGGCTTGAATCAAGTTGAATAGGATTTTAGTCTTATGAAGTTCAAATGTGTTAACTTGAGTTAATACCTAAGTTGGTTTGGCTTGGAGTTTGGATTAAAAATAAGGTTCAATCAATTTCAATTGGATTCAAACAGGTTTGGGAAGATTAGCTTTCAATCATGGTAGTTTGGTATTGGATTTGGTGTTCCTAAGCTCAAAGATGTTAGGTTTAATCACCTTAGCCACTTTAGTCAAGTTGAACCAAGATGAATCAAATTGAGACTAGATTAAATTGGTATTTTGGCTCGGAGCTTGGATTGTAATCATTTGGTTTAGATTAGGTTAGTTGGTTGACCATGGGCTTGACTTTAAAAGTATGTGAGGTTTCACTCTCTTAAGGTAAGTTTGGTTATATATGAGTCTATAGCTTGGGTTTGGTGTTTGTCACTAGAAGTGTGTCTAATAGTGAAACTCTTGGTCTGCAGAAGAATCTAAATAGGGTAAATGTAGTCAACCTCATTCCAAAAGTGAGGTCAACAGTTTCGTACGTTCATGTAATGTTACACATACCCTTAGATGGTTTTCTCTAAGCGTGTTCTTTATGTTTGGCCTCATCATAGGATAATCATTTCTATGAACGGGTTCTAAGTCATTCGGACATGGGATAGTCAGTGGGGTTTGAAGCCTTATACTAAATGTTTGAATTTCTTCGATTAGGGTCATGAGGAGGTCTTCTATACTAATGAATTTCTCTTCATTTTGTATAGAGATCTCATCTAACCTCCTAATCAAGTCCTTTAGTTGGTCCAAGCTAATGGATTTAGGTGGCATGATGTAAACAAAAGAATGAAAATATGTCACTCCAAATGAAATTTTAAATATGCAACAAGTGAACTAAATTTAACACAATGAGATGCACGAATTTATAATTCATTAGCCTTTAGTAAACATAAAGTAACTTATGGATACTATACAATTTTAAGTAAACTTACAAAGAAATAAACATAAGATCTTTAAGGATATGAATTCGATATTTTTGTAAGATTTGTATACTATGTTTGACTATTTAGTGAACTCTCTTTTACTCAAGTTGTTACTCAAGTATTATGACTTGTAGTTAGATTAAATAGGGAAATACTAGGCTTTATAAGTAAAGATAACTAGTTGGTAGTAAAATAAATATTCATAGAATTGCCCACCACATGAATTTAGCATGAGTTTCAAAACAAAATAACTAAATCTATAAAGAAAATTATAGAAAATTCAAATAAATAACTAACCTCATTTGGATTTGATATGGATTGTTTATGAGCACTTTCTCCATGACTCCAAGCTTAGGCTCTAATACCAAAATTGATGGATGCGTCATGGAGAGAAGATGGCACAATGGTTGGGGGAAGAATAAATGTTCCAAGGTCTTCCACTCACCATAATGGAAGGCATATAAAGAATTCCTGCTCACCCAACTAGAATGGTAGCGAAGGATAGTCGAATCCTCAAAATACTGGCTACCAAGCTCCAACCAAAGAATTTTCACATAAGTTTTCGCACACAAATAAATGTAATCTCTATTATATCAGAATAAGTATTTATATAAGTACAATACTCCAATTGATGTGTCCCTTGGGGAAAAAACTATCAAAAACTAAAATAAAAATCAAAACCTATCATTTTGTAGGGCTATGGTGCTCTGTATCGAGGCATCACGCTGCATCATCACGAGGTGAGAGACTAGTGCTAAGGCACTAGCTTCTCCATCCTTAAGCACTAAATACCACATAATGTAGCACCAAGGTGCTAGAAGAGCAAGTCATAAGCGCTAGACTAACACATGTAATTTAACACATGAACTCACATGATTTCAATCACAACTCTTATACAACACTTAAACATGATCAAATACATCAACTACTACATAATACATCACATGAGGCTTAAATACCGTAGCACATGAAGTCTAATAAAAGTCCTCAAAGTTCAAGCTTTAGTTTGTGACTTTGTGACCCGTTTCCTCTTTTACATCAATTTTGCTCTTTTATGCATCACCCTTTTAAAAAAAACATATAATTCAATAACTCCATCTTCACTAATTTAACATCCTTTTAGTCTTTAAAAATAATTAAAAAAAGTTTAGTAAAAAAATTTCATGTTCTCTTAAGCATTTTTCACACTTTTTTTTGGAATATCATTATATCCTATTATTTTTCCACACATCATTATTTCAAGCCATTCCAATTTTGATTTTACTAATATGAAGATAAAAAAATCAAAATCTCTGCTTTCATTTAAGATACTAAAATTTCTATAGTCAATCATATTCTCATATTTTTAATTAAAAAATTTATCAAAATATTTCTTCCATTTATGTTGTATATCACCTTCTACGAAAAATATTTTTTGATCTTCATCCTTAAAAAAATCATTATTTCTCTCAACTTTTTTGCTTGGCTAACTTATATATACTTTTGCTTCTGTAGTATTCAATCTACTATATAGATTACTAAATACTAAGTTCTTTGAATCACATATTACTTTCTTAAATTTCTTGTGAGCTCCAGCTCTATATTTTCTTAATTCTTTAAGCTTTTACCTCTAAACTAATTTTTATAAAAAAATCTCATAATTTGTATCATTTCTTACACATCTTAATTCCACTACTAACTATTTATACTAATAGGAGCTATTATTTTTTAATCTCTAAGCATTTTTTTGACAACTTGCTTAATATCACTTATTATTTTTTCTTATATAATATTAGCTTCTTCATGCACATTACAAATCTTAAGATATTATACCTTTCTCCTAAAAATATTTTATCAATATTTTAGGTACCCTGATCTAATCTTTAGACTTTCATTTTATTTTTAAACTTTTAACCTTTTATCTTAAAATCTTAAATCAGTAGTCGATGGTAGGCACTTAAAATTTCACCTAGAAGGATCTCATAATATTTTGGCACTTTAAACAATAATTTTTTTTATAAAAAATAATTAATATATATTTTACCAAGATACATTCTTATAATTGATCATATGCTCATCTCTTTTATTAAATGAATTATAAAAATCATAAATTAATGCAAAATTTAAAAGAAACCTACCATTATTATAACCTTATAGTCATCATGAATATTTTTAGAATTTATTATTACTCTATCGACCTGTTTATTTAAATCTTTCCTAATAAATACTCTTTCATCAAAAAATAGCATTTGTATTAATTCTCGTAGGTCAATTTAAAAACTTTTTTAAACATACTGATATGAACCCATATCCCAATCCAACAACAGAAACAAAAGAAATGTAAGAAGGTCGGATAAAGGATTTCACAAGTATGGAGAAATTATAACATCAAACGAATAAAGTACAACCTCGTAAGAGAGGAATAAAGAAATGAAATAGAAAATTATTACAAAATAAGTTAACATTTTAGAGACAAAAAACAGAAAAGAGGATAAATAATTCCAAATAGAACAATAAAAGCTCCCAAAGAACAATATGGTACTAAACACAAATAATATGTAAAACCTTGCCCAAGAACCGACAGAGAAAATAATTTAAGTATACTGAAAAATAACTACCACAAACGAATTACAAGCATCAATAATATCCACAATGATATTCGCTAGACAAAAGCCAAATCTGAATGTAATAATTGAGTTCGAGTCATTTACAAGATTATCGAATGAAAGAACAGCTCCATTCCTTTATTTTCCTGATCTTGAGACTCTCTCTCTCTCTCTCGAAGCTTTCATCAAACGGCAGATCGATCACACCGCTTTCGCCGATCGCCCGCATCCTCCATTACATCAAGCTTCGCCTTTCAACACCAGAATCCACTAAAGCGTATAATCAAGAATCGCTGATCAAATACACATCCAAAACGAATCCAACATCCGACGGCCAAAGCTCATCGATAAACACTCGATCCGAAAGTGATCACCCGAAAGTTACAACACGCTATCCAACGCTCGTAATGCATCCGAAGTCTTTCATGTGTAACTCAACCGTTCCAATACTGAGTTAACCCATCGAGCTCACTCAAACCAAGACAAGTGACAGAATTCTCCACAACCCATAAATTAGACATTATTGGTGCTCTCACTACATCACTCAATACAAAATGGAAGGCACAAGACACAAAGAAAGACCATAGATGAGTAGGAAGACTGAATAAAAAGATAAATAGATGTCTTCAATAACCATGATATTAAATGAAGTCTCAAGAAGACTATCATCAATTGAAGAAAAATTAGAAAGCAATCATCAAGAACAACAACAATCAATCATGTATGTACCTCCTCATACGAAATTTTCTTTTCCCACTAGACAACAACCACCACACAACAATAGACTGAAAGTTGATATGCCAAGATTCAATGGAGATAATCCTAGAGGTTGTCGCTTAAAGTGCACCAATTCTTTCAATACTATAGCCTATCAAGATCGAAGTTCTTAATTGCATCAGATATGGATGGACCAAAGATTAAGTATCGTGGATGTATCTTAATAAATACACTTCTACACAATTTAAAGAGCAAGTTATTCGAGATTTGGCCCATCTTTATAGATTTAAGGGTGAACTTGCTAAATTACAAAGAAATCTACGACAAAATAATTTTATAATGAGTTTGAGGAATCAAAGACATCAATTCCACCAATTCTTAGAGTTTTGAATTTTAAGGCATGATATAAAAAGGGAAGTAAGAAAGCAAAAATTAGTTCCACAAAGAAGCTTTTCGCAATAAACCGATGGAGGACAAAGATGAATTAATAAATGCCAAGAAACTGAGCAAATGCTAACAAACCAAACAAACACAAAGCTATCAACCACCTTACCGCCAACACCTCCAAAGAATCAATCAAAGCAATGATGCTCAATAAACAAAATATTCCCATTGAAACCAATTCAACACAATTAGAAGAAAGAAAAAAAAGAAAGGATTATGCTTTAATTGTGATGATAAATATCAGGACACATTTGCAAATCAAAAATGTTTACTCTAATGATGATCAATGACATCAAGAGCAATATTTAGAAGAAACAATTCAATTGCAAAATTCTACAATTTCAATGATTTAATTAGACGCAAGGAAATACAAGATCAACAAGTGAGAAATTTCTTTTCATCGCACTAAGTTACAAAGAATGTAAAGAAATACTATCTTGCTTGATGAGTCAAATAAAGAAACAGATTCCTCTATAATAGAATTCAATAAATTCGTGAATACAAAGAATATTAAGCACTTACTGAGTTATTTCAAAGCCCAACAGCTTACCTCCAAGAAGGAATATAGACCATCAAATCCATCCAACTGAACTGAGAGAGTTAAAATTACGTATCCACATTTCCAAAAAAATGAAATTGAAAGGTTAATCAAAGAAATGTTGAAAGTGGCATAATCGAGAAAGTATCACCTTTCTCTTCCCCAAAGATTATTAATCAAAAAAGAAGGATGGCACTGAGTTTTGTGTAGACTAGAGCCCTCAATAAAGTCACTATACCTGACAGATTTTCTATTCCAACTCAAGAACTCATGGATGAATTATATGGAGCTTTGTTTTCTAAACTAGACCTAAGGTCGTTATCACCGATAAGAATGGCAAAGGAAGACATTTATAAAATAGAACTCATGAAGGACACTATGAGTTTCGGCTATGCCTTTGGACTCACAAATGCCCCATCAACATTTCAAGCCTTGATGAATGCAGTCCTTAAACCATTCCTAAGAAAGTTTGTCTTAGTATTTTTTGATGATATTCTCATATACAGTAAGACCTTGGACTTACACCAATATCATCTCCATGAAGTGTTGAAACAACTCAAACAGCATTCAATGTTTATTAAACCTTCCAACTGCTCATTTGTATAAGATAAAATTGAGTATTTAAGTCATATTTTATCTACACAAGGCATAGAAGTGGATCCCAAAAGATTCAAGCAAAGGCAAGCATGGTCATACCTACTACCAAAGAATTGAGAGGTTTTTTGGGTTTAACTGGGGCTATTACAAAAAATTTGTCAAAAATTATGCAACAATTGCTTCTTCCCTAACCTCTATGTTAGCAACAAGCCACGATGAAGAGGCAACAATAGCTTTTATCAAATTAAAACAAGCAATGACAACAAGATAGTGTTAGTATATCCAAACTTTGATCTTTATCATTGAAACAGATGCATCCGGTATAGCAATTGGAGTTGTTCTCATACAACACAATCATCCTATTACTTACTTCAAGAACAACTTTCACCATACGTAAAGCATCAACATATGCAAGAGAATTGTATGCTATAATCAAACAGGTTGCAAGATGGAGACAATACTTGGGCAATAAATTTACTATCGAATCGATCAAAAAAGCATAAGAGAACTAATGCAAAGAAACAATTCAAACACCAATAAAGAAAGGTTTTGATCAAATTAGGATATGATTATACTATTGAATATAAACCGTGCATTACAAACAAAGAACATGTAATCGTCGTAAAAATGTTTGACATTTCTCAGAGGATCAAACAAAATCCTTAATATCATCCAACCTATCAATATATACTCAACAAGACAATAGTCTTATGCAACAAATCACAGAGGAGACTAAAGCTAGTAGGGAATTACAAGAAATTTCTGAAAATCTAATTATTCCCTAAATACGACTTGTAAAAGGGCTAATTCAGCTCAAAGACGTAATTGTATAGCAAAAGATTCGTAACTCAAAAACAAGATCATAAGAGAGCTACATTCAACACCAATAGAGGGCATGGAGGCATCCAAGACTCGAATTAACAATTACTAAACACATGAAAAAGGAAATTAAACATTTTGTATCAACCGCCTTGTTTGTCAACAAGTCAAATATGATACAGAGGCCGCCAGGTTACTACCATTACCCATACCACAAGACATATGGGAGGAGGTATCAATGGATTTCATTACAGGTTTACCCAAGTCTCATAATAAAATAACCATACTAGTAGTGGTAGATAGATTATCAAAATATGCTCATTTTTCAGCCTACCAAACAATTTTTCAGCTTTATATAGCTCGATCTTTATCACGACATTGTTAAGCTCCATGGTATTCCACAAGGAATAGTCAGTGAGACCCATTGTTTATGAGCACTCGCAAGAATTGTTCGATTGGTGGGACTACTTTAAAACAAAAGGCTTACCATCCTCGCAGATGGACAAACAGAGGTAACTAATGTAATCCTAAAACAATATCTAAGGAGTTTTGTTTTGGACACACCTAAGGTATGGTTACAATTCCTACCATGGACAGAATTCTCATATAATACTTCAATCAACACCTCAACAAAGAAGACCCCTTTTCAAATCGTATATGGCAGACTTCCCCCTCCTGTAATACCTCACAATGAAATGATAACATCCAACACAAAAGTGGAAAGGCTGTTACAACAGAAGGACCGATGCTACAAAGAAATGAAAACCAATCTACAACAAGCAAAAATAGAATGAAACAAATGGTGATAAGATAGAGAGCTTCAATTAAAAGTCAATGACTTAGTATTAGTCAAGATACAACCCTATGCAGACTTCAGGATCGGGAATCAATACACCAAATTACAAAGAAGATATTATGGGCCTTTTAAAGTACTACGTAAAATAGAACTGGACTTATAAAATTGAATTGCTCAATGAAAGAATACATAATGTATTTCATATATCCAATTAAAACCATACGCATACAAGATTCTAATATACATCCAAAGACAATTATCAACCCAAGTAGAAGGACAAATGCTTATTAAACCTATCAAAGTTCGGACCACGTAACTATACTAAGTGGAGATCAGATCAAAGAAGTACTAATACAAGGAAGTTAGAAAGATACATCTTGTGTAATGAGAAAGAAATGCAGAAGTTTTTTCGAATTTGACCTTGAGGACAAGGTCAATGTGGGAGGGGAGTAATGATATGAACCCATATCCCCAATCCAACAAAAAAAAGAAAAAGAAGGCCAGCTAAAGGATTTCACAAGTATGGAGAAATTATAACATCAAACAGAGAATAAATTACAACCTCAGAACAGAGAGGAATAAAGAAATGAAATAGAAAATTATTACAAAACAAGTTAACAGTTTTTAGAGACAAAAACAGAGCAGTAGGATAAATAATTCCAGCTAGAACAATAAAAGCTCCCAAAGAACAATATGGTACTAAACACAATAATATGCAAAAACCTTGCCCAAGAACCGACAGAGAAAATACACCACGATAATAAAATGCCCAATAAACACTACAAGCATCAATAATATCCACAACGATATTCGCAGAAAAGCCAAATACTTAACTAATGTCGTAATTGAGTTAAGAGTCATAGAAGATAGCTATCTAAGAAGAACATCAAAAAACTATAAATAGGGATGAGAACAGCAAACAGAGGATCGAATTTTATCTCAAGAAACTCCTCCTCGACTCAATTCTTCTTCTTCCTCCTTCGAGCATTTCCACGGGACGAGTAATCCTCCTTAAGACCGTGAAGCACCGATTTTCTCCTCTAGCTCCCTCTTTCTCCGTGAGTTTCTCCCTCGGATCTCAAGGACTCGAATGACGAATGATCATGACTGCGACGCCGTTTCCAATTAAACGAGTGGCTTCCTAAAGCTTCATCAAACGTGAGATCGGATCACCACCGCCGTCATCGACGTTAATCCTCCATTACATCAAGCTCTCGCCCTTCAACACATGTAATCCACTAAAGCAGAAGCAATCAAGAACCGCTTGATCAAATAACACATACAAGGGCCAACGAGAACCCTAACCATCCGACGGCTCAAAGCTCATCTCGATAAACACTCGATCCGAGTGATCAGATCCAACGGACAAGTTACAACACGCTAGATCCAACGTCTCAGAATGCATCCGAGTGATCTTTCATGTTGATTGTAACTCAACCGTTCCAATACTCAGTGAGTTAACTCATCGAGGCTAACTCAAACCAAGCCAAACCCAAGTGACACAGAAGTAACTCTAATCTCCAGCCAAACTCAACTTACAGAAATTAGATCGTATTATATACATTCAAATCTACTTGAAGAGTATAAATATTTATAACATTAGTAATCATTAATACTCTTAAAATTAGTAATAATCTTTAAAGTTATAATTTTATTTCTAATTCCATTAATTTTCACAATATTGTCCTTCAAATCATTCTTTATAATCACATCTATTTTATTTCTAGTATACTCCTCTAATATGAATACTAAAATTTAAACTATCAACTTTTTCCAAACCCATTTAACTTCTCAAATACATAAAATTACTTCACTCCAAGCGTGGCAAATTGATCGGAAGGAACACAAACGTAGTGAGAGAAAGTATTCAAAACAAATTCCTGCATTGTTTGTTGTACGCGCTTGAATGAGGCTCTATGTATGTTACAAATATCTCACGACAATTTGCATTATAGTCATCCAGTGAAATATATTTTATCCGGTATATAAGAGTGTATTAGTCAATTCAAACTAAAAAATTAAATCGATTTGATATTATTTAATCGATTTGATTTGATTTGAAATCTCACAGTTTATTTTTTTATTATAAATATCTAGTTATTCAATCTTTTTTATTTGACTTTAATTTAAAAAAAATTGATTAAATCAAATAAATTAAAATTAATTTAAAAATCATGTAAATATATAATTTTGACTATAAATATTTAATTATTTATATAAATTGATAGATTTCTAATTAATTAAGTAATTTTTAATATATAAAATTTATTAGATAATATTTAAATTAATTAGTTTATTAAAAAAATATAAAATTTAGTTTAACTGAAAATCGAATCTAATAAATCAAATTATAATTTGATTTGATTGGTTCTATTATATATCTTATTTAGATGATTTGATTATTTTAAATTATTCAGTTTAATAAAAAAATTCGACAGAATCAATCAAATAGACACCCTATTGATAGGAAAGATGGAAAAAATTTTAATAATAAAATTAACAGTTATATTTTTTTTGTAAGAGCTTTAACGAATTCTTAATATAACTACTGCCAAGATAGGGCGAACCCAAAAATTTTCATAACAGGGGAATAAATATTATTTTAATTTTGTTGTTCATCTTTTTTTCATATATAACATTTGAATTTGATGATAAATTTAATTTTAATAATTTTATTTATTTTTATTTTAAATTATGCAATCAATATAATAAAAAAAATTTATAATAGGGAAGAAATAAAATTTTTTAACATAAAAAAGTTTTTTGTCTTCAAAAATTTCCATAGATTACATATCTTTTGAAATTTTAATGTACTAAAAATTTTATAAAATAAATATTAAATATTTATGCTAGTTTCATAAATTTTTATTATACTTAATCATTCAGGCTAAAGCAATTCAAATATGCATATAAAAATACATATATTTTAAATTTTTTCATAAAAATAATTTTTTAAAATTTTTAAAAAGTATAAAATAAAGCTTATAAATAAAATAATAGATTAAAAAATAAACAAATAGCCGGCATTTTGATTAAACAAACTATCACGAGTTGAACAAAGACAATGCTTCTCTTAATTTTTAGAAATTTTTTTACAGCTTTTAAAAAATTATCTTTTTAAAAATTTAAAAAGAAACTAAATTTTTGTTATTTTAGGAGAGGAGGACCCTCTTGAATGTTCCACCTCTTAAATGAAGAAATTTACAAAAACAAACGGAATTTTGAATTTAATTAAGAAAAATGCTGTAAATTAAAAAAAAAATGATATTATCGGCGGCCTAGTTGTCGACATGTGCTGACATGACAACATCTCAACGATGTGCCGACAATAGTAAAATATCGACAGCTACAGCCACCAACAATATATAAAAAAATTTATAATAAAAAAAATTTTAAAAAAGAAGCTCCCAACGGGCGAAAATGAGCTAGCCATTCAACTAGCTGCTACTGACATGGTGCCGACATGGCAATATATCGACCGTTGTGCTATCAACAATGTGTCACGTAGGGATATGGGTGTACATTATTTGGTTTTAACCAAAAAAATCAAACTCAACTAAGGTTATTGAGTAATTTGGTTTGGATTTGAACTTAATAATTTAGATTTTGGTTTTAATTAATGAAAACTTTGGTTTTTGGTTTTTGGATCGGTTTGTTAAATAAAATTTTGGATGAACCAAATAAATCAAAGTAATTATATGATATACGTTATTATTAATTTATATATTATGTTTATAGATAAATATAAACTATTGTTCATTATATAATAAAATATTACAAATAATTTTTAAATGAATAACTGGTATCAAAACCAAACCAAATTGTTATTCATTTGTTTAGTTACATTTTATTTATATTTGGTTCAATATTTTTGAATCCAAAACCAATTGATTTTAAAAAATTTATCATCCAATCCATTCAAATCAACCAAATGCACACTGTAGACAAATAGGTTGCACGGCTTTAGCTAGGCCGTCGACAATATATAAAAAATAAATAAAATAAAATAAAAATTAGCTACGAATGGGGCGCTCGACTAGCCGTTGGGGCCATTTTGAGGGAGAGTTTTGGATATTTAAACCCCCAAATGAATGAAAATAAATATCTCACATTTCTAAGCTCCCATCCCTCTTCCTCTTACAACATTTTCACATTTCTCTAGTTTCTAAAATTATTCTTGCAAAATCGGGCTATAATTGACCATCAAAGTTGCTAATATCTTGCTATTATTGTATTAGTTGGTGTCAAATCATCAGAATATTCTCAAGATTTCGGCATTACTATGTTAGAGAAATTTCTTAGTTAATATTTTTTATATCATGTTATGTAGAGTTTATTTTTCAAAAAAAAAAATGAAGAACGAGTTTATTGCTTATAAAATTCTTTATTTTATAATGTTTTGCATATTAAAACATGAAGAATATTTCCCAAAATCTATTTTAATTTACTTAACATTAAGTTTTGAATGAATAGCTAAATAATAATATATTTATAATAATGTATGTTTTCTATTATTATTTTGATTATTTTATATACTGTTTATTACTCTACTATTATTATTGTTATTATTATTATTATACATCCTCAAAATTAATCATCAGCGAATCTCAAGATTTTGAAATATTTCGATCTAATCACCGATTTCAAGAAACTATAAATAAATCACCGCTCATGTGACGAACATAGAACATCAATAGATCAGAATGACCGGATCAAGCTATCTGATGATGGACCGACCGCCAAATGATCACCAAAATCGACATATTTATAGCGAGCGACTCGCCGACCAACGAAGATCACCCAATTCACATCATTAAGGCACCCGATCATCAAAATACAGGATCGAGGGATCGCCGTCCGATGGGAGTGGTTGGAGTTTTCCACCAGCCGCACTCCAAAATCTATAAATGAGCTTCATTCACCTGAGGACGGAATCGATGAAGACCGAGAGCTCGCACCCAAATCGACCGACGACCTATCACCACCAATGCCACCACCGATTCAAGATCGGAGCCGCTAGAGAGATCGCCGAGGGGACTAGAAAAGAATTCTCCCTCAAGATCAAGATTGCTTTAAGATCAGCTGAAACTTCAGTCTTGAGACAGATTTATTCTAATATCGCTATAAACACCTTCTTCCTTAACGAAGCAAGGACTCAGATTTGAACACATAGTGAAAGTTCTACAATGGTGTTTTCCCTTAACGGGTTTTCCACGATAACCCTCTCATATCCTGGGATAATTTTGTATAATAAGATCTCGATCTACCTAATAAAATTCTAGACGCAAATAATTATTATTATTATTATTATTATTATTATTATTATTATTATTATTATTATTATTATTATTATTGTTGTTGTTGTTGTTGTTGTTGTTGTTGTTGTTTAGCCTATTTGTTGATTATTGTTATCATTATTATTAATAGAAATATAATTATTATTATTATTATTACTAGTGTTCTTATTATTCTTATTTTTAGTACTAGTGTTATTCTTATTTTAATTTTTAGACATTAACTTTATTATTATTAGTATAATTAATTTATTTTAAATACTAGTGTCCTTATTACTATTATTACAATATTATTATTATTCTTTTTTTTCATAACTCTTATGTCTTACTAGTATAATTAATCATTTTTTATAATATTATTTGTTTCATACAAGTTTAATTAATTTTATTTTTTTAGTGTGCTTATTATTATTAATAATTTAATAGTCAAATTATTTATATAATGTAATTATTCTATTGTAGTGTCTTTATTTAACAAATTTTCAACTAAGCAAGTCACCTCTACCCATCATTAATACACTTAATAATCGATTTCAGATAATATAATCACAATGCGTCAGCAAACATTGAACCTCATGTTATTATATGATGGTCAACTAGATTTAGTTGATGAATTTGCATAAGCTATGCCATTATACCACTTATCTCCAATTTCAATCAATCTTGACCAACTACAAATTAATCATCAATGCTTTGAAATTTGATCCTAAGATGAGTATATCTCTGTATATAGATTTTCAATGAAGGTTTCATTGCAATGTCCATTGAGGATGATGAAGTGACAGAATATGTTCTACTAGAGGCTTTAAAGAAAATCATAATTCATTACATATAAATTTTATTGATATCGATTTACTATATTTGGACCATATTCAAGCACATATTTTAATATTATTTTATTTTAGCTAAATTTGTCATTAGTTTTTCTAAATAGTTAAATATTGATGTGTGGAGCCCTTACACCATAATAGTTTAGTTGAAGCATCTCATTCAAGGGATGATGCGCAAGTTATGCTACATAGTGATGGATATGAGAATGGATAGTGGAACAAGTGCTAGTTATAGTGATGACAACAATAAGGATAGGGTAGATGCACCATTAGATATAGAACAAATTGAAATAATGGGTCATGACTTGCTTAGTAGGCACTCAGTGGTTAATATAGAGAATCAAGAAGCTATGATTACTACCAATGAATAGATACAGGCTTATCGTACAATCGAGGAGTGGGATGAGGATATCAATGTTGATAGTTTAATTAGTGATTCAAACATATCATCTGAAGGACTGATTTCTACATAATTAGTAGAGAATATGACATTTCAAACCAAAATTGATTTGCAATGTGCTATTAATGGTTGGTGCATAGTAAACAACATTGAATATTGTAACATTAATTCAAGTAAAACTCCTTTTTCTATTATGTGTATTCACCACAAATGCTCATCTAGACCTTGTCAATGACGATTATATGCTGCAAGAAGCAAGAGGTTAGCGAAAAAATAGAAATTTCAATAATTATTGGTCCACATACCTGTGCACTTGAAATTTTAGTAAGTGGTCATTAACAGTGCATATCTAAATTATATGCTATTATATCTTACATATCATAAGTCGATAAACTTAAAGCCTAGTAAGATAATATAACAAATAAAAGTTAAATTTAACATACATATATCTATTCCTGCAAGAACCTACAACTTAATAGTAATAATTGTGGGTATATTCAGGGATTTCGGCATAAAGCTCGATGTCAACCTGAATCAGAATATATTCCCTATCATTTAGATATTTTTAAAGCTCTCGGCATGAAGCATGATGTCGACCCAAATAGATATATTTAAAAAATATTCCCTATCTTGGAGGGGGATTTTTATTGTACTTCGAAAATGTAGTCGTTATATATAATATTTTTTTAAGTAACGACCATTAATTGTCGGCATTGGTCTTTCACCCTTTAGGTCAATGAGTTGGTATGCTCTCATTGATACACTTTAATGACAAAAGGGCCTTCTCAATTAGGCTCAAATTTGCCACCCAATTTTGAACCACCAACCCACTACAAGCTTAAGTTATTCTAAAGGTCGAACTCAACAAGCCCAAATGTGGTCAAGTTGCTAACGCTCTCCTCACTCAACAAGCCGTAAGAAAATGCCCCAGTAAAATGGCCCCTGCTTGTTAGTTCAATGATTATAGTTGTTCAATCTCAAACTAGATCCAACTTAGTGATTACAAGCAACCAGGATCCAAGAAATCTTTCTACTTATGACACATATATGGAGGTCAATAGTATTTTATATATAAAAGCATAGGATGCAGGAAGGTAATACAATCTATTTTTGATAGTTGGAGGAATTATATCATTCATTACATAAGTTGATGAATGTTATGTGTGGTATTATGAGGGGTTTAATATATAAGATACAATCTGATAGCACAAATCATTTTCAACAATTATTTTGATCCTTCAGTCCATCCATTGAGGGTTGAGCTACTGTAGGCCAATGCTTACTCTAGATGGCACATTCCTTTTAGAAAAATATCGATGAATGTTGCTTAGTATTATTGGAGTCAATGCAAACAACGGTCTCTTTCCATTAGCTTTCGCAGTCATGGAGTACGAGTACAATGAGTGTGGTGCTAGTTCTTGAGAACTCTATATGAGTTATTACCCATTGTTACATCGCTACATGTATATAATATCATATCGACATCGGGATTGCTCACGATTATAGAGACATATTTCTCTAGGCACCACATAGGTTTTGTTTGTGGCATCTTAGGAAAAACTTCAAAAAAAGTAATAAAGTTAATGGGAATTAATGATGTGGAGACTATTTGTTAGAAGATGTATTAGGAAAACACAAATAATATTCACATTTTCAATTAACATATGCTTAACATGAGAATGTCAAACAAGAAGTATATGATTGATTAATCTCGAAATGTTAAGGTATATGTGATACATGATGGTGGGTTTAGATAATGAGATAATGACAACAACGCAGCAGAATGTTTTAATGGAGTCCTCAATCGTGCTAGAGGTCTACCAATCCAAGCTTTGGTCTGTTATATTTACTATAATATTATATCACTATTTCTTATATGCTACACTATTATAGAGGAATATAATGCATTAAATGAATCGCTTATTGCCACAAGAATTATACATACTTTATAGAAGTTTGAGAACGAGGTAAGGAGGTGTCACATGCCAACTTGTATTAACTTTCGTGAATACGAAGTATTTAACCTCAACTATCGATTATTCTGTGTAAATATACATCTAGATGGGAGTTGTGCATGTGCTTGTGGCAAATCACAAGTATACCATATGCCATTTTCACATGTCGTAGCTATCTAGGCCTATGTTATGTTGAATACCTTCCATGTGTTTCATGTATTACTCTATCGACACTTTTAGGAACACCTATGCAGTAGAGTTTCATGTCATCCCTAAACGATCAACATCGCCTGAATTTGATGTGAGTTTCAGAATTGTTGAACTAAATCTATCAAATTTCAAACATCATACTGGTTGGCCATGAATAGAAAGATACACAAACACAATGGGTGAATGAGTCACACTAAGTCATTGAATTTGCAGCTTATGTCATAATGTAGGACACAATAGATCAACCTGTCCTTTGAATCCTAAAAATACAAGGTAAATTAACTATAATGTATTTTTCAAAATGAACATATTTCTAACAAAGTTAATTTTTTCCACAAGCACGATGGCAGAAAAATAAGGTAGACGATGACATCGTCATGCACCACAAATGATTGAGGAGGTTAATTTAAGAGCAACACCACCCGAGGTACATGATAGCTCGCTCTAGAGTCATAGAGGCATGTCTAGATGAAGTACACAATTTATTTTAAATTCATGCATATGTAATTTTATATGAAGTGATGTAATTTTGTTTGAATAGGATATTATATTTGAGGCTCATATTTACTCATGGTTGGACTAGTCTTGTACTTGTCCACAATTGATGAAGGGTATTCAAGTTATAAGTTTGGATTGTATTATGCACTTACATTATTATATTAGATTAGACTATCATCCCTTGACTACACTAGTTGACTCATGACCAACACATTTCATTTGTCTGTGGGTGAGATGACTGTCACGCTATAGGATGTAGCTATGATTCTAGGGATTAGAGTAGATGGCCAAGCACTTGTGAGACCCATAGTTGTAGGTGTAAGAAAGAGGTGGGAGTTATGGTCAGATTGTTATGATGATTTGTTAGTCACTCACCCCATACCATATATAATGTACTATCATCATGATGACCCTACAGTCAGCATCATGTTTCATACTGGGCAGGCGAAGACACAAGCATGTGTACCACTTAGATGGCTTAGATGGACTTTTAAATGAGTGTGGTATGTAGATTTGGATGAGATCACTTTCTGGAGGCACGTGCGAGCTTATATAGTATTTCTTCTTTGTTCTTTCTTGATTCCAGACAAATCGGGATCATAGATTCACTTACAGTATTTATCTATCATGGAGGAGTTGATAGTTTTTTCCCAATGATGTATTGGAATAGCTATGCTGAGAAATTTATATATGGAGTTTAAGGAGGCGACAAAGCCAAGGCAAGTGAATATGACTGGATGTTTATATTTGGTACAGGTGTGGAGTTGGGAGAGATTTCACGTTAGCAAACTCACACTTCGAGTCTCATACCTAGTTGACATCGATGGGAGGAGTGTTAAATTCAAGTATATTTTTATTTTAATAGTTTATTTTTTTCATTAACTTCCACTCATAATATGCTAATTATTCATTCAATTACATGTGGAATGAACATCACATACATGAGTAGCCAGCTAGTCACGTGCGTGTATATACAGAGATGAGCTTGACAGCTTAAGGTAGAGTTGAGTTTGTTTTATATTATATTACAGTTTATTCATTGTACTTCAACATTGACTTCTATTAGTTTGACAATTATTTTTTTTAGGTGACTTGGCAGTCTTACAGTCATCAGATTTGGTTATGTGATGTAGATTTGTGCACTTATCGGTCAGGGGTTTGGGAGGATAGAGTATCATTGATATGTTGGCATCGAGTAGAATGACACCTATCGGAGCGAGTTGCTATACAATTTGGTCAAGCACCCAGAGTAGACTTAGAGTCGATAAAGTCAAATTTTCAGAACATCGATGGTTGTGAGGAGGGTGGTGTTGATTGAGCTGACTATCATCGAAGGTACATTCAGATTAAAGATGACAAGAAAGCATATATTGTTCCATATGATGACTCAGGTGTAGATGCTGAGACGGCAGTCACTCGTTATATGTGGTGGTATAGATCATAAACATTACGCACTTGCTTCAAGCTCCTGAGATCCGTTGGATACATATTACGACACCGAATAATTCATGGAATGTTCATAAATTTTTTATTTATGAATACTCATAGTCGAGATGAAGGCTTGTTGTTGTGTTGTTGTGTTGTTGTTGTTGTTGTATTGTATGTTGAATACTATAGCTTATTATAAAATATTTTGTTGATCTTAATCAAATTTTTCTTTGCAATACGAGTGGATTTTGGAGGCAAAGGATGTGTTCCAACCATACTTTGGGGATAGGGATGATAGCCTAAAGCAAGGACCTTTTGACAGGATTGAGGAGCTATGCACCAGAATGTGGCATTCAGTGTACTTCTCAGATGTACCATCTAAAGCAGATAACAAACCAGAGGAAGTTGGAGCTGCAGATCCGAGTCATGTGGATTCTGGACCATCCACATTTACAATTCTTACCTCTTCCATGTACACAGTACCACCACCTCCTACATACCCAGCATGGATACCATATGACTCGTAGTGGGAAGAATCAGACGTTGGCATCTCTAGGCAATCATCGTTTACTCCTTCAACATTTTTCAAGCATGGACTGTCTTGGGTGACCCTAGCAAACTATCAACAATATCATAGGAGTCAAGATTAGATACCATTGCCACTCTGCCATATGGACAACATTTTTAAAGAGCTTCCACTAGTTCACTATCACAGGAGCAACAGTTCATGACTTACCCTATAGAGCAGTCGACAAAAGTAGATGACGATACCTAGTCGGAGCACCCAGTGGAGCCGCATCATGACCTGTGAGATAAATCACGCCCTGCAACTAACCATTACACTCTTAGTAGTGGAGTCATACCACCTAAACATCGATATAGGTGATAGTAGGATTTTAGTTGCATGATATATATTATACTTTTCATTTTTTCAATATGTTATATTAGACATCATTTTAATTATTAAAATTTTATATGTGATTTTGGTTTCAGTTTTAGTAGTTAGAGTTTTTTTTTTCTACCATCTTTCTTAAATATTATCTTTTGAAAACATATAAAAATAAATCACAATTTTAAAATATGATATTTAGATTAATATTTGTAAATATGTCATACAAGTATAATATAAATTTTTAAATTCATACTAATATTTTGAAATATTTACTCATTATAATTTTTAAAAATGATATTAACATTATTAAAAATATTTAAACGAAGAAATTTTAACTTGATGCTATTTTTTTAAAAAAATCCTCAAAGATTATCAAAATTTAAAATTTTAACACTCACAGAAAAATAAATAAATAAATATGACAAATTTATTATTTAATTTAAAATTTTTATTATTATTAAATTTATTCTAAATGATGAAATTCACTAAATCATTTATAAAACCACAAATTTTAAATATTAATTAAATTTCTAAACATTATATTTTATTATTTATATTAATTATTATAATTACTTAATATAATATTAGTTAATAATAATAATAATTAAACTATATAATTTTAATATTAATATTTATACTAAATATTATAACTTACATTAAAATGTTATTATTTAAAAATAAAAATAAAGCATTTTCGGCGGGCTAGAGTCGACATGACAGGTAGGCTACGGATAATGTTATTTTTTTAAAAAAAATTACATCATTTTCTTAATTAAATTAAAATTCTCCCTGTTTTTATTTATTTTTAATTATTTCTTCTTAAATTTGCTTATGTTGTATAAGATCTCTTAGTCTAGCGATTAAAAATTTTATTTTTCAACCAAAAAATCTTGTTAAAGCTTTTTCATATATGTTATATATAAAAATTTGATTAAATTCGCTCAAATAAAAAATAATAATAATAAAAAAACTGCTTATGCCAGCACACGATGAGGCCAACTTCCAAGGAGGTGTTTTTTTTAATAAAATGACTTGACTTTTTAACCATGACACATATATGACACTTCAGCCATGAGGTAATTTTTGAACACTTCTTTTTAATTTTGAGACTCATTAATATTGAGGTAATTAAAATCGACGTTATCGGCGGTCCGCAGACATGCCTTGAAATGTTTTTATAAAAAATGTATATATTTAAAAGAAGAAATTATTATTTATCTATAAAGTTAATATAAATTATAAGTATAAATATTAGATTTATACTATTAGTTTATTATAATTTATCTATTAATTATTATAATATATTTGAGACAATATATATATATATATATATATATATATATATATATATATATATATATATATATATATAATATTTATTATAATTTTAACATTAAGATCATACAATTTAATTATTTTAATTAATATAAGTAATAAAAAAGGATATATTTAGAAAAATAACTTATTATTATTTATCTATTAACTTAATATATATTATAAATATAAATATTAAATTTGTACTATTTATTTATTAATTACTATAATATATTTTAGACATTATATTATATATATATTAAATATAAAATGTATAATATTTATTATAATTATTAATATTATGATTATGTAATTTAATTATTTTAATTAATATAAGTAATAAAAATGTATATGTTTAGAGAAATAAGCTATTATTATTTATCTATTAAATTAATGGCTATTATAAATATAAATATTAAATTTATACTATTTATTTATTATTATTTATTTGTTAATTATTATTATATATTTGAGACATTATATATATATTTATTTATACTATTTATTAATGTATACTATTTATTATAATTATTAACATTATGATTATACAATTTAATTATTTTAATTAGTATAAGTAATAAAATTTAAAGTTTAGAAAGTTAATTATTATTTAAAATTTTTTTATTTTATAATATGAATTTCATTTAAAATAGAATAATAATAATAATAATTTTATATTAAAATTAAACTAAACAATACTTATTTAATAATATATAAGAAATATTTTTGAGAGCCTGAAAATTTATGATTACGTTAGAAGATATTAAAAAAAATCAAGTTAAAATATTTTTCTTAGTTTGTATATTCATAAAGTTAAAATTATTATTTTAGAAATATTTTAAGATATTAGTATGATTTTAATTTTGATATTAAATTTATTTGGCATAGTTACATACATTAATCTAAATATCATATTTAAAAATTGTGATTTTGTTTACATATTGAAAGAAGAAAATAACTAAGAAGAATTTGTAGAAAAAAATTGAAATACTAACATGAAACCATCATCACATATAAAATAAAACAACTGAAAATGAAGTCCAGTACAATAAATTGAAATATACAAAAAATATATATATATAAAAGTACAATACATGTCTTGCAGCCTAAGTCTAACTACCACCTACGTCGATGTCTGGGCGGTATGACTCCACTACCGGAGTGTCTCGTGCAACGACGTGGTCTCTCGTAAGTCAGTCATCCGGGTGCTTCATTATCACTATTATCGACTATGCATTATAAGTCATGTACTACTACTCATGTCACTGTGAACTCGTAGAAGCTCTCCAAAACTATTGTTCATGAGGTGGTGGAGTGGCAATGGGCATCCAGTATTGCTACTACTGCGGTGTTGTAGATGGGCTGGTGCCTAAGATCAACTAAGGCCAAAACGGTCCATACCTGAAGAATTTTGAAGGAGTAAATAGTGACTACCTAGCGATGCCACCCTATGATCCTCCCCACTGCGAGTCGTACGGTGTCCAAGCTGGGTATGTAAGAGGTGGTGGTACCGTGTATGTTGAAGAGGCAAGAACAATAAAGGTAGATGGAACAGGATCCACATGGCTCGGACCTACAACTCCAACATCATCTGGTGAGTCATCCGTTCTAGATGAAAAATGAGATGATGATCACCGCATCCTCCGCACAACTCCTCGATCTCAATGGCTCCCTACTGGCTATCATCATCTCTAAGTGTGGCGCAACACGCCCCTCCTCCAAAATTCACTGCATACTAAAAGAGAAATGTCATCGAGATCAACAAAGTAATTAATTATAAGTTGAATTATTGATAAAAAAATAATCATAATTTTAAAACATACCATGAATCACTCTACAGTGACCTCAATATGTATTTGTGATTTCTGGTGCTTGAAGCACAATGTTGCCCATCTATACCACCATGTAATGGGCAAAGATCTCTCATCCCCCAATCATCGCAATCAACATTGTAGGCTTCCCTGTCATCCCAAATTTGTATGTATTGTTGGTGGTAATCGGACCAGTCAACACCACCCATCTCATGACCATCAACATGCTGGAAACCTACCTCCATCGGCTCCATGTCTACTTTGGACACCCGACTAAACTGTTTGGTTATGTGCTCTAGTAAGTGCCACTCAACTCGGTGCCAACATATCACTAGCACTCTAGCCTCCCAAATGTTTGAACCGAAGGTACAAATAGGCAAACAGAAGAAGATTCAAAGACCGCCAAGTCACCTACAAAAAATATACAACCATCAGATCAACAGAAGAAAGTCGTAAAATTACAATGAAGAAATTATAAAAATAAAAAATAAAACAAACATGATTCTATCTTAGGCTGTCAAAACTTATTTCTGTAGACAAGTGCGTGGCTGGCTAGTGAAAGGTGACAAAATTAAAATTAAAATTACTAGTAAAAGAATGTACCAAAGCCAACACTCCTACCATCGATGTCGGTAGTCGGATATGGGACTAGAAGAGTGGGTCTCACGATGGAAATCTCTAAGCACCACACTGTAACACATGTAACCCCGCCATGTTCACTTACTTGAGTATCATCACCTCCTTCAACTTCTTATACAAGTGTCCTAAAACGATTTCTCCCATAGAGTACTGGGAAAAAATAGTCAAGTCCTCCATAATAGGTAGATACTACAAGTGAATCTTTGATCTCGATGTGTCTGAAATCAGGAAAGAACCTAGGAGAAATAAAATGTTTGCTCGGATATGCCTCCAAAAGGTGATCTCATCTAAATCTATATATAACTCATGTCTAAAGGTCCACCTAAGCCATCTAAGTTGTACCCAAGTTTGTGCCTTTACCTGGCCCATACAAAGTGTGGTGCTAACTGTGGGATCATCAGGATGGTAGTACACTCTATCTGGAATAGGGTGTGTACCAATACATCATCGCTACAGTCTAGCCATGAATCCCACCTCCTACCTACACCTACCACTACGGGTCCTATAAGGGTTTCGCACCTACTCTAACTCCTAAAAGCTTGGCTACATCATGTAATGTGATAGTCATTTCACTTATAGAAAGATGGAAATTATTGGTACGTAGTGACCAACGCTCAGCTAAAGCAGTCAACAGGTGGTGATCTAATCAAATATATTGTATGTGTCTAATACAATCTAAGCCTGAAACTCTAAGACCCTCTATCAATTGTGGACAAGTGCAAGGCCAATCCCTAACCATATGTAAAGATGCGCTCGACTCAAGTATAGCTATGGTGCTTTAATTTAGAGTCATAGGGACATCACACAGATCTTAGGGAGTACTCTTTGAAGTGATCAAGTGTAATATTGAGGTATGATGTACTATCTCGAAAGATAGGAGCATCACTCTACAATGAACTTAATCACATAATAAGGATTCCTAAGGTATATGGGTCTTCATATATACCAGAGATCTTTCCCACACTTTACTTGGATAAGGTAGAGCAGTGTTTATTTTAAGCTAAGTTCTTTAGTTCCCTATGGAGGCAAGCCCCTATAGTTAATTACATCCTAGGAAATGAAAGTTTCCTAAGAACACTCTCGATTAAAGTAGTCAATAAATGTCTGCAAAGATTTCAAGGCTAGACTATCAAAAAATTAGTTATTATTGGAAATCAAATGGGAAGAGTTCAAATAGAAAGACTTATTTATGGATTATATAGGAAGATAAGTATGGACCATCCAAGATACTATGAAGCCTAGTGAATGCTCCAATCTACCATATGATGAGACTTTATATTTTTGAAGAGAAGAATTTATTTTTGTTTAAGTTAAAATATTATTAGAGTGATAGAACTTATAACCAAATAACACAAGCTTATGGAGATGCCTAAAAAGTAAGGACTTATACTCGTAACAAGAGAGAAAAAAGCCACTTTAGAATCTAAATCTATGGTGCTCTAGCACAAACTAAGAGCTCGACCTAATTCTATTCGGAGCAAATGGGATATAATGGTTCACCTTTATAAGAGAGAATGAATACATCCCAACTTTTCTGGACTTACAATCTGCAATGGCTTCCAACTAACACCTCCTACGCTTTAAAATAATGTAGGCCAGTCTTATGTAGATGTAAGATAGTTAGTCTGTTATTCAATTAGGAAGGAAGTTAGAATCCTAAACTCACTCTTTAAGAGACTAGATAATATTTGGTATGCAAACATGATGTAGACTAATGTAAAATTTATAAATTTTTAAACTATTTTGGTACATTAATTTAGACAAAAGGCATGGGATAATTATGCATAAATGCATGATGAAATTGAGTTGTGGGCTAAATCAGGTAGAAGAGGTATTCTCCACTACAAGGGACTTCTCTCACAGGTCAAGCTTGTCCCCTATCATGCAAGATTAGAGATCATCTATTTTCAAGAGTGGAATAATATGACATGCATGTTGTTCATAATATACAACATACTAAGGGTTGCTTATTTAACTTGATTAAAAGCTTAGGCTTTAAGATGAAGTTTTGAGTTGATTTAATTTTAGTTATGAGTTATTAATGAGGATAGAAATTTAATTTTATCCTAAATAGCTTACCATATCTATGCCACATATCAAATCATCACACTTTAAGAAAGTTATAGAAAGCATGTCATTTCTATTGCATAATCTAAATATAACAATCAAACATTTAAATATTCATAAAAAAATAAAAAGCTGATGCAGTCAGGTACTACTATACACCCTAGAAAAGAAAAGAAATTGGGTAGCCGAGCTCTACTCTTATACAACTTGGATTACAATTAAATATTACATTTGAAATAAATGTAATGTGTGTCTTCAATTCTGGTTCTTCTTTTCTTCTTTGGATTAGTTTGTTCTAGGCTTCACAGAGCCTCCCCAGTCTTTATCTTCTAGCCACTATTCATCCTAAATCCCATAGCACTAATCCAAATCTATTATAAGAATTACATCTTCATAAAAAATAAAATCAAAATAGATATTAGCTAAACAAACATACAATCCTATCAATTATATTTTACATATTTGGATTTAGCGCCCTATTTTTGGGTAACTAAGCCCACCTGTTCTAATAAGATCATGCTTAAGAGGTATAAACAACACTTGCAAGCAAAAAATATTTATATTCATTAATTATCATAGAGGCCCATCAAGCAAAATCCTCTACATAAAATATCATTATGCTAATAACGACTTAATATCTAATTTATGCACAAATATTCTTAACATCCAATCTAAAATATTACATCATAAAATAAAATATATCACCACAACATAAACTAGCTTAATACTAAGGTGGGACTTAGTATTCTAATGTGTGCTAAGGCTTAGTGTGATATATCTTGATTGGTCTTTAGAATTAGGAAAAAGTCTTAGGATTGTTTAATTACCCATTCAAGATAGTTTCACTTTAGTCTTTAGTAGCTTGATTGATTTTAACTGTATTTTACTTTGTGCACTACTTACTAAGATCTAATCATTATGAAGAGAAGAAAGAGATTTTACTCTTTCATCCCTAATCTAAGTTCATTTCTAAAGATAGATTATTATGGCTTTAATTCTCTTAATAAACCACTTAAGAATTTTATTTAACTTAAGTTTAAACTAATCTTAATGAATATTATTCAAACATGAAAGGCATCTCAAGATCAATGAAATTAAGTCATCATCACATGACTAATACTCCACCACTTCCTTTTATTATCAATAATATGCACACTCTTTTCTTTTTAGTTTCTTTAATATTTGATTTAGTATATACATATACATACAATGTACCCATTTTTTTGCACACTTAATGGATGTTGATGCATGAATTTTATAGAAAAGAGATATTTCATCTCATATTTAAGCATATGCAAATATGTATAAGAAATTTAGGCAATTAGTCATTGTTAAACCAGAGAAGTGAGATTATTGAAGACCTCCTTGAGGCTACTTAAAGCCACATATTCCTGGGATGTCCTGGATATATACTTGCCCATTCAAATACACATAAGCATAAAAACAAAATCATGAAAGGTTGTGTATAAATATCTTTTATTTATGTAAAGCTTAATGGCATAAAGAAAGGGATTTTATTTTATATTCTAACATATGCACACACACATAGATGAAATTAAGCAAATTCATGTCATTGTTAAATCAGGAAAGTGAGATTATCTAAGTCCTCCTTAGGGCTACTTAAAGCCTTGTATTTTCGGGATGTCCAGACTATATACTTGCTAATTCAATTAGATGAATACATAAGTATCAACATAGGAATAAAACCATCAATTACCATCTTTCAATTATAAATAAATAAACATTTCATCTTCATATAATTAATTATTTATAATAAGCATTTATTGAAGCCTCAAATCACTTGATTCATAATTAATATATAATTTCAAAATAGTTTGAGACTTACTAGTGATAATAGCAACACTATATAATAGCATTTATCTAACTCCTATAATTTGAATGTAATTAAATATTTTTGATTTTAAAACATGAATGCATGAAGCACGTGACATACACATTTATAATAGTTGAAAGGTAGTAATTGAATATCACCACACAACATACTTGATTTCATTAGAAACTATGGACAATCAAGTTAAATAAACATCCATTAAGCCCATTCAAAGCTACTTTAAGGATTAATTTTAATGTTTAAGTTATTAAAACCTAAAAGGAGAAATTATACCTAGAATTCATTCCATATCATATTGGTTATTTAATATGTTGAAGGAAAAAAATTAAATATATTTTATAAATTAATTAGGTTCAATCTATTAATTATATCAATTTGATTACCCTTCTCAAGCTTCTTTAATTTAATTAATCATTTAAACATGAGGCTTCAATGATATGCTTTGGAAAAATAAAATTGGTGATGCACCTAAAGAGATCTAATACAATTAAGCTCATGCTTAAGAGTTAATTAAATTAAAGAAGGAAAAGATTCAAGTTAAATAATCTTATGATTTTCCCACACCAATGGAGAATCATAATTTCTTTTAATGTCTTTATGTTATTAAACACATAAAGGGATTAATGGGTTGACACTTGAGTTATTTAAATTCATTTTATTTGCATTTCATTATTAATTTTTCTACATTTATCTTTAATTACAAAACACATTAACTATTAAGGAATACATGTAGAAATAATTGGGAGAGGGTCTTAATTACCTCATATTATCCCTATTGGTTTCATCAATTAATTATCCTTAATTACTCAATTTTACGTTGATTTTAACAATTCTTAAATCACTTAAAAGAGATAATTAGGATTGAAAATTCGTGATTTCCCAAACCACATGAAAAAATAATTTCAAGAAAAAGATGGGAGGCATGGGACATCCCATGGAATCAATATACCAAATTTGGAATTAATTAGCCAAATAATTTAACCTTAATTAAAGTAATTCTAATCTTCAAACCTTAATTAAGCATTATTCATTAAGCATTAATTTAGAATTTTATTTTTATTAAATTTTTCTCTGTCTAAGCTTTCTAGAATGGGTTTATATGTATTTTTTAGATTTTCCTATAATTGGTTATAACTTTTTAAAGTTATGGCTATTTAATTATATTATTAAACCATAATTAATCATTTTAAACCTTCAGTGTCACATGGAAGCTGACACTACAGTGCCTTCCATGTGATGTCATGGTATTGGTTATTTAAAACATTTGACGGTTTTCGACTTAGTGATGTGGACAATGGTGTTTTATGATATGATGTTTATTACACCAATAATTCGTAAATCCTCACGAAAGAGTAATGATAAATGTACACTACTATTGAGCACAATATTATGAATTTAGTAAAGTTGAAAAGATTTTGATTAAAGTTATGTTAACCACACTAGAGATTTGAATCTTATAAGTCCAAAGAAATAACTAAAAAATTATGAACGATCTAACCTATAGCAGATTTAAAATAATCAGTAGCGAAGCGGGGATAAGTTGAAGTCGACCTTTACAAATAGTCCGTCATTGTGGAGATCATGTTCCTTCCTTAGAAGTCCTTCTCTAAGGGTTGTGAGTTCACACACTCAAGTAGTCCATCACTTAAGAGGAAAGTACACAGAAGAATAGTAAAAGAAATTTAAGAAGATAACTTTTATTCTAAATCCAAGTACCAAGCATTACAAGAGCCTCCCTATTTGTATGATTGAAAAAGAGAGTTAAGAATACTCAAACCTAACTCCAAACTCAAACCTAACACCATCATAACTACACCTACCACCACCTACTACCAAACCTACCACCATTATCAAACCTACCACTCATTCCATACCTACCCAAAATATCATACCTACTACAATGACTCATGGGCCATGACATAAGAATAGCCCAATACATATAAGCTCAAGACATATACAAAATATAAAAGCCCAATAATACATAACTTAAATTATAATAAAAGGCCCAATCATGGATTTAAACTTTATGATGATGATGTCGACGACAGTGATGATGATGCCCTGCATCAACACTCCCTGGCTTTAAAGGATTCTCCTCTAGAAAATAAAAATCCAAGTACTCTTGTAATAATTGTGAGTCTAGTCTATGTAACTCATCAAATGTAAGCCATGCATCTTCAAGTGGAGAAAGACCTTTCCAACGAACCAGAAACCTTTGAGTGCCTCCATCGTGATGATAACGTCTTCTAAAATTTGATCCGATGATGTGATCTTAAGCGGTGAGATGGTATAGGAGTTGGTGATGAGGTATGAACCTGCATGCATTATTTGCGAGGAAATAGTGTTATCCGTGGCTTGCCCATGGTACAACGTTAAATCGATACATTGAATATTGAGAAATTCATTCATTGAAGATCTATTTCATTATCATGTATCTTCCTTATAACTTTATAAAGACCAGATCTCTTGAGAGTTAATTTCTTAAGAGTTCTAGTTGGAAATCACACAAGTCTAACTTTAACAAGAATCAAATCTCTCTCATTAAATTTTACATATCGTCTATGTGCATCAACATTAGCTTTATATTTATCATAACTCGGTAAGTTTTGTTGAATTTCATGTAAATCATGCATTCTTTGCAAATGAAGATGCAAAATGCACCGACATATATGTTATAGAAATTCAACCGATCAATTAGTTTCTTGGATCATAACGGTTACAATATGAAAAGGACTCATACCACTGACCTATTAATTGAACCGTTATAAGCAAACTCAGTAGGAAGAACTAGGTCCCAACTAGTAGTATGATCGGTCACCTAAAAGTAAATTTCCTAAGCTTCTATTAACAACTTCAATTTGTCCATCTGTTTGAGGGTGGTGAGTTGTAGAAAATAAGAGTTTTGTGCTAAGCTTTTTCCATAAAACTTTTCAAAAATAGCTCATAAACCTTATATCACAAACACAATTATCTTAGAAGTCCATGTGTTTAACTATCTCACCTAAAAAAAAATTGTCGATATATGTGATGCATCTGATGTCTTATAATATGAAATGAAGTGTGTCATTTTAGAAAATTGGTCAACAACTAGGATAAAGTCAAAATGTTGTACTGTGCGAGGTAATCCTAAGATGAAGTCCATACTAAGATCTTCTGATAGTTTGTGGAGAATTGGGAGTGGTGTGTATAGACCATAATTTTGTTTTTCACTTTTTTCTACTTGGCAAGTATGACATTGGGCAATGATACTAGCAACATCTTTCTTAAGACTAGGCCAAAAGAACCTATCCTCCATCATAGTTATTGTCTTATCATGACCAAACATGCATTAATGAATTTCTCAACAAAATTTCAACATGAATCAGGATACATAGTACGCCACGAAAGAGAGAGCCTTCTCGTATTTGATAATCTAGACTATTAATTGAAACATCAAATTTCATAGATTCAAAAATTTGTTGAAAATCTTTACAATTAGGATAATCATCTTTAACCTTTTCAAATCCAATAACCTTCACACTCATGATATTTAATAATATTCTACTTATGGCATCCAACTTTTTCTGCACTGATTTATGTTTAAGAACAAACATATATTCTTGAAGAAATTGAACCCATTTTGCATTATGAGAACTAAGTTTATTTTGGGTGTTTAGATTTAAGTGCTTCGTGATCATAATAAAGTATAAATTCTCGTGAAAGAAGATAATGCCGCCAATAATGTAAAGTTTGATACGATACACCACATATATGTGACGCGCTTTAATTTTTCACTAAATAAAACAATAGGATGACCTTCTTGTTTAAGAAGATATCCATACCAACTAAAAGCATCACTTATACCTCAAATACATTTGTCAAAATTTGGCAATTTAATTTGGACTTGTTAAAAGTTCTTTAATTTTAGAAAAGGTATCAAATGTCCTCCAAGCCAAACCTTTGATAAAATGTGCTAAATCCATGAAAACTACATACATCATGAATTGTTGGGTAGGCCACTTTGAATAGCCTAATTTTTTCTGAGAGATGCCATCACAAGAAACAATGAATCCTAAGAAGATTACTGAAGACATCATAAATGAGCATTTTTTAAAGTGAACATATAGTCTTTCTTTACAAAGCACTTCAAAGACTTGTCGTAAATGTTTCTCATGATTGCTCTTAGTTTGACTAAAAATTAAAATATCATCAAAGTACACACCAAAATTTTCTAATGAACATATAAGATATGAGTCATCACTCACATAAATGTACTTGGAGCATTAGTCAATCCAAAAGGCATTACTAGCCATTCATACAAACCATCTTTTGTCTTGAATGCTATTTTCCATTCATCACCTTCTCTCATACGA
This sequence comes from Cymbidium sinense, assembly GCA_021442155.1. Taxonomy (NCBI): domain Eukaryota; kingdom Viridiplantae; phylum Streptophyta; class Magnoliopsida; order Asparagales; family Orchidaceae; genus Cymbidium; species Cymbidium sinense. Next base: position 120,133,076 of record CM038221.1, on the reverse strand, counting down.
ATTTGATGATATCCACTTCTAAGATCAATTTTAGAGAAAACTATTGATTCAACCATCATATCTAACATGTCATCAACTCTAGGTATGAGGAACATATACTTAATAGTGATTTTATTTATAACACAACTATCTACACACATACGCCAAGTACCATCTTTCTTTGGGGTAATAAAAGCAGGCATTGCACATGGAGATAAACTTTCCCTAATAAATCCTTTTGCTAATAAATCATCAACTTGTCATTTTAGCTCCACATGTTCATTTGGGTTCATACGATAATGTGACAAATTTGGGAGTGATGATCCAGGAATTAGCTCTATGGCATGTTGGATACTTCTTAATGGGGGAAGCTCACTAGGAAGTTCTTCAGGACAAATATCTTGATATTTTAATAAAAGTTCACATACTTCATATGAGAATGATTTAACACAAGGTTGATTTTCATAGGTTAGGAAAACTAATGCAAAAATGATATTACAATTAATCTCTTGTTGAATTTGACGTTTATTAATACTATGTAGGGATTTCTTTCTATGGGAGGAGAAGAATGGGGTTGAAGTGACCTCTTTATGCTTAGTTGGATTTAAGACAATTCTCTTACCTTGAAAATTAAAAGCATATGTATTAGATCGCCCATAATTTATGACATCCATATCAAAAAGCCAAGGTCTACCTAAAAGAATATGAGCAACAACCATCGAAAAAACATTACACCAAATTTTATCACTATATTCTCCTAATTTAATGGGTACAAGACAACGTTGATATATAGAGATAGAGGTCTTATCTACCCCAAGCAACCTTATAAGGCTGTGAGTGGGTCTCTAGGTTGAGCTTCATCCTAGCTAAAGCAGAGGTAGTAATAACATTCATGTAGCTGTCACTATCAATGATTAACTTACACATCTTTTCACAACTCTTAAAATAAGTGTGAAAAATTGATATACACCTCCAATCAATATTAGCTCGTGGGGTAGCTAACACACAATGCATAACAACTATATGAGACTCATCTAATGCTTCTTATGCATCACTAGCTTCTTCACAAGGGTCAACTGCAATTTTATTATCATTATTTTCATTTTATTGATCCTCATTTTCATAATCAAAGTGTAAGTTTCGACGAGGACAAGTACTTGCATAATAACCAATTTTACCATATGTAAAATAAGTAATCCTAGATGTCTTAGAACCAGATGTTCTCACTAAAGCTTTTCCTTTTATTTCACTAAGTCCTTTAGGAACAGTAAGAGGGGGTAACAATTGAGAGTTGTTTGTAGATGAAGTTGTGAATCGCTTATATGATTGTGATCTAAGATATTGTTCAATTTGAGTCGCCACTCAAAATGCATCCTTAAGAGAATGAATTTCTCTATTATCATTTATTACATATCGCTCATAACCCGCATCTAAATCTAGAGATTGTGGTGCGGATCCTCTCTAACATCACAACGGTCATCAATTCATCAAACCGTGTCATACTCAACAATTAAAGATCCTTATTTAAGCGTAATCATTTCATCCATAAGTTGATCATAAAAATTTAATGGTACAAATTTTGCTTTAAAATTTCTTTCATCTCATCCCAAGAAGCAATAGGTAATTGTCCTAATCGTTGATATTTTTGTGTGAGATTAATCAATAAGTCTTAGCATGACTAGCTAGTTTCATGCAGGAAAAGTGAACTTGTCTTTCTTCTGACATGGGAATCCAATCAAAATATTGGTCCATATCTACTAACCAATCTAAGAAAATTTTAGGATCAAGTCGACCATCAAAAGTAGGTGGATCAATTTTAACCCTACGAATAACATCATCATTAGGTTCTCTAATTGTACGTCGAGGGGCAACAAAATTAGATAATGACTCTTTGTAATGTTGAGGACAATGCTCATAAGGAGTTCGATGAGCATAACCTTCATCTCATCTTAATTGTCTTCCTATTCGATGAGGTGGGTGATGAAGTACTCAATCAAAGGGATATTCATTAAAGTTATTCCTAACGGGGTCTAATAGAAGAATGTGGATTAGGCTGGAGAGGAAGAGGAACGTGATCGATAGGATGACCTTCTCTCTCTTCAAGTTGGTGTTCTAGGATTGAGTTAGTTTATGGTTAATGTATTGTAAGCCTACCAACTTTTGTTCTAAGGCTTCAAATCTTTTTTGGAATTCATTAAAGGTTTGTTGGTGCATAAGAGTAAGCTTTTCTATTTTTTTCTAGTAAAAATTCATAGGAATCATATTTTTCATCTAAGGATTGATCTTGATATCTAAGACCAGTACGAGTTGACATGATGATATTCTTTTAAAAATTTTAATATAAGCAAATATTTAATTAAATTTTTTTAAAAAAAATGCAATGTAATGAAATCAAAGACATGATTAAAAAAGTAAGTAAATGCCCTAATTATTACAAGATTACTCTAATGCAAAACAAAAACTCAATACTAAATAAGATGTTCTCAAAGAAACATACTTGCTCTGATACCAAATATGATGTAGGACAATGGTACTTTTTATGATATGATATTTATTACATTGATAATTCTTAAATCCTCACAAAAGAGTAATGATAAATGCACACTACTATTAAGCACATTCACAATATTATAAATTTAGTGAAGATGAAAATATTTTGAATAAAGTTATGTTAACCACACTAGAGATCTGAATCTTATAAGTGCAAAGAAATAGCGAAAAGTTATGAACGATCTAACCATAGATATTTAAAATAAAGGAAGGTGGATAAGTTGAAGTTGACCTACAAACAGTCACATTGTGGAGATCACGCTCCTTTCTTAGAAGTCCTTCTCTAAGGGTTATGAGCTCACACACTCAAGTAATCTGTCACTCAAGAGGAAAGCACACAGAAGAATAGTAAAAGAAATTTAAGAAGATAACTTTTATTCCAAATCAAAGTACCAAGCATTATAAGAGCCTCCCTATTTATAGGATTGAAAGAGAGAGTTAAGAATACTCAAACCTAACTCCATAACTACACCTACCACTACCCACTACCAAACCTACTACCATTATCAATACCACTCATTCCATACATACCCAAAATGTCATACCTATTACAATGAATCATGGGACATGACATAAGAATAGCCCAATACATATAAGCTCAAGACATATACAAAATATAAAAGCCCAATAATACATAACCTAAATCATAACAAAAAATCCAACATATAGATTTAAGCTTTATGATGATGACGTCGACGAGGCGATGACAATGATGCCCTTTCACTTAGTGATGTGATGTGATTTTTCTTGACCTTCGATCTCGGATTGGATGATCGAGATTAATCTCGTGATTATGAAGGGATTAAATTGAGATATCTCATGATTTATCACGGTCGCCCATCTAATCACGGAATAGACGACGAACCGCCATCTGTGCGAAGACGGACACCATCTATCTTCTACCACTCGATACGAGCTCGCTAGAGCTTGTTTGATGATGAAATTGATTCCAAAATGATCAAAGAAAATATTTAAGGAGATCCTATGGTAAAAATCACATGAAGTTACATTTTATTTTGAAATAGACCAACAATTAATGGATAAATCTATTATTGTTGGATTTTTACCTCATTGGAGCTAAAGATCAGAGGTCCATCGACAGAGGTAGCTTTGTCTTGAAGAGAAGAAGCACTGTTAAGAGGATCTCGAGCTGCTTCCCGACCGATTAGTCTATGGACAAAACACCATCATGAAAGTCATCAGAGTTGGTCTAAGGACGCTTTATGTTGGTTGAATCGATCGAAAATGAATTCATTTTTGGTTGCCAGAGTGTGGTATAGGTGTGGGGAAAGTTAATTTGATTTTGGTGGAGGTATGGTGAGATTGGACGAATGGGACTCTCGGGTTTGAGTAGAGCTTGGTCTCGCCAGCGATGGGGAGAACGGGGAACACGGGGAATGCTTTGAACTACTCGGAATGCTATGAGGATGGTTTGTGTTGTGTTTGAATGGATGGGGAGGACTATACTCTCCTCCCTAATTTAACTAAGGGTTAAGATTTGGCTTAGCCTTTAACATTCGTCCGGCTAGAGTTGGTGGCTGGAGGTGATAGGGGATTGTTGAGGTGGATGTGTGTGAGAGATTGAGGGAGTGTAGAGGGCTGTCATGGAGTGCACACTCCTCCTTAAGTGGACTAATGGTTGCCCATGGGTGAGCTTTCCCTCTCTTGGTCAAAGGTTGAATCCAAGCCTTGGGTTGGTGTGGTCCTCCAAGAAAGGCCAAAGGTGGTTTCCAAGGCATGAGGAGGTGGAGAACCCATCCAAATAAGAATTTTGTCTCATTTGGAAAGGTTGGTTTAATGAGTTGACCCAACCTAGGTTCACCATGGTTGCACTTGGACAAGCCAATGGTGGCCCTATAATGAGTTATGCCAAGTTTGGTTGGGTTTGGACTTTGTTGGGTTTGACTCAATTTGATTCATGTAAGTCAAATGAGCTCACTAATTGGGCTAACCATTTTGGCCAAATTAGGTCAAAGTGAGAGTTTGGTTAAGTTTAATTGGTCATTTGGAATTAGTTAGTGCACTTAGTTTTGTTTAATTTGAGTTAGATTTAGATCTAGTTCATATGGTTCAATTTTAGCCAAACGGGTCATGTTAACTAATTTGATCAATTTGACCAAATTGGCTTGAGCATGGGTTAGATCTATGTCCAATTGGTCATTAATGATTGGTTGGAAGAGTTGATTTAAATACCATTAGATTAGGAAGTGATTTGGTTAAATTTGAAGCATTAGTTTCAACCAATTTAGTTAATAATTTGATTTGGCCCAATTTGACCCTTTAGATCAAATTGGGTCAACTTGGATCAAGAGGCCAAATTGGTTTGGTTTGGCTCAGTTGGTTTCAACTGATGGTTGAGTCATGTTCAATATACAATTTGTGGTTGGTGAGAGTCATTGATTATAATTAATTTAGTTTAGAACATGATTTGACCCAATTTAACTTTTTAGGTCATTTTCAATCAACTTAAGGGCCAAATTGGCTTAGTTAGATCCAATTGATTATAGTAGAGTGTTCAACAGTGACCTACAATCATCAATGAAGAGATTGGATAGCTTGATCTAATCCAATGGGGGTTTGATTGAAGTTTGGTCTAATTGGACCTTTTAGGTCACTTTGAGTTAAGTAGTTTAGTTAAGTCAATTTGGATTAATTGAGGCTATAGATGGTTAGAGTATATTCAATGATAAATTTGAAGTTGATTGGTGGCTTTCACTGTAATTGATTTGGGTTCAATTGGGTTTTGGCTCATTTAAACCTTTTAAGTCAAATAGGATTTAGATGGTTTGATTGCAAGTGTTGAAATTGTTTGAAATGATCCATTGGATAATTAGAACAATTGAGAGAATTTAATTAAGTTTGGTTTTCTTGGGTTGGTTTGAATGGAGTTATAGGATTGAAGTGGGTTGACTTGAGTTAAGAAGCTAAATTGGCTTGGAGTTTGGATTGGAAACCAAATTCAGTTAAGGTTGATTAATTGGCTTGGGTTGAGGTTTCAATCATTTGGTTTAGGTTTAAACCCGATGGGTATGAGTATCGATTTAGGCCTTAGGGTAAGTGAAGCCCACTTGTCCTAAGGTGAGCTCTAGACCTAAGGTTATACCCTACAAGCCTCTAGGCCTGGGTTTAGTGTTCTCTTAATCACTAGAAGTGTCCTAACACTAAGAAAATTTAAGTTTCTAAAAGAATCCTAGGATGGGAGTGATTAATCCGCACTTCAAAAGTAAGGTCAACAGTAGTACCCTACGCAAATATAAGCATGAATTACATCAGTACATATAAAGTGACATAAGCATGAAATCAAAATAAATTACATACCTCATCTAGGTGTGCTACTCTATGCGACCCTCGTAGTGAAACTATATAGGGTGTACCTCTAGTGGTGCTGGACCCAAGTCAACTTCCTCAGACATTTGTGGTGTGCGACGACATCATCGTCTAATCTGCTCGTCTGCCTTCGTGCTTATGAAAAAAAATCACAAATGTCAGGGGTTATGTTAATTTGAATAAAAAAAACTAGATAATTTACCTTTTGTATTCTTAAGATTCAGTGGACAAGTTGATCTATTATGTCCTACATTATAACACAAGTCGCATATTCAATAACTTTGTGTTACTTGTTCATTCATTGTATTTGTGAACTTTTACTTTGTGGCCTCCTAGTCCTGCATCTAAAATTTGGTGGTGTAAATTCAATGATTCCACAACGGTATCAAAATCAAAAATGTAAATCGTCGAATGATGTGAAACTCATTGTCATATGTGTTCCTAAAGTTTCCAGTATATTGTGAAACATATAGTATGTGATTGACATGTGGTAGACCTAATGCAACTATACTATGTGCACATGGCATATGGTATGCTTGTGGTTTGCCACAAGCACATGTACAACTCCCATCTGGTGGTAGGTCTACACGAAATGATCGACAGTTAAAGTCAAATACTTCATACTCATAGAAGTTAATACAGGTTGGAACAGGAAACCTTCTTGTCTCACTCTCGAATCTCTATAAGGTATGTCAGATCCGCGTAGCGATGGGTGACTCATTTGACGCAACCTACTCTTCTGTAACAGTGTATCATCTAAGAAATAGTGATATGATGTTGTAATAAATCGAAACGAGCTCAGTATAAGTAGGCTTCTAGCTCAAGGACTCCCATTAAAGCACTCCATTGTGTTGGTTGTCTTTAACTTGTAGTGAAATCCACTATCGTGATAAAGTCCACATAGTGACATCTCTAACGATCAACAAATCATATGCTTCTTGCTTCACATTCCTAATGTCATGCATATGTTGATTGAAAATACAGATGCAATGGTATTTCCAGCCTAATACATCTTTTGACACATAGTTTCCACATCACTAACACCATGTTGCTTAATTGCTTTTTTTGAAGTTCTCTCTGAGATGTCTTAAAAAGAATTTATGTGTTGCCCAAGGAAACATGTCCCTACAACCATGAACAATCCATGGTTGGATATTATACATAGATTTATCCTGATGCAACAATGAGTAATAACTCGTATAGAGTTCTCAAAAATAAGCTCCATGACTCATTACATTTAGACTCTACTATTACAAAAGCTAATGAGAATAGACCATTGTTCACATCGGCTCCGATAGCACTAAGCAATGTCCCATGATATTTTCCTAAGAGGAATGTCCCATCTAGAGTAAGCAGCTACACAATAGCTCCAACCCTCTATGGATGGACCGAAGGACCAAAATAAGCATTGAAAGTGGTATGTACTACCTGATTGTATCCGATAGACTGAACACCTCATAGCATAACAAATAACATTTATTAGCTTATGTAGTGAATGATATGATTCTTCCCAACTATCAAAAATAGTTTAAATAGTATTCCTCCTTGCATCCCAAGCTTTCATATATGAAATGGGTATGTTAAATTTAACTTCTATTTGTCCTATAATCTCTTTGGCTTTAGGTCTATCTAAAGGTGAATAATCGGTAGGATGTAATAGCATATGAATTTGGAAGTGCACTGTCATTGACCACCCACCAAAAGTTTATGTGCACATGTGTGTGGACCACTAATCATTGAAATTCTCCATGATTCTACTAACCTCTTACTTTTACCAACATGTAAATGCCACTGACAAGATCTAGATGGGTGACTGTGGTGAATACACCTAATGGAAAAATGAGTTTCATTTGAATTAATACAACTATATTCAACATTATTTACTATGCACCATCCATTTATAGCACACTACAAATCAGATTTGGTTGGGAATATCATATTATCTACCAATTCTGTAGGAATAAGTCCTTCGGATGATATGTTTAAATCTCTCAATGCACTATCAACATTAGCATCCTCATCCCACTCCTCGGTAATATGACATGTCCGAATATATTTGATGGAAGTCATCATAACTACTAAATTTTGTGAGTCCTATAGCACCCAAGAGGTGGAGGGGGGGGGGAATGGCGATATTAAAATTTTAAAACTTAAATCTTAAATTTTAAGTTTTAATAGAAAATTAATTTTGATTTTATAATGACAAGATACAATTCTTAATGCAGCAAAAAATAAAAGTACGGTAAAGAGAGACAATAGGCACACAATTTTACGTGGTTCGCCAAAAACCTACGTCAGCCTAGCCACCCACTAGGAATCCACTAAATGCAAAATAGCTTACAAATAGTACTCTCCTATAAGTGAGTACAACCCCAACAATATACTCTCTACAAAGTAGTACAACCCAATATAAATTTTACACAAAAGAAAAATACAAGATAATAAATTTTGATAAAATAAATCTCTCACAAATATACCAAGCTATCCAATTCAAAAATGATCTCACGACTTATAAATGATCAATTACAACTTAAAAATTTTGGAAAGATAAAATGCTCACTTAATATTGATAATAAATAATAAAATAAATATCTTAAAGTGATCTTACTAAGATGTTTATATTATTACAATTGTGGACTAATATAAAAATGATTTCAAAATAAATTCACAATATTCTTTTACAATAAAATAAATTTTAGCAAGGAATAATTTATTTTATTTTAACCAAATATTCTTTCAATTAATGTTAATGATCACAAAATACTTAAATAAAATGAGTATATGATAGATCTAAGTAAATTTAGTAAGCTTTTAATTAAAAGGAGAGATCTAGCAAATATGAAAATAATTTCAGCATAATAATTTAATTTAAATGATTAAAATATACTTCTAGAATAGATCTAAGAATAAATGATCTTTCAAAATTAGATTAATAAAGAAATATTTCAAGAAACCAAAAGAAATTTGTAGAAAGTTAAAAATTTCAACAAATTGAAATAAATCCTACAAACTATCAGAGTTTTCACAAAAAAAATGATTGAGAAACTTTGATGTAAAAAAATAATGTCCACTAATCCACCAAAGGTATAAATTTAAAAGAATAAATAGATGGTGAAAATAGCATGAACAACTAAAAGGATTAAGATCAAGAAAACAAACTCAAGTAATTTGAGAAAGCTTGCTTAGTTGAAGATGTTGAAGCTTCCAAACCAAGGATTTGATCTTGAAATATTTGGAGAACATTTGGAAGGAAAATCTAAGAAATTTTCTCTTAGATTTACTGGAGGGATTTTGAATTTTGAATGAGGAATGCTTTCATGAAGATAATGAGGGCTATTTATAGGCAAGAAGGTTATTTTGAATTATTTCAAAAAAATATATTATTCTAACCTCATGCTATCATGTGATAATTTAATATTCAATAAAAATATAATTTATATTAAATAAATATTAAATTAAAGCAGCCAAAATTTGGCTATTCACATGGGTAAGTAAAAAATAATCAAGCATGAATCTTAATATATTCAAAGCATGTAGCATGCATTCATTATTAAAATCTGCTAATGTTTGAAAAGTCATAATAAATTTAATTTTAATCTAACGTGGGTCATGTGACCTATCAAATTAAAGGAAAAAAATTCAAGGAATCCATTGGAGATGAAATCAGATATAAAATGACTTTGGCTAAAATACAAAATTTCATATATTTTTGTTAATTTTGACATGTGATATTTAAATATTATGATATAATTTATATATAATCATACATATGTTAGTTATCATATAACCATCAAATTAAATTAAAATATTTAATTATATTAAGTAAATAAAATAATTACACTTAATAGTCATTATCATTTATTATTTTGACAATTCAAATGCTACATATGAAACATATAATTGAATGTTAATTCAATAAAGATTTATATAAATTAACCTCATTAAAATAATATGTTAAGTTGTGAGCAAATTGATTCATGCCAATGAATAAATGCATATAACCTAAAATATTATATTTTGAGCTTCATTTATCCAATTTGATCTGTCTTTCATTCTTCTACTCTTGCAATTTCTTCAAACATATTATGAGATTTATTGGATATGTAATTAGCAATTGATATATCTGAAATACATAAAAATATTCATTAGAACATCCAAGCATTGTTTGTTATCATCAAAATTGATTGGATTGAACATGATGCCTCATTAAGCCAACAAATTTTCTATAATAACCTTAGATTGTCTTTGAAGCAAGTCATGATGCATCATTTCAGTTGGTTTTAAATCCTGTGTTGCATATATCCTATCATCATTATTATCATCACTAGAATTAAGGCTTGTGCCACTATTCATAGTCCCATACCCATCCCTATGCAGCATAATTTGCTCGTCATCCCTTGTACGAGGGGAATCAACCAAATTGCGGTGTTGCACAGGCTCCACACATGAATGTCACGCCAAACTGTAATGATAATATTAATTTGAAATGATCAAAAAATGCAACTTAAAATTAAGAAAATTTAAAAAATTATTTCAAATGTACCTATAGCCCTTAAAGATCATGAGTTCCTATCCATAAAATTCAATGAATTCAGGTGCAGCATGTCGTGATGAGGGTCCTACTGATGTATCAGGCATTGTGTTTGTGCGACTGGGTCTGTATCAACAATGGTTTCCATTTGAACATAAAGAATTATAGTCTGCTTTGAATCCTCTAAGAGAACACATTCTATGACTTCATCAACCTCAATAGGTATTGCATTGAAACTTTCACCGACTGGAAATTTGCATATAAGAGAAATACTGCTCCTCCTTTGATCAATCTTTAGAGCATGTATAACTCTACATTGTAGTCGATTATAATTCATTTGAGTGGCGATAAAAATTGGTCGACAACGCCCGTCGGAATACTTACGTGCAAATTCATTAGCAAGAACCAATTCACCATCATAGAATAATTTGAGAGTTTATGCTTGTTGACTCATTATTATTATATTATCTGAAATTAATAGTTAAATGCAATAATACTCAGTCGCTAAACTGTGAATGACCTGATTAAATAATTATAAGCTGATTTTGCTTACCGCTAAAGATAAATTTAATACTAATAATAATGATAATAATAATAATAATGATTATGATAATGATAATAATAATAATAATAATAATAATAATAATAATAATAATAATAATAATAACATAAATAATTGTGATAGTAATAATAATAGCAAATAAAATAATAATAATAATAACAATAATAATTTAATATTTCTTACGGCATGTTTTTTTTAAAAATTACACCCAAATATCCAAATAAAATGCCTTCGAATAAAAAAAAAACCTGTGTTTTAAAAACCGGGTCGAACCACAAACTGGTTCAACCGGAATCGGTCACATGGCCGATCCGGATTTTCCAAAAATCTAAAAATCTAAAAATCGATTTTTGCATTAAACCCGAACCGCCAGTTCAAACTGGAACACGGGTTCCAGTTTAATTAAATTATATAAATGTTGCGTGCTAGAAAACCAGTTGCGGTAGAGTAAAAATTTACGCCTTAGCTTCTATTGAGAGTCCAACACACACACGGGTATTTAAAGAGTGAAGAAGAAAACTTCATAATTTTTACGTGGAAAACCTCAAAAAGAGGCAAAACAACTTTGGTAAAAGCTTCCACTATGTTTGAGTACAAGATCTTCCGATCTTTGATTGTATTATGAGAAAGGGACAACGGTTAGTAATAATGTAATGATGATGTTGACGATGTTGGCGAAGATGTTGGCAGCAGTTGGCGGCGATGTTGGCGATGATGTTGGACGATATTGCGATGATGTTGATGGCGATGTTGGCGATGATGATTGCGATAATGGTGGTCGGTATGAAATAATGGTCGGCACGGCGAGAATCGGCTGGCGGTGGCGGCGGTGGATGGAGATGGCCATGTTATGCTTGGAGGATCTTTAGAGCTCTCTCCTCTCTCTCTTGGCCTCCCCTCATATGAGGAATGAGGCTATTTATAGATTTGAAGTGACGTCTCAGTAAATACATGCAAAATCGAACCACTCCTCTCCATCGGACGGCTCATGATGATTCCCTTGATCATATGATGTATTTTGTGTATTTGAATGCTCAAGCGAAGTCGGAATTGTAAGATTTTTGACTTGTTGGAACCGGCTCGTCGAGACGCTCGATTTGATAATAAACCCTCCATATTTGAGAGCTTTTTAAGAATTTAACTGATGTCCCAAAGTATCCAATGACATTTTAAGTGTTTGATCTTGACCAGTTTCAATTTCTGATCAGCTTGCTTTCGGCATCAAGATTCGTGCTTCGACTAGAGGAATTTTTAGGGTCATATCAGTTGCCTCCCTATTTTTGGATGATATTATCTCAATCATTCAAAAATATATATGCCGAATACTTGAAAATAGCAGATGTTTTAATGAAATTTGTGAGTCCATTAACCATATATTTTGAGAGAACAGATCTTCATGGAAGCACAAGATTATGACTACTATCTAGATATGTAGGTATGTATGTGAGCATGAAATTTCGGGTTATGAACCCATCCTGCTTGCTGAAGCGTCATGCGAGGAGCTCGTCACGCTGCCACAGGCTGTATGAATCTTTGCGCTTGTGGTAAGGCAGAGGGCGTGATGTGACAGCGAAGGCTTGGCTGTGACGAGGTCGCCATATATATATATATATACATACACATATATATATATATATATATATATATATATATATATATATATATATATATATATATATATATATATATATATATATGTATATATAATATTATTATTGATATGGCTCTCAAAATATCACTAGTCAAAGCACAAAACTTGTCGAAGCGATATGATTTTGAGTCAAAAGGTCAAGCACTTAAAATATCATTAGAATCTTTGGGACATCAATTAAATCTCAAAATAGCTCTCAAAGAGTGTTTATAGTCAAATCGAAGCGTTTCGGATCTAACGAGCCTAAGATCTCATAATTACGACTTCATTTGGGCATCCAAATGCTCAAAATACATCAAATGATCGAAGGAATCATTGAATGTCCGAGGAGAGAGTGGTACTGGCCTTATGAATTTACAAGAATGCCCTCCTCCCATCTATAAATAGGTCTTCATTCCTCCACTGGGGGCCAAGTCAAGTGAAGTGAAGGAAGAAGAGGAGGAGAAAGTAAAGAAGAGAGAAGAGTCAAGCGAGGAAGAGGAAGAGTCCAAGCAAGGAAAAGAGGAAGAGCCCAAACAAGGAAGAAGAAGAGTCCAAGCAAGGAAGAAGAGGAAGAGTCCAAAGGAAGAAGGAAGAACCCAAACAAGGAAGAAAAGGAAGAGTCAGAAGAGGGAAAGCCCAAGTGAGGAGGAAGAGACTCTAAAGCAAGATCCTCCAAGCAAGATCGCACCAAGCAAGATGATTCCCACTCGACCATCAACCATCGCCACCGCCACATTGACTACCTGATTCCCACCGGTTACCCCAAGATCTGCCATCATAATTACAATGCCACATCGTACGCTTGTTATTTCTCTCTCATATGCACTAATCCGTATCGGAAGATTTTGTTAAATAGATACATAGCTTTTTACTAGCCTTGATTTTTCCCTCTTTTCGAGGTTTTCCACGTTAAAAAATTGAGTGTCTGCTCATTTTAATTACTGTGTCTGTACTTCACAACAAGGCTAAGGCGTAAACTTTCACTCTACCGCGATTGGTTTTCTAGCACGCAACAATTATAATTTTTAACATTAAGATCATACAATTTAATTATTTTAATTAATATAAGTAATAAAAAAAGTATATATTTAGAAAAATAAGTTATTATTATTTATCTATTAACTTAATATATATTATACATATAAATATTAATTTTGTACTATTTATTATAATTATTAATATTATGATTATGTAATTTAATTATTTTGATTAATATAAGTAATAAAAATGTATATGTTCAGAGAAATAAGCTATTAATATTTATCTATTAAATTAATGGATATTATAAATATAAATATTAAATTTATACTATTTATTTATTATTATTTATTTGTTAATTATTATTATATATTTGAGACATTATATATATATATATATATATATATATATATATATATATATATATATATATATATATATATATTAAATGTATACAATTTAATATAATTATTAACATTATGATTATACAACTTAATTATTCTATTGAAATAACCGAAACCTAAATTTTTTAGAAAAGCAATACGTAAATTTAAATTTTTTTTATTTTATAATATGAATTTCATTTAAAATAGAATAATAATAATAATAATTTTATATTAAAATTAAACTAAACAATACTTATTTAATAATATATAAGAAATATTTTTTGAGAGCCTGAAAATTTATTATATTTAGTTGGAGTAAAATTGTTGATTACGTTAGAAGATATTAAAAAAATCAAGTTAAAATATTTTTCTTAGTTTGTATATTTATAAAGTTAAAATTATTATTTTAGAAATATTTTAAGTTATTAGTATGATTTTAATTTTTGATATTAAATTTATTTGGCATAGTTACATACATTAATCTAAATATCATATTTAAAAATTGTGATTTTGTTTACATATTGAAAGAAGAAAATAGCTAAGAAGAATTTGTAGAAAAAATTGAAATACTAACATGAAACCATCATCACATATAAAATAAAACAAACGAAAATGAAGTCCATTACAATAAATTGAAATATACAATATATATATATATAAAGTACAATACATGTCTTGCGAAAAACTACCACCACTACATTCGATGATGCGGTATGACTCCACTACAGGTGTCTTGGTCATCAACGTGGTCTCTCTCTCGTAAGTCATGGTGCGGCTCATCTGGGTGCTCCGACTAGGTATCATCTTATTTATTATTGTATTGATAAGTCATGTACTACTACTCATGTGAACTCATAGAAGCTCTCCAAAACTATTGTTCATGAGGTGGTGGAGTGGCAATGGGCATCCAGTATTGCTACTACTGTGGTGTTGTAGATGGCGGTTCTGATCAACTAAGGCCAAAGCGGTCCAAACGAAGAATTTTGAAGGAGTAAATAGTGACTACTAGCGATGCCACCATGATCCTCCCCACTTGAGATGCGATTGTCCAAGCTTGGTATGTAAGAGGTGGTGGTGTATGTATGTTGAAGAGGCAAGAACAATAAAGGTAGATGGAACAGGATCCACATGGCTCGGACCTACAGCTGCAACATCATCTGGTGAATCATCCATTCTAGATGAAAAAATAAAGTATGATGATCCGTATCTCTTGCACAACTCCTCGATCACTCAATGGCTCCCTACTTGTATCATCGATCTCTCAAGTGTGGTACAACACGCTCTCCCCAAAATTCACTTTGCACTACAAAGAGAAATGTCATTGAGATCAACAAAGTAATTAATTATAAGTTGAATTATTGATAAAAAAAACATAATTTTAAAACATACCATGAATCACTCTACGGTGACCTCAGTAATATGTATTTGGCTTCTGGTTTTGAAAGCAATCTGATGTTGCCCATGATCCACGCATGTAATGGCGACTCTCTCAAACATCTATCCCAGAATCATCACAATAAACATTGTAGGCTTCCTTGTCATCCCAAATTTGTATGTTGGTATCGGACCGGTCAACACCATGACCAACAACATCATAAAACCTACCTCCATCGGCTCCATGCATACTTTGGACACCCGACTAAACTGTTTGGTTATGTGCTCTAGTAAGTGCCACTCAACTCGGTGCCAACATATCACTAGCACTCTAGCCTCCCAAATGTTTGAACCAGCAGTGCACAAATAGGCAACCTGTAAGAAGATCTGCTGTCTGTATGACTGCCAAGTCACCTACAAAAAATATACAACCATCAGATCAACAAAAGAAAGTCATAAAAGTACAATGAAGAAATTATAAAAATAAAAAATAAAACAAACATGATTCTATCATAGGCTGTCAAAACTTATTTTTGTAGACAAGTGCGTGGCTGGCTAGTGAAAGGTGACAAAATTAAAATTAAAATTACTAGTAAAAGAATGTACCAAAGCCAACACTCTACCATCGATGTCGTTGGATATGGGGGGAAGAGTTGTTTCGATGTGAAATCTCTCTAAGCACCACACCTATAACACATGTAGACAACCTGCCATGTTCACTCACTTGGGTATCATCACCTCCTTCAACTTCTTATGCAAGTGTCCTAAAATGATTTCTCCTATAGAGCACTGGGGAAAAATAGTCAAGTCCTCCATAATAGGTAGATACTACAAGTGAATATTTGATCCCGATGTGTCTGAAATCAGGAAAGAACCTAGGAGAAATAAAATGTATGCTCGGATATGCCTCCAAAAGGTGATCTCATCTAAATCTATATATAACTCACTCTAAAGGTCTAAGCCATCTAAGTTGTACCCAAGTTTGTGCCTTTACCTGGCCCATACAAAGTGTGGTGCAAACTGTGGGATCATCAGGATGGTAGCACACTCTATCTGGAATAGGGTGTGTGCATCATCGCTTCTGCCATGAATCCCACCTCCTACTACACCCCACTTCGTCTATAAGGGTTTACTTTTCTAACTCCTAAAATCTTGGCTACATCATGTAATGTGATAGTCATTTCACTTATAGGAAGATGGAAATTATTGGTATGTAGTGACCAACGCTCAGCTAAAGCAGTTAACAGGTGGTGATCTAATCAAATATATTTTATGTGTAATACAATCTAAGCGAAACTTAAGACCCTCATCATGGACAAGTGCAAAATCCCCCAACCATATGCAAAGATGATCGAATAAGTATATATGGTGCTTTAATTTAGAGTCATAGGGACATCACACAGATCTTAGGGAATACTCTTTGAAGTGATCGAGTGCAAGATTGAGGTATGATGTACTATCTCGAAAGATATGAACATCACTCTACAATGAGCTTAATCACATAATAAGGATTTCTAAGGTATATGGGTCTTCATATATACCAGAGTTCTTTCCCACACTTTACTTGGATAAAGTAGAGCAGCATTTATTTTAAGCTAGGTTCTTTAATTTTCTATGGAGGCAAGCCCCTATAGTTAATTACATCCTAGGAAATGAAAGTTTCCTAAGAACACTCTTGATTAAAGTAGTCAATAAATATCTCCAAAGATTTCAAAGCTAGACTATCAAAGAATTGGTTATTAGAAATCAATGGGAAGAGTTCAAATAGATATAGGAAGATAAGTATGGACCATCCAAGATACTATGAAGCCTAGTGAATGCTCCATCATATGATGAGACTTTATATTTTTTGAAGAGAAGAATTTTGTTTAAGTTAAAATATTATTAGAGTGATAGGACTTATAACCAAATAACACAAGCTTAAGTACTCTGAGCCAATGGCATAC
Source organism: Cymbidium sinense (assembly GCA_021442155.1). NCBI lineage: Eukaryota > Viridiplantae > Streptophyta > Magnoliopsida > Asparagales > Orchidaceae > Cymbidium > Cymbidium sinense. The sequence continues at coordinate 120,115,810 of CM038221.1, read as the reverse complement.
GCCTTGAGCCGCCGCTTCAGCCTAATGCTGTACCTGCGCGCGCGCTAAGCACTTAGTGCCTGATGGGTTCATAACCAATTTTACTCTCACATACCTACACATATTGTGGCTATGAATCTTTTAATTAATCTTGTCTTCCATGGAGACTGTTCTTTCAAAATATATGGTTAACTATTTCATTGAAAATCGATATTTTCAAGTATTTGGCATATATATTTTGAATGATTGAGATAATATCATCAAAATAGGGGCCCGATATGACCTTGAAAATTCCTCTAATTAAACACGAATCTTGATGAAAGCAAGTCGAGAAATTGAACATCAAGCACTTAAAAATATCATTGGAGACTTTGGGACATCGGTTAAATTCTTAAAAGCTCTCAAATATGGAGTGTTTATAGTCAAATCGGCGTCTCTGGCCGGTTCTAACTCAAAGATCTTAATTCGACTTTGTTTGTGCATTCAAATACACAAAATACATCATATAATCAAGGGAATCATTATGAGTCCAGATGGAGTGGTTGGATTTCATGTATTTACGAGCATTATTCTCTAATCTATAAATACATTCACCTTATATATGAGGCAAGCAAAGAGAGAGAGGAGTCTAAAGATCCTCCAGCCTGTCGTCTCGATGGATGTGTCAATCACGTGTCGCCACCGCATCGCCGGCCATTCAATTGTTCGTCATCAATTATCGTCGGTCATCATCGTCAAACTCATCGTCAACGTTATCAACTATATTCTAGCGTTGTCCTTTCTCATATCTGATTTATTATCGGAAAATGTACTCTGAAGCAATTACGTGAATTGGAGCTTCTTTGTGGTTTTCCTTCTTTTGAGATTTTTCACGTAAAATTAGTTTTCTTCTTCGCTCTTTAAATATCATGTATAAATGCGACTCAAAAAGTAAAATTAAACTTTCTTTTACATGATTTTCAAAATAAATATTTTATTTAAATATTAAATGTAATAAAATATGTTTTAAAAATATTTTTAGATGAAATTATATAATTTTAAAATTAATATTATAATTATAAGTGAGCTTTAATTAAATAAATAGCATATTAAACAAATTATTCTCAATTTATTATAAGCTCATTCATAAGAGTTCTACTTTTCTCTATAAATAATATAATACCACCTTCTTTTTATGATGTGGGACTAAAATAGTTGAATATGAAGAAACTTTTGATAAGAATAAAAATGGGCTTTAAATTGTAAGAATAAAAAGATAATATTTTAATTATTAACTTTATATTTTTATTATAAATTATAAATTTATATATATATATATATATATATATATATATATATATATATATATATATATATATATATATATATATATATATTAAAGAATATAAATCATAATATTATATTATAATTTTTAAAATACCTTTTTTATATTATAATCTTATCTTTTATATTATAAATTATATTTATAATCATAAACTTATATTATCAAATTTTTTAAATTTTAAATCTTTTTAATATACATATATCATGATTTATAATAATATGCTTAAATATTTTATATATTACAGTTTTATATTATTTATATTTAACTAGGCTTTTAAAATAATTTTTTATTCTAAATTTTATATTTTTATTATAGACTATAATTTTAATAAATTATATTCTTATGATAAATTATATTTGTATTTATAAATTCATATTATCATTTTTTAAGTTATAAATATATTTAATATATATATATATATATATATATATATATATAATTATAACTTATTAAACTTTATATTAATCTTAAAATTAATAATTATAATAAATATTATTTATATATTTATCTTATTCATTTTTTCAAATATTTATATTATTTTATCTATTAATTAAATTAATATTTAATATTTTTAATTTTAATTAAATAATTCGGTTTAACTCTGATTCAAATCTGCTTTGAACTTTAAATTTCTGTCTCTTTGAATTCTATATCCGATCCGATTTTTATAATCTTATAAAAAATTTCAAATATGTCGGCTGTTGGGCTAGCCGTTTTCTTTTAAAAATTTTTTTTTAATGATTTTCGGCGCTCAGATCGCTGTTTTGGTGTCGATTTTAAAAATTTCTTCGCTTGTCCTCCACCAATCTCGTTGCTTTCCTGGCTGACTTCTTTGCCACGGATGGCTTCGAAATCACCCGCGATCTTGGCATCCTCTACTACATGTTCATCCCCACCAACCTCCAGCTCCTCACCCGCATACTCGAACTCCCTGCTCTCCATGCCGCCGTCAATTGCCCCTTTCAAGATCTCAAAGAACCAATGAAACTCCCTGGCTGCATCCCTATTCCTGGACCAGATATCGTCACTCCGTTAAGGGATTGTTGAAACAACGCTTACAATTTGTTACTTCATCAGGCCGCGTTGTATTGGCAGGCGCAAGGGATTTTAGTCAATAGTTTCGCTGCGATTGAGGCTGGGTTGGCGAAGTTGCTTACGGAGAGGAAGGTCGGCTGCCGGTTTACCTGGTGGGGCTGTTGATTAAGGCTAGTTCAGCCAGCGGCTCCGCCCCGTGCTTGAACTGGCTTGACGAGCAGCCACTTGGTTGGGTTCTGTTCATTTCATTTGGAAGCGGAGGGACTCTAACGAGGAAGCAGCTAGGGGAGCTTGCGCTGGGGCTTGAAGCCAGCAAGCAAAGATTCCTCCTTGTAGTGTAAAGCCCCATCGATAAGGACTCTTCATCGACTTACTTCACTGCGCACACGAAAGAGAGCCCACTGTTCTACTTACATGAGGATTTTTTTGGAACAGACGAAAGGCGTTGGCTTTGTTGTGCCATCATGGGCTCCGCAGATTGAGGTGCTTGCCCTGCAACTGGTGAGTTTCTATCGCTCTGTGGATGGAACTCGACGCTGGAGAGCATCACGCAAGGCGTGCCAATGATTGCTTGGCCGTTGTTCGCTGAACAGTCAATGAATGCTGTGATGTTAATTGAAGGCGTGAGGATTGCGATTCGGCCGAAGAAAGGGGAGGATGGGTTGATTGATAGGGAGGAGAATGTGAGGGTGGTGAGGGACCTGATGGAAGGGGACGAAGGGAACGACCTGAGGAATACGCTTAAGGAACTAAAAGAGGCGGCGACGGCGGCTTTGTGAGAAGAGGGTCGTCGTATAAGGTCCTGGATGAAGTGGCTAAAAATGGAAGAGCTTTCCAGTGTAGTAGTGATGGTCTGTGTTCTTTTTGTTTTCTAATATTTACAACAGTTGGTGTAATACGTTTTCTTGGAAGGGAGACGACGCGGAGGGTGTGTGTATGTCGATCTTTATTAAAAATCGTAGTTTCTGTTCATCTGTTGGTTGCTCTGTTCAATTGTTTAATCGAACTGAATTTTTTTGAAAGATGAGGAAAAAGATCATCCTGCTGAAACCCCGCTTTGCTAGAGGGCCTTAAGCAATAAGAACAGGGGATCCGGTGCCTCTCCGGTTAATAAGAGAAGCACACCTCTTGCGAGAGGAAGAAGCTATTGGGAGGAAAGTGGTTCGGGTAATGCACACAGCTTATCAAGCACGAATCCTTGGCTAACAGCTTAATGTGAAGAAAATGGGCAGTTTTTATTATCAACTAGGGGTGTAAAAATGAGCCAAATTTGAGTTGGCTAAATTTTTGATTTATGTTAGATTCATTTGAAAATTATTTTATTCCTATTTTGCTTGTGTTCGAAATAACTCATTTAAGCTCAAAATGACTCAAAAATCAATAATTTAAAAACTCTATAAGATGAAGTATTTAAATATGGGCTAATCTTTTGTATGATAAAAATTTCAATCACTTATACTTTTAACTATGATATATATATATATATATAATATAAATTAATATAATATATTTTTAATTTCGAATATGATCAATGAAAGATTATTTATATTTAATTTATTTATAAATTAAATTTAAAATATTTATTTATATTTTACTTATTTATTTAATGAATTAATAAAAATATGAGATACTTAATGAGTTGAATAAGAGATGTCTCCCGGGTCACGAGTCGGTTGCGTGCTTCTGGAGAGATTCAACTAACGCACGACGGATGAGCGCTAGGGTTACTCACAACCTCCCCTTCTCCGTCGTCTCAAGCATCTATTTCCCCTCTATTGTGTTTCTGCTATAGTTTTTTGCCTGCTCTGCACTCCCTTTGGCGGCAAGGCCGTAAGGCCTTTGCCCTTAGTTGTCTGTCATGGAGTCGCCGACCTCGTCCATATTGGGGAGACCTTCCACTTCTCTCAACTGTAAAAGCCTTCTCACTTCTCAAGCCTCCCTCTCCAACCCCTTTAACCTCAGTTTCATCCCCTCGTCCACTAAGGTTGTGATGCTTTCGGAGGAAGAAATTGCTGATGGATCCAAACAATGGTGCAATGCTTTGGTCGGCTATGCCCTTGGAAGAAGACCTTTCTATGACAACCTGCTGCAAGCCATAAAGAAAACTTGGTCTCTCCATGGTAACTTTGACCTCATCTCCTTAGCTGATGGTTTCTTCATGTTTAAATTTAAATATGTTGAAGATTTCGATATGGTTTTAAACGGTGGGCCGTGGTTCATTTTGGGGAAACCCTTCTTTTTCAAAAAATGGGCACCTGAATTCACTCATGTCAGAGAAGATTTCAAAGAGATACCTATATGGGTAAAATTTCCCAATCTTCCTCTATGCTATTGGTCGGAGAATGACATATCTAAAATTGCGAGCAAGATAGGCACTCCACTCACTATCGATCCTCTCATTGCCAAGGGGGCTAGACTTACATTTGCTCGTGTTAGCATCCAAATCAATACATCTTCAGTATTACCTGAATCCATCACGCTTTCTCTAAACGGTAGAGAAGTAATTCAGCAAGTATTATATGAATGGAAGTCAACTCCTTGTGGAAACTGTGACACGTTCGCCCACTCCCCCTCAAATTGCCCGAAATCTCCCAATTGCAAACCTCTTACAGTTCTTCCTTTGCCCCGTGCCAGGCCGAAACCCCCAACTGGAAAAGCCTTCTCACTTCTCAAGCCTCCCTCTCCAACCCCTTTAACCTCAGTTTCATCCCCTCGTCCACTAAGGTTGTGATGTTTTTGGAGGAAGAAATTGCTGATGGATCCAAACAATGGTGCAATGCTTTGGTCTATGCCCTTGAAGAAGACCTTTCTATGACAACTTGCAAGCCATAAAGAAAACTTGGTCTCTCCATGGTAACTTTGACCTCATCTCCTTAGCTGATGGTTTCTTCATGTTTAAATTTAACTATGTTGAAGATTTCGATATGTTTTAAACGGTGGGCCGTGGTTCATTTTGGGGAAACCCTTCTTTTTCAAAAAATGGGCACCTAAATTCACTCATGTTAGAGAAGATTTCAAAGAGATACCTATATGGGTAAAATTTCCCAATCTTCCTCTATGCTGTTGGTCGGAGAATGACATATCTAAAATTGCGAGCAAGATAGGCACTCCACTCACTATCGATCCTCTCATTGCCAAGGGGGCTAGACTTACGTTTGCTCGTGTTAGCATCCAAATCAATACATCTTCAGTATTACCCGAATCCCTCACGCTTTCTCTAAACGGTAGAGAAGTAATTCAGCAAGTCTTATATGAATGGAAGTCAACTCCTTGTGAAAACTGTGACACGTTCGCCCACTCCCCCTCAAATTGCCCGAAATCTCCCAATTGCAAACCTCTTATAGTTCTTCCTTTGCCCCGTGCTAGGCCGAAACCCCCAACTGGATTTTTAGCTCCTCCTCATACATCTAATGACCCGTATTCCTTTAAGCCTTTGCTAATAGCCCCTCCCCACTTCTACTACACACACACTGATCACGAACTTTGTTCAAAACCCTCAAATAGCTTGGAATCCGCTGCAGAGGACTCTAATTTCAATGCGAAGGAGGAAGATAGTGTTCCTAATCCTTCTACTATAGCCAACCTCTCTACTTCACTAAGAACTGTCCAAAACTTATTTTCCTCCCTCTCCAATTCAAATCCTGATAAACTGAAAGAATCATCTATGAACCCATCAATATCAAATTCTTCCTCTTCTAAAACCACCTCTGTTATTAATCCTACTAAAGGCTGGAAAGGCAGACCAAAAGGGGGACCACCCCCTGATCAAAAATAATGATGCAGCTTATGAATATTGCCTCTTGGAATGTAAGAGGCTTCAATAGTGATGTCCGTGTCACTGACTGCAAAAAAATTATGAAAACTAATAATCTAGATGTTATGTGTCTTCTTGAAACCAAATTATCTTATAATACTATTTCTAATCCCACTGATTCAAAGCACTTTAAAATCTTCAAGCATGAAGGCAGTGTAGACAACTTCTCAGATGCCCCTAATGGTCGTATTTGGATCAAATGAAACAATGATGTGACTTTTTTTTACAGTTATCCACACTCACCCTCAATTCATTCATGGAAGATTATTAATGGGAACTGCATCTAGTTTCCTTATCTCATTTGTCTATGCTAAAAATAATAATCATGGTAGAAAAGTCCTCTGGAAATCCCTTAGTTCTCTGGCTTATACTATTGATGAACCATAGATTATTCTAAGAGACTTCAACTGCATCAGGAAGGTTAATGAAAAAGTGGGAGGCTGCACCCCACTCCTAAGTAAACTATCTGACTTTAATGACTTCATTTTACACTCTGGTCCTTTTGAGATGAAAAATATGGGTCGTGCTTACAGCTGGTTCAACCAACAAATTCACAACCCAATCAGATGCTTGTTGGATCGGGTTCTCTGTAATCCTCACTAGATAAATGCACATCCTCATTCTAGTTGGAAAGTCATGACTCCACTCACATTTGATTATTCTCCCATTTTGCTCTCAACGGGTATCTAACCTACTCTAAGACATAGATTCATTTACAAGAACTACTGGAGTCATTGCCCAAATTTTTTGGATATTGTTCAACATTCCTACAGGACACATGTGCAAGGAGACCCTATATTTTTATTTTGTAATCGGCTCAAAAATACTAAACACGCTCTTAAGACTGTCAACTGGAATTCATACAACTATATCTCCAATAGAATCTCACTTCTGAAAACTAAACTTGAGGGGATACACTCTAGACTTGATTCCTATCCTCTAAATTCTGATATTTTACAGGAGACACTTATGACTCAAAATTGCCTTAGTGAAGCAATACCTTGTGAGAATAAATGGATTATGCAGAGGGTTAAATGTGCTTGGCTATCTAAAGGGGAAGATGGCATTAAATTTCTATACCAAAGAATCAACATTAGAAAAAATAATAACTCAGTCAAAAATCTAAAAGTTATTGGGTGTTGATATTTGCTCCCAACAAGATATGACAAAAGAGATTATCTCCTACTACACTAACCTTCTCAACAATCTCAATAGGGCTTCTCCTACTGAATGGCTTGATATCCCTATTGGACCTCACATTTCAAGGCAAGATAGTCAAACTATAATTCAACCCTTCAGCAATGATGATATTAAAACTACGATTTTCTCTATTTGTTCTGATAAGACCCCTGGGCTAGATGGTTTTACCTCACAATTTTTCAAGGACACTTGAGATATTACTGGGCATTCATTAGTGGAAGCTATCCAACACTTCTTCTCTACTTCAACACTTCCTTACCGGGTTAAACATACAGCTATCACCCTTATCCCTAAGAAGTTCATGCTGAATCCATTTCTGATTATAGGCCTTTGTCACTTTGCAATTTCCTTTATAAGGTCATCTCCAAACTTCTTGCAAACAAGCTCCAACAAATTCTACCCCATATTATTCATCCAGCACAAGCATCTTTCTTAAAAGGGAGGGACATTGCTGATAATGTCATTATGGCTAATGAAATTCTGCATGATTTCAATCATAATAATAGCCCTAAGAGTTTTTGTGCTAAGATTGACCTAAATAAAGCATTTGACAATGTGAATCGTTAATTTCTTTTACACAGATTACAAGCCCTCAATTTTCCACACACTTTTATCAAATGGATTGAAGCTTGTGTGGATCAAGTCCCTTTCTCCATTATTCTTAATGGAGAACTATCTAGATATTTCTTTTCTTCTTTTGGTTTGAGACAAGGCTGCCCTCTATCCCCTTACTTAATCACTATTATTATGGATGCATTCTCTAGGCTTATGGACAAGCACACTGCTACTGCAAATTTCACTACAATCAAGAAAAAGGACTGCGCCTTGTCTCACCTCATTTATGCGGATGATATTTTAGTCTTTGGAAAGGCAAACACACCTAATATTACTTGCCTCTCTAACTTACTTAACATCTTCTTTCAGGAAACTAATCTCTCTTCCAATAACTCTAAATCTACCATATGTTTCTCAAAGCCTATGACCATCACTTAAAGGATGATCTGAGCTCTTTTCTAGGTTTTAATCAAATTGATTTACCATGGAATTATCTTGGCTTATCTATCTCCTCCTCTCGATCGAAACCGGCAGAGTGCTGTAAAATTATTGATAGATTGCAACATTGGCTATCTGGTTGGAAACATTCCTTTCTCTCTTTTGTAGGTAGGCTTCAATTAGTTCGATTCACTTGATGGAGCTGTCTCTTGTACTGGTATAGGTCCATCTCTATCCCAAAGAGTGTTAGAAAAGCTATTAAGAGCTTAATATCTTCCTTCTTTCATAACTCTGGGATTGAAAGAAAAATATTTATGATTTCTTGAGCAAACACCCAAATTCCGTTATGTGGCATTCTAGAATTGGATCTTTAAATCTGATGTGCAAAGCTAAAATCATATGGAGATTATATAATACCAACTCTCTGCTTTCTTCATTCTTTTATGGGCAGAAATTCTCTCTTTGGGGCAGTACCTCCACCTCCTCTACTGTGCTTTGTAAAGAACTTCTTTCTATGGTTGTGAGATGCAAGACTTGCCTTACTTTTTAGGTGCTTAATGACAATAGATTATCATTCTTCTTTGACCCATGGTTAGCTAGTTTTTCCCTTTATGAAAAATTTGGGTTTGTGGTTTTTTCTTGATTTAATTGCTCTCTAAACACGCTGGTTCGTGAGGTCATTTATGATAATACTTGACACTTACCTATAACAGCTCATGCCCCGTATGAATGCATTAACCTGATTCAAATTACTCCTATTATGAATAATTCAGTTAGCTGCTTATGGTTGGATAAGGATTTTTTCTGTTATAAAACAACTTACACATTCCTTTTCAAATACCACTTTAAACTGAACTGGGCAACTTTTGTTTAGTTTAAAGGCTACTCTATCAAATACGCCACCCTTACTTGAAGAATTCTCATGGATGGCTTGAAAACTAAAGATATTTTAATTAAGAGAGGTATTTCGGTGAACCCAATATGTGTCTTATGTCACAGCAACAATGAGAGACACTCCCATCTCTATTTTGAATGCTCCTTTTCCATGGAGGTTCTAAAAACTTCTATCCCGACGGGAACTTTTTTTTATATGGGCAACTCTTTAACCCAACTTCTTCTACATGCTGAGCAGATACCTTATAAGGCAATAAAAAGTTTTTCTTGCTTTCTATCTCTAGTACTGCTCATTATATACGGATGGAAAGGAACCAACGTATCTTCAAAAATATGGCACTTGCTGCTAGCACTATTATAAGAAAAATCTATTTTTCCATTAAACAGAAAAGTCTTAGATGGATATTTAAAGGAAATATGCCAAAGGATATCCAAAAATTATATTTCACTCAATCTCATCTTATCTCATATGTTGCACCTGTTGGTGGGTTTAATTTTGTTGGGCTAACTTGCTTTACTGTTTTGACAACTTTTGGTTGTACGGGCTCTTCAACACAAGGAAAGTATCTCAACATCTATTTTTTTTTCTTTTGGAGCAATGATGATAAATCAGCTTCTTATAGCTCAATCGGCCGCCAATGCACCTGGAGCTTGCCATGACAAATATATATTTTGCAACGACAGCTTCTCTTGCCATTTAACTCATCATTTCACGTGGGGTTTCTCATTACCATGCAGGTCATTGGCTGCCCTGGATGGAGCCTATCATGATTACTAGTTTCTTTGCTGGGCAATTCTGAGCTCAACTCTTTTTTATGAAAATTTCTCGTTAGATATTTACTTATCTAACACTTTTATATGCTTTAAAAGGTGCATTTCATTTAAAAAAAAAAGTGAATAAAGTGATATTTTTGATGTGATATTGAAGATTAGGGTGTTATATACGTAAAAATTAAAGTTTATGTGTTAGATATGTAAATACATAAGAATTGTGTGGTATGTATGTAAATCCACCTTTATTTTTTTTATTGTTGGGGTGTTTATCCTTTCTCAACTTTATATTTAATTCTTGTTGATATAAGGCTCAAGATATAAGTTAGTATAAATCAATCTTAGGATCTATCACACCCTTAAAAACTGGCAAGCTAAACATAATATATATATATATATATATATATATATATATATATATATATATATATATATATATATATATATATATATTATAATAATAATAATAATAATAATAATAATAATAATAATAATAATAATAATTTGTGAAAATCATAGGAGCGAAATTGTTGAAAAAGTTATACTAAACCTCCAAAGTTAGGTTTACATCATTGCCATCAAAATAACAACAATAATTTAGAAAGACCTTGGGTCAAGAAGGGTGAAGTCAACTAATGTCTAGCTTATAAAGTGCAACAAAAAAAACAACAATAATTTAAAACCTTAGAATAACAAATTCAAGATAATCAAAATTACTCCCATAAATGCAAAGCCCATTAAAATAAATAAACAAAATACAATAACAATCACTCAAAGGTCCTAAGCAAATAGAGTAGATGCAACACTAGGTTCTATCATAGCCACAAAGATAAATATAATGTTTGAAAAAAAGGTAAGATTTATGATATTGTGATTTAAAATAGCTATCTCAAATCCAACAATGTTGAATCTCATGCCTTAACAATTTTTTATCACACTAAACAAAATGAGAGTAAGAATTTAGATTAAGAGAAATTTGGTTATATATTATTGAGTTTATATTCATCTATGGCATGGCTAAATTGAGAATTAACATAAAAATTCTATAAAAAATTTCTTATATATATGCTTAAGCTCTTAAATATTTGGGGGCTAAATGATAAAATTTACTATTATTGTCTTTTATATTCTAACTAGTAGACTTACAATCCACTTTTACTTTTTGTCAATTTCTTGGAACCTTAGGTTTCTAACTAAACGATTATGGATCAAGGCCTTGCATTTGCATTTTTTATGAGTTGGGAATTAAATTTGTTCAAAGATCTATAAAAATGATAGACTTTAATGATTGCATCTCTATTGTGGGACTCATTGAGCTATCCAGCATTGGACTATTTTAACTCTTAATTTAACAATCAAATTATCAATCTCATTCAATTTTAATTGGATTAAGTATTTACTAATCTCCAATGAATGGAACATTTTCACTTCTTCTTCAACAAGATTTTTTCCCTTTATGTTAGGATCATTCTTCTATTATAATTAATGCAAAATATTTTTCCAATGCCAACCATAGACTTCTTTTTAAAATTGTATGGCCTAACAACCTTGGTTACAATGATGTGATTTTTAATCCTTGATCTACTATCACTTTTGGTGAGAAATAGTTAGGAAAAGGTTAAAATCTACTATTTTGAGTAATTATATTAATATTTCTTCTAACAATCTTAGGGAGAACTAAGCTAATATTTTTCTCTCTTCGAAAAAGGATCCCTAAATCATAATCTCCTGACACATGCTAACATTTATTCTATGAAAATTTTATGTCTTCTTCTAATAAGTATTCCTAATTCACATAATGTGCAAAGATTAATTGGCTTTAAAATGGTGAGGATGATTTAAAATTTGTTTACATAAATTATTCATAGAAAAAATAGAAATTTTATTAAAGAATTATAGTCTTATAATGCCATGATTTCTTACTTTGTGGATACTACTCAAGAAATGATTGGCTACTTCTCTTGTTTGTTTAATTGAGATTTTATTTATCATTATTTCAATTATTAAATGTACCAAGTGCAAAGAAGAGTTTATATGTTCTTTCTATGGAATACAAACTGTTCTTACATTTTTTTTATTATTCTAAGATAAAACATGTCTTTGTTTTCCTGGAAATAAAATCCCTTTGTGATTTATAAATGAATATTTTTCAAGGTTTCATGGGATTTAATCCATCCTTAATTTATTTAAGCAATCCTACATTTCTACAAGTTTTCTAAAATGCCTAACCTTTCCAAGCATTTACTTTTTTGTAATTCTTAAGAGTGCTTTGCTAATTTTTAATTTTAGGCTTATTTAGTTACTCATACACTTATTATAAAGTCATTTTGAACTTCTTGACAATAAATTGAAGAATTTTTTGCATGTATTTGTCAATAATAATCAAGCTACATTCATGAAAGGTCAAAACATCTCTAATAATATCTCCTTAACCTTTAATGTATTTCAATGTTCTAATAAGAACTCCAAAAGTAAATATTTTTTGTGTCAAAGTGGATCTTCCAAAAGTTTTTGGCTATATCAATTGTGTTTTCCTGCCTTCTTAGAATGCAACAACTTAGCTTTCATATTGGTTTCATTATTTGGATCTCAATTTGTATTAATGAAGCTCCATTTTTGTAATTTTATGTAATGAGTTATCTGAATACTTATAATGTCTAAGGCAAAGTAGTACCCTCTCCTCTTATATTTTCATTGCTAATAATGGATGAATTACATAAGATCATAAAAGAAGATTGCCAAAATATCACCTATACTCTCATCCATATTAATATGTTTTTTATCAATTATCTTATTTTTGTTGATGGCCTTCTTTATTTAGTCAAGCTGAGGCAACATTGACTCATTGTATGCTTTATGCTATATCAAAATTCAAGGATTCTTTAAGTCTTCAAGTTAATGTTAATAAATTATATATTTTATTTTTAAAATTTGTTCTAATCATAAAATTCTTGTTAATATTTTAAAATTTAAGTGAAATCAACAATGTGATTAATAGGTTCTTTTTGATAATGTTGTTGAAAAAAAAAAAACTAAATCATCTCTTGGACATCTACAATCATGCCTAAAGAGAAAGGGAGGGGGTGGGGACCTTATTGATTTTGAAAATACATACTATTTTAAAATTACTTTGTTTTAAAAGTTCACATGATGATATGTGATTATGGCATAAAAGATTGTTTTTTTTCATTATTTTTTTTTTTTTCATTCTCATATTAACTTGGCAAGCAAGCCTAAAAGAGCTAATAATCTAATTGATGTTATATCTAATAAAACTATGATGAAAAAAATATGTACACTTTTATTTGGAGAACATTTTGTTACCCAATTAGCATTTTTTTGGAGAAATATTATCCATATGGTACCATTCATCTCTTATATATATATAAAAATGGAGAGGAACTCTTACTATATTATTATCAGAATATAGACAAATAATTATTCAAATTAATGAATAAAGTTTTCTTTTATATCATTAATGTCAACACTAAACCTTATGCTAGCCTTTTTAGCCTATGATATCCCTTCATCTTAGAGAATGATCTACCCAAAAGAAACAAATTTTTTGAGAATAACTTTAACATATCAAATCTCCTCTATATTTCATCACAGAAGTAATCCTTGGAAGTTTATATTTATTAAATTATATTAATGTATTCACTAATTACAAGAAAGTGCATTACCAATAATCAATCACATATGCTAATTAAATTATTCTCATTAAGCCAAATCCTATAATTTTTACCATAAGTTTTGGTGAAAAAAAAATCTTCTTTATGCTATTCTTTGACATCATTTAAAATTTCAAAGTTATACGATTAATACTTAAAATTTTAGATTCTTATTTAAAATATCTTTATATTATTTTTTAAAATTAAATATATATTTATATTAGAAATATAAATATTAAAATTTAAATATTAGATATATATATATATATTATGTCTAACTTTAATCTTACTAAAAAATTTTAAGATATTTTCGATCCACCGCACAATTTATATATATAATACCCCCTTCCAGTCTTAAAAGCATCGTGGACTCTGTTTGAACAATATAGACTACGAGCGAAAAGGCTATCAAATTTCTTATCTGCCTCCAGCCATGGAAGTCGCCGGATCCCGTAGGCCTCATGTCACCATCCTCCCAACCCCGGGCATGGGGCATCTCTTCCCCCTCGCAGAACGACTTAATTTTTAAATTAATCCTAAATAAAAATGTAATTAGCTAATTAATCCTTAAAAAAATTAAAAAGCGGTCGACCGATTCGGCTGACACCAGTCGGCCGATCACTTCGCCAGCATCATATTTTTTTTAAATGAAATTAAGAGCTTCCATTTTTTGGCCATATCAGGCTCATCAGTTGTTGGATTTCTGTGTGGTTGGTATCATTGGAAAAGGAATAAAAAATTCTACATCTTTCATGTTGACAGGTTTTGACAAATCTCGGAGTAGCTTTTGCATATATATAAATTTTGAAGTTCGAGAAAGTTAAGTTATTACTGACATTTTTTTTGTCATAATACAAGGATTGTTAAATACATATAATTCCTTGGTAATATCAAATACTCAATATATTCTATATATAAATTGACTAATTAACACCCATGAGAAGAGTCCAACTACTTGATGAAAAAATGTGAATCTCTTCATTCTGAAATTTCGATTTTGTTCATTTGTTAATATTGAACTTAACTTGACACTTAGTGTGAAAAAATTCATACTTTCATTCCCCACATAGAATAAAATTAAGAATTTTATAATTTATATGTATCCAAATATTCATGGCAATGACTCCAGAATTAAGAGAGAAAAGTTTAATTATACAATTATTGTGTATGACTTTAACATGTTAGCATGGGAGGATGAAAAGTTAGGATATATCACTCTGAAGATGAAGACATAACATAACACAATAAAAACTCGACATATACCTATGTTTAAAAATATATAGTACAGAAAGGCATTTAACATTAAAATATAATAATTACATAAATTAAATAAAGATGAAATGAGTTAATGAGTTTTAATATGATTAGTACAAGAAAATAAGCATATATTTATATAGGTAGCTAATGGCCCAAAATGAAAATAGAACTATAGCTTAAATTGATAGTGTTCATTTGCTTAGAAATTAGGGTAAATGGAAGTATAGATTAAATTAGAGACTATTTGGATCAATCTTATTTTATGTTTTTGATTTTGTATGTTATTTTAAAAACATATTTACTTAATATATTTTTATATTTAAGAAAATAATTATTTAATGTATTTTAGATGTTTTATTTTTTGTTTTAAAAATAAATAATATTATTTTTATAAATACTCAAAAATAATTTTTGGACATTTTAAATGCCTTGAAAAACAACTACCATTATGAAATATGTTTTATTTGGAGATCAAAATAAATACATATATGACAAATAGTTTTTAAATTAGATTTGAACTATATGTAATTCCACATTAAGTCTTCCATCATCTCGCAGTTAACCAAATTAAATAAATAGTAAACATCACTAGGATAACACAATGAGAAGTAGGTGAATGAGTAAACATAAAAAAACATATAAACTGTCAGAAATACATGCCATCAAATGCACAAAAAAATATAATACATCTACCGTCGTCGATGCCTGCGTGGTGAAATCGCATCGCTGCCAGGAGTGTAGTGGGATGGTGGTCTTCGCGGACGATCACATAGATGATGCTGTCGGTGGTCCTCCTCCTCTTCCATCTGCTCCACGGGGTGTTGCGATCCTAACTCTGTAACATGAGGTATGTCAACCGAAGCTTGCGTAGGCAACAAATACCCGTGGTAAACTTCATATGGTGGTGTCATATGAAATGACGGTGGACCATATGCCGGCGGGACTGCTGCGTTCCATGGGTGCATTTGTGACCACATTGCTTCCTGATATGAATATTGGGGTATTTGTGTAAATGTATAGTACTCCCACCACTGACAGAGGATGACCATCGATGGAACATCGGCGATCGTCGAGAAGTGCACGGAATGTCGGTATCTGTGTCGAGTGTCGAGATATGCATATCCGCCTCGGCCACCAATCATATTCATCGAAAGATGTCTGATATTCCCTATCGTCACCTCTGCCGAAATAACACCGGAATATGTTCTCAGTATTCAAAATATGGTCACGCTGCATATACAGAAATTTATATGAGTGCATCGTTGTTACAAAGAAAAGCAAATTTTAATACTATACATTTAAACTAACCATCAAATGTTCTGCAGGCGCGCGGGGGTAGTATGTGTCAGGAGAAAGTATCGGCACCTTCAACATGTATAGTGAAGCCCATGAACAATACCATCTCATGTATCGATTGATCCCTGGCTCGTTATCGTGCTGTGATGAATCCACAACGACAACTGACTCACGTCTTCGCTCCCACAGTGCAATGTAAGAGTGGTGGTAATGAACCTAATCAACATCAGCTTTTCCTCGGCCATCAACCCGTACAAATGATGGATCTATCGGGGCAACATCAATGGTAGGAGACATGCCAAAATGCGAGCATCGGCTACTCTACCCTCTTCACATATGATCGGTACTCCTAGCCATATTTCTGTCCCAGAAACATATATCCCATGACGGTAATGCGATGTCCATATGGCTCCCGGAACTGCGTACATAACATAAGTTATTATTGTAATAAACATCCAATAATGAGGCGCAATAAACATTACATCAAATCAGCATACCTGACTTTGCAAAAGTCCGTCCAACTCATCCCTATAAGCTCTGATATTGGATGCTGGAATTTCCCTAACGTAACCTTCATTCCATCGGAATCCTACTCTAAGTTCGTCAATGTCTGTAGGATATGGAACATGTAATGTAGGTCTTCCCACATGAATGTGCTCTCACGTCCATATCTGCAATAAATGAACACATCCAGCCATGTTGGTGAGATTTGGTTTTGTTGCTTCATGTAATTCCCTGTATAGATGAGCGAGCAGTGAACCATCGGCAACTCCATGAGCGGCAATATCACGAGTAATGGTAGATCGGTGAACCTCGAACACGAAGTATTTGGCAAAAGAAAAGATCAATGGCAAGCGGTATGTCGACATGCAGTGACTATAGCTCAGATCTAAATATGAATCACGGTAGTATGCCCATCGCGACCATCATAAGCAAGCGTGCGTGCATGAGCTGTCCCATTCGAGCGTGACGGATCATGGTATACAATATTTGGTGCGGATGCTCAAGCAACTCATCGCAATAATCTGGCCATGTAGCCCACCATCTATCACTACCGACAACAACACTGCCAATCACAGGTGGGCCATCTATCCGGATATCAAGAATCATCGCAACATCCTGTAATGTAATCATCATCTCACCGATGGCCAGGTGGAAGGTATTCGTCTGCGAACACCACCGCTCAATGAACGTTGTCAGTAAGTGGTGATCCAGCTTAATATACTGCATCTGGGAGACACTATCTGGCGGCATCGCAAAGTATCCATAAATGCAGGACAATTGACGCCATTTCCTAAACATCGGTAGGTGCGGCGGACTCGATCCGAAACCACCACAATCATTCATAAAGGGTTGTGTCAGCATAACAAATGTATATGTACAGAAATATTTTAAAAAATGCTAAAGAAATTTTACCAATCGGGATGTCTTTCATTACTGCACGTAACCGGTATACTCGGTGCACTTCGGTGGGTGGTAGTCAACAACCGTCTCATCTGCTCGTCTCCCCTCTCTGGGGGGTGCGGTGCGTCACTGCCGGACATCTTTCCTGTTGTAATTGAGGCAAAGAATAATGTGCAATTATTTAAACATTAATAAGGCAAGCTATGAAGAAGCGTAACATTTAACAAGTGTAGCAACTGTACCAAGTATAAAGAGTAAGCGTAACAAGTAAAACATCAAGTATAACTACAATAAGTGTAAAAAGTAACAACTCAACAGAGGTAACAACTACAACAAGCGTAAAATGAGTAACAAGTGTAACAACTCAACAGAGGTAGTGCAATAAACACTCAACATAACACAACACTACAATTACACTCAACAGAGCTAGTGTAACAGACAACGAACAACACATGACAACAGACACAACACTAAACACAACACATAGACCACACTGAACACAACACTGAACAACTACTGATGAATTACAATCTGCGTGATCATATTTGAGGACACGTCGACCTGTTGTGTCCAACAGTCTTACACACACTACAAATCCTAGAACTTTTTATAGTGTTCTCGTCCATGCTATTTTTAAATCTATTTATCCTTGGCCGCCCTGTCTTTCTTTTGACATTCAATGGTTTATAATCTGGGCATGTGCCACCATTGATGTGTTCACCCCACTCTTCCCGATCAGGTATTACGTGGAATTCGCCCTGGTAGGTGTTGATATAGTTTTGCAAACTATAGTACGCTGAGACATAATGGACATGGTTTATGTGGTTGACGAAACAACAATCATGCGCATGGCGGATGGTAAGCGGTTGTCTACATGTACACATACACTCATTATTTTCACCTAATTCAACCTTGAAGGTCTGCTAGTGACATCAAACACACGGTACTCATACATGCGCTTCGGGTTGAAATCTTGCCTCTCGTTCATTAGCCTGCAACGTTACCTTAATGCGTAGAGAGAATGATGTTTCCTGTTGTCTTTTGAGAGTTATAGCTGATTCAAGATGTTTCATGAAAAGGGATACAATGTTGTAGTATACAGCTGTAATCAAGGCT
Source organism: Cymbidium sinense (assembly GCA_021442155.1). NCBI lineage: Eukaryota > Viridiplantae > Streptophyta > Magnoliopsida > Asparagales > Orchidaceae > Cymbidium > Cymbidium sinense. The sequence continues at coordinate 120,097,056 of CM038221.1, read as the reverse complement.
TGAATCGGTAAACCACGTGCTCTTTTAAGCACACCATTGAAGCACTCAGCTGCGTTTGTAGTCATTGTACCGTACCTGTACCCATCATCATGAGTAAGAGACCATTGTTGAACGTCCCTTGAAACAAGCCAGTCATATGCCTCCTGCTTGATATTCTTGATGTCTGACATATATCGCTTAAAAATGCGAATGTCATCCGTGTTTCCTACAACGTACATTTTTTGACATATGAAGTCAACATCACCTATGCCGAAATGTCTAACGCCCATTTGAAATTCTCCCCCGTAAGCGAGCGATGTCTTTGCGAAAGATCTCTGCAATCACGAACTAGACTTGGATGTCTATCTGAGATGAGGCAGAGATCACCCCTTGCAGAAATTATTGGGATCAAGTCTTGTAATGTCTGCAAAAATCAAACCCATGACTCGATGCTCTCTGATTCCACAACTGCGAAGGCTAGTGGGAACAAGCCATTGTTTGCATTGATCCCAACTGCAGTTAGCAGTGTTCCTCTGTACTTGCCTAGGAGAAAAGTCCCATCAAGGCATAGAACTGGGCGGCAATACTGCCAACCTCTTATTGAAGGCTCAAATAACCAAAACAACCGTTAGAATCTGTTCGATTCTATTGAATGTATCCGATATCGACCACGACATAGATATAACTGAATTTTCCCAATGTTTTGTAAGATTCCTCCCAACTTCCAAAAAATATGACCTTTCGACGTGCATCCCAAGCCTTCATGTAGGACACTCTTATATTGAACTTTGACTCAATACGACCTACAATTTTCCACAAAGGCCATCTAGTTGACGTCTGATTGCGGGTTAGATGAAATAACTAATGAACTGTGACGTGCATTACCTGTGTCCAGCATTAAGCACTGAATGACTACATCTATGAGGTGCGCCTAGTGAACTAATATGCCACACAATGCCCAATCTCTTAACTGATCTTGCATGTAAGCTCCACAAACATGGTCTACTTGGGTTAGAATGATTGTGCACCTTGTTGTGAATTTTAATTGATTTGAAGCACAAATGACATACTCAACATTGTTCATGATAGACCAACCATGAATAGCAAATTACAACTGTTTCTTGAATTGAAAACACATATCTTCAAACACTTCATCTGGAATGCAGTTATCCTCCCCAAAGACCGAATGATCTGATGGGCCATCGAATGTGAGGTCCTCATCCCATTCTCTAGCGATTTCAGCGCTACACAAATAATCGTTATTTTATCGGTGCTCTTCATGACTTACTTGTTCTAATTGAGTAATCAACAATCAAGTCACTAACACTAAGGGATGATTCTATGGCCAGTAAGTTAGCCCGTTCTGCACAGTTATCATCCTCCTCATCATCATCATTACTATTACCTCCACTAGGCATAGTTTCATATCCAACATCTTTGGTGGGTAGTACATTCATCTCATTATCTTCTAAGTCACCCATAACAGCAGAACTTGTCCCAGCAAAGAAATCATGTTCTCTTGCTTCAAACCCATAACATTCCCTTTGGAGTACTTAGGCGAGAAAGGCGGTGCGATGTACTCGTCTTCGTTTGAGCTCTCTCATTCTCCTCTATATTGTTAACCTCTCTATCTCTACCCATCAATTCTATAACTTTGACATAAACCACAATAGGTTGTGTACATGCTGCAGTGAGTATAGCATCACTGACTTCTTCATTATCAATGGGAGTTGCAATAAATCCAGCACCAATAGGAAAATGACCCACCAGATTCACAAAGAACTTTGTTGGATCTATCTTTAACAATTCATGATTCGTTTACGCTCGAATCTAATGTCGACGTGGGATTTGTGGGCGATTTTTCCCACCAATATATGTTGGAATGAAATCATCGTTTACTCTGATTCACCGGTAATAAGAACTATCTGATGGTGAACTCATCACTCCGATAACAACAACAATAATCTTTCGTCGCACCTGATAAATGCAAATAATTTAATTAAGGAGAAATAAAATTATTGGATTCATATATGATATAGAAGATGCGAAATGCTACCTATTACGCACAAAAATGAATGGATTCATATATGATATAGAAGACTACAAAAGAATATTAACATAGCTCATTCATCGATACATTAAGTATCCACTACGTAACAACTTACAGAAATCATTTTAAACCACAAAGATTGAATGTGACACAACCTCACTTCGAAAACTAACAAGTTACAACTTATAACAACAAACAGTGACAATTATACAACTCAGTAAATGGAAATTTGTTAAAATATATACTAATTTTGTAAATGAGTTGAAAATGGTAATCTATAATATAAAATTTACATATTAACCAAATCGACCTAATGATATAATCATTTATGAGTCACATATAAGATACAACAATAGTCAAATTTACATACTTTGACAATCGATTATTCAAATTATGAAAGATACCAACAAAAAGCCCACCTTTATAAATTCTAAATCAAACTAAATAGCTACATCCAAACTCCGCATATAATATTTTCTCATAAACTAATGCCTCTACAGACCCCTTTTAGCAAATTCTTCTTAATATTTCCTCAAATTAAACTAGAAATATCATTGACAACTTTTATTAAAATCTCTGCAAGTTCAGTGTGACTTTACTTCTTTTTTTTTTTTTTGAGGGATAGCTATTAACATACATAACACATAATTCTTATATATTTAAATATTTAATATCTAAAATTTTATATTTACATAAAGAAAATTCAAAACTTTAATATATACAATAAAAATAACACAAATATTAACTTCATACACACAAAAAAATTAAAAAATAAATAAATCTATTTCACTGTTTTTGCAAAAACAAAAAATTGAAAGATTCATCATCCACCCAAACAAGCATTCAATATATAAAATCAAGTTGGTTCCCCTTACATGAAACCAATTAATTATGAATGTTCGCTTCCCTAGATTATTCGATAAACCTAAATTTGCCGTCTTTTACAAATAGAATTCAATTTGAGCGCGATTTAGCATATCAATGATCGATGAAACAACTTTCCCTCCCCCAACACAAAGCATGATGGAACAACGGACACTTCCAACAATCCTGAAACCAAATTCAAACCTTAAATGCCAAAATTTTCATAAATTGTACACATCAATACACTATTATATATAGTAGTTCACAGTGACGTTACATATTAATGAGTGTCTTTTGAAGTCTAAATATAGAAGCCATATTTGGACTCGACACACGTAAATAATTTCTTTTATTGTTGATCTTCTCTCAATAGAGGATTTTAACATCGTGGAATTACAACCCCTTTAACTTACACTCAAGAGTACAATAAGTTATAATTATATTCAAGAGATTACCACTTTTGCTAGTATTGTGTAATTAGAGAAGAATATCCATTACTTCTCGATTTCTCCATAATAAAGCTTCAACTCGTTCTTGATCTTCTCATTAGTTACTTTCTTAAAATTGATGATTGTATCATTCTTCCTTTTAATTTTTTGACGATGGCAATAAACAGTCTTTTTTAGTAAACCCTCATCATGTTGGTTGCTTTCTATTTGTTAAGCGATATGATTATCACAAAATGATAGCCAAGATACTTTCATATTTTGGAACATCTATGAGATAGAGCCATAAAGCTTTATTTGCAAACTTTCTCTCCCTCATCAAACTCAAAACAATTTTCATTTTACATTGCTCGCTATTTGGGATAAGTTTAAATTTTTTGTTCGCTCATCAAATTTATATCAATATGTTAGACATTTGTATTAATTAAACTTTCAAACTTTATTGGAATAAAGAAATACATTCATAATTTAAAGAGACACACAAAATAAGTTAGATCCACAATATGCATACTTAAAAATACTACAATAAATTAGATCTACAATTTAAAGAGACACACAAAATAAGTTAGATCCACAAAATAAATTAGATCCACAACTTTTGTTTTGAAAAAAAAAAAAAAACTCAAACAATACCTTTTTCCAAAGGTTGGGATCCGGGCGGGGATCAGCGGCGGCGGAAGGCGGCGTCGACCTTGGCGGTGTTGATATGGCGGCGGTGCGTGAGGCGGTAGGTATAGGAGAGAGAAAATGAGAGAGAGAGAGAGGATCTCGATTCGATCGTTCCTTTTAAAAAAAAAATTCTCATGGTGCGTCGTGAGCGGCAATCTTATCGTCGCGCTAACTGAACGACTGAAACTATATTTAAATTTTTTTTTAACAATTTAATTAGTTAATTACGATTTTAATTAGGCTTAATTTAAAAATTAAACCTCGCGGAACTCGCGAAACTCTTGTACACCGCTACCACTTCACCGTCACCTTCATCACCTTCGCCGCCTCTGACAATAAAGCCACCGAAAACTTCCTCTCTACCCTTCCCTCCAGCATCACCTCCGTCTCCCTACCCTCCGTTCCCCTAGACGATCTCCCCTCTGACGCCACCATCGAAACCCGACTGTCCGTCATCTCCATGCGCTCCCTCCGCTCCGTCCTCGTCGACCTCCAATCCACCACCAACCTCGTCTCCTTCCTCGCCGACTTCTTTGCCGCTGACGGCTTCGAAATCGCTCGAGATCTTGGCATCCTATACTACATGTTCATTCCCACCAACCTTCAGTTCCTCACCCTCATGCTCGAGCTCCCTACCCTCCATGCCACCGTTAAGTGCCCCTTCCAAGACCTCAAAGAGCCAATAAAACTCCCCGGCTGCATTCCGATTCGTGGACCAGAGATCGTCACTCCGTTAAAGGATCGTTCAAACGACGCCTATAAATGGATGCTTCATCACGCCGCGTTGTATCAGCAGGCGCAGGGTATTTTAGTCAATAGTTTCGCTGCGATTGAGGTTGGGTCGGCGAAGTTGCTTACGGAGGAGGAGGGTAGGCCGCCGGTTTATCCGGTGGGGCCGATGATTAAGGCTACTTCGGCCGGCGCCTCTTCCCCTTGCTTGAACTGGCTTGACCAGCAGCCACCTGGGTCGGTTCTGTTCGTTTCATTTGGAAGCGGGGGGACTCTCACGAGGAAGCAGCTAGGGGAGCTTGCGCTGGGGCTTGAAACCAGCAAGCAAAGATTCCTCCTGGTAGTTCGAAGCCGCTGTGATGATGACTCTTCCTCGACATATTTCACCGCCCACACGAAAGAAAACCCTCTTGTCTACTTACCTGAGGTTTTTTTGGAAAGGACAAAAGGCGTCGGTTTTGTTGTGCCATCATGGGCTCCGCAGATTGAGGTTCTTGCTCACCCTGCGACTGGTGGGTTTCTATCGCACTGTGGATGGAACTCGACCCTCGAGAGCGTGACCCACGGCGTGCCAATGATTGCTTGGCCGTTATTCGCTGAGCAGTCAATGAATGCTGTGATGTTAGTTGAAGGTGTGAAAATCGGTATTCGGCCGAAGAAAGGGGAGGACGGGTTGATTGATAGGGAGGAGATTGTGAGGGTGGTGAAGGAGTTGATGGAACGGGAGGAAGGGAAGGGCTTGAGGAATAGGGTGAAGGAACTGAAAGAAGCGACGGCGGCGGCTTTGAGAAGGGGGGTCGTCGTATAAGGCGCTTGACGAAGTGGCTAAGATATGGAAGAGATTTGCAGTGTAGTAGTGATGCTTTGTGTTAAATCTGTCTTTTCTAATGTTTACAGCAGTCTGGTGCAATGCGTTTTCTTGGGAGGGAGACGATGCGGAGGATGTGTCAGTTAATTAAAAATCGTAGTTTATGTTCATCTGTGTGTTGCTCTGTTCGATTTTTCTAGCAAATTGAAAAAGTTAATCTGTGTGAAACCGGCTTAAGAGTGTAAAGAACAAGGGTTCCTGACTCCGGAGCCCCTCCGGTTAATACGAGAAGCGTACTTCTTGTGGGGGGAAGAAGCTATTGGGCGGAAAGTGGTTGGGGGTAATGCACGGAGCTTATCATCCACGAATCTTGGCTGATACTGATAGCTATGATTGCGTAGCACGTGCTTGCCCGCAGGCGCAGTACTTGCCGTTTCGGGTACCGTTCCGGTAATTAATGGTTGAAGTAGGTATAAGGGTCCCCCGCGCCTCTTTGATTGATTAAATAAAAAAAAAGTATAAATATTATTATGTTTGTATCACAATAATAAAATAAAAGATAGAGAAATATTAGATAAAATTACAATTGCAAAAATTAAATAAAAATAAGGCTAAAAAATAAGATATTATATATCAATCTTAGGATACATCATAGCTTAGTTGATCTTAATTTTGATTTTTAATTTATACTTAAGATGTTAATGATAAGGATAATATTTGGAGAACATATTTGATGAAGAACTGTTATAAGCTTTAAAATCATAAAAATTTTCAGTCAATAATAAGTAATATTACATAGATATTAATAAAAAATGATCTTAAGAATATCCAAAGAGTTGTGTAGAAAAAGACTTTGTAATCTCTGTTGTTAACCTTTTAAATCTTAACAGCTAACTATCATAAATTAAAGTGGTTCAGACTTTTTATTGGTGAAGAATTTAAAAATTGAAAGAGAAAAGAAATTTTTTTAATTTATGTTGAAAATTATAATAGTATTCTTAATATAGTGAGATAAAAATATGATAGTTTAATGAAGTTTTATAAAATATTTCAATTATGTGATTGAGCAAGAAAATAATAGGAAAAAAATCATGTCATGTTGATTAAAGAAATTATAAAGAAAAAGAAATGGATTCCAAAGCAATTTCGAAGATAATCTCATTTTTACCCGAAGCACGCGAGCATCGAAGGGTTGGCTATGTTCGCCGCCGAAATGAGCCGAAACAGATCGTCGATTAATCGACGGCGATTAATTCAACGAAATGAACGACTTTTTTTGCATCGAACGAGCCGCTGTTGCATTCGAGCGGTTTGTTTGGATTTCAACCGGCCGATGGATTTCGAGCGGCCGTTTACCCGAGGATCGAGCTCGATTCGATCCGACTGCTCGAATCGACTTTCGAGCAAGATTTCGAAATATGATTTTGAGCCGATTTTCGAATGGCTCGGCAAATCCAACACACCCTAATTATACTTGTTAATTTATTCAATTCCTTTTATGATAAGAATTGTCATGTTATGTTCATGACAAGTTATTTGATCCAATAACCAAAAAAATTATTTGAAGTCATTTCAATTCTTAAGTGCATATAATAAATATATAAATAAATCACATTTATGAATATAAGTATGAATTTAAGTAAAATTCACTATAATTTCAAAATAAAATTTATTCTATAGTAGTTGCTGAGACCTTACTTTTCATTATGATGATCTCATGATGTATTAATAAAAGAATAAATGACTATCATAGTGAGATATGTTGATGAATAAGTGGAAAATATTTTGAGATTCATCATTATTAGACATGTCTTCTCAACTAATGCAATCACATTAAATATGGATTCTGAAAAAAATACTTGTCAAACCAACATTAAGCTTACATCTTTCCCCTCCTCCTCGTGTTTTCGAGCTTTGGCGATTTTAGGGTTCCTTTGAAGGAACTTATCTTTTTGCTACTTTTTGAGGTGTTTTCGACTTATTTTACTAGATTTTCCTTAGATCTCTTGGACTATGGCCGATTTTGAAGAATCTTGAAGTGGCATCATGATTAATGGTGTCGAATTCCTCGATTCCATTAGGAAAACCCCATGTTCTGATTGATCCCGTTAGGGCATCGAGCTTCTCGGGTAATCCTAGCACTATCTAGTTTTTATTACAAAATCTTTCAAGGATGCGCTTTCAAGTGAGAATCTCTCTTCCGAGCCCTCTTTCAATCTAGTTCACTTGACATTGAAGGGTGCTCCAACTTTTGATATGAAGATAATGAAAGGTTAGGTGAGCCTTTTGCCTTTATTTTGATTGAAAAAAATTTCATTCAGGACACCAAAAAGGAAAGATATTCATTCTTTTTTCATAGCCTTAAATTATTTGGATCTTTTTTGGTTAGATTGATTAATGCTAGACATGTGACGATTAAGTTGCTGAATGATATGGATTATAATAGAGTTTTTGCTTGGCAATCTTATTATGTTTTTGAATTGTCAAATGCATATTCTAAAATGGATGCCTCTTTTTGATATAAAAGTAGAAACATCGATTGCTCCTGTATGGATTTCATTGCCTAATATACATATTCATTTTATTAATCATCAAATCTTTTATGCTATTAGTTCAAATTTTGGGCATCCATTATAGGTTGATCAAGCAAAAACTACCAATTCTTATCCTTTTGTTGCTAGAATATCTTGAAGAAATGTGGTTAGGCTGGGAAAAGTATGGATATCTTTAGAAAATTGACTTTGAAAATTTTCCTATCCTTTGCAACCATTATAAAATTCAGGGATATGAGATTTCTGAATGTTTTATTTTGTGTCCTTATCTTAGGGAAAGAATTGTTAATAATGCTAAGAGTTCAGCTATGATTGATGAATCTAAGCATTTAAGGAATGGGCAATCCAATATACATTCTTAAGAATTTTCAAAAAAAAGTTAAAATATGATTTTAAAAGCAATTTTGGCAATCTTGAGGATGGAAAACCTGAAGAAAATATTGCTTTCAATAAGTCTCCTTCAATGGAGAATATGGCCTTAGCAGACAATCCTCCTATTAAAGAAATAAATTCTTTATTTGTAATTCAAGATGCCTTAGGTTAAGAATAAAGAAACAAATTCTATTCATTTTATTGATGTGAAGAGGAGAGACAAGAAAATGAGGAGATGGACATGACTCATCTTGAGAATTATCTTTTAAATAAGTTCATTTCGGCCTCTTCTTTGTCATCTAATTTTGATGTGCAATCTTCTTTAAAAGAGGAAAATGAAAATGTTCTAGAAGAAGGACAATTACCTTCTAAATATTGGCTGATTTATCAAAATCTATATTCAATCACTTTAATAAATTCTTCTCGGATGATGAATTATTATATAAGGATATTGGTTTTCATACATTTTATAAGAAAATGAGAAAGTGTTAAAAGTTTTCCTCCAAAGATGACAAGATCTACTAAATCTGATTCGACATCTACTTCTGTTAATGAATGATTAATTTTTTAATATGGAATGTGAGAGGGATTGACACCCTCTCTATTAGAAATAGAATTAGGAATCTTTGTCATGTTAACAATAAATTTCTTTTAGCTATTTTAGAGCCTCTTATTTTTTCTAGAAAAATTGCTCATACAACTACAATGATTGATTTAAATAATTATTTTGCTAATACAAGTAATAATATTTGGATTTTTTTGGAATAATAATATTAATATTTCTATTATTTAAGATTTGCTTCAGGTGGTCAATGTGAAAATTACTTATGATATTCATTAGTTTTGGGGTCTTTTGTCTATGCTGCTTATAATAGAGCCAACGGGCATGTTTTATGGGATCAACTTATTTCTTTTGCTACTCTTCTAAATGAACCTTGGTTTGGTAGTGGTGATTTTAATACTATATTATCTTCATCCGAAAGGCATGTGGGGTGCTCTCCTAATTCACATTCTATGAAGGAATTTTCTAATATAATTCTTGAATGTAAACTTGTTTATATATATATATATATATATATATATATATATATATATATATATATATATATATATATATATATATATATATATATATATATATATATATTTCAGTTCTATTTTTACTTGGAATAGTTATAGAATGTGACAAAGACTAGATCGTGTGCTTTTCAATCATAATTGGCTTTCATATTGGCCTTCTACTTCTGTGGAATACCTGAGTAGGACTCTTTTTGATCATGCTCCATTATGTATTTCTATTAAGGCTACAAATGATTTATCTAATACAACTAATTCTTTTAGATTTCAAAATATGCAACTTCAGGATAACCATTTTTTTTATTTAGTTTAAAATAACTGGAAAGAACTTTTGAATCTTGATGATTTTATTACTGGTATAAGAAGATTTTGGTTTAAGCAGATAAGCCTTAAACAAAATCATTTTTGGTGGAATAGAAATTGCTTTAAAGATCTCTTTTCTAATATTAAAGAAATGGTGAATAAGGTTCTTAATTTAGAAAAATTAGTGATTGAGGATTTTTCTTAAAATAGAAATGTTGAATGATGCCAAAGATATGTTAATTAAACTTCAAGATATGGAAGAAACATATTGGAGACAAAAATAGTTAGTAAACATAATTTTGATGGTGATAGGATTACTAAATATTTTCATGCTTTAGTTAATAAAAAAAGGGCATTAAATCATATTCATAAAATTAAAAAAGATGATGAAACTTGGATCTTGGAGGATAAGGATATCTCTGATTCTATTGTTAATTATTTAGAAATTTGCCTAATAAGAATTATTCTTATAAAGCTATGTCTAAATCTCACTTAATCCCTTCTATTATTTCTTATGATGACAATGTGTTTCTTACTATCGTTCTTATTGAAGATGAAATTTTACATGTTTGGAATAGCATGAATGTTGACTCTTTAGCAAGTCTTGATGGTTACACTACACATTTATTTAAATCCTAGTATATTATTAAAGAAGATTTGATTAATGTTATTATTGATTTTTTTTACTAGTAATTCTTTCCTTAAATATTATGTTTAAAAAAGGAGTTTAGACTATTGGTCTAATATCCTTAATAAGTTAGTTTTTAAAATCCTTGCTAAGAGGCTTAGTATTTTACTTTTTAAAAATATTCCTTAATATAGGTTTTCTAAAGGAGAACCATATCTAATATTATTTTGATTGCTTAAGAATTAATTCATGATTTAAATTCTAAAGTAGAGGTGGTAAATTTTTTTAAAATAAGAATTTTCTTTATAGCATTTTAAAATTTTTTTTTGTTTCTCTAATCAATTTATCTTGTTAATTAAGAATTACATTGAAAAGCTTGGTTTTCTATATTAATTAATGGGGACTTACATGATTTCTTTACCTCTTCCCAAGGACTTAGGCAAGGTGATCCTTTATCACCTGTTTTATTTATTATTACTGTGAAAATTTATCTAGAAATCTTAATGACCTTTTCTATAATAGGCCTAGTATATTTTTTAGAATTATGAGAGGTTTTCCTATTTCTCATTTAAGTTTTGTTGATTATTTTATCATATTTTGTAATGGTTATATTCATATTATCAAGAACCTTAAAAGATTTTTTGAACAAGTTTGGTAGAGAAAGTGGTCTTTGTATTAACAATATGAAAAAATATTTTATTATTTCTTCTATTATTTATAATAGTAAAATAAATCAACTTATGAACAGTACTAATTTTAATCATCAAAATTTACCTATCAAGTATTTAGGTGCACCTCTTTATAAAGGTAAAAAAATAGGTCTCATCTTTTTGACAACCTTATTCAAAATATTTTAAATAAAATTTCTAGTTGGGAATTACATCTTCTTTCATTTGGAGGGAGACTTACTATCATTAAAAGCATTCTTTGTTCTATGCATATTTATTTGCTTCAAACCATTAAACCAACTCTTTCCACCATTAATATATTGGAGAGATTATTTAATAAATTTTTTTGGGGGCTCCAAGATTTCTTTTAAAAGAATGAATTGGACTTCATGGAATAAATATTGTGGTATTTTGATTGATTGGGTCTTTGTTGTAAAATAACTCAAAATTTGATCATTGCTTTTTCTCACAAGCTTTGGTGGCATTTCACAAAAAAATGATAGTTTATGGGCTAAATTTATGAAAGAAAGATATTGTAAAAGTAAGCACCCCTTAATTTGTAATTATAAAACTAGTAATTCACTAGTTCGGAAATGACATTGTTCTATTAAATGAGATGTTGATCCTTTAATTTCTTAGGGTGTTCAATCCAATTCATCCTTGTTTTGGCAAGATAACTAGTTGGGTTCAGTATTTATTGATTCTTTATTATCCACCCATTCTACTACAACTATTAAAATCAATCACTTTTAGTTAATAAATCTTGAGATGTAGAGAAATTAAAAAATTTTGTTCCTAATGTTATTATTAATAAAATTATTAAAATTCATTTATATTCTAATAATCATGATCACATTCTTTTAAAAATTTCTCAAAATGGTGATTTTGTTTTTAAAGATATTTGATACTTTAGTAGAGATAAGCAAAGCATTAGGTATTTGCCTTTTCCAAAATTTAAAATAATATTATTCCTATTTATTATTTTGTTTTGATCTAAAGAATATTGAGAAATTATATTCTCCTTGATTCACTACTTTGGGAGAAAGGATTCTATCTATAATCTAAATGTCTTTGTTGTTATCATGTAAAGAATGCCATGTTTTTGTAAATTGTGTTATTGCTTCTAAAATATGGGTTTGGTATGATGACCTTTACAATACTAATTATGTTTCTAGTAATATTTCTTTATATCAATTTTTAGAGGAATGTTTCATTAAACTATTAAAGGTTACATTAAAGTTTTGGTTCTTATTACTTTAATATGGTTTAAATGGATGGATAGAAATGATGATAAATATCTTGGTATTCTTATGAACCATAAAAGGATTATTGCTAAAATAATGGATAGAATTATTACTTTGTTCAAATCTAATTTAATAAAGAATAGTCATTTTAGAGGTTTTCAATTTGTTGCTAAAAAATTGGGAATTACTTTACTTGATTGTAGTACATCCTATAAGCATAGGATCATCTATTGGTTTAAACCAAAAGAAAATTTTATAAAAATTAACACTGATGGCTCTAGTTCCAATAAAAAATATGGTTGTGATTGTATACTATGGGATAAAAATGATAAAGTGATATGTGCTTTTTCTTATCCTTTAACATCTTGTTATCTTATTTATGTTGAACTTATAGTTGTTAATTATGCTATTATCATTTGTTCGACTAAAGAATTTTTTATTATTTGGCTTGTAGATGCACTTTTAGTAACTAATAACCTTCAATCTCATAAAATGGGGAATGCTGAAGTGTTTTATTTAGTTAATAATACTAAAAATTTACTTTTCAAGTGTACTATAAGATTTCTCATATTTTGAGAGAAGATAATAATTGTGCTAATTTTTTTGATTAATTTAGGCTATGACTTTCCTATTTTTACTTTATTTGTAATCAAAATCTTCCTAATCTGTTGAGGGTTTTGGTTAATTTGGATAGAGCAGCATTCTCTCACATAAGAATTAAAAAAAAATCTTAATAATCTATTTTATTATAATTTTATATTTTTTATTCAATTCTTAGCTTTATTCTCTTTCATTTTTTTTGTTGTTTGGAAGCCTATGATGTAAATAATCTTATGACTTATGGTTTGTGGCATTGCTTGCAACTCATAAAAATTAAGATGGATGTATATCTTTGTTACACATTACAAAATTTAAGAATGATGCTGACGAATATTTAGAAAATTTTTTTCATATTCTATTTGCTTCACTGAGCTTAAGTTGTTAGTGAAATTACATTGAAGACTGGTGGATGTGTTGGATTTTTGTTTTGACTATGTGATGATTTGTTGGCACTTTGATGTGTCGTTAATGTTGGGCTTATTTGCTAGTTGTTAGTAAATCATTTTTCTAGGTTTAGGGGTAATTGAATATAAACTAATGGAATGTCTCATTTTGGTTTTCTTTAGTGATCTATAACTTCTATTAGCCCTCCTTTGTTATATTACTTTCTACTACTATTTAGCTTTATTCATTCAACAATAGTAGGTGTGTGTTACTCTTTAGATTCCTTAATTATATTTATTTAGCTTTATAATGTAGACGTTTCTTTTATTAACTTGAGTAATTTTTGTGAGTTTTGTGATGGTTTATTGCATGTTAGATTAGAACGATCGAGGAAGAGGTTGATCTCACCAAAGTTGGGATGTAGGAGGAGCTCTAAGAATGCTTGGGATTAGTCATATAGGGCTGGTGAAGGTGTGTTGTGAGTTTGGAAGCTTAGGAAAAGGTATATTCCCCTCCTCATGTGAACCACCCAATTGGGTTGGTTCACCTTTGACTAGCCAGCTAGGCAGTGAGATAGACTGAGGATAAAGTAAGATTAATGAGGTGGACCTTCTTTAGTGGATCGAAGGATCTAACGGCTTGAAGTGAAGTGGATAGCCCATGGTTGTTGGACAAAGGGCTGCCAAAGTTGAAGGTGGCTTTAGTTTTTTAATTGGCTAAGCCAACAGCGGGTCATCTAGTGGTTAGCTACATATAAGGGTCCTTGGCAAAATGAGGATTGAATCATGGAAGTTTTATTTGACTTTGCCTATAGATCCACTCAATTTATGTCTAATTGGGGCTACTTTTAAATATCAATTTTAAATGATAATTTTAAATTTATTGGAGTAATTAGTTTGATCCAATTTAGGCTAAGTTGTGATTTGGCTCAATTTGGCTCTTTAGATTCATTTGGGTTAAGTGAATCAATTTGGTCAAATTGGCTAAGTTAGGTGCAATCGATTATTGGGATGTGTTTGATAATCAATTTAAGAATGATTATAGGCATTAATTAAATCGAGAACTAGTAATTAACATCAATTTAGCTCTATTGACCTCATTTTGAATGTGATTAACATCTTTTGAAACTAGTAATTAGCCACCTAATCTCTAAATTAAGAGCCTACTAAGTACTTAGAACACTACACCCAATGACATAGTGTATCCTTCTTGAGTTTGATCTAACCTAATGAGTTTACTCAACCCAAATAAATCAAATATATTTCACTTGAAACTAGAATTCATTTGAGCTTGAAGCAAGGTGATTAAGGTGATTAATTTAATTATCCCATCTAAGCTCAAAATTAATTAAATAAAAAAATCAAACAAAATTAACCAAATCTAAATAAACCAAATTAAATTTAAATTAAAGAAAGCCAAATCTAAATCAAGGGAAAAAATGGTCAACCTTTTTGCCATGGGTTTGACTTATGTGGATCCCACCAAGTCAAAGGTCAACCCACCAAAATTTGATCAAATAAAATCATTCCAAATATTTTAAATGATAACATAAACATGATTAAACATGAATTTAAAGAACATAAATCTAATAAGGCATTAATTGGGCTACATAGATCATTTGACCTAAATTAGCCCTCTTGGGTTCTAGCTCAAATCAAACCAAAACTAACTTAATTTGATTGCCCAAAATCACTTGGAAATGGTAATAAAATATAATTCAATCTATCATTGGGTCCAATTTGATCAATTTAGTCATTCGACATAAATGAACCCAAACTTAACCCATTAAGCCCAATTTGGGTCAAATGGGTCAAAATTGAAATCAACATAAAATTACATGAAATTAATCACTCTAAATCATTTCACATATGTGATTAAACATGATTTGAGTCCAATCATAATTTAATTAAATCAAAATTGGTGGAAGAAACTTCCTAAACCTCTTCCTGCTCATTGACTATTGGAAGAACTTTCAAATGGGGCGTGATTATTATCCAAAAAAATGAAAATGTACCAATATAGATAAGGAAAGTAATGACTCATGCCCGCAAGAAGAACAAAAGGTAGCAATGGGTTTGGTAAGAAAAAAAAAAGTGATTCTACCATCGCAATTGGTCATTTGACTCAATTAAATTCAACATAACTCATTTAAGTCAAAATGGGTCAAGTTGACTCAAAATTGAATTAAATTCTCATGTGGCATGGGCTAATTGAATTCTTAATTATCCATTGAATAATTAATAATAATTTAAACTCAAACCCTAAAACAAATCAATCAAGAGTAACATGATTAAAATATTTCAAATTAAATCAAATCCAAATGGCATAATTAAACATAAAAAAAACTAAGCTTGAATTAAACCCATTCAAACCCATCTAAACTCATTCTAACCCATCCTAAGATGGGTTAAGGGTGATTGACAGTCAATCTTAAGAAACTTAATCAAGTCCAAGTTAATCCAAATCAAAAGAATATGACATGGTAAGCCAAAAGGTGCATGAAGCCAAATCCAACTCCCTAATCCCCTCATTCTCTTTGCCACCCACCTCAGTAACTCCAAACAAATGTAGGGCAGCCAAACACTCTTGGAGCTAGCCTCCGAAGGTGTCAATCCCCATGGCTGACTAAGAGAAGAGGAAAAGCATAAAGAGGCACCTATACCCTAATCCCCTCGTCGTCGGGAGGCTGGAGAACAATCAAGTTCATTAGAATCTGTTTGTGCCTTGGTCTATATGCTAATCCACTAATTCCTCCTTCTCATAGCATCATCACATCATTATAAAGCTATTCGAATCAATCCCACCGAGATCACGCCACAAGGTAGGCCTTTACCACTTTTAAGCTTTCGCTTTGGTCCTTTGAGAAGGAAACTTGATCTCAAGGGAGATCCATATAGATGTGATCTAAATGATGTATCAATAGTTTTGAAAGTGAAATCAGCGATTTCAATGGTTGGATCACCAAAAGTTGTCTTGAATCAATGGACGCTCGATTTTCACTGCCAAAGGAGGTGAAATTCCGTCCTAATAATAGAAATGAATAGATTTAAGATTAGATGAATGGATTAAAATCCTTATAGATTACCCATGAAGGATATGAGTCATCGATCTTCAATTCAAATCGAAATCACATAATTTTTTTTAACCCGAGATGCATGTGATCTGCAAATGGCCGATGAAGTAAAAGCAACATGGCCAACGTGGTTAAAGATGAAAATTGGGATTTTTTATCTTCAAAATTATAGAAAATGGTAAAAACTTCAAAACCTCATAATAAATCAAAAAAAAAAACTTCAAATAAAAGATCTATGGACTCATCTTAGTGAGAGGAATCTAATAAAAAAAAATTCCAAATTTTATGAAGTAATTTTAATTAATTTAAATTTAAATAAAATTTTAAACTTAAATTAATCCTATTTCATTAAATCACTCAATATCTAACTTTGGAAAATTAAAATTGATGTTAAAATATACCTTAGAGAAAGTTTTCATCATTTATTATAAAGTAAATCAATAAATATTAAATTTTCAATCCCAAACCTTAATTTTAATGATATAAATAAATAATAATTAAAAGAGATTATGCAAAATCATAGAAATAAGTTAAATCATCATAACACACCCTAATAAATTTAAATACATCATTAAAACTCCCTGAAACTTAATAAAACACAAAATCACCTTATTTAATGATTGAGTTAATTAATTCAAATAATCAACCTGAACTTAAAAAAAATCATAGAAAATCAACTAAAATTCCACAAATTATGAATAAACCTCTATAAGCACCTTCTGAGAGGAATCTTGAAAAAAAATAAAATCCTTAAGTGATTTTCTCTAAATTAATCTTAATTTAGATTTTATAAAAATAATTAAAACCTTAATTAAACCCAAATTATACATTTGGTCAAGATGAAATTTTAGAAAAAATCAAATTGATAAGGAACTTCACTTGCTATAAAAATTTCATACCTGATTGACCTCTGGAATGAGAATTATTGAATTTTCAAGTCCCTAAGTCAATATAAGTGAAATAATAAATCAAAAAATTATAAACTTTTATAAAATATATTAAATAAGTTTAAAACATTTTAATATGTATTAGAACACTTGAAGAAAACAACCAAATAATATGAAAGCAAAGAGACTTAATTAAACATATGCTTGGGGTTTAATATTAAGGATAATTAAAATGAAAAAAAAAAGAAATTCAATTAAACTTCAAAATTTTAATAATTGATCATAAACTCACTCATAAACTGAAATATGAAACTTATTAATCTTTGAACTTATGAACCTATTAAGGTCATTTAAATCAAAAGAACAAAGTAAATATGAACACAAATAAACTTAATAAGGATGAATTGATTAAACCTAAATGACATAGGCATTAAAATAAATTAGGATAGGCTAATATACAAGAACATCTCTTCTTAGACTTCTTATATCAAAATAGTAATCACACTAAATTAAATGATAAGAATAACCTTTCTAAAATAATGAAGATATTACTTCCTTAAAAGATAATTAGAGAAAATTGAATCTTTTCACTTAAACTCATAATACATAAATGTTAATAAAATCATAACTTAAAATGAACTATTTTAATTTAAACTCATTAACAAATCATAACTTGAAATAGAATCAACTTATTTTTCTAGGTTTCTTTATGTGTTGTACTTCTGTGATGAATGATTTGAACGATTAGGCTCTGAAAAATTAAATTTTTTACCCAACCTAAATCTAAACAACTTAAACAAAAATAAAGAAAATTGAAACTTCATATTAATTAAAGTCCTAGGAATAACTTAAAATCAACTAGAAATAACTTAAAATCAACTAGAAATAACTAGCTTTTGCATACCATGCTAGCATATTGTTCTAACTCTATGAATTGGTTCCTAGGGAAGTCTATCTTCTCTTCTTGATTTGGCCCATGACCACTTCTAATTGTATGTCATTTATGCATAAAATGCATACCCCAAGTTCTTAAATGAATCATGAGTCAAAACATCTAAAATATGAAATATGTTACATTAGTTAAGATCATTTCATACCCAAACATGATCTTGAAGATTAGGAAGTGAGTTTAGGTTCATAGATTCTTTCCAAAAATGTAATAGCCCAATCATCTTGCATGCATAAGACTTAGCATCATGGATTTAAGATTCACTTAGGTAGTGTTAGCTAACAACCCTTCTAAGGGGGTTATAAGTCAAGAAGACTCAAGGATAGATTTCCTTTCTTAAGTAAGAGCCAATAATTCTCAAAAGTGAAACTTGGTCGAGCATCTGACTTGTGTTAAAAGTAATTATAGACTTAGGATCTGAAAAATCATACCAGAGTAAGTCTTTAACCCAAGACATTTCTATAGTCTTGTGCTGTTAGAATCTAAGTCATAGATTTCTAATAAAATATCAACTCAAAATTTCAATTAAATTTAATTCTAAAATTTAAAACCCAATGGTAGGATAGTTGAAAGGCATACTAGGCATCCCAGTATCAATAGACATTTCTTACTTAATCCCAATTAGCTTCCAAAACTAAGCCTTTCCACTTTGCAGTGATTCCCTATTGAAATTCCAAATTATTATTTTCTTTAGAAACCAACTTAGAAATTCATAAAAATAATAGCTTATTTTCTTAATCGAGAGTTTTCTTCAAAATTGATCATTTATTCTTAAGATGTAATTAACTATAAGGGCTTGCCCTTTTAGGGAACCATGAACCCATTTTAAAATAAACTTTATTCTACTTGCCATGTAGCTTGGGGGAAAATTCTCTAGTATATTAAAGACCCATTAGCCTTAAGAGTCTTTTATTAAGTGATCATATCTATTATAGGATAACATATTTATCTTTCAGGATAATATAGTTATTCCTTAATAACTCATTTGATCATCAAAATAAGGAATTCCTAAATTCAATGTGGTGTCATAATTTTTTTCCACAAGCTCTTTAGGTCAAGTGATCAAATTGATAAAATTAGGCCCAATTAAGGGTTATATTATATTTGATAATTACCTTGGGATGTTTTGGAATGGTTGATCTAATTTAATTTGGGTTAATTTGGATTTTAGTTTCATGTAATTCACTTACCTATCTATACAAAGGAAACTAAATAGTCAAATTGGGTTGTAATTAGTTGTTGACCTCACTTTTGGAGTGAGGATTCAATCTTCCCCATCTTAGGCTTAGGACTCTCCTAGGCACTAAGACTTCCCTAGTCATAGGACACTTCTAGTGGTTAGGTGAACACTTAACCCAAACCTAGGTGCTTAGGAGAAGTCGCCTTAAGATCTAAGGAAGCCTACCTATCCTATGGCCTAACCAATGACTTATGCCTATCCTATCATACAAAACCAAACCTCAAATTAATCCAACCAAAACCCAATTGAATCCCAATTCATATCTAAGCTCCAAGCCTATGATTGAAGCCCAAACCCATCTTAACTTAATCCAATCCTATGGACTTAACCAAAATTTCCTCAATCAAACCTAATTCAACTAATTTTTACAAAGCACTCTAACTTTCTAAATCTTCATTCCAAACTCTTCCAAAATCTACAATCAAGCTAATTGATCAAATCAATCCAATCAACCCAAGCTAGCCCATTTGAACCCAAAATATTCAAATAAACCCAAAATCTAATTAAACCCAAATCAATTACAATCAAAGCCTTCAATCAATCCCAAATCAATTGTCAAACTCAATTCAATCTAATTCAAGTTTAAACCAATTCAATTGACCCATTAGGTTTACTTGACCCAAAGTGACCTAAAGGACCCATTTAGACTAAACTCCAATCCAACCCAAATTGGATTGAACCAATCCATTCAAAATCTCCTACAATGATTATTGATCATCCTTGATTGATCAATTACAATCAATTGGGTCAAACCAACTCAATTCAATCACTTGACCCAAGTTAACTCTATTAACCTACATGAATCAAATTAAACAAAATCCCATCCCAATTCAAATCAATTGAAACAAATGATTCATACCAACTTTAAATTAATTCTTGAACATGACTTGACCATCAATTGAGCAAAACTAAGTCCAATTAGCCTCTTGACCCAAGTTGATTTGACCTAAAAGGCCAAATTAGGCCAAATCAAATCCTACATCAACTTGAGTGCAACCAATGACTCAAAATCATCCTAAATTTATTATTGAATATGATAAAACCCTTGGTTGAACCTAATTTGACCAAGTCAACCTAATTGACCCATTTAGCCTAAATTGACCTAAATGGTCAAATTAGTCTAAATCACTCTAAAATTCAAATTGATTGAAGTAAAAGCTCACAATCATCTTCAAATGATCAATTGAACCTAAACCAACACCTAGCCCAAGCAAATTTGTCCAATTTGACCAAATTAGTCAACTTAGCCCTTTTGACCCATATGAACTCATATGGGTCAAATTCAAATCCAATCCAAATCAAGCCAAACAAATTGAACCAAAATATTCCAAATCATCATTTGAACTTGTCTCAACCCATGCCTTGACTCAATTTGAACAATTGGTCAACTTAACCTAACCTAGCCCAATTTGACCTAAATGGGTCAAATCGAGTCAAGCCCAATCAAATCAACTCCAAACCAATTCAAACTTGACATGACTTATTCTTGGGTCATCATAGGTCAGCGCAAATCTAACCTAACCCAAATCAAATCTGAATTAACCCATTACCCATTGGGTAAAGCCCTCCGCATAAGACAAAACTCTTGCTAGCCACCCTAAGTTCAAATTGGACATGAGGACCACTAGCTCACCTGACCTAAAGTCGGTTGGGCCAGCCATGAGCCAAGTGGAGGTGAGCTAACCAACCTACTCCCATTGGCACACATAGGAAACCAAGGATAAGCCACCGCAACCTTTGGCAGCCCACTTCCCTCACTTACCCACTCAAATTGAGCCACCTCACCAATTCCATGCCACCCACGTACGCCTGTGCCAACTGAACACCTACAAATTTTAGAACCAATCCAAGTCATCAGATTGGAGGGGGAGAGGGTATACTCTCCCCATCTAGATTCAAACGGGTAGAAAGAGCATTCATAGAGCTTGTGTGAGTGAAAATGAACACCCTAGAGCTTTTCCCAAGTTACCAGAGCTTCCCTATTGTCGATGATGTTGAAATCGAGCGAAACAAGGCACCTATTTCGTCCAACCCCTTCCAAACTCAACCATTATCAAATTAACTTTACCCACACATTCACCAAGCTTTGACGAGAAGAAATGAATCATTTCTTGATCAATTTGAGCACTAGAAACCACTTCTAGACCAACTCTGATGAAAATTCCGATGATGTTTGGCCTATAGAGCCACCGACGAGGAGGAAAGGTGCGAGCTTCTCAGTAGGGCTTCATCTCTTCAAGATGAAGCTACCTCAATCGATTAACTGCCAGTCCTGAGCTCCGACGAGGTAAATTCTTGCAAACTGTAGGAATTTCAATTATTTTGTGCCTTTGTGAAGAAAAGTGTGATTTCATGTGAATCCTACCATAGGATCCCTTTAGATCTCCTTTGTGATCATTTTAGGATCGATCCCGATGCTTCACAAGCTCTGACAAGCTTAGATCAAGCAGAGAAAGGCAGACGGTGTCCGTCTTCAGTCGCTCGGGGGATGATTGATCATCCGCTGTCCATCTCGCGTGATTGGAATGTATGGCCATGATTAATCTAATAGATAATCTTGATTTAATACTACTAGGAATCATGGGATTAATCCCCATCATTCGATCTTAAATCAGACGAAGGGGACGAAAGCGTGTTTGCCTCCGCCATGTCAATGCCGCATCGGACTGTTTTAATGGCCAATCCCGTAGAGCCATATGGAAAGCACTACCACACCAGCCTTCTATGTGGCGCCGATAGGATTAGGGATTAATTAAGGTTTAAAATGAGATTTAATTAGCTATAATTTTATAAATTCAAAACTAATTATAAAAAAATTCAAAATTATAAATAAATATATTTTAGAAAGGTAAACTATATGAGAATTTAATAAAAATAATTTCATTTGATTTTGAAAATTGATTAGAGCTTAATTAGGGTTTGAATATTTTTTAATTAACTTAACTAATCCATAATTACTCGGGCAATTAATCCCAAACTTGGCATGTTGATTTAATGGGATGACCTTTACCTCCAATGATTTTCTTGGGATTTATTGGCTTTATAATTAGGGAAATTTAAAATTCAAATCTTAATTACCCTCTTAATTAATTAAATTAATATTTATAGTTTTAAATAGTAAAAATTAATTAATTAAAGTATATTAATCACTGATTAACAATGATATGTCAAGAAAGAGTGACTTGGGCCTCTCTCCTAATTATTTTCCCAAATTCATTTCATTAAAGAGAGTTAATTAATGTGAGGTTTAATTAAGAGATTAATTAATCAATTAATAATAAAATCAAATCAAATTAAATTTATAATTGCTTCAGATAATCTAATTTCAAATTAGGGTTCCTCTTAATGTGTTCAATAACATAAAAATATTTAAGAAAATTATGATTTGCCTATAACTGTGGGAATATCATAAAAAGTACTTAATTAGATTTTTTAATCTAATTAACCTCTAATCATAAGCTAATTGCATTAAGTCCTTTAGAATCATTACAATTTTATTTTACTCAAGTGCATATCATTTGTGGCTTATGATTAAATAATTAATTAAATTAAAGAAGCATAGGAAATGGTAATTAGATGAATTGTTTAATGGTTCAAATTAATTAAATTATAAAAGTCACCTAATTATCTTTCCTTAAACAAATTAAGATTACCAATATGGAATGAGATGTAAAACAATAAATGATCTCTCCTCTCTAAGTTCAATTAAAAATCCAAAATCAAAATTAAAAAAAGCTTTGATTTTCTTTAAGTAATTTTATTTAATGTGAATGTCCTTAGGAATTAATGTTGTTGAATGAATTATGTGAAAATATTTGGCTATTCCTTTTCAATCACCATAAATGTTGCGTGTCATGTGAAATCATGCATTCATATTTTCAATATCAAATGAAATTTACTTATGTAAAATTGCATGTGTTGGCTTAATCTTATTATGTGTGTCACTATTATCACTAACAAATTCAAAAATACTTTCCAAAAGTTATGAATTGATAATAACATTTGAAGAGATGGTAGTTATGACTACATATAGGATTTGCATGTATTTATAGTTTAAGCATGTCAAAATTTTGCTCTCTTCCTTATGTTTATGTATGGGTTTATATATGTTTGAATGATAATGGGTATATAGACTAGACATCCTAGGAATACGAGACTTTAAGTAGCCCCACGAAGGTCATTTGATTACCTCACTTTTCTTGTTTAATGAAAGAACGTACTCATTTAACTTCATTCATATGTGTATTTGTACTAAAATTTAGATAGAGCTTTATTTTATATGTATAAATAATTCATCAAAAATATAATCTTTTACATGGTTTTCATTCTTAAAGTTGTATATACATCCATATGTATTTGAGATAGCAAGTATATAGTCTGGACATCCTAGGAATATGATGCCTTAAGTAGCCTCAAGGAGGTCATTTGATTATCTCACTTCCCTGGTTTAATAATGGCACGTACTTGCTTAAAACTTTTATACATGTGTGTGTGTGTGTGTGTATTTTATTAATGAATGAAGATCTTCTTTTCTATTAAAAATACATAAGTGTGCCAAAAGTTTATTGCATGTGTAGTTATGTTAAGCTTTGGACAATATGCCTGTCATGGGTGATGAAAAGGAATGACATAACATGTGCTATGTGATGGTAATTCAACCACATTAATCTTAAGATGCCTTTCATGTTGAATAAGATTCTTTAAGGTTAACCTAAACGTAGGATTTACTAAAACACTTAATAAATCATTTACTAAAAGAAACTAAATCATAAGAACATGCTTTTAAGAAACAACTTAGGATATGGATGAATGAGGTTAAGCCTATTTCTTCGTTTTATCATACTTAAATGCTAAGTGTAAATCAAATGAAATAAAAAAAATACAAATTAAAATTTACAAGTCTTTAAATAACTTAAAATGAAACCATTCCTTATGTTAACTTAAATAATTTTAAAACCTAAAAAATTATAATTCAAATGCCCAGCTAAGACAAACCACATAAAGCCTAATCAGAGACATTAGAATGTTAAGTCACCACTTTTAGTTTTAGGTTAGGATGGTGTATATAATGTTGATGTGTTTTATTTTATGATGTAATATTTTAGACTGGATGTTAGGTCGTTGGTAGCCTAATATTTTTTTGTACATGAGATTATGCTTAAGGCTACTCAAAATAAAATAAAATGTTATGTTGCTTACGATCCCAATGTAAATGGACTTGGTTACCATGTGTAAGGTGCTAATTCCAAATTATGAAATATAATTGCTTGGGATTGTATGTATATTTAACTAATATCTATTTTGTAGGTGTAGTTAGATTTATTTTTCTTCATAAAGTATAATTTTGTAATAGGAATTAGGATTAGTGCTATGAGATTTAGGATAAGCGTTAGGGCTTTGGATTCAGCCTTGTGATGCAAATCAAATCATGTGAAAAGAAAAGAAGAAATGAAGAAGACCCCTGAATGTATTCCAATTTCAATTGTAATTATTCTTTGTAAGGGTTGTATAAAGGTAGCATTCGAATCTGCTCTTTTTTTCAACACAGCATCCACCTCTTTTCACAAACTATAAATGATTATGTGTTTAACCAGAACAACATGATTTTTATTATTTCTTAATGATTGATGATTGAATGTGTGGCCTAGATGCAGTAAGATCTTAGGATAAATTTAATTTTTCTACCCGATTAATAACTCATAACTAAATTCTAAACAACTTTCAACCTCAGTATAAAGCATTAGTTATAATCAAGATAACTAAAAGATTTAGCAACCCCTTAGTTGAATGTTGTATGCCACATCATGTCATTCTCTATCACTCTGCAAAGGGCCTCCATTCACGACTTTAGGGATCACTTGACCTATGAAAGCAACCCCTTTTGGTGGATATTCACCATTATAAAAATTTTTGCATTTTTTAAACTAGGTAATATACCCATGCCAGTCATGATCTAGTCTCTTAGGAAGTGAGTTTAAGACTCTAGTATTTTTCCAAATAAAATAACAGGTCTAACCATCTTGTAATTGCATAAGACCAACCTATATAATTTTGAATCATAGGAGGTGTTAGCTGACGTCCACTCCAGACGGTTGTAAGTCCAGAAGAGTCGGATAGGTTTATTCTCTCTTATAAAAGTAAGGCCTTGTGTCCCCCCTTTTCGTTTAGATTTAGGTCGTGATTTTATCTTATGCTAAAGCCCTCTAGATTCAGGATATGAGGTTACTTATTTTTTTTCATATTACGAGCATAAATAATCATCTTTTAGGTATTTTCACAATCTTATGTTGATGGATTATAAGCCCTAGCAATCTAATAAAATTTTTACTCAAAATAAATCCTCTCACTTTCAAAAATATAAAGCCTCACCATATGTTAAGTTGAAATGCTCACTAGGCTTCCTAGTATCATGAGTATTTCTTACATATTCTCTTTTAGATTCCAAAATAAGTCTTCCTAATTGAACAATCCTATTTGATTTTCCAAAATAACCAACTCATTGATAGTCTTAACCTTAAAATATTTGGAGACAATAATTGACTAGTTTAATCGAGAGTTTTCTTAGGAAATTTCATTTTTAAGGATGTGATTAACTTTGGAGGCTTGCTTCTATAGAGAACTAAAGAACTCGACTTAAAATAAATCCTACTTTACCTTTTCATGTAAAGTAGGGGAAGAATCTTTAGTATATATGAAGAACCATCATGCTTTATGAGTCCCATATTAGACAGTCCATTGTAGTGGTGATATTTCTATCTTCTAGATAGTACATACATACCTTACCAATACCATCATCACTTCATTAAGTACCCCTTACGATCTGCGTGGTGTCCACACAAACCATCCAAAAATAAACACGACATTAGTCATGAAGATTGTTCAATCTTGGTTCAATTTAGTTTAGATTGAGCTAAATTTGATTTTGAGATTATAGGGTTCATTTAGGCTAACTTGGGTTAGGTAAGCCAATTGGCCAATTTGAATCCTAGTTAGGTCAATCACATTCAAATGGTGTTTGGAATGATTTATGGGAGGTTATTTTAATTAGTTTAGGATAATTTTAGGTTTTCCTCATTTAGGCCTAAATAAATCAATTGGGTGTGATTTGTGTATTATTAGTGTTTTAGATGTCATGTGATTGATTGGTTCAAATCAATTTGCATGATTAAGATTTAGGTCATGGTGACCCAAATGGGTTAAATAGGATAATTTGAAACCAAATGTGTACGATTTATGCTTGGTTTGAGAATTAATTTAGTTTTGGTATGTGAGGAGTTAAGCTAATCAGGCTAGGTGGGGTTCACTACTCCAATGGCTTAACGCTATAGCTAACTTCAATGAGTCTTCTGATTTGGGTTTCCCCTTAGTCATTAGAAATGTCTAAGGGTCTAATTAAGGGAACCTCATGCCTAGATTGAAATCCTAAGCCTAAAGAGTGGTGGATGTCAACCTCACTGAAAAGTGAGGTCAACAAATATCTTCTCTTCATTTAACCTCACATTGATGATTAATGCTATCATAACCATAATAATATTAAAGGATAACTAGTAAAAATGAATATTATTCTTTAATAAAAAATGCCTTATGACATGCCTTCATCTTTTCTTTTGCTTTTATTCAAATATAAATATTGTTTGGCATAGTTAATATATTTTTGAAAATTGACTAGAAATTTTAGTTTGTTGTAATAATAAAAAATAATGTTAATTGACACAAATGACTATAATTTAACACTAAAATATAATTTTTTAGAGTGAAACTATTACAAAATAGTTTAGTGAACTTAACTTAATAATGCATAAACATTTAAATAAAATGGAATAGATGGAGTTTAATATTAATAATTTTTTAGTTGATCTTAGGTTTTGACCTTCAATTTCTACTTAAGATGTTTATGATAGAGAAAGTTTTGGAGATTATATTTGGTGAAAAAACCTCTTATGCTGAAAAGTCTGAAAATTGTTTAGTCAATAATAAGTAATGTTGCATACAGGTTAATTAAAAAATAGATTTTAGGAATATCCAACATGTTTAACTATTGTGCCTAGAGCTTTTTATCTCTATTGTCATCCCTTTAAATCTTAAGAGCTAACTATAGTGTTTAAAATGTGAGTAGTAGGACATTACATAAATCTTATGGAAACTTGTTTAGATGATCGAGTATGACATCAAGGAATGACAAACTACCTTGAATGGTAGAATTATCATCCTACAATGTACTGAATTACTTAATAAAACTCTTGAGATTGATAAGTCTATGTGTATTAGAAATATTCTCCTTGCATTATATAAATAAAGTAAGATAGGGTTTACTTTATGCCATGTTACAAGTTCCCTACAGGGGCAATCACCTATAGTTAATTACATTCCAAAAGTTGTAGCCTCTTAATAAAACTCTCAATTAAAGTAGTTATTAGCGTCTCTATGGATTTCAAAGATTATGATTAATGGATTTCTCAGTTTGAAAATCAAATAAGAGGGATCAAATGGAAACATTTCTATTTTGAACTCAAAATAAAATATATAGGAAGCGCTTAGATACTAGGAAGCCTAGGAAGCACTCCAATACATCCTATAGTTAGACTTTATCTATTTGAAGTTGAGATTTATGTTTAGTTTGAGTCGACAATTTATTAAAATGTTAGGACTAATGTCCCAACAACACAAGATTAGGGGAGTGCCAAAGAAGTAAAGACTTATGCTTATAATAAATAAGAAACAAGTAGTCTCCAATCTTTAAGCTAAAAGTGCTTCAACTTAGGAGCTTGTCCTATTCTATTTGGGAATGTAGGATATGATGACACATTCCTTCCTATGAATATGAACCATTTGAAGTAGCTACCATCTAATACCACTTACACCCTAAAATCATGTGGATAAATTTTATGTAAATGAAAGATAATTAGATTGTTATTTATTAATAATAATCTAAGATCATAAACTCACTCTTTAGAATTCTAAGATCATGATTTATGTGAATAATGCTTCTAGTTAGTACAATAAAATTTAATCTTCTATAAATTTTTTACTCACAAATTTTCACTAGGCTTGGGTAGATTAATATGCCTACATGAATGATAAAATTGAGTTATGGGCTAAATCAACAGAGAGCTATTCTTCACTCAAGGGTGGTTGTCCACATTGGTCAGATTCTTCTTCTTATCGTGCAATGAGTGCAAGCCCTCGTATCATGAGAAAAGGAATATATTTCATGATTATATATTCATCATAGAACTAAGTATTTCAAATTATTTTATTAATTAATTTATGGCTTTATATTGAAGGTATGCATTCTATTAATTTTAGTTTAAATTGATTTAAATTTAGAGTAGAAAATTTAAATCCTAAGATCCTACCGAATCTAGGCAGCATATATCAACACATCATAAACCAAAGAAACTTATGAAAAGTATGCTATTTTTATTGTGCAGTAAGTATAAACATGCAAAAAATTCAATTTAAATAATAATAATATTAAGAGGCTAGTGTGGCATGCTTCTGTTATACACCCTAAGAAAGAAAGAAAATAAATGGTCGAGCTTTGCCTTTATACAACCCATCCTATAACTAAAAGTTCTAATCTATGTGAGTCTACATTTTACTTTTCTTTTGTATTATCTTCTTCTCTGAAAACCACTTTATGCTTCACAAGCGATCACGTATTTATACTGTCTACTCCCACTAATTATAAACCCCAAATATCTTAACCTAATTTTGGTATCATATTATATTTAAAATAAAAAAAGCTAAACCTGTGAAATAGAGATTAACAAAACACACAAACACTCAAGCAATTTATATTCAAACATTCCGGCATAGAACCATTGGGTACCAAGCCCACCTATCATAATAGGCTTTGCTTAAGGGCTTAAATAAGTAATAACAACAAACAAATGATATTAATTTTAATTTTATTATAACAATATCTTTATTAAGCACAACTCCTTGTAAAAAAATTGTGTTAATCATATTAAGCAACATCCTAACATTTCATCTATGAGCAAACAAACCTAACATCCAGTTTAAAATAGCATTTCATAAAATAAGAAGAGTAATATATCAAAAATAAAGTATCAGCTTAACCTAAATCTAGAGTCGATGATCTAACAGCCTAGTGTGTATAAAAGGGCTAGTATGGTGAGGCTGCACTAAGCTTTCTGGGTTTAAGTTTTAATTTGAGAATGAATTTTAATTTATTACCTTTATGTGCTTTGAATTAAAGTGGTTAATGATTTAAAGAAAGATTTTAAATTTTAATTTAGTTTATGTTTGAGTTAAATTTGGTGTTTTAATGAGTATGAAAAATGATAGGTCCCACTTGAGGTAGTACCCATCCCCATCACACCTTACCCCTAGTGAAATCTTAAAGATGAATTTATAAATTTTAGTTAATTTAATGAAGTGTTGGATTTTAATTATATCCTAATTTTGAGATAAAGCTTAAGTAACATTATAATTCTTATAAATCATATCTTAGAAATAGAAGAACAACTTAAGAATTTCTTGATGATATTCATTACACCTCTCCTTTAATATCACAAAATATAATATTATTTTTATTATTTTGAAAAGTATCTTATATTCATATCTGAACACTATTTATGTTTATATATGATAACTTTATGAAAGATAATCACAAACATACATACATGAACATGTACACTTTTTTATATTGAAATGACTTAAGTATTTATATATAACATAAATATGCATGCATTTGTATTTTGAAAAAATAAAAATAAAATATTCTGCCATTATTCTATCAGAGATGCCAGGTCAAGACCTCCTTTGAGCCAATAGCTTATGATCTCAGGTTTTCAAACCAAATATTCCTTAGGATTGCATTGAACATACATAAAGCCAATAGCTTATGATCTCAGGTTTTTAGACCAAATATACCTTAGGATTAAATTGAACATACATATAAATAAAATAATTTTTCTTTCTAAATTACCATAGATATTTAGTGATAATAGCTTAAAAATAAAGAATATTATGCAAGTATAAATATACACATCTTTTAGTTCATACTTTGAAAATAGGAATAATTATTCTTTTGCAAAATTATTTAAGATATAACTATTTATTACATGAATAAAACATGCACATATTAGCTAATGAGAAGCTAATTAAATATCATATAGAAACTCCTACAACTCCTTAACTCTAAAATTGAATATACAACCATAAGATCACTTAAGCATAATCTAATTAAATAAGGGACATTAATTGGTTATGGTGATTAACATGATTAGAAAAGAGAAAATTAAACTTATAATTATCATATTCCCTCTCTATTCATCAGGTGATTCAAAGGCCCAAAACATAATTTTTATGATTTATTAGTGTTTAATATTTAATAAATCTAATTAATCCTAAAGAGACTCACAAATTTAACAAAGCATGAAATATAAGCCCAAAATTTTTGAGAAAAATATAAAAAGTGCATGAATGTAAATAAAACATAACTTAAAAATTCTAAGATATTTGGGCTTATATTTTGATTAATTAAATAACTGAGAAAAACACTAATTGAATAATTACACTTAAAATATCTAAAATCATTTGAGACTTTTATTTCGATGCAAACCACTTTATTAGCTAAGTTCAAAGAGAGGTCAATTACAATTTCTAAGGATCTCAATAATTAGTTATAATTTTTCTTAACCTTAGGCCACTTAATGAGTTATTAATTGCTAATTAAACCTATTAATGGTGATATTTAAATATTAATGGTAACCAAAGGCCCTAATAATTTTTCTTAAGTGTCTTCATGTTAGGTAAGTATATTTATACATTAAAATACAAACCTACTAATTTCTAGAATTTTTTTAATTAATTATTGAGTGAATTTGGCCATAAAAATTTTAAATTCACAACTTTCAATCTCATTGCTCAAATATCATGAAAATTTTATGAGAAATAAACATTGATATGAAAAGCCTACAATAAAATTATGTATTAGTTAAGTATGTAATTTAGGTGTAATTAAAATTTATCATTTTTAATAATTTCTAAATTATTCCAAAAATATTTAGCAAAATTTAAGATTTTTAATTTTTGGCAGATTTCTCTCTAGATGTTGAATCTAGAGAGGGGCATTAATATTTTTTGGTTAAGTAGTTGAATTACTATGAATTTTAAACTTTAAGCCTAACTAAATCAATTAATTAAATTTTAACCCTTTATTAAACTCAAAATTAATTGATTTTTTAGATTTAATCAAATCTATTAGGCCTAATTAATTTTCTCAGGGTCTCTAATATTCATAAAAATGTTTTGAATCACTTTGTTGTATTTTATAATTTTCATAATTTTATATTAATTTTTTTATTTATAATAACCTTAGGCTCTAATTGACTTAAAAATTTTATGATAAGTAGATATTGACACTAAGTTTTTATCCTAAAAAGTTCAATTCAACTTTGTAGTTTGAGTATAATTAATGTATTATCATGTTTGATAATATCCAAATTAATCTCAAGAGAGAGGTTATTTATATCTTTTAACGTAATAGTTAATTTATTATTATATATTTTTTAAATTAGCTTAATTAAGATTTATTGAAATCCCAAATTAATCATTTTATGATTTTGAGTGATCCAAAAGGTTTCATTATTTTATATAGGTATTTTATTGATTATTAAAATATTTTTAATTATTTTGGATAAATTTTTATAATTTATAATTATTTAATTATTCAAAATTACTCAAGAAATTTCAAAAATTAATAACTTTTAATATATTCACATATTTTACTTGAAATGTTTTTGATTGGTAGGTAGTAACATTAGTGTTAAGAAGAGAAAGGGTGTTATGTTTCCCTCCTCTCTCTCTCTCTCTCTCTCTCTCTCTCTCTCTCTCTCTCTCTCTCTCTCTCTCTTTGGCCTTTATAAATGGCATGAGAACTTCATTCATAGAGATGGTAGAGGTGGTCAAAAGTTGAAGTTAAGTTTAGATTTGGTGGTTGATGACATCATCATTCAATTTCTAAGAGATGGTGAAATGATGGGATGAAGTTTCCTCCCCATGATGGCCATGTGAAGAGATTTAAAATTATGGTTAAAAAAATTTTTTTTCTAGACTTTTTTTGAGGACACCATCTCCTCCTAATTTAAGGTGATAGAAATTAAAAGATTAATCAAACTTTTTAGGATTTAAGATTTGGGAGAGAGAGTTTAACTTAGGTTTGGATTGAGTTTCGGCCCAAGTTAACTCAAATTTGACTGTGTTAGCCAAATTTAATTAAATGAAGAAAAATTAAATATTCCCCATAATTAGGGCCACAATTGATAGTAAATTATAGATTGGATTTGACTCAAGCTAAAGCCAAGCTTTCACATGTAGGTTCATACTTGACTTGGTTTTAATTTTTAATGATGGTACTTGACTTGTACTTGTTATGTTTATATTAATTGAACTAGTACTTTACTAAGTTAATAAATAAACTAAAAATTTGAGCCAATACTCGACTTTTAATGTGAAGTTATAAATAAATAATTTTTAAAAACTAAACAAACAAGTAATTAAATATATATGAAATTAGTATCTAACAATTTTGCATCTATTAAATATACCATATAAATTATACATATATTTTCATGCAATCAAATAACATAAATAAGTACTAACAAAATAATTCATTGAAATTAATAAATAAATAAGAAGAAATTGAATTCCATGTAGATGTATATTCACTAATGATAAATAATTTAATATTTTAAAAAAAATCAAAATGCTCAAAAAAAATTATGAATAAATTCATTGGATATAATACATTTCATGTGAAACAAGTTTATAATACTACGATTAATATTGAAAGCATATTCATAGAAAATTACTATATTATTATAGATGATAGAATTTAAAATTTTAAATTAAATTAATGAGAAAAAGAATAAGATAATTAATAAATTGATTAATAATAAATATTAATGAAATAACATTATTGATGTTAAATTATAATATATTACTATTAAATATATCTTTAATTATGGTCTATTTAATCACATTTAATTTAAATAATATACAAGCTATAATCAAGTTTAATATCAAGCATTTAACAAGTTACTTTTAAGTAACAAACAAGTTTGATTGTGAGCATAGCATAAATAAATGAGTTTAATCATATTCAAATTTAGTTTATTTAACCTTCAAATTTTCAAAATTGTTCAAACTTTTTAGTCTTTAATTTGAACAAACTTGAATGAGTGTAATCAAGCCAAGTTGAAGTTATTCATCAAGTGCATTGATTCATATACTGGTCTACTCATAATCTCTAATTAGAGAATTATATTCTATATTTTAAAAAATATATATATATTA
Source organism: Cymbidium sinense (assembly GCA_021442155.1). Lineage (NCBI taxonomy): Eukaryota > Viridiplantae > Streptophyta > Magnoliopsida > Asparagales > Orchidaceae > Cymbidium > Cymbidium sinense. The sequence continues at coordinate 120,063,209 of CM038221.1, read as the reverse complement.
AAAATTATTTTCACACTAAAATGGCACTAAATTTTAAAAAGATAGTTGTGTATATATGTGACCCTTTGAACAAAAATTTTATTGACCCCTCTTTTTCTAAAGGCCATCCTCTTAGACAATTCTCGTTTGTGAGTAATGGTTTTGAGCTGATATTCATTAGATAAAAGCCATAAATCCAAAAGGATATTAAATATGAGATTAATTGTTATGAACATATCCAGCCCATGATCAATTATTGGTAAGTTTATTTTATCATTTAAATGTTTTAAACAAAACTCAAAAGCTTTTCACTCAGATTGGGACAATCAACAATGCACAGAGTAGCAAGATGATTCATCCCATCTCCTAAAAACTAGCTCTCCATTCAGACATATCTAACACATCAATGTTTCTAAATCTTTAAACCTTGAATGCACAATGCCAAAGCTTTTCACTCCATGCGAACTATTTAATTGGGGTGTCTTCAGTGATGGTAGATTCCACCCAGATGGGAGAGATGTGCACATATTGCAATTGACGAGTGTCATTGTTTCCAACTTCTTGGAAGATTGATCTCTGATCCAATTCAGAAATTCCTTCCCATTATAATTTTCAACACTTAAATACTTGAGATTCTCGTGAGGCTGGAGTCGATCAATCACATCTTCTTCAGGCACATTTTCTGATTTTCTGAATGCAACAAGTCCATCTCAACGTTAAGGAATCAATGTACCATTTACCCTTTAAATTGGCTACTTCTGCATCATGGACACTGACAAGTTTTTCAAGCTTAGTGATGCAAAGTTTGCCACATAGTTTTAAGTCCTTCAATTCTCCTAGACCACACCGGAGCTCTAATCCGATGGCAAACCTTGACAAGTGTCTTAAATATTTTAAATTGCTAATACCAGGTGTCATGGAAATGAGATTAATTTGTCTATCCCTACAATCTCGGTCAAGATGCAAACCGAGATGCCGCAGCATAACCAACTTTTCCATGTTTCTTGGTAGCATTTCAACTTTGTAATAGTTTCCAAGCTCTAAAGTTTGCAAATTCAAAAGATTGCTTACAGTTTCAAGTAGCCGCTTTATATTGGTATCATGAAGTCCAATGTGCCTGAGATTTTTTAGATCAACTATGGAATCTGGCAATTCTTGAATTCCATGGCAATCGTCTAGTTCAAGTGTCTGAAGATGGTACAAATTGCCCACTACTTCAAGTTTGAAGGCCTCATCACGCTCATTATGGCGTGACGAGATAAAAATCTGCTGTGGTGTCGCAAGACACCGCTCGTTATGTTCATCAGGGCATACTGAGTAAGCCAAAACCGTTAGATGTTGCTCCCCTTATGCCGAAATGTTGCCAAAATTTGACTAAATCTGGAACATAGAAAAAAAGGGGAGAAGAATATTTGCATATATATTTGCTTTTATGCACGTGATTGAAGGCCTCGTTATGCTCATCAAGGCATAACGAGATTGAAATTCAGTCGAGATGCTTCAAAACTAACCATCATGCTCATCAGGGCTTGACGGATATATCAAAATAGTTTTGATGTAGCCCTCTAAGCGAGGATGATGCCGAAATATTGCCAAAATGCTGCCATAATTTTGTTAAATTTTTGGGACTTAAATAAATCTAAATTACAATCATTTAATCCACTATGATTTATGTAAACAAGCATAAATTAAAATTCAAAGAAAAATTGACTGCAATTGAGAAATGAAAATTTTACCTGAAATATTTTTGAGATACATTGTAAAAGCTTGAATTGGTAGAACTCCCATAAGAAAGTTAAGGCAAATGAAAAACAATGAATTTAGAAGAAGAGAATTCATTCTATTTATAGACATGAATCAACTTTTATGGGGACTCCACCATAACTCATGATAATTTTAATCAAATAATTGGTGAATTATGAAATCAAAGTGCCCATTAATGATAAAACTCGTTAAAGGAGCCATGAATGTGTTTTGAATAAGCTTCCTATATATGTAATAACATAAATAACTCTAACTCAAGCACTTGAAGTTTTGACAGTAATACATAATTAAAACAAACATTCGCATGAGAGAATTCTATAGAGTTGAAGGTTGAATTGAAAAGAGAGAAGGTACCTATATTCGTAACATGGGTTGATCTATTCACAAACTTGAAATTTCTAAGGATTTTTTATAAGAATGCAGAAATCCATTATATGATAAAATATGAAAATAAATAGCCTTATTAATCAATGAGTTATGGAAACAAGAAACAACCTAAATGAAGAACCTTCAAAAAGAGGAGGAATTAATTTGAATGTTACACTTCATTGATTCATTGAAGTATTTTTGAGGAGTTGAATCTTCATGCGAAACTACAAATCAAATTATCGTTTGAATCTATAGCTTCAAGATACATGTAAATACTTGAGTAAAGTGAACTCTTTATATTCATTTTTAAGCAATTTTATATAATATTCAAGTATTTCAATTTACGCAAGCTTGCAAATATAATAGCATGATATTTTCAGTAGCTCAACATAAATGTTGAAAGATATGTGTAAATATCTTAATGAGTGTGAATCTATTACACATCTCTTGAAGTAAGTTTATATCATATTTAAGTGGTTTGAAACTTACGCAAACTTTTAAATGAATGAACTCTACGCCATCGGATTTGCAATTCTTCGTACAAGCAGGCCGAAGGCAATACTAAATTAAATACTACACTAATTATGGAGCTTCTTTCAATCCAAAAATTAAGAAATTTTATTCTAATTATGATTTTTAAAATCAATGATTTCATTAATTAGATGAAATTATTTAAGCTATAAATGTCTATATGTGCTCGGATATAGAGATTTAAAATACAAATTTTAATATCTGAAAAGGCTGTGCAACCTAAATTGGAATTAAATAAAAATACAAAATTTATCACATGATGCAGAAATAAAAATTACCTAAATTACTAAACTCCCGCATGGGCCCCGACATTATACTGAATGTTTAAATTCAAGTGTCTGAGTATGCTGCGCGGGTTGCTTCCCAGTTTGGTCTTAGGACCGAGTCCGGGTTAACAAAACCTAAAAATCTAATTATTATAAAGAAAATTTCATTCTAATTATGATTTTTAAAATCAATGATTTCATTAATTAGATGAAATTATATAAGTTATAAATACATGCATATGCTGAGACATAGAAATTCAAAGTGTCAGTTTTAATGTCTAAAAAGGCCGCGCAGGCTAAGTTGGAATTAAATGAAAAGTATATAATCAATCTCATGATTTAGAAATAGACTTATTTAAATTACTAAACACCCACATGGGCCCCGACACTACGCTGAATGCTCAAACTTAGTGTCTGAGGATGTTGCACGGGTTATTTTCTGGTTTGGTCTTAGGACTGGGTTTGGGTTAATAAAACCTAAAAATTCAATAATTATACTATAAGAAATTCAACTTAGTGAAATATCTAAGAAGTTAATTCTATCATATGATAGTAGATTTGATCTTTTATTATTAAACTAATAGAGTCGATAGGATCTCAAACAATACACATACCCCGATGATGGCTGTGTTGAATGGTGATTTCAATCGGAGGGGATACTTCCATCAAAAATTCTAATTTTAAATCAAATCAACACAAATTAAGTATCAATATAAAAAATGCTTAAATGAAATTTAATCTCTAAAAACTTAAAGAAAACTTCACTTAATCCACCTTCCATAATTATTTGTCGGAGGTAACAAATTAAGAAAACTCTAGCTCACAAAGGAGCTAATGCCAAATCAAGTGTTCTATTATGTTTAGTCTCAATCATCTCACGCTAGTAAGGATGTGACCCATGTCCTCTGATTACGTAGCTTAGCTAGTAGACTCCACATATGATACAATTACGACCATAGTACTCTGATTGGGTGGTTTTCGCCAAATGAAACCATTATATTACGATCACGACTGTAGCCCATATGCTCCCCAATGGCTCTGCCCTTTGAGTTGTGAATCATAGGGTATACATGATAGGGAAAAAATTCCTCTGTCAGCTAAGATAGACTTAAGATTATCTTCTTAGACAAATACCATCCTAGGTCCACAAGAATTTCTTGTACGACATAACCCATGTGTTGCTGATAAGCATCCTTTGGTCAGGTTGGGTCAACTACCTCCTCTGACTAAGTAGACTAGGGAACATGATTGGCCGGGATGATAGAACCATGTGATCTAGATCGGGCACGTCATCATTCTCCCAACCATCTGCTTTAAGTTAAAATGATGAATCTCATAAATTCTAAGTTCTAAAACTCCACATGCTGCTACTATATCCTACGCTTTTAGCGATCTAACGACTAGCCTTAATCAAAAGTTCTCTTAGAATTGGGAGGGATAATTAACTATAGCTGCTTGTGCCTATAAGAAACCTGGAACCAGATCTAAAGTCCTTACAAAATGAGATTGAAATCTCTGGATAGTGTCTAATCTACTATTCCATCTCCCTTCTAAAAATTATATTGACAAACTTAAATCATACTCTCTTCATTATCGAGAGATCGGTGGCAAATTTTCATTGCCCACAGATTTATGGCGACTCTACTAGGGACAAGATTCTTTTTTTATCTTTGGCTAGTCATGTATATGCTATAGTAGCAATAAAATATTTGAAAATTTATAATAAAAAATGGTGATTTAAATGTGTAATAAATTCAAGTTACTAATGTATGAGACTCTGTGTCGAATGAATTATTCTGTAAAGCATATTTTTATTACACTATTATTTTGTTTTGTAGTACCTCTACATTTTGAAAGTATGGGATAAAATAATAATTACTAATTACTAATCTTCATCTTTCACTTTTGTAGAATGGATCTAGAGAGCACTCTTTCACCCTTGCCTAGTGGTAACATGAACATCTAGCTAACAGCCATCAACACAAGAGATATTGAAGCTACCAATCAATTTGGTAGCTTGAATTTTCCAGCTATCATAGATGTAACTCCTAAAGCACCCACCTATGGTGCACTGGTTCGAGTTCATACTGGAAGGCCTCAGGTTATTGAAGCTTGTACTCGTCATGCTTGCCAACCAGTTCAACAACCAATCGCTGTTAAGGAGTTCTCTCGACAGAGAACTTTAGTTTTTAAAAGATTGGGTCAATCTGAAGCCCCTGTGATGAAAAGAATCATTAGTGGACAAACTGTATCTTTAATGCCTCGTAGTATAATTGCTTTGCCAACTGAAACCTTTGTACCTGGAAAGCATGATCATGAAGTTTCCTCATCAGGAATCAAATTAAGAAGAAGGCAAAGAAGAAGAATAAATGATGACCTCATGGCTCAGTAGATCCTACATGAATGACCAGTGAACAAGCAGTACTATCACTAGAAGCGAGTATTCCTACATATAACAACTTTGATAATAAAAAATGAGTAAAAAGGAATAACTCTACTGGTGAAGTGAAATAGTTTTTCTGAACTCAATAACATCAAGCTCCACCACTACAGAGAAGACAACCTGAAATATTGTCCGCTAAAATGCACAATGTTCTTAAAGTTGCCAAGAAAAGAGGCTTAATGAAAAGAAAATTTCAAAGGCCTACGATGATTGAAAATATTGAAGCTCCACCAAGGAGGTTTCCATCTCTTAAGGTGACTAGTCATCAAGCTAAGTATGTTTCACGCGGTGAGCATCAGAGCATGACACTTAGATCACATGTCCAAGAATCCGCTACCGAAAGGTCTCAGCAAAAGGGTAAGTAGATATGGAGGCTAAGGCCCTGTAATGAAATTCTGAAGAAAGAAAGATGTGTGACATCTAATGCAGATATTCAAAAATCCATCTCAAAAATAACTTATCAGAAGTGGTACCTAAAAGAAAGGATATCACTGATCAAAGACATAATGGTTAACACTAGGAGAATCCTCTAGGGAATCTCATCATCGATTAGATTCACCCCCATAAGAGAAGGTTGACTTTTATCGTAGTCCTTTAATGGAAGAAGTGTTTATTCCACACACTGAACTAGAGATCCACTAAAAATGTTGATAAAAAATTTATGTGTAAGAATAAGATACTGAAGAGGACACTATGGAAGTGGAAGTCATCTATATGGTCAGAGATATAGATGAACTTTCTGCTCACCATCAGAAACAATATGGATCTAGGGAACCTGAACCCGGATTCGACATTTATGAAGAAGGGTCTTCACAGAAGAAAGTAGAAGATGGATTGCCATTCTCTATTGAAGAGGAAGAAGAAGAAGATCAAAATGAGAAAGAGATCATAGGTGTTGAAGTTATTTATATGGTTGAACCAAAAATGATTAGCCTGATGCACGCTTTTATAATCAGTATCATCGTTCAGCCCAAGCAATAAATGTCCCTGCAAATGCACAAGGAGAAGGACAAACAAGTTCTTCCCCTAAAGATGTGCAGGGAGTGAAACAACAACAAGAAATGGAGGAAGAAGAAGAGCTGTATTGGTTGACACATTTGTGCTAGTTAGAGAGCAAAGACAAATGCAGCGTAAAATGGAAGCTAAAGATAAGAAAATTACACAGCTTGGTACCAAGATGAGTGACATGATGGCATAGATGAATATCATGATGGATATATTATAGAAGAATATCAAATCATCTGTAGCACTTGTTTCATCTACGAATCAACATGTAGCTAATAATACAACTTCTATACTATCAGTCACTCTAATACCTCAAGCTCTTACAATATATGCTACACCTAAAGCAAGGAATGAAGTTAACCAACTACCTCTTCAGCTGATAATTCAAAATATGGCTAGCACACTTGGAATGGTAACAACTGCTTAGCTAGAAATAATAATTAATGAAAAGATAAAAGTAGTTATAGCTTCAGAGCAAGCTTAAAGGTTGATGAGTAAGGGCCGCCTTTACCCAGCTGGATATGATCAAGTGTCATACCCAAAAGGTTTCTCAGTGCTGAAATTTAATATTTTCAGTGAGCTTTGTAACCCAAAGCAACATCTATCCCAATTTAAGGCTACTTGTGATAACATAAAAGAAAATGATGCATTGCTTTTTCTTCAGTTCATCAGCAACCTGACCTCAGCTACTTTCGAGTGGTATGCAAAATTACTGAATGATTCAATTAAAATATTTGCTGAGTTAGAGATAATATCAGTGAAGAGATTCGCCAGTGCAACCTAGAAGATAACAATCGCTGACGTTGCCTTGCTAAAAAGAAAAAAAGATGAGTCAGTGACAAAATTTGTAACTCGTTGGTGTAACCTAAACATGAAATGTGAACAATAATTGAAGGAAGAATATGCGATCCAATTGTTAATGGGCAGTATGGATGATAAAATGACACCATTTTTATGTATGTCATCAATTATAACATTTCATGACTTGCTCGATAAGGTGGGCAAATTTGAAAAGCTAAATCGCTCTAAGTCTGAAATCTATACAGATAAATCAAAGAGAAATAAACCTTTTGACTCAAAAAGAAATGAAAGTCATGCCACTTCCTAAAGCTCAAGTGGTGAAAAATGAGTAATCTATAATGTGGATAAAGAAAAACAACCAATGTACAATGATGATAAGGGAAAGAAGCTTGTACATTCTAATCCACAGCCAAAATTGGTATTGAGTGGCAATGATAAATCTCAGACTTTTTCAAGTGGTGGAGAGTGTCCAAAATAAGCAATAAGAGATGATGAATGAATATGACCATCTCTTAAGGAAAAGATGAACAAAGAATATTCCTTTATAAGGGACAGTGCGGCTAAATTATTTTGGTAAGTAGTTAAAGCTGGTCTACAATTACCAAAAATTAAAAGGCTTGAGGAAGTTGATCAAGTCAATAATCCAAATTATTATCTCTATCATTGGATGATCAGTCATCCTATCGAAGATTGTTATGTCTTCAAAGATCGGCAAGAAAGGAAGTATCGACGAGATGAATTTATATTATCTAATAGTGTTCTAGTCAACCAGAAAAGAGAGTCTACAAGGATGATTACATCATCTTCCGTATCATTCATTAAAGATAGAAAGAAATAAAAAATCAATTCAGACAGAAGAATGAGAAAATGTAGTCTCTGAAAAGATTGTGAAAATATTGAAGCAGCTAAAAGGTGTCCCTAGTGTTAAGTGGAAATCACCACTTGAACCTATATTGGACTTAAAAGAGATGCCTAAACCAAGTATTTAGGCTTGTCAGTGGCATTTTGATAAGGCTACTTCATCACAGCACGAGGAGCAGTCTACTAAACATAGGCCTCATAAATCAAAGAATCTAACTAAAAAAAAGAAGAGTAAGAAAAAGACTATAGCTCAAAAGATTATTAACAATTTAGAGGAGTGTCACCAACCGATAAGACAACCATTTAGGCTTGCAGACTTTATGCCAAAATTTTGTATTATTGAATTGGATGAAGAAGATAATGGTGAATCAAATGTTCTTCACTTTAATTACTCCAAAATGATAAGGGTGGTTAGATAGACTCAACCAACCCATCAAAATTCTTATCAAAAAAATAAGAAGAGATTGAGGAGTTAATGTCTGAATTTTATTTGACTCAATAAAAAAGATAACAGTTCAGATGAAGATTTATGTTTTCCAAACTGAGAAGAGTCAGACTCATCAATATCATCATGTATGAAATGTATGAAATTGAAAAATGAGTCTAACCTTTTTGGTAAATCATCCAGAATAAGAAGTGAATTTGAAGAAATTATCTCTTTAGAAGAATTTAAGCAAGACAATGTGATTTACGTTCAATTGAGAAGTGGTAAAGTCTTACCACCATCATTAAAGAAGGAAAATTATAATAAAGGCAAAGAAAAATAAACCGAAGTCAATGAAGGTATCATTCCCAAAAATCCTAGAATAAAGTCTAAATCAAGCGAAAAGATAGATTATAATATTATATCACATCTAAGAAAGATTCTTACAACTCTGAGTATGTATGAAGCTCTCTTAATGTCAAAAGACCTCCTCTTACAACCCCAGGAAGATGTCAACCAATTCAAGTTCCGCATGATGAGCATCGAGGCGTGACACTTAGACCACAAGTCCAAGAATCCGTCTTCGAAAGTTCCTGGCAAAAAGGTAAGAAAATTTGGAGGCCAGATCCTTGAAGTGAAACTGCCTTAAAGAAATACAATGATGTGACATCTAGACTGTACTCCCACAAAATCCACTCCTTATGTGCTAGTATTTGAGCTGAAGCAGTCTTGCCACTTGAAGTTGAACTACATTCACTCCGATGTTACCTAAGATGAGAATGTCTATCTATGGATGAAAGAGCGTGATGCGCTTGATGAGATTAGACTCCAAGCTCATCAAAATTTAGAAGTTTTTCGAGCAAAGATGTCAAGGCTTTTGACCATATGGTATGACCTCGAACATTCCAAGAAGGGGAATTGGTCTTGGGGCAGAGAAGACCAATTATTCATAATCGATGAATTTGATGGAAAATTTGAGCCTAATTGGGAGGGCCCTTTTGTCATTAAAAAAGTGTGTCAATGAGGGGCATACCAACTCATTGACTTAAAAGGTGAAAGACCAATGTCACCAATTTATCATCGATACCTGAAAAAGTATTATACATGATAAACACATTCTGAAGGTACAATAGAAATCCTCTCCTGTGAAATAGGGGGCCTTCTTGTATATATATTCAGGTTGACATCAAACTTTATGCCGAGATCCTTGAATATATCTATAACTATTATTGTTAAAGATGCAGGTTTTTGTAGAAATAAAAAAATATATTTCTATGCATGAAAAGATAGCTCTAAATATCAAAAGTTTATCTCTTAGATTTGCTAAATTTTGAAGATCAAGTCAGAAGAACTCCAAATTTTGGAAGCTTCAATCAACTGAGTTGGAAAAATATTAACCTCTACATCCTGAAGTCTAGGACATAAATGGGTTATAAAGGTCGAACTCAACAAGCCCACTAATAGATGAGTTCTTGACGCTCTCCTCACTCAACAAGCTACAAGAAAAGGTCATAGTGAAAGAGCCCTTGTTCGTAAGTCCAATGATCAAATCAACAACCCATCATAGCTTAAGTTGAAGACTCGAGTAGGTTCTAAAGGTCGAACTCAATAAGCCCAAATATGGCCGAGTTATTAACACTCTCCTCACTCAACAAGCCATAAGAAAATTTCATAGTGAAAGAGCTATTGCTCATCAATCTAATGATGATAGTTGTTCAATCTCAAAGCAGATCCAGCTTAGTGATTACAAGCAACCATAATCCAAGAGATCTTTCTGCTTGATCGATAGACCAAGACAATTTGAGAAAACTCTCAATTCAGAGCTACCTCAAGTCAATCTTTATATTGCTTGCAGGGTGATATTTCAATCTATTCTTAAATGATCTGATCAAGCACAAAGCACAGATCAAAGCCAATCTCTTCATCAAGTCCGTCAAAGCAGAAAACACAGGACCGAGGGAACAATTCCATAGTTCATACAAAGTCGATGGTTGAACTAAAATAATTCTATGATTATTCAGTTTGTTAAAACACACATTGCTAGACTGATAACTCAACATTGACCTAATATGAGTTGGAAGGCTAGGTCATATGTATGCATCCTTCAACAAGTTTGTCAAAGCAGAAAGCACAAAACCGAGGAAATAATTCCATAGTTCATACAAAGACGATGGTCAAACTAAAAAAATTTTGTGATTATTTAGTCTATTAAAGCACACATTGCTAGACTGATAACTCAATATTATTCCTATATAGGCCTGGAGGCTGGGTCATTTGTATGTACCCTTTAATGAGTTCGTCAAGGCAGTAAGAGCAGGACTTAGGGTTTACATACACTTCTTGACAAGTCAATGTGGACAAATCAATCAATCCTTCATCAAGTCTATAAAGCTTAAAGCTATGATAGAAGGAATTCCAAATCTCAAAATAAGCAGACCAATTCCTCCATCAAACCCGAGCAAGCATGAAGCTAGGGTTGGAAGAAACTCAAATCTACAATGACATAAAAGAAAGAGATCTTCAACAAATCCATTGAAGTAGAGAGTAGATGGCGTAAGAACTCTTATCTATTTGACAAGTTGATTCTGACAAATCGGTCAATCATGTCATTTATCATGTCCAAAATAAGACATCATACTAATGGCAAATCCTATCAAAGCTCCATAAGCTATTACAATTGAAGCTGAAGTGATCCAAGTTCTATGGTCAGCCCAAAGAGTAAACCAATTTTTAACAAACACGACTCGCTCTATATGTGAATCACATTGGTTGAGGGGCATTTGTTGACCTCCATGCATGAAACATCAGTCGAGTCAAGCTCAAAATCTAAAATCGATGGACCTTTGATGTAACAACTCAAAAATTAGAGCTGAGATGTGCTAAACATCTTCAAAATCAGTCACAATGACCTTCGATTGATGAACGGACTTTGACATTGCATTTAGAACATCAAAATTGCTCAGAATATAAATATTGCATAATCTAACGATCAACTGATCAAGTGATTGAATCGCCAATGACGCATATCGAGTTGGAGGCTACAGATGCTCAAATGACCTCCGATCAATGAACAGACTTTACCATTGCATTCAGAACATCAAACTTGATCAGAATATAAATATTGCACAATCTAACGATCAATCGATCAAGCGATCGAGCTGTTAATGTGTCGATGCGCATATCAGAGTCAGGAGGCTTTGACGATTCCCAAATGACCTCTGATCAATGAACAGACTTCACCATTGCATTCAAAATATCAAAATTAGTTAAAATATAAATATTGTACAATCTAACGATCAACTAATTAAGCGATTGAGCTGTCAATATACCGATGTGTATATCAGAGTCGGGAGGCTGTGACGATGCCCAAATAATCTCTAATTGATGAACGAACTTTGCTGTCATGTTAAGAACATCAAAATTAGTCCAAATATAAATATTTCCCAATCTAACGATCAACCGATCAAGCGATCGAATTGTCAATGTACCGATGCGTATATGAGAGTCAGAAGTTATGATGATGCCCAAATGACCTCCGTTCGTGAAATTGATTACGTTGTTAGTTTTGAAACATCAAAATATATCAAGTGAGACTATTCACACTCAATTTGGATAATTCTATGTGAATGTCGAGTGATTGCAAGCGATGACACATTTTTAAGCTGAAATCTAGTTGATTTGATGCCGACTTGAACCAAATGGCCTTCGATTGTGAAATGAACTAAGCCATTACATCCGGAACATCAGAATAATCTTGAATCAATATATATATTAATCCTATATTATGTCATGTAAAATTCATATCAAGATTAATTAAACACATAGGAAATTTATTTAAAATGCCTATTTATTCTTAATAATCCAAATCAGCCCTAAAAATCCTGTGAACTGCTCATTCCGCTCTTTGTTCATCTGCTAAACTTCATCTCTTTCAATCACATGCTCACGAGCCCTCTCCCAATGGTCTCCCTACTCTCGCTCGGTTCTTTCCCTCAACCGAAGGCACGCTCTCTCAAAACCAATCCCTCACTCTCGTTCAAACTTCTTCAACCATACATGAGCAACCGCTCCTGCTCTTGGCCATTCCTCCCTAAAATCACAAGCTCTCATTCTTCCCGTGGCCCTTCAAATCTCTCTTCGTCCATTCATCCTAAAAAAAAAGGCCCAGGTAATATGGGCATGGCGGCTAGTGAGACGGACCAAATCTCCATGACACGAAGGGAAGGCAATCGATACAGCTCATGCGGTAGTGATTCAATTCTTGGGTAGTGATGAAGGTGAAATTCTCTGAGATTTTTTGGGAAATTAATCTTGCAAAGTGTAGGGCATGAAGAAACATTGAGGTATTCTAGAGAGGAATGATTTCTCAATCCATCGATTGAATCAAGATCATAACACTCTTGAACTTTCAACTATTTAAGAGAATGAGAGGTATAGCCATCTTAGATTGGGACAATCAATAATGCACAGAGCAATAAGATGAATCATTCCATCTCCTAAAAACTAGCTCTCCAGTTCAGTCATATCTGACACATCAAGTGTCTAAATCTTTAAACCCTGAATGCACAATGTCAAAGCTTTTCACTCCATGCAAACTCTTTAACTGGGGCATCTTCAGTGATGGCAGATTCTACCCAGATGGGAGAGATGAGCATATTTTGCAATTGACGAGTGTCATTGTTTCCAACTTCTTGAAAGATAGATCTCTGATCCAATTCAAAAATTCCTTCCCAATATAATTTTCTACACTTAAATGCTTGAGATTCTCATGAGGCTAGAGTTAATCAATCACATCTTCTTCAAGCACATTTTCTAATTTTCTGAATGCAACATCACTCCATCTCAACGTTAAGGAATCAATGTACCATTTACCCTTTAAATTGGCTGCTTCTGCATCATGGACACTGACTAGTTTTTCAAGCTTGGTGATGCAAAGTTTGTCGTGGAGTTTTAAGTCCTTCAATTCTCCTAGACCACATCGGAGCTCTAATCCGACGACAAACCTTGACAAGTGTCTTAATGATTTTAAATTGCCAATACTTGGTGGCATGGAAATGAGATCAATTTGTCTATCCCTACAATCCTGGTCAAGATGCAAACTGAGATGACGCAGTATAACCAACTTTTCCATGTTTCTTTGTAGCATTGTCAAGTTTGTAATAGTTTCCAAGCTCTAAAGTTTGCAAATTCAAAAGATTTCTTACAGTTTTAGGTAGCCTCTTTATATTGGTATCCTGAAGTCCAAAGTGCCTGAGATTTTTCAGATCACTTATGGAATATGGCAATTCTTAAATTCCATGGAAATCTCCTAGTTCCAGTGTCTGAAGATGGTACAAATTGCCCACTGTTTCAAGTTTGAAGGCCTCACCACACTCATTAGGGCGTGACCAGATGAAAATTTGCTGTAGTTTTGCAAGACACTGCTCGCTACGCTCATCAAGGAGTACCGAGTAAGCCAAAACTGTTAGATGTTGCTCCCCCTATGCTGAAATGTTGCCAAAATTTTGACTAAATCTGGGACTTAGAAAAAAAGGGGGAGAAAAATATTTCCATATTTATTTACTTTTATGCAGGTGATTGAAGGCCTTGTTACGCTCATGAGGGCGTAACGTGATTGAAATTCGGCTGAGGTGCTTCAAAACATCAATAGTCACGCTCATCAGGGCATGACGGATAGACCAAAATAGTTTTGATGTACCCGTACATGGGGATGATGCCAGAATACTGTCGAAATGCTACCAGAATTTTGTTAAAATTTCTGGATTTAAATAAATCTAAATTATAATCATTTAAAGCACTATGAATTATGTAAATAAGCTTAATTAAAATTGAAAGGAAAATTGACAACAAATGATAAATGAAAATTTTACTCAAAATATAATTGAGATATATTTTAAAAGCTTGAACTGTAAGAACCCCACAGGAAAGTTAAGAAAAATGAAAAATAATGAATTTAGAAGAAGGGAATTCATTCTATTTATAGGCACGAATCAACTTTTATGGGGACTCCTCCATAACTCATAATAATTTTAATTAAATAATTGGTTAATTGTGAAATCAAAGTGCCCATTAACGATAAGTTATGAAGATGATAAAACTCGTTAAAGGAGCCATGAATATGGGAGGTTTCGAATAAGCTTCCTATGTATATCATAACATAATTAACTCCAATTCAAGCACTTGAAGTTTTGGCAATAATAAATCACACAATTCTTATATATCTACATATCTATCCTAAAATGGCATGGCGGAACGTCTCCCTCTCTCTCTCCTATTCATAGCATGGGTTGATCTATTCACAAACTTGAAATATCTAAGGATGTTTCATAAGAATGAAGAAATCTATTATATGATAAGGTGTGAAAATAAATAGCCTTATTAATCAACGAGTTATGAAAACAAGAAACAAGCTAAATGAAGAACCTTCAAAAAGAGGAGGAATCAACTTGAATGTTACACTCCATTGATTTATTGAAGTATTTTTGAGAAGTTGAATTTTCATGCAAAACTACTAATCAAAGTGTCGTTTGAATCTATAGCTTCAAGATACATATAAATACTTGAGTAAAGTGAACTCTTTATATTCATTTTCAAGTAATTTTATACAATATTCAAGTATTTCAATTTACAAGCTTGCAAATATAATAACATAATATTTCCAATAGCTCAACGTAAATGTTGAAATATATGTTTAAATATCTTAATGAGTGTGAATCTATTACACATCTCTTGAAGCAAGTTTATGTCATATTCAAGTGGTTTGAAACTTATGCAAGCTTTTAAATGAATGAACTCTATGCCACCGCTTATTTGTATAAGCATACAGAAGGTGATATTAAATTAAATGCTACACTAATTATGGAGCTTCTTTCAATCCAAAAATTAAAAAAATTTCATTCTAATTATAATTTTTAAAATTAATGATTTCATTAATTAGATTAAATTATCTAAGCTATAAATGTATATATGTGCTCGGATATAGAGATTTAAAGTGAAAATTTTAATGTCTGAAAAGGCTGCGCAGGCTAAGTTGGAATTAAATGAAAATATAAATTTTATCTTATGATTCATAAATAAAAATTACATAAATTACTAAACACCAGATGAGCTCAACTATATGAATGTTTGATTCAAGTGTCTAGATGTCTACGTTGCTTCTGGTTGGTCTTAGGATCGGGTCTGGGTTAACAAAACCTAAAAATCCAATTATTATAAAAGAAATTTTATTCTAATTTTGATTTTTAAAATCAATAATTTCATTAATTAGATGAAATTTTCTAAGTTATAAATATCTATATGTGCTCACACATAGAAATTAAGAGTGCAAATTTTAATGTCTGAAAAGGCTGCACAGGCTAAGTTGGAATTAAATAAAAAGAATGAAATCAATCTCATGATTTAAAATAAAATTATTTGAATTACTAAACACCCGTATGGGCCTCGATACTATGTTGAATGCTCAAACTTAGTGTCTGAGAAGCTGCACAAGTTGCTTCCCGGTTTGGTTTTAGGACCGAGTCCGGGTTAACAAAACCTAAACATCCAATAATAATACTATAAGAAATTTAACTTAATGAAATATCTTAGAAGTTAATTCTGTCATATAACATTAAATCTGATATTCTATTATTAAATTAATAGAGACGATAGGATCTGAAACAATACACCTACCCCGATGATAGCTATGTTGAATGGTGATTTCAACCGGATGGAATACTTCTATCAAAAATTCTAATTTCAAATCAAATTAACTCAAATTAAGTATCAATCTAAAAATGCTTAAATGAAATTTTATCTCTAAAAACTTAAAACAAACTCACTCAATTTATTTCGTAATTATTTGTTGAGGTGACAAATTAAGAAAACCCTATCTCACAAAGGAGCTAATGTCAAATCAAGTAGTTTACTATATTCACTCTCAATCAATCTCACGCTAATAAGGACGTGACCCATGTCTTACTGCGTGGCTTGACTAGTAGGCTCCATATATGATATAGTTATGACCAAAGTTCTTTGATCGGGTGGTTGCCGCTAAATGGAACCATTATATTACAATCACGACTGTAGCCCGTATGCTCCCCAATGACTCTGCCCTTTGAGTTGTGAATCATAGGATATACTTGATAGGGCAAAAAGCCCTCTATTAGCTAAGGTAAACTTTTGATTGTCTTTTTAGACAAACACCATCCGAAGTCTACAAGGATTTCTTAGATGTAACCTATATGTTGGAGCAAAGATCCTTCTATAGTCGACACCTCCTCTGTAGACTAGGGACATGCCAAGATGATCTAATCATGGATCTAGACGCATGCCATCATTCCCCTAACCATCCGCTTTAAGTTAAAATTATGAATCTCATAAATTCTAAGTTCTAAAACTCTTCATGCTGCTACTATACGCTACACATTTAGCGATCTAATGATTAACCTTCTCTCTCAGAATTGGGAGGGGTAATTAACTATAGGTGCTTGCGCCTATAGGAAACCTGGAACCAGATTTAAAGTCCTTACAAAATGAGGATGAAATCTCTGGGTAGTATCTTATCTATTATTCTATCTGCCTTCTAAAAATTACACCGACACACTTAAATCATACTCTTTTCATTGTCGAGAGGTCGGTGGTGAATTTTTGAAACCCACAACTTCATGGCTTAAATTCCCAATTACACCTACTTTTACTTGATGAAATGATTTCAACCTTGATAATTTTTAAAAGAACATTTTATTGTGATGTTGATATGGTCAAATTTATGCCCTTTATAGCAATATAAATGTTATCATTGTATTTAATTGTATTTAAATTTTGATTATCTATGTAAAAGGTGGGAGTAGCTCAAGTGGTAGGTAAGATTAGAGAGAATAGTCTTAAATGATTTGGTCACATAAAATGTCAGCCGTCTTATAACTCAGGTAGGAGGGTATGTATTATAAGAGGCCTCTGTTAATAGAGGTACAGATAGACTTAAAATACTTTGTTAATGATATCCTTTTATTAGATTTAAATTAGAATTTGATATTTAATAGAACACAATAGAGAAGAAGGATTAATGTAGTCGTCCCCACATGAGATAAAGACTTCTTTTTGTTCTTGTTATTGTTATTGATATTGTCATTATACCAACATGTTATGACAAAATGTTATAACTACTTTAATTTAATCTATAATTTTTTTTATTAAATTTTCATTCTCTACTATGTTTGATTATTATGACTATTATGGTACATTTTATTATAATATACTTTATTATTTTTAAAGAGAAGAAGGATTAATGTAGTAGTCCTCACATGAGATAAAGACTTCTTTTTGTTCTTGTTATTGTTATTGATATTGTCATTATACCAACATGTTATGACAAAATGTTATAACTACTTTAATTTAATATATAATTTTTTATTAAAATTTCATTCTCTACTATGTTTTATTATTATGACTATTATGGTACATTTTATTATAATATACTTTATTATTTTTAAATTTGAATGTTATTTAAACATTGAAGGAACCTTATTTGAACTATTAGTCAACTAGTTCACAATTTTTTTTAACAATTGCACTTCATGTTATCCATGGTCCTGAAATATAGATAATATTTTAAATTAAATATAATTAAGATAAACAATATTTTTTAAGTTATATCGTAATTCTTTCGAATTGTAAGATATTTTTTTCCAATTTTTTATAAGCCAAGAATTAAAATAGATGTGAATAAATATTATATGATAAATATGCTCTTTCATTAATTATTTGAAAATCTAAAAAGAATAGTGATTACGTTTAAATTTAATCAGAAACCTATTTATCTGCGTTCAGAATGCACCTTTGAATACTAAAGAGAATGATCAAATTATGCCCAATATTGTGCGAATGGAACGTGGTCCCATCCCCCCAATTGAGTGTATGCCTATTATCTTAGGGATCAATAGTGTAAAAAAATAAAAATAAAAAAATATTAAAAGTTGTACTCATTTGATACAACTTATTTTTTAAATGATAAATTTTCATAAATGTGCAAGTCATCTTAAGACTTTCTTAAATTAAAATATCCGTATAAATTTTTTTTATTTATTTAGTATTTAAATTTTTATATTTATAAAAATAATAATTTTTCTATATATAAAAAGATATATTGTACTTAAAAAAATAATATTATTATTTTATCAATATAAATAAAAGCACTTTTTAACTGTGTTTAATTGACATAAATTAAGTCACACATATTTTATGATTTTGTAATTATCATTTTTTTTTTTAAAAAAGTAAAATTATAAATTTAGTATGAATAAAATTTGATGATAAAAATACGATAATACATCTTAAATTTGTTATCAACTAAATTAATTAATACTCAAAATTACGACTGTCTTAGTCGGTGTCATTCCATTTTTGAGTTTGATAAGATATGAGCTTATTAAAGATTGCAACCTGAATTAGTGCTTATAAACAGTGGGGCTCGCAAGGCTAAAATAGAAATATATATATATATATATATATATATATATATATATATATATATATATGGACTAATTTATTATAAATTCACCGGCATAATATATATAAGATTTGAACTGATGCCCTCTCAATTATTAGGTTAAAATGACTTACACATTTAAAAACAAATTGAGACCATTTTCTTTATTTTACTTTTTTCTATTTATTTTTTATTTAAAAAATATTTTGGTGATAATTATTTTGAAAAAATTTAAAATATCCAAAATTTATTTTGAATATTTTTTAAAATAAGTTTATTATTTTTAAAAATAAAAAATAAATTAAAATATACTAAATAACTATATTTTAAAAATAATATAAAATAAAATTGATTCCAAATAAGACCACTAAAAATCGCAATAATTAAGTAGCTCATGTGACATTTCTTAAGAGATTGTGCTTAGGCTCAAGTGATACTTGATTGCGTCGAAGCCTTCGGCGTGAGCTTGATCTCAAAGATGTTATATATTGCCTTGATTAACTCCCATCTTTTTTTTAGATTCTATGTATTTCTTTTTGATATTTTTGGGTTTTAGCTTCAAGAGGTCTTTGGATCACATTATTTTGAACGAAGAATTTAAAAATTTTTTACTGAGTATATTAGATACTTTTCTTATTTCAAATGTCATTTGTGGGCTACAAACAAAAATGATAACCCTCATTTATAGATATTACACTAATATTGGCCGACTATATGTGAGTTAAATAATTGATATTAAGTTACTGGAATGACACTCCCTCTTCAATCTGAAGAAGAAAATGAATCGATTGGGCTGCGCTCTCTCCCCTTCCCTAGTCATCTTAGCTCTCATCTCCTCCATCTCAATCTATCTGCTTATTTTCTTCTCTTCGGGAAAGAAATTCCCCAAGAAAAACTCACACACTACCAGGGGTGCTATCCCATCATCTGCCACCTCCCCAATTCCTCCACCACTGGCTTTCTTGAGTGGTCGAGATTTCCTCACGCCTCTGATCACACCTTTGTCTTCGCTTCTTTTGATAATAAGATAACTTATGACTCAAACTCTACTTCAAAAAAAAAAAAAATATTGGATTTTGATTCATCTACTCTATTGTATGATATCGAGACCTCAAAATCTCTGCTTTCCATCTCACCCTCGGCATTTACGGTTATCTAAATCTTGTGAATCGTCATTGCATTCTCACTACGATTTGATCACCCGTGAAGATAACCTTATTTTTCCTCGTATATTTTGCCCTCCTCACTTTTCCAAATTAAGAGTTATGTTTGGCTGTTGATTTGAGCAGATTTAAGCGGATTTAACTTAAATCTAGCGGTATTTTGGACAAGTTAAATCGGTGCTTTTGCAATCACGTTAAAGCTTTCACAAATTAAATCAATTTGCAAAATCCTGTTGGTAGGCGGTTTACGGATTTAGAGAAGTTGCGAGAAAGAGGGTGGGAGGATGACGAGGATTTCTTGATCTTTCTCTTTTTTTGGCGAAAATGAAAGATTTCACTGAAATTTCTCAATCTCTTCCCTTTATGATTTATTAATTTTATTTTGATTTATTATTAATTTAATTTTCTTTTATTTAAATAATGATTAATTAATATATCATTTTAGATTAATTATAATTTAATGAAATTAGATGTAAATGATATAGGCTTATTATTTTATAATTAAAAAATAGATTTATAATCAATTGGTGTATTATATTATGATAATTATATTTAATTAATTTACTTATGATTATATTATCTTTATGTAAATAAATTAAATAAAATGAGAATAATTATAAAAATATTAACATTCTTATCTCTTTATAATATTTTTTGTAAATTGAATATATATATATATATATTTAAGATAGAAGAATAAATTTTTAAATACTTGATAAAGCATAAGTTAAATAGTCAAAGATTATACAAATAATTTTATTTTATATACATCCTTCAAATATTAATTTTAAAATATTTTTTTTTTTAATTTATATATATAATCTTAGAGGAGTAGAATAATCAAAAATATCTTTAAGTTAAACAATCTTTACAATCGATTAAGGTATACAAATAATTTTTATTTAAGAGTGTTGACAAAGAATTGATTGTACACCGATTTCAGAATATAAAAGTTCGGAGAGAGAAGTTATAAATAATATGTAATGTGAAAAAAATTATATTATTATGAGATTTTATTTGTTTATTTTGTTATATGAGATATTTTATTTTATATAAAAGTGAATTATTTTTTATCTTATTGTGCCTTCAATAAAATAAGTTTCTGGATCCATCCTTAATTATTACATAAATTTCAGCTCTACTCATATTAGCCGTTATTTTGGATGCTAACTGTTAATATTTTTTGGGTGTATTCCCCTTTCTTTTTAGAAGTCAGTTTTTTTTTTTCTTGATAATGTACGTCACAACTTTTTGTTAAGATAATGCTCTTAAATAAAATTATTTGTAGCTTATAATATTTTTTATCTTGTTTATTATATACTCTTTTCTATTAAATAAAGTATATTTTAACCACAACTCTTACCTTCCTACAACAACACTATTATGAAAATTGAATAAATCCAATTTTTTTAGGTGATTCTTGAGTAATTTTCTCGATCTTATTTATCTATTTATTTATTTTATGATTCCTCTTGTTAGGTGTGAAAGCATTAATAAGAAGAAAAATATAATGAATAATAAAATAATAAAAGGAAATCTATTCCTAGTGGATCATTTAAATGAATGAAACTCACATCATATTCTTCTACTAGAAAAGAGAGGAAATTATATTCACTAATAAATAGATGTTTTAAATAATGTAAAAAAAAAAAAAGAATCTGATTCACATCTCCTAAAACCCAAGAATTACTATAAAGAAATCCCATATATTTTATAATTACTAAGAGAGAAACAACTTAAGAACCTTATAATGATAAAAAACCAAAAGAAAAAAAAAAGAGTTAAACTTCGAAAATTTTCTCAAAATACTACCTTTTTTATGTTTCCATAGTTGGCCCAATTTTACACAAACAAAAGTCCTTATCATTCGGGCTTGCTTTTTGTGGGTCATTGAATTGAGCTTCCCATCAAACCTATTGTCCCAGCCCTATAATATTTGTTATTTAATGAGCAATCCAACTTCTTAATAGACCAACAGCCCATTTAAATGCCAACAATTTCCGACTGGATCAGGCCATCAAGACAGCCACTCTAGTTGCAGCTGACATACATACCTTTGCAGAGCTACAGTGACCAGTCTATCTCACTTTAATGTTGTTTAGTTAAAATTTTTTTTAAGCGTAGAAACTTCTAAAATTTTTATATTTGATTTGATAAAAGTAGCTTCTTAGTTCATTTTATATATGCCATGATCAATAGATTTGATCATTTTTAAAGACACTACAAGCTAATACTATTGTCATCACTACTTCGCTTTTATCATCAGTACTATCAGACCGCACCGCCATCACTTATAGCCACTTCCACAAAAAATACTATTATTTTCAACCTCAACAATTGTTATCACACTGGTATCGAATATTGTCACTATCATTATCATAGAATTGCTAATTATCGTTACCTCCTGGCCATTGGTTATTTATTATCACCATCATCACTGTTGCCTCGATGACCATCATGGCCCTTAAATAAACATTGCTTTCATCGACAGCTATCTCTACCTCATTGTGAACATCATTGCCACCATCAAGAGGTTTTATATTGCATTCATTTTACTTTTAAGCCTAGTTTAAAAAAAAAAAAAAAGGAAGGGCTATCATTTATATTTATTTTATAAACAATCAAATATAGATAAAGTATTTGAAGCACATAAATTTATTTTATATTATATTTTGAGACTTTAAAACTATAAATATTTGCAATCAAATGGCCCTTTAATTTTTTATTCCTCAAGATATTCAGCTTTCTTTGCTTTTATTTATGAACCACTAGCACTGTATTTGATTATTTCTCTAGGTTTCATTATTTTCACAGACCGTACACACAATTGGGATTTAAGATTATCGGATTATTTGATTGTTTGATAATGTAAAGCTTGAATCATTAGCTGAAGTCGGACTAATTTAATGGACAAATTTGATAACAGTGGTTCGACTATTGATTAAATATATACATAGGGTACAAATAATAAATTTTCATATCGGTTCATTTGGAATTAACTCTATTTTATATTTTATATCTTTATATTATTTCAAATATATATTTATTTGATATATTTTTAATTGTTTTTTACTTTTAAAATATATTATATTAATTTAAAAATCATTAATTTTTTTTTTAAATGTATAGTAAAAATGCATCTTATGATTATAAACTTTGAAAGAAATCTATATCATTACCAAATTACAAAAAAAAAAAAAAATCAGATAAATTTTCATTGATATTAAAAATAAACTTGATTTTTTATAAAAAATACAAAATATATCATTATCTATTTTTTTTCCCCCATTTGCTAACTAAAAAGAAAAATAGCGTTTTATTGGAATTTTGATTAGAATCGATTATAGTAAATTATATGATAGCATAAAACTCAACATATAGATGAACAATAGAAGCTTGAATATCATTCACAATAAATATTTATATATCATTTAATTATTATACATTTTGTTCACACATGATATTTATTTGGAAACCTATGGGTATAATTTTATATACACCACCTTAAGAGCACACATTCTTGTAATGAATTTAGACCCAAATATGTTAAAGTTTTAAAAATAACTAATTTTATTTTGTAGGAATGCTTTTATAGTGGACTAGTAAATGAATGTAGTAATTGAATACTAAATACTAGAAGTAAAGTATGCATCACAAAAATCAATGGATGGTGATTTAATAGTGTTTGGTGATAATGATAGAGAAAAAAAGTTAATAGACTTATAACTATATGTAAAAATTTCATAGTCATCAATAAAGTATCATTAATTATTGGTTAAAACATAATACATATATATATATATATATATATATATATATATATATATATATATATATATATATATATATATATATCAGTTAGATCTAAATTAAAAAAAAATAGATGTTTCATTTCATCCTTTGCTTTCCAAAGTTAAAAATAATGAATATATTTACTTGAAGGTTATAAACATAAAAAATATTTGCTTCAAATTAAAATGATTGATAATATTACTTGAATGTGCTTAAAATGTTGCAGTGGTTATGCTTGATTTTTAACATAAGAGATTATACCATCCAAGCATACACACATAGGCACATTCAAAAAGTTTTCTAGATAAGATCTTGTAAAAGACTTGCCTAAAATTGACTATAAATTCAATCATATATATATGATTTATGTATTTACAGTAGATGATCTTAAGAACTATTTTAGAATAATAATGTAATTATAACATCAAATCATTATAATTAATTCACATGGATCCATTCGATTCAATTAGTGTAACTATCTTGGGAAAAAAAATGTGAATATGTAAGTATAAATGATTATTCAATATATATATATATATATATATATATATATATATATATATATATATATATATATATATATATATATATATATATATATATATATATATATATATAATATTTTAGCTAGTAAAAATAATATTTTTGGTGAATTTAATGCATACAAAGAGAATAGTTTTATTTTATATCTTGATTATAAATTTATCATAAAAAAATTTAGAAATAAATAAATTAACGATTATCATGAGGAACATTCTATTAGGCATAACTTTTATTTTTCCTTTTACTATTATTAGCTTCTATTCTAAAAGAATTCATGATCTAGCTTTGACTATTCCAAAGTGATTGAGTTCCTTATCATTATGTCATTAAACTAGGTAACCTAAAATTATATGCTACGTAGGACCTAATAGTGCTTGGTAAACCTTAGTATAACAAGACCTTACCTTCTTAATTTAATAAGAATTTGACCTACCTTAATCTAAATGGGATTAAAACTCACCATGGTATGGTAAACCTTACAGTAGTCATAATTCATTTTAGTCTAAAAAAATATTTGATTGACTTTCTAATGAAGCTAGAAAATTATCCTTACATAGTGAACTTAGTGCATGATATGGTTGAATCCTAATAAATTAAGATTTCTTCACCTAGGGTTAAGATACTTCTAGTGGCTGAGGGTCATTAACCCAAAGCTTAGAAGACTTATAAGGTTCAACCATAGGGCTTGACCATAACTTGGACTAGATGGGACCCAATGACCATGATTTCAAGCCAAACACAATATACTAAACCCCAATTGATCATATGTCACCTAAAGTCCTAAAACATACCCAATTGGTATTCAATTTGGCCAAGCAATCAAGTTGGTCTAAGGTGACTCATTTGGGCCTTAAGGGGCTAAACTCAAAAATTAATTCATGCTATTTGAAATTGAACTCACCCAAACTCCTTAAAATACTATTTGAACTTTTCTGAAGCCTCATTAGGATTCAATTTAGTTAATTAACTTACTTAGCCCAAGTTAATCTAATTGAACCTTATAGAGTGAAAATCAAATATAATTTGATCAAAGTCAAATTGAGCAATTTCAAAGCTTCACAATCATTCTAATCACATACTTGGACATTTCTTTTGATTAATTATAATCCAATTTGGCCAATTAGCCAATTTGACCCAACCTAGCCTAATATAAATTTAATGGTCAAATTTAGTTAAACTCCAATTCAATTCAAATTAAACCAAGCCAATTTCTATAATTACTTTCAAAGTGATTATTGATCATATTCCAACATCCAATTGATGCCAAATAGGTCAATTTGGTTAATTAATCCACTTAACCCCATTTGACTCAATTTGACATAAAAGGTCAAATTGAATCAAATTTTTATCCAACTCAAACTAGACCAAACCAATTGTTATAATCAATCCCAAGATGACTATTGATCATTACCCAACACCAAAATTAGCCCAATTAAGACAATTCAATCTTTGATCTAATTTGACCTAAAAGGGCCAAATTGAACCAACTCTTGATCTTATTCAAATTGGATTGAATCCACACTTATCATTAATCCTAAACTGATTATTGAACACTTATCAATAGCCAATTAAAGCCAATTTGATGAAACTAATTGGCAAACTTAGCTAAATTTAACAAAAACTCAATCTTAGCTAAATTAAATCAAATCAAAGCCTAAAATCAATCCCAAATGAATAATTAAACTCAACTTTTAATTTCACCCAATTTGATCAATTTAGTTAACTTTACCCATTTAACCCAAATTAATCTATATGAGTGAATTTCAAATCCACTTCAAATTAAATCCAACCAATTGCACCAATGTGTTCAAAATCATCATTTGAACACAACCTAATAACCTCTTGGGTCTAATTTGTCAATTGATCAACTTGACCTATACAAGTTCAAATGAGTCAAACCCAATCAAACTCAACATGAATCATTCTTACATATCCCTTGACTTACCTAGTGGACTAAACCCATGGTGAACCAAGTTCAAGCTGTACCAAGTTAATCAATAGCTTCAAATAGGACAATATCCTAAAATGAGAAGTCCAATCCCTCCTTTTAATTAAGGTAGCCAACTTAGCATGCATTGAGCTCTCGCCAACTAACTCAATACTATTTGGTCTAGCCATTGACCAAAGAGAGGTCACCCTCACTTTGGATATCCCTTAGTTCACCCACCATGACCTTTCCACTTCACCACTAGCCACCAATCTCCCTCAAGCATTGAAAGAGGTCTATCAATTTGGAGCCAAGTTTGGCCTTGCCCACTACTTGGCTGTCTTTGAACCAATCCAAATGGGTGGTTCACGTGGAGAGGAGGGTATACACCTCCTCATCCCCCGAAACTCAACACACTCCTTCACAACACTTCTAGAGCTAGTACCTAAGTCTCTCTAAAAGTCTCCGTGCATCCCAACTTTGGCACCATCAAACCTGAACGTCCTTAAATCCAACTCCACCAAAACTCAACCTCAACCTAGTTGATCTCTCCCACACCTTCCTCACACTCTGGAAAGTAAGAACGAATCATGAAGCAATAGACCACTGGATATAGGAGTTCGATTAAGCTTCGATAAACTTTTAATGGCATTTGGTTTTAGGAGTGAACGATGAGGAGGTAGCGGGGGACTTCAACAGTAGGGCATTGCCTCTTTAAAGTGAAGTTATGTCAGTCAATTTATCTACCAATGTTAGCTCAAGCAAAGAAAATTTCTCAAATTTGTAGAAAATTCTATTAGGTGTTATTATTTTATGAAAGAAATTATCGTCTTATCACGATCAAGCCATAGAATCCATTGCATTTCCATTTTAGATCCTAATGAAATTGATTTGAGCATGAAACGATCTTTGGTTGGCTCAAATTAACTGGCAAAGATGAAAGATGTTCATCTTTTGTTGTATGAAGATGATAAATCATGGGTCATCCATAACATGTGATTAGAATGGATGGTCATATTTAATCCGCATTATAAATTCTAATTTAATTCCTTTAAAATCACAAAATTAATTGGAGCCATTCGATATTTGATCGAACAGCTTGGGATGAAGTTACTTGCACCATCATCCGAGTTAGCTGTCATGTGGAATCAGTTTAATAACCAATCCCACGGTGTAGTGTGTAAAGCATGGTCGTATTAGCGCTGATTGTGTAAATGGATTAATTAAGATTTTAGATAGATTTTAAATGAATTAATTAAGGTTTTAAAAATAACTAATTTTATTTTGTAGGAATGCTTTTATAGTAGGACTAATAAATGAATGTAGTAATTTGTTCAAAATTTAAAAACTCGATGTTTCGCTTCATCCTTTGCTTTCTATAGTTAAAAAATGAAAAATTTACTTGAAGGTTATAAACATAACAAATATTTGCTTCAAATTAAAATGATTGACAATATTACTTGAATGTGCTTAAAATGTTGCATTGATTATGCTTGATTTTTAAAATAAGAGATTATACCATATAAGCATACACACATAGGCACATTCAAAAAGTTTTCTAGATTAGATCTTGTAAAAGACTTGCCTAAAATTGACTATAAATTCAATCATATATGATTCATGAATTTGTAGTAGACGATCTTAAGAACTATTTTAGAATATTAATGTAATTATAACATCAAATCATTAAAATTATCGCATGGATCCATTGAATCAAAATGTGAATATGTAAGTATAAATGATTATTAAAGATATGCATATATAATATTTTATCTAGTAAAAATAATATTTTTGGTGAATTTAATGCAAACAAAGAGAATAAATTTATTTTATATCTTGATTATAAATTTATCATAAAAAAGAACTTAGGAATAAACAAATTAATGATTATTATGAGGCATAACTTTTATTATTCCTTTTACTATTATTAGCTATTATTCTAAAAGAATTCATGATCTAGCTTTTATTATCCTAACGTGATTGGATGAATTCCTTATTTATTATGTAATTAAACTAGTGTTGACCTCACTTTCAGAGTGAGGATTTAATCTTCCCACCATAAGTTTAGGGGTCTTCTAGACACTAAGAGCTCTTTAGGCTTAAGATACTTCAAGTGACTAAGCGAACACTTAACCTAAGCCTAGAAACTTAGAAGGGTTAATCATAAGATTGAGTAATGCCTTAGGACTTAGGAAAACTCATATACCTATGAGCTAACCAATCTATGCCTACCTCCCTAGCCTAAACCTAACCTCCAAATTATACAATAAAATTCAATTGAACTTGAATCCACAATCAAACTCAAGTCACCAAACCAAAATCATATCAAACCCACCCTAAGCCCATGATTTAATCCTATGGACTTAGCCAAAATTTCATTCAATTCAAGCCAAGCTTAATTTATTTTCTCATGAATCAATCAATCCTCCAATCACCATTCTAAACAAAGATCTACAATGTACAAGCATGCCAAATCAAACCCAAAATCAATTTAAATCAAGCCAACTTAACCCATCTTACCCAAAATACCCAAATGAGCCAAAATCTATTTCAACCCAAATCAATTGCAATAAAAATCTCAAATCAATTCCAAATCATATATTGAACTCAACTCAACTCAATTCAACCCAAAATCAAGCTTTAGGCTCACTTGACCAAAAGTGACCTAAATGACCTATTAGAGCCAAACTTCAATCCAACCTAAATTGGATTGAATCAAACCCTCCAAAACTTCTTATGATGATTGTTGATCATCCTTGATTGATTAATTGTCATCAATTGGGTCAAACCAAGTCAACCCACTTAACCTACTTAAATCAAACTAGCCAAATTTTGCCCTAAGATAAATTAATTAAAACCAATGATTCACGTCAACCTAGGATCAATCCTTGAACATGACTTGATCATCAATTGAGCTAAACTCCAATTTACCCTTTGACCCAAGTTGAACCAATTTGACCTAAAAGTCCAAATTGGGTCAAATCAAGATCTAACTCAAATTGATTGCAACCAATGGCTCAAGTTCATTCCAAATTGATCATTGAACATGATTGAACCCAATTTAACCAATTGAACTCAAATGACCTATTTAGCCCTAAAAGGCCTAAATCAAAACCAAATCCAAATTAATTGAAATCAAAACCTACAATCATCTTAAATTGATCAATTAAACATGAAATAATGCCTAACCTAAGTTAATTTGATCAATTTAGTCAATTTGGTCAAATTGGTCAACTTGACCCATTTGACTCATTTGAACTCAAATGGGTCAAATCCAAATCTAAGCCAAATTGAACTAAACCAATTACACCAAAAATACTCCAAATACTTATTTGAACTTGACTCAACCATTGGTTTGACCCAATTTGATCAGTTGGTCAAATTGACCCAACCTAGCCCAATTTGACCTACATCGATCAAATTAGGCCAAACCACTCAAACTAATCCTAAATCCAATGAAATTTGGCTTGACTCATCATTGGCTCACCTTAGGTCAGCCCAAAACCAACCCAACCTAATTGGGACTCGATTTGACCTATTACCCATTGGATAAACCTCTTCATATGGGACTAAACCCACTTTTGGGTGGTCAACTCCCCAAATTTTGCATTTGGCAGCTACTCTAAATTGGAACCCTACCTATGTGGCTAACTTAGCTCATGATGGATAGGTCGGCCATGGACCAAGGGGAGGTGGCTTAACCCACCTCCCATCATTGACCATACCCAAGATGAAGGAGACCACCTCGAGGCACCACCCATACCCCATGGCCAACCAAACTGAGCCACCTCAGCCTAGTCCTGTCCCCTCCGACCACCTATGGCAGCCAGAAATAGAGGATCTTATCTCCACCATTCGATTCAAGTGTTTTGTTTGAATCGAATTAGGGGGGGAGGGGGAGACTTCAAACAAAACACTTGAACCCTCAGTGAGCCATAGGAGCCAAAGATGAATTTCCCAGAGCAATTCCTTAGCTCCCCAAGTGTTCCCATCATCGAAAAATACCAACCCGAGCTGAACAAAACACTCCCTCTGTGGAACCTTCCCAAAACTCAACTCCACTTCAATTAACTCTTCCCACACATTCACCAAGCTATAACGAGGTGAAACGAATCATCCCCTAAGCTCCTCGACCACAGGAAGTACATCCTAGGCTAACTCTGGCTAGGATTGCGGTGGTGCTTGGTCCATAGAGCAATCGGCGAGGAGGAATTGCACCAACTTCTCAACAGGGCTTCACCTCGTCTAGGCGAAGCTACCTCAGTCGGTTAGCTGCCAGTCCGAAGCTCCAATGAGGTAATTTTATGATAAACCTAGATTTTCCAAATTTTTTTGGGCCTTTTGAAGAAAATGTTAATGTCATGCAAAATCCACCGTTAGATCCCTTAGGATCAATCTCTTGACAGTGCAGGATCGATTTGATGTCTCACGAGCTCCGAAGAGCATGGATCAAGCGGTGGAAGGTGGATGATGTCCATCTTTTATCGAGTGGGAGATGACAGATCCCACGTCATCCATTCTGCGTGATTAAAATGAATGACCATGATTAATTTGATTTTATCCTATAGAAACCACAGGTTTAGTGCCGACTATCCGATCTTAGATCGGGCAATGTGGACGATACCGCGTCCACCGCCGCCATGTAGGCACTACATTGGATGGGTTTAAGTTACCAATCCCACAACACCACGTGAAAAGCGTGCCACATCAGGGATCCATATGGCGCCAACGGGATTAGGCTTAATTAGGCTTAATTAATGGATTTTAATAACTGAAACTTTAAAAAATCATAACTAATTGTAGAAAAATCTAAAAAATATAAACAAATACTCATTTTAAAGGTAATTTAGAGGAGAATTAAATAAAAAGAATTTTATTTAATTTTGAATAATAATTAAGGCTTAATGGGGCTTAAGTGTAAACTTAATTAGCTTAATTAAGCCCTAATTACTTGGGTAATTGATCTCAAACTTGGGGAATCAATTTCATGGGATGACCTCTGCCTCTCATGATTTTCTTAGGATTTATTGCTTAGGTAATTAGGAAAATTGACCATTCAATCTTTAATTGCTTTTTTAATTAATTTAATTGATTAGTTAACCACCCAAATAGCAAAAACTTATTAACTTAAGCTCATTAATTACTAATTAATAGTGAATGCATGTGAGAGAGTGGTTGGACCCCTTTCCTAATCACTTTTCTAAGTCCATCTCATTAAGGAGAAAATCAATATAGGATTTAATTAAAGGGATTAATTAATCAAATAAATTAATCAAATTAATCAAATTAAATCATAATCACTTCAGATAATGAATGTTAAAAATGTGGGTCCCTCTTTATGTGTTTAATAATATAAAGACCCCTAAGAAAATTATGATTAACCTATAAGTGTGTAAAATTATATGAGTACTTAGTTGGATTCTTTAACTTAATTAATCCTTAATCATGAGCCAATTGCATTAGGTCCTTAAAAGCATTGTAATTTTATTTTCACATGTTCATGTCATTTGTGGCTCATAATTAAATGATTAATCAAATTAAAGAAGCATAAGTAAGGGTAGTTAATTGATTTAATTAATGGTTTAACTTAATTAATTCATAAAATCAATTTAATTACCCTTTCTTAAACTGAATGAAATCACTAATATGGGAATGGGATTAAAATAACAAGTAATCCATCCTCTTTAAATTCAATCCAAATCTCAAAGTCAACTTAATAATAAGCTTTAATTTTCTTTAAATCATTTTATTTAATGTGATTGTCCTTAGGAATTAATGTATTGGAATGAACCATATGTTTATATTTAGTTATTCCTTTCCAATCATTTTAAATGTTGTATGCCATATGAATTCATGCATTTACTCTTTCAAATTTAAGTGAATCAAATGAAAGTTATTTATGTAAGCTTGGATGTGTGGACTTAACTTAATTATATGTGTGGCTATTATCACTAATAAATTCAAATCTATTTTCCAAACTTCATAAATTGTTGATAATATGTAGAGTGATGATAGTTATGAATATACATAGGATTTGCATGTGCTGATAGCTTGAGTATATGAATGTGAAGCTTTCTTTTTTGAATTCATAGATAAGTTTATATAAGTTTGAATGTTAATTAGTATATAGTTTGGACATCTAGGGAATATGAGGCTTTAAGTAGCCCCAAGGAGGTCATTTGATTACCTCACTTCTCTAGTTAATAATGACATGTACTTATTTGATTTCATTCTTATGTATGTTTGTATTAGAATTTGGATATAGCTTTAATTCATATACATAAATAATTCAACAATAAAAAAAATACAATCTTTCCATGATTTTCATCCTTATAATGGTGTATACATTTATATGTATTTAAGTTAATAAGTATTTAGTCTCGACATCCTAGGAATACGAGGCTTTAAGTAGCCCCAAGGAGGTCATTTGATTACCTCACTTTCTAGTTAACAATGGCACGTATCTGCTCATATCTTTTATACATGTGTATGTGTGCTTAATTAAAAGATGAAAATCCCTTTTTATCATTAAAAATACATGCATCCATAATCATCTAAGTCATTGGCATACATTACATGTAAGTTAGTGTTCTCTTTCTTGTGATTCATATATAGATTTAGGTAAGTTTGAATACTAATAAGTATATAGTCTAGACATCCTAGGAATACGAGGCTTTAAGTATCCCCAAGGAGGTCATTTGATTACCTCACTTCCTTGGTTAACAACGATACATACTTATTTGATTTCATTCATATGTATTTCAGTATTAGAATTTGGATAGAGCTTTAATTTGTATGTATAAATAATTCAATTAACTAAAATATAAATTCCAAACATATGCATTCAACATCATTTAAGTGTGCCAAAATATATTGTGTGTATAGATATATGAAGTCACAAAGTTATATGCATTTTACATGTGATAGAAAGGAATGATTTGATATATGTCATGTGATAGTAATTCAATTATATTAATCTTAAGATTCCTCTCACATTGAATAGGATTATTTAAAGTTAACCTAAACTTAGGATTAATAAAAATGTGTAATAAGCCATTCACTAAAGAGAATCAAGTCATAAAAATGTGCTTTAGAAAGTGGCCTAAGGTAGGGATCAAAGAGGGCAATCCTCTTTCTTCTCTTTATAACACTTAGATGCTAAGTGTAAAACAAATGAAACTAAGAAAAATATAAACTAAAATTTGCAAACCACTTAAACAACTTGAAATGAAACCAACCTTCATGATTAAATTAAACATTCCAAACTTAGAAAATCATAACCCAAATGCTTAGTACGTGTTGACCTCACTTTTGGAGTGAGTCCTCAACTTTCTCATCATAGATCAAAGACTCTTATAGACACTAAGAGCGCCTTAGTCTTAAGACACTTCTAGTGATTAGGTGAACACTTAACATAAACCTAGAGACTTAAGAGCGTTAGTTATAAGAATAGGTTATGCCTTAGGGACTTAGGAAAACTTGCCTACCCTATAGCCTAAACCCTATCCATACTTTCCTTCTCAAACCAAATCTCAAATTCAGACCAAACCAAATTTTCAAGGCTTATAATCAATCACATGATCAAATTCAAGTTCAAGATTTCTCCATAAAACCTCATGACTAAATTTAAAATCCTTCATAAGCTCTTTGATTTTATCCTATGGACTTAGCCTTAACCAAATTCAAATCAATCCCGATTTAATTGATTTTCTCAAAGATCAATTCAATCCTTCAATCATTTACCAAATCAAAATCCAAATTTCAAACCAAACAAATCAATCTCAAATCAATTCAAAATTTCCAAATTTTCCTTTTAAGCCTAATGACCCACTCTCATAAGCTTAATCAAATCTCATCCAAAATTATCCTAAAATTGACTAATTTATTTATAAATTAATTATTCCTTCATTTATATTCACAAATATAAATGAAATCCAAACACAAATAGCCAAAACCAAATCAAACTAAATCAAACCAAGCCAAAATCCCTTCTTAAGCCCTGTGGACCTACCTTCATCGGCTTAATCAAATCTTAAACCAAATAAACCCAAAATAAATTGATTTATTTATAAATCAATTATTCATTCATTTATATTCACAAATATAAAAGAAACCCATCCTCTAATGACAAAAAATAAATCAAAATAAATCAATTTCCTCCTTAATCCCTTTTGACCTACATCCATAAGCTTGGTCAAATTTGCTTCCAAATCACTCCAAACTCAAATAATTTTCTCAGGGATATTTTATACCTTCATTTATATTCCCAAATATAAATGAAATATAAATCCAAATAGCCAAAACCAAATCCAAAATTAAACCAAAACCCAATTTTAGTCTTTTTAGCCAATTTCTTGAACTTTAAATCTATCCAAACCAAAATCAATGGATTGTCTATTGAACCAATCATTCCTTCAATCATTTAGCCAAATATAAACATAAAATATAATTATCAAACCAAAATCAAGTCAACCCAAGTCAAGCCCCAAGTTAGTCTTTTTTTACTTGAAAACTTCAAATGTGCCAAAATCCATTAGACTCCAAATTGATTGCAGTTGGATTCATATTTCAATCCTAGGCTCATATATAAGTTCAACTAAATTTGAATCAAACCAATTGCCCCATTTAGGTCCACTTGATCTAAAGTGTCCTAAAAGACTTTTTTGAGCCAAGTTCTAATCAAACCCAAATTGGACTGAACCAAGCCCATCCAAACCTTATATCATGATCAACAATCACCTCAGGATGATCAATCACCTCAATTAAGTCAAACCAAGTCAACTTGGTCCCTTTGACCAAGTCAACCTTTAGCCCAAATGAAACCTAAACTAGCCAAATACTCACTATATACCAAATTGATTGAAACCATTGATTCAAACTAGTTCATAATCAATGATTGAACATGATCAAACCCTCATTGAGCCAAACCAAGTTCAATTGACCATTTGACCTAAGTTGACCCACATAGCCTAAAATGGGTCAAATCATGATTTAACTCAAATTGATTGCAACCAATGGCTCAAGTTCATTCCAAATCATTTATTGAACTTGACCAAAGCCATAATTGAGCCCAATTTGACCAATTGGTCAACTTGACCCAACCTAGCCTAAATTCACCTAAAAGGTCAAATTGGCCAAAATCTAAATTAAACCCAAAATAAAATCAAACCAAAGCCTTCAATAATTTTTAATTAACCAATCGAACATGAACCAACACTCAACCCAACCCAAATTGATCAAATTGGTCAAATTGGTCAACTTAGCCCATTTGACCTATTTGAATCCAAATGAGTCAAAATCAAACCTAAGCCAAATTAATTGAACCACTTGAACTAAAACTCTCCAAATCATCATTTGAACCAAACCTAAGCCTTGGTTTGACCCAATTTGACCAATTGGTCAACCCAACCTAACATGAACCCATTTGACCAAATGAAGCCAAAGCACCCAAAACCAACCCATGAGACCTTTGTGGTTGACCAAACTTGACCCAAATTGACCCTATGTCAGCCCAAAGTCTGCCCAAAAGTAAAGTGGGCCCCACTCAAGGGGATTAGCCATTGGAAAAACTTCTTCACATAGGATTCTTCCCTCATTTGGCAAAGTCCACTCCTTCATCAAATGGGCAGCCATCCAATTTCCAAATGGAGTAAGCCTAATATTTATAGCCCACTCTAAGCACACTAAGATCAGCCATGGATCAAAGGAAACCCAACCTCCTCCCCATCACTCCAAATTGAGCACCCTATGAATAAAGGAAATAAGATATCCCGCATATCAGACCTTGAGCCACCTCCCAAGCTTTCCCCCACTCTTAGCAAGCCACATGGACTCGATGGAGATAAGTCTGGCGGTCTTACGGTGGCTGGCCGATGAGAAAATGAGATTGAATCTCATCCGTCCACCTCAATAATTGAGGCGATATACCTCCTCAATTCAAACGAGAATTCAAGCATTCAACTTTGTTTGAGCCAGAGAGAGTGAAGGAGAGTCTCTCATAGCCTTGCCCCAAGCTCCGAAGCTCTCCCATTCTTCCCTTTCTCGATTTTACATCAAGACGAAATAGGGGAGGCCAATCCGAAGTCCCATTTGCTCGATACTCCACCAAACATTAATGAACTTTGCACACACCCTCCACACATGATATCAAAGCCAAACGAATCCTTTCCCAATCTCCAAAGCCATCAAAAGGGGGAGTTCAATCAAGATCGAATGCAAGATAGGATGATCTTGTTCTGCAAGGTAAGCTACCCCAAATCAAGGCCCAAGCTCCCCAAAAGGGCTTTGCCTCAACTAGGTGAAGCTACCTCCATCTATCCCACTACCGGTCTTGAGCTTCGGTAAGGTAATTCCTCAAAATCGTAGCTTTAGGAAAAAATGGTTGGTCTTTTTTGAAGAGAATTTGCATGTGATGTAATTTTGATAGTTGGATGTGTTCCTCTTCTTCCCTTGATGGTGTGAGATCATTTTGAAAACAATCCGAGCTTTGGTGAGCTCGGATTGAATGGAGAAAGATGGATGACATCCGTTTCTCCCCATTTGGGAGGAGATAGATCACGGGCCGTCCGTTCCGTGTGATCATAATGGAGGGTCTTGATATAATCACGCTTAAATCCCCTTTAATTTCTCCTTAGTTGTGGGATTTAATCATGGTCGTTCGATCTTAGATTGGATGGTCCACGGGAAGCGTGTCGATCGCCGGCTGACTCAGTCGCATGATGTGGGAACTTAAATAACCTATCCCATCACACCACGTGGAAAGCACGCTGCGTCAGCACCCACGTGACATTGATGGGATTAGGTTTAATTAGGGATGTTTAATTAATTTTTAGTGCTGAAACTTCCATAATTTAAAACTAATTGTAAAAAAATCCAAAAGAGGGCTCATTTCAAAGGTATTTCAGAGGAGAATCCAATAAAATTATTATTTATTAACTTTGAATAGTTATTTTTTCTTAATTAGAGTTTAATTAAACATTTAGTTAGCCTAATTGCTCTCTGATTAATTATCCAATTAATTTCAAACTTTCTAGAGATGTTTAGGGGGATGACTTCTGCCTCCCACATTTTTCTTGAAATTTATTACCTGATTAATTGGGATAAGTAATTAGTTAACCTTTAAATGCTCTTTTAGCTTAATTAATGATAATTAATAAAATGAACTTTGAATTGATCATTTAATTGAGTTCATTAGCCTCTGTTAACAATGGAGAAACTTAGGAAAATGGATTGGGACCCCTCTTCCAATCATTTCCTTAAGTCTTCATCATTCCCTCTTTAAACTTAATTAAAACTCATTAATTAATTAAATCAATCAAAACTCAAATCATATCATACTTTAATTAACTTATTGAAAAGATTTAAGGATTAATACTTAGGCTTCCTTCTTTTTCTCTTTCCTTAAGTCCATTTCATATTATTAATTAAGGATAATTAGGATTTAATTAGGTAATTAATGAACTTAATTAACTTGATTAAACTTGTTTTCCTTAATTAACTCTTGGGTAGCTCTTTGGGTGTTCAATAACCTAAAAAGAGAGGTAATAAAATTATGATTAGCTCACATGTGTGAGAAAACTATAAAAGGAATTAAGTGAGTTCCTTAAGCTTAATTAATTAATAATTATGAGCTAAATGCATTAGTCCCATTTCATTTCTTAAGAGCATTGTTATTTACTTTTCAATTTATTTGCACATCATATTAGCTCATAATTGTTTAATTAATCACCTTAAGGTAACATAGGTAAGGGTTAATTACTTGATTTAATCCATACTTAACTTAATCAATCCATAAAAATCACATAGTTGCTTCTCATTAAACTAAATTGATTCACACATATGGGGAATGGGTTTAGGGTTAGCAAACCTCTTTCACATACCTCAAACAAATCAAACATGAAATCAAAATGGCTTTAAGAAACTTTGGTTTATTTTAAGTAAGCTTGTTTAATGTAATTGTCCTTAGGAATTAGTTAGATTGAATGAAATTACATGCTTGTGTTTCTTTATTTCTTCCCAATCATGTTAAAATTTTGTATGCCACTTGTAGTCATGCATTCATTTCTTTCAAAAAATTAATTAAATAAAATGGTTTCCTTTATGCCAAACTTACATGTGTTGGATTAATTAAAAATATGCACGACTATTATCACTACTAAATTTCAAATATATTTCAAAAGCTTATTAATGAATAATAATATATATTGTGACTTTAATTATACATATATAAGAGGTGCATGTGAATATAAGCTTAGTGAATGAAGTACATTTCCTTTCTATCTATCATATGTTTATATGCATAAGTAAGAATGTTAATAGGTATATCAGTGCATTTTGGGGATGCACGGCTTTAAGTAGACCCAAGGAGGTTCCTACCTCACTCCTGTGGTGAAAAATAATGGTGATGTACCCATTTTATTTAATTCTTATGCATTTTGACATTAGAATTTGGATAGAGCTTTAATTCATTCAAATAATCAATTAAATCAAACTCTACTTTTGCATGATTTTCTATTCTTATAGTTGTTTATACATACATATGTATTTAAGAATAGTGGGTATATTAGTCTAGACATTCCGGGGATGCACTGCTTTAAGTAGCCCCAAGAAGATTCCTACCTCACTCCCTAGTGCAAAACAATGGTGGCATACTAGCTTAAAATATTTATACATTTAAATGTGTATTTAGTTAATGAATGAAAATCCCTTTTTTCTATTAAAAAGACATGCATCCCTATTTTGTTTAAGTGATTGGATTGATTAGTCATATGATTTAGAGTTCTTTTCTTATGCTTTTGTGTAAGAATTTAGATAGAGCTTTAAATTAATATGACCAAATAATTGAACCAAATGAAACATCAATTCTAAGTACATTTCCTTACATTCATCATTTAAATGTGGTAAGATATACATTACATGTAAAGTTATGTTTATGACATGATAATATGCGTGTTATATATGATGGAAGGAAATTAACAAACATGTGTTATGTGATAGTAATTAATTCCAATTAATCTTAAGATACCTTTCTTATTGAATGAGACTATTTAAAGAGAACTTAAACCTAAGATTAATCAAAAATATGTAATAATCCATTCATTAAAGGGAATTCATTCAATTAATTTACTTTACATGTGGCTTAAGGTAGTAATAAAAGAGAGTGATCCTCTCTTTTCTTCTCTTTATAATACTTAGTTGTTTAGTGTAGACCAAGTGAAATAAAGGAAACATTAAGTAAAACTTATAAATTAATTAAACCACTTAAAGTGATATAACCCTTTATAATTAAATGCCCCTCACACTTAGAGAATGATAACTCTAAAGCCTAGTTAGAATATACCATACAAGCCTTAATACACACACATTAGATTAAGTCATCATTTCTAGCTTTATGCTAGGGCAGTGCATGGTTTGATGTATGTTTGTTTTGTGATGTATTATTGAAGACTGGATGTTAGGGTGTATGCTTCGTAGATTGAATGTTAGGTCGTGATTAGCCTAATTATGTTTTTTTCTAGGAGATTATACTTAAGGGGTGCTTAAAATAAATATAAATGCTCTCTTTTATAGGTTGCTTAACCCCTAAGCATAATCTAAATTAGGATAGTTGGACTTAGTTACCTATGTGCAGGGTGCTAAGTCCAAATTATACATATAACTGCTTAGGTTGTATGGTGTATTTAGCTAACCTTATTTTGCAACTGTAGTTAGATTTACTTTTTCCCATTTTTTATGTAATTATGTATTAGGAATTAGGATTAGTGTTATGGAGGGTTAAGATGAGCAGAGGCTAGAAGGTTTTATTCTGCTAAGCCCCCGTGATGCCTTTGAAGCAAGCAAATCCAAAGGAGGAATGAATGATACATGAAGAAAGAAGATAAGAAGACCCTCCATAGCATTTATTCATTTGTAATTGTAATTATTCTTTCATATATCAGGTTGTATAAGAGTAGAGCTCGACTACCCATTTCTCTTTTCGGGTTGTACGATGGTACCCAACCGCATCGGCTTATTATTCTTTTACATTGGGTTCATAAATTATTTGATGCTTTGTTTATAATTGTGTAATAGAAATGTCATATATTTTCCTATTTTCTTCATGTATGGTGATTTAATGTGTGGCCTAGATCTGATTAGGCTCTTAGAGAAAAATAAACTTTCTACCCCAACTACAACTCATAACTAATTTTCTAAATAACTCATAACCTTATTTAAAGCCTAGGTATTAAATCAAGATAATTAATAGATTTAGCAACCCCTTAGATGGATGTTGTATGCTTAAGATCATGCATGTCATCTTATTTCACTTTTGCTAAGAGAAGGTTTCCATCCTTGCATGATATGGGAAGACTTAACCTTTGAGGGTCTCTCTTGTAGTGGAAAACACCTCTTTCTCTATGATTTAGCCAATAATCTCATTTCATCATGCATTTAGACATGTGAAAATCCTATGACTTTTATCTAAATAAAGTGTCCAAAGTCAAATAAAAATTGATAAAATTTGCATTAGACTAAGTCATTATTCATACCACTCATGCTCTAGTTTCTTAGGGAGTGGGTTTAATGCCCTTAGTTTTCTTTCTAATAATAACAACCTAACCATCTTTCAAAACATATGACTTGACCACATGGTTTTAAAATATATGAGAAGTTAGCTGGCTGCCACTCCAAGCAGTTATAAGTCTAGCGGTCTAGTGGTTTACCCTCTCCTGTGGAGGTAAATAATATACCTATTTTTACCTTAGTTTTAGGATGTGCTTTGGCCCTCACTACCCTAGATTTAAGATTTGAGGTTGTTGTTTCTCCTCGGGCTACAAGCATAAATCCTCACCTCTTAGGCATTCTTATAATCTTGTATTATGCGATTGTAAGTCCTAGCTTTCCAATAAAATTTTAACTCAAACATATAATTCTCTTCAATTTAAAACATATAAAGCCCAACCATAGGATAGTTTGGAATGCTCACTGGGTTTCCTAGTATCATGAGTATCCCC
This sequence comes from Cymbidium sinense, assembly GCA_021442155.1. Classification (NCBI taxonomy): domain Eukaryota; kingdom Viridiplantae; phylum Streptophyta; class Magnoliopsida; order Asparagales; family Orchidaceae; genus Cymbidium; species Cymbidium sinense. The sequence continues at coordinate 120,021,880 of CM038221.1, read as the reverse complement.
TACTCATCTCCTTTGGCTTTGATAAAAATAAATCTCTTCTTTTGATCTATCCTACTTGATTTTCTAAACATAGCCAATTTATTGATAGTCCTATCTTTGAAATCTTTGGAGATAATAATTTCATACTTTAATTGAGAGTATTCCTAAGGAACCCATCTTTCATAGGATGTAATTAACTATGGGGGCTTGACCCCATTGGGAACCTTAGAATCTGATTTAAATAAACCCTACTTTATTCATCCATGTAAAGTAGGGAAAAATCTCTGGTATATTCGAAGACCCATCATGCCTTAGAAGTCCTTATTTGGTGATTAGGTCCATTATAAGATATTAATTTCTATCTTTCAAGATAATTCACTATTTTTTGATGTCATACCCAATCACCTTAATAAGTACACCCTCAGATCTGCATGATCTCCCCTAAATATGCAAATCGAAAATAAACACTATAAAATTTTCTAGCGACACTGCTTGGGATGGTTCCTCTCTCCATCTCTAGTAGACAATTATTTTCTCTAAGCATTGATAGTGGATTAATATTTCATATGAGACCAAGACTATCTTTCCTTCCATTATCACTTAGCTTATTTCATTCTTAAGCAAAGCTAGTCAACACCCGCTAGGTTTTAGAACATCATTCCTTGTAGGTCTTGAAACCCCTATTGGGTCCCCCAATAGGTGAAATATAAAATCAACTAATGAAAGGAGATGACAAAAACTTAGAACCTCCTCACCACTAGCTTGGTGAGGCAAGGTTCATCTTATATTTTAAAAAATGAACTCTTTTGCAAAATGTCACTTTCCAAAAGCACTTTTTCAAAATTTACATAACAAAAGATCTTGCACAAAATTCATAAGAAATTTTCAAAAAGCACAAAACTCATATAGCCAAACCTCATCTAACAATCCCCATGATTATTACATGGAGGTTCTTTTCAAAAAAAAAAAAATTCAAAAATCATTTTTTCAAAAGCAACTTTTTGAAAATAGTTATCTCTATTCAATATACCCAAATTTGTTGGATGAAGGTTTTATTTTCAAATAAAATCATAGCATAAAATTGAAACTCACTTAACATATTTCACATATGCTAGAGTTGAACTTTCCATCTTTTCAAAAGCAAGAGATCACACACACGGAATCAAGACATATTTTGGACTCCATTTGACATACCCAAATTTGTCCAATAAGAGTCCCATTTTCAAAATTCACAAAAACAAATTGAACTCTTTTTAACATATCCAAATTTGTTAAATAGATTTCCCTTCTTTCAAAGAGGTCATAATTACACTTAACCCCTACTTAACATACCAAATTCATTAAGTGAGAGTCTTATTTTCAAGAATAAATCAAATCACATTTGGCTCCCACTTACCATACCAAATTTGTTAAGTAAGAGTCTCATTTTCAAATCATAAACACACTTAGTTCCTACTTAACATACCAAATTTGTTAAGTGGGAATCTCATTTTCAAATCATATCAGATTTGGTCTCCTACTTAACATAACAAACCAATTTTTAAAGGCAAACAAAATACAAATCATCTCACATTTGGCTCCGACTTAACATACCAAATTTGTTAAGTGAGAGTCTCATTTCAAAAGAAAATTTAATCACGCTTGGCTTCTACTTAACACACCAAATTTATTAAGTGAGAGTCTCATTTTCAAAACACAAATCATAATCACACTTGATTCCTACTTAACATACCAAATTTATTAAGTAAGAATCTCATTTTCAAATCACATCACATTTGATTCCTACTTAACATACCAAATTGGTTAAGTAAGAGTCTCACTTTCAAAAATCATATCACATTTGATTCCAACTTAACATACCAAATTTGTTAAGAAAAATCTCATTTTCAAATCATATCACATTTAATTCTTGCATCAGCATATCACACAATTTAGAGCTGGTTGCTGCAATGTCAGTGGTAGTGACACACTATTGTTCAGACTTTTTGTCAGTAGCCTAGTAGGGGTTGCATTTGATTGGTATGTCGAACTACCCAACAGTTCAGTAGGGACTTCTGATGAGTTGGAGCACCTCTTGATCAAGAGGTTTACTGGAGCTCATCAAAGAGTGACTATAGGCGATCTTATTGTAGAGACACAAGTTCTCAATGAGTCCCATATTGATTATATTCTCAGGTGGCACAACCTAAGCATGAAATATGAGTCACAACTGTCTGAACAACATTCTATTGAGATTCTCCTCAATATTATTCATGGACCGATCGCCTTCATGCTTAAAGGATTTACCATCCAGACATTTGAAAAACTAATTAATGAGGTGGCTAGCTTGCAATAGGAAGCTAAACAGTTACCCTTTCCCGACCAATCATCTCAGCCCAAGCTACAGAAGGTGTTTGAGAAGAATCCAAGAATAGTTATGTCAGTGGATAGAGGAAAATAGCCAGCCAGAGTATAGTATGAGATACCCTTAGCTCAGCAGCCTCCTTTGCCACCTCTACTACCACCTCAACCATCATATCAGCTGCCACAATGGCCATTCTAGGCACATCAACAGCTTACCCTACAATGATATTCCTATCCCCCACCAGGTAGCTATTACCCACATACTCTTATTGATAGATTGAATAAGCCATATTCATTCAAGAGGGAGGTAGTTAGGAAAATCTTTAAGAATCTCTTAAAGAAACTTGACTTTCAATTGCCATAGCCCAAGAGGTTAGAAGAAGTAGGCAAGAGTAATGATCCTAACTATTTCTCCTACCACTACATGATTAGTCAAGTCTTAGAGGATTGTATTACTTTTAAGCCCTAGCTTGAGCATAGCTACCAGTCAGACAGCATAGCTATCCCCAAGGAATACTTAGTAGAACAACCTTCTAGTTCTATTAGGGTAATTCTTGGGGAAACATGTGATCCTCTCAAGATGAAAGAAAGTTGGGACATGGCCTTATCTCAAATCTCTAAAAAAAGTAGTTTCTAAAGTTAAGAAACTCTCTCTACAGGTGCCCAAGGTAGCTCAAGCCTCCAACACCAAGGATGGTTTGCAAGTTGCCAAAGACAACTTAAAGAAGGTGACAGCCCAGCAGTAGTAGTAGCAGTTCTCCTTACTTGCCCATGATTTTTTAGTAGAAAAACTACCGTCTGAGTCTAGCACTCCATCCACAGTTGCAACTACTACTTCTTTCTCCACTAGCTCCTCTTCTACCAACATGAGCGTTGTATCAGCCGACAAGGGCATTAAATCCCTTACCCCACTTACTTTGTTAGATTTCTATCATGTACCTCCATCTAAAAAGAAATCAATGAAGAAAGCTTTCACATACATCTTGTCCACTTCTGATACTTTAGATTTTATTTCTCTATAAAACTCTCCAAGCTTAGAAAATAATAATGATATCTCTAGTCATTCTGATCCACTCTCTTCTGAATCAGAATCAAACTTTCCTTTTCTGAATCAATCAGGTTCACCTCTTGAGATTAACTTGGAGTCAACTGACTCTGAGGATCTCATAGGAGAAGTTGTAGGTATACTTGATGAGAAGGTAGAACTTTCCATAAGTTTATCATTCCAAGAAGTCACTAAAGTCAACTTACATAGTGACAAAGTTCTACCTCCTAGGGTAGCACCTCTTTATAAGGGTAAACAAGTCATTAGTTCTACTGAGCAGATATCCCCTCCAAAAGATGATCCACCCATGGATATGCTTGTGCAGGACCAAGTCAAAGTTATTATAATATCCTAGTACATCTTAGAAAGTTGCCAGCTAAGTTAAGCATATATGATGCCCCTGATTTATCTAAAGAGATGAGAGAATCTCTAATCAAGGCTCTCCTTGATCTAGAGATATGCTTAGCTCAACTGACTACTATTGAAGAGGAAGCACACAGCTTAAAGGACATCTTAGAAGTCACATTTAGCGATGAAGATTTGCTTCTAGGAATGACCAAATACAACTGCCCTCTTTACATTACAGTGGGCGTTGGTAGATATAAGATATCAGGAGTTCTGGTTGACCAAGGTGCATTAGTTGATAGTATGAGTTTAAGAACCATTGCCTACTTGAGTATCAACATCTCTAAACTCGAAATAGAGAGGATGATGTTGAGAGGATTCAATGAACAAGGCGAGAGGGCCTTAGGCTCCATAATGCTGCCATCAAAGATAGATGATTGGAAGACTGAAGCCAAGTTTCATATCATAGACTTGGATGCATCTTCAATGCTTTGCTTGGGAGACTGTGGATACATGAAAACAACACAGTTCCATCCTCTCTACATTAATGTATGAAGTTCATGATAAGTGATATTGAGTACTGCGTCAAAGGAGATCTCAAGCCCTTCACAGTTCATGAGGTCATGATATATGAGGATGCAACATATTTCTTCCCTAAAACCAACAAGTCTATTATCGTGAATCTAGTCAAGATCCCCAAGAAGGATAAAAAGAAAGAAAAGAAAAAAAAGGAAAAGAATTTAAAAAAGAAAAGAAAAAATAAATAGAAAAAGAAAATAAAAGAGAGCAAGACATGGACTCAAGGGGAGACATAGAGCTTGACATTAGATTTCACCCATAGTTCATTACTCCATTTGAACACATGGGTAGAATGACCCGACCTCCATCAAGCAGACGCGGAGGATAGTTCAAAAGTAGCCCCCGAGCTGGAAAGCTTCCTTATTGTCCACCCAGTATGAGGTATGTCCCAGCCACCAGGAGTACACCTGCTATCCACATAGACTTAGAATCTAGTTAAGAGGATAAATCTTATGTGGTTAGCACATCAGCCAACTCTTATAAATAGTGGATCCCTTTTGAGGTGACATTAGAGCATGATAGTGATGAAGAGTAGGCTTTAAAGCAAAGCATAAATATATCCAACTCTGCATATGAGACAGTCAAGAGTCAGTTGGGAACCTTAGCTCTAACTCCATTTTCTTCCCAAAAAGTTAAGGGTTTGGTAGTTAAGGAAGCCCCTAAGTCATCCTCGATGGGAAAACCTAGAGGTTCTTTTTGGGAGTATCATCCTCAAGTCAGGGAGCTGATGTAGAATTTGAGAATGATTCATATAAATATTTAATATAATTATCTTTTGATTGGTATTCACCTTGTGTTCTTAATTTAACAAAGAAGGAATTAATCCCACATACTTGGTCTAAACACAGGTTGGACTACTTTTAAAGATTATGGGACAACCAAAGCAGACATCCTCAATCAAAACTAGGACTAGGATTCAATATAGTGGGTCCAGTCGATGATGACAATCATTGTCTAGTCTGAGATGCACCGATCATCTGGAATTTGATAAGTTCTTTTAAATCATGCTAACTCATATGAGGAGGTGCATTTAGAAACTTCAGACGATCCAAATGATTTTGAAGTTTGAGATGCACCACCATAGTCCGAAGAAGAGATCAAATCAACCATTGACAAGCTCAAAGAAATCAACTTGGGAACTGAAGATAATCCACGTCCAACATACGTCAGTTCTTTGTTGAATGATACTAAAATTGATGGCTTAGTTAGGCTATTGACTGAGTTTAAGGATTGCTTTGCATGGAGTTATGAAGAGATGCCTGGTTTATCTCCTGATGTAGTATTCCATAAATTAGCAATAGAGCCTAGTGCTAACCCTATCAAGCAAGCTCCTAGACGCATGTGATTAGACATTGAACAGCAGGTCATTTTTGAAGTCAAAAAATTGATCGATGCTGGCTTCATCAGGGAAGAAAAATATCCTACCTGGTTGGCCAGTGTCATCTGTATAACGAGGTATTCTTGTGAGTTGAAATATAGATCCTATTGGGTGACCAATAGGGAGGAGGTCTTCCATATCTAAAACTACCTCAAGATCTACCCCTGCCTCTATCTATTGAGGCTTGAGTCATCCTACCCATGTTTTTGTATAGAGGAATGAACTGTGGGAAGAATCCAATATCTGGCTCTATTTGTTCCTCAGTGTCTGATTCTCGCTCACTTATATTTTCATTTTCATTTCCTTTTTTCTTTTCTTTTTCATTTTCTTTTTCTTCTTGTTCTTCTTCTTTTATTTCTTTTTCTTTTATTTTTGAATATTCACCAAGTTCATGAGAATAGATTTTTTGATTTGGAGGAAGGTAGTAGGCCGCATCCTTATATATCTCGACCTCTCTAACTGAGAAGGGCTTCAAGTCTACTTTAACACAATACTGGATTCCATCTCTTTAAAATTTGATGCACTGATGTAAAGAGGATGGAATAGTGTTGTTTCCATGTTTCTAAGGCCTATCGAGCAAAATAGTGAAAGATGTGCCTGAGTCAATTATGTAGAACTTGTCTTTTGTCTTCCAATCATCTATATACAATAGCCTAGCCTATAGCTTGCTCATTCCCAAAAATCAATCATTTGATCTCCTCATAGTTTGGGGGTGTCAATCCTTAAGAAGGCAAGGGTCTTTAGACTTATAATATTCACTGATGCATCTTGATTAACTAACACCTTGGCGAGTCTGAATTTGCCCATGTCCACTATGATGTAGAGGGAACAGTTGTGATATATTGTCCCCAAAAGATGATTTTCATTGGTGAATGTAACTCCAGGGGCTTTTCTTGAATAACATGCCTCCTCTCTAATTGTGGTTAGTTGAGCTAAGCATATTTCTAGATCAAGAAGGGCTTTGATTAATGACTCCTTCATCTCTTTAGATAATACAAGGGCATCATATATGCTTAGTTTAGCTGGCAACTTTCTTAGGTGAGTAAGGATATTGTAGTCAACTTTGGGCTAGTCCACCATAAGCATATCCATAAGTGGAGCATCCTCTGGAGGGGATTCTTGATCACTAGAACTAATGACTTATTTACCCTTATCCTGAGGTGCTACCCTAGGAGGTAGAACTTTGCCACTACGGAGGTTGACTTCAGTGACTTCGTGAGATGGTTTAGTGAAAAGTTCTACTTACTCATTAGGTTCACCTACAGCTTCTCCTATGGGATCATCGGAGTCGGATGACTCCAAATCAATCTCAATGGGTGAACCCGAATGATTCAGGAAAGAAAAATCTATTTCTAAATCAGAGGAGGAATGATAAGAACTGGAGTTATTATTATTATTATTATTTTGTAGACTTGAAGAGTTTTTGAGAGGAATGAAATCTAGAGTATCATAAGTGGACAAGATGTAAGTGAAAACTTTCTTCATTAATTTCTTTTTAGATGGAAGTACATGATAGAAATCTAATAAACTAAACAGGATAAGGGACTTAGTGTCATTGTCCACTAATACAACGCTCCTGCTGGCAAAAGAAGAGTTATTGGATGAAGAAGTAGTAGCTACAATGGTGTATGGAGTCTTTGGACTCGGGGTTGGTTGCTTCTATACTATCAGTAAGGTGGACGTTCTTTGCTACTACGCCTCCTTCAAGTTATCCTTGGAAACTTCCAAAGCCTCCTTGATCTTTGGAGGTTTGAGGCTTCAAGCACGCAAAGTAACTTTTGATCTTAGAGATGATTTCTTGGAGGTTTGGGATAGGGAGATATCCCAACCTTCCTCTATCTTGAGAAGATCATGTGTATCCAGAAGGATTACCCTAACAAAACTAGAGGATTATTCTAGTATATATTCTTTAGGGATGACAATGGCACCCGACTGGTAGCTATGTTCAAGCCAGTCCTTAAAGGTAAAACAATCTTTTAAGACATGTCCTAGCATGCGGTGGTAGGGGCAATAGTTTGGATCATGACTCTTGCCCACTTCCTCCGACCTCCTAGGCTCTAGTAACTAAAAATTAGGCTTCTTTAAGAGGTTCTTAAAGATATTCTTGACTACCTCCCTCTTGAATGAATATGGTTTATTCAATTTGTCAACAAGGGTAAGTAAATGATAGCTACACGGTGGCGGTGAGTACTACGTCTTGATGAGGAAGCTGGAGGATATCTGGCGAGGAGGTGGCGGTGGAGGCCACTGTGGCAATTGTGGTGGCCCGTACGATAGTCAAGGTGGTGGTAAAGGAGATGAGAGAAGAGACTGTTGAGCTCGAGGCCTATCTTACTGGACACTAGTTGGCTACTTTCCCATATCAACTGTGATAACTTCCCCTGGCTTTTTCTCAAAAGCCTTCTATGGTTTGGGCTTGGTTGATTGATCTTAGAAGGGTAACTGTTTGACCTACCTTTGTAGACTAGCCACCTTGTTGATTAATTTCTCAAATGTCTTAATGGTAAACCTTTAAGCATGAAGGCGATCGGGTCATGAATATTCTTGAGTAGAATTTCAATGGCATGTTGTTCAGACAGGTGTGGTTTGCATTTCATACTTAAATTGCTCCATCTAAGAATGTAATCAACAAGAGACTCATCGGGGTGTTGTTGAGCTACAATAAGATCTCCCATAGTTACCCTTTGCTGAGCTCTAGCAAATCTCTTAATAAAGATATGTTCCAACTTAATAAATTTCTTCACTAAACCATTGGGTAGTTCAGCGTACCAATCAAATGTGATGTCTATCAAGCAACTAACAAAGATATGAAATAAGAGTTCATCACTGCCACCAGTATTGTAACATCTGGCTATGAAGTGTGCTATGTACTATCGATGATTCCCACTGCCATCAAAGATTTTGAAGGAACGAGGTACAAACTCTTAGAATACTAGACAACATCAAATTCTTCTAGGTAGGTTCTACCCTTTTGAACAAATGAGCCACCTCGGGCTTGTGCCATGCATCCTTCACTTGCTGCTCCACCAACAATCTCATATCCTTCTTTGCATGGAGGTACTATCCACCACCTTCCTATGCAAGCAACCACTATCCTTATCTACTGGAGAAGTGCTCTTGGGTTGATCTAGGACATGTCCTAACTCGGGATGATCTACCTCTATCGATATATGTTGTGGTATAGAGGCTTGATTTTAAATTGTATGGAGGGCTACTAACAAATCTTTCATCCTCTTCTCCATCCAGTTAATCTGATTATCCTTTTGTTTAAGTTGTTGATAGAGTTGTTGGGTTGAATGGATGGCTTCATCTTCCTCAACTACAACACCTTCTTGACTATGTTGATCTCTCTGAAGGGAGCTCCTAGTGTCGACCATGTGGACTCTGGCCGAATCCTCAAAGGTCATCCTCATCGGGATCAAATGTTGCTCCATCCTCGAATCTGTGATTAAGAGTTCCCTCTTCTCAGCAAAGTAAGTGGCTACGATCTCATCCAAGGAATGATCTAATCATGCTGGCATAAATACTTGGGGCTAACCGATGGAGGGACTGTGGTCACTGACCAAAATACATATAACATTGCTTTCCACAAGAGTGGTAGCTCTAAGAGGGTCTTGCTCACTAGAAGAGATATGCTAATGACTGCTCATCGGTGGAGTGATGTCCCTGGTGAGATCTACTACCATAGGAGTTGTAAAACTATCATCTTCCCCTCGCAATGCTACCACACCACTCGATGGTGGTGGTGGTGGTGCGACCACGATGTTGCGGGGTTGCCACTCTTGCCAAACCACAATTTAGGCAGAGGGTCATGCAGGGGAGCTCAGTCTCACCTCATTAAGTGGAATGGAAGGAGTAGAATCCTTTGGCCATAGTCAGATCACCAAAGGGGCTGATCTTTCTCTGGATGGGGACTTCTAGATCTTTACAGAAATGGTGGAAGCTGGGAGCTATATGAATGATGGCGGACAATGAGGAGAGCTATGTGAAAGTAACACTGACTTCTCCTTAATAAGAGATCTCTGCCAGTGGCAGGTAGCACCGATAAGAATAATCCTGTCAGAGTGATCGACCCTGATGGTGGGATGATTAAGAAAATCCATCAAAGAGGAGGCTGCCAACTTCCTAACATATCTTTGCTGATCCCTTCTACCTGCTTAAATAGAATCTTGGGCCTCCATGACCCTCTCTCTGTGGATCGGACCCATGACACTCCTAAGGATCAATGAGTGCAAATTAAAAAAGGTTATGGACACTAAGCATCTGTATGATAAGCCAACTGGCAAGACAAACTAAGTCCGCATAGGCTCTATACTCCCTATCCGTCCGATAGCATACCGGGCAAGGAGAAGTAAAAATCCTCTGATAATCTTCCTCTCTATTCAATGCTGAGAGGGGAGGAACTTGTTGCTGGTTGGAAGTGGAGAGACCTCTCGAGGAGAACCCCCCTCAACTATGTGTGATGCAACCTCAAGCTCTCTGGGTTGAGTACGAGCTCACAATTAATCTTGCAATTTTTATTGCGGAGTTGAGTACGAATGAACAAAGCAGAGTGGGAACTAGTACCTAGCTCATAAGTAAAGGAGACTATCTTAGAAGTTAAGATAGCCTTCCCCTTCGGGGTAACCAAAGAAGAGGTAGTAGCTCTCGCTAGTACAATAGTGGGGACAGCTAGATAGGCATATGCTTAAACTATCTCAGAATGAGGTGTGAGAACTTCCTGGCCTTCCTCTTCAATGGAGGGTACTCAAAATCAGAGGGCATGTCGATATGAATGATTGGCTTCTACCCAACCACCTCATCCCTACTGAAAGTAGTGAGGGTCACCCCCTCATAGGTAACTCATGCTCCCTTGAATCCTGGTTGAAGAAAACCAGGTGGGTGGAGTCGGTCTTAGGGAGGCTAGCCCAATCCAAGGCCAAGTCCATCTTGAAGGGGAAAGTGAAACAAACTTCGTATGTGTGACTATAAAGACGCACGAATGACATATGAGCTATATCTCTGCATGCGTTGAAATATTACTTGAGTTCAGTTTCTACTTTATTATATGCCCCAAGAGAATCATAAGAATTTGGAGTCCTGAACCCACACTCAATAATTCAAATATATTAAGTGGGGTTTAGTGGAAAGATTTTGATGTGATGAGGAGAGTCTTTGCCATTTGAATTCGATTTAGAACCCATACTCAATCAATTAGATAGGTTGAGTGGGGTTCAAAAATTTTGAGGAGAGATTTTTAGAGATATTTGTATTTTGTGTATCTTGTTTAAAAATATTAATGACTTGAAAGAACCTCTACATAGCAAATTTGAGAAAGAAGGTGATTATGTGTTTAAAATTTTATGTAAAATACCTTTTGCTTATGATGAGTGAAATGATGATTTGAAAATGGGGCTTCTTACTTAACATATTTGATATGTCAAGTAGAAACCACATGTATCTGCTTTCTATTTCAAAATGGGACTTTCATTTAACAAATTGGTATCTTAAATGAAAGCCAAATGTGATTGATATGTTTTGGTTTCTTTTTTTTTTTTTTTTTTTTTTTTTTGAAAATGGGACTCTTACTTAACAAATTTGGAATGTCAAGTGAAAGCCCAAGTGTGGTTGATTTATGTTTTGAAAATGGGACTCCCGCTTAACAAATTTGATTTGTTAAGTGGAGGTCCAAATGTGATATCATTTGTATTTTGCTTTAGGGACTCTCACTTAACAAATTTTATGTGTTAAGTGGTGATCAAATGTGACATGGAAATGAGGCCCTCACTTAACTAATTTGATATGTTAAGTGGAATCAAATATGATTTATGAAAATACGACTCTCACTTAGAAAGTTTGACTTGTTAAGTGAAAGTCAAATGTGTCATGGAAATAAGATTCTCACTTAAAAATTTTGATGTGTTAAGTGTAATCAAATATGACATGAAAATAAAATTCTTAACAACCTTGACATGTTAAGTGGGAATCAAATGCATATGAAGATAAGATTCTTACTTAACAACTTTGATATGTTTAAGCGGGAATCAAATGCATATGAAAAAAATATTCTCACTTAACAACTTTAATATGTTTAAGTGGGAATCAAATGCACATGAAAATTAGATTCTCACTTAGCAACTTTGAAATGTTATGTTGGAATCAAATGCATATGAAAATAAGATTCCTACTTAACAACTTTGACATGTTAAGTGGGAATCAAATGCACATGGAAATGAGATTCTCACTTAAAAACTTTAATATGTTTAAGTATGAATCAAATGCACATGAAAATGAGATTCTCACTTATAGACATGTTAAGTGGGAATTAAGTGTATTTGATGTGCTCTATTTCTTTTTTGGAAGGAGAGGAGAATTCTTTGTTGGATCAATGTGGCATGTCAAATAAGATTCCAAAATAGAGGGAAAATATATTTAATAAATCTTAAGTATGTTAAATTGATTTCAATGATATGTTTTGATGCCATGTATGTGATTTCATGATTCTGAAAAAGAGGGGAACTTCCCTCTAGCATATGTGAAATGTGTTGAGTGGAGTTTCAATTTTATATTATGATTTGAAAATAAAATCTTCATTCAACAAATTTGAGTATGTTGAATAATGGTGGCTATTTCCAAAAGTACTTTTGAAAATGTCATTTTGTGAAAGAATTAATTTTCTTCAATTTTATGATGAATCTCGCCCCACCAAGCTAGTGGTAAGGAGGTTCTAAATTTTTATAATCTCTCCCTTTATTGATAAATTTTGTTTTCACCTATTGAGGAACCCAATAGGGGTTTCAAGACCTACATGGAGTGAGGTCCTAAAACCTAAATGATGTTGTCTAACTTTTCTTAAGAATGAAATAAGCTATGTGCCAATAGAAGGAAAGATAGCTTAGACTCAAAATGCAAGTCCATTATTGATGCTTGGAGACAACAATCGTCTACTAAAAATGGAGAGAGGAACCATCCCCAGTAGAGTCACTAGAAAAATCTATGGTGTTTATTTTTGAATTTCATTTATGTGTATACATATGAGGGGACAACACGCAGATTAAGGATGTACTTATTGAGGTGATCTGGTACGACATCAAGGAATTGTATATTATCTCGAGAGATAGAAGTCACTACCTTACGATGGACCTAATCACCTAATAAGGACCCCTAAGGCATGATGGGTCTTCAAATATATTAGAGATTTTTCTCCTACATTCCATGAAAAAGTAAAGCATAGTTTATTTAAACCGGGTTCTTTAAGTTCCCTATGGAGGCAAGCTTCCATAATTAATTACATCTTAAGGAAAATGAATCTATTAAGAATATTCTTGATTAAAGTAGGTGATTATTATCTCCAAAGAATTCAATGATAGGACTATCAAAGGATTGGTTGTATTTTTAAAAATCAAGTGGGCTGGATTAAAAGAAGAGAGTTATTATTGATGCCAAAGGTGATGAGGAGTGCTCATGATACTAGGAAGCCTAGCACTCTATCTATGGTTGGGCTTTATATATTTGAAATTGAGGAGATTTATTTATTTGAGTTAAAATTTTATTAGAAATCTAGGACTTATAATTCCATAATAAAAGATTATGAAAATGTCTATGAGGTGAGGATTTATGCTTGTAGCTCACAAAGGAAAACAACAACCTCAGATCCTAAATCTAGGGAGCTTTGGTCAGGGCCAAAGCATGACCTCAATCTAAGGAAAAAATGGGTATATGGTTTATCTCCATAAGAGAGAGTAAACCACTCTACTACTGGACTTATAACTGCCTAGAGTGGTAGCCAGCTAACTCCTCCTATGCTTTAAAACTATGTAGGCAAGTCTTATGCTTTTTATAAGATGGCTAGGTTATTATTATTTAGAAAAGAGAATAACTCCTTTACCCACTCCCTAAGAGACTAGAGCATGAGGGGTATGAATAATGAATTAAATCTAATGTAAAATTTTATCAAATTTTATTTAGTTCAGGACTCTTTATTTTGATAGAGGCTATGGGATTTTGTATGCCTAAATGCATGAGAAATTGGTTATGGGCCAAATCAAAAGGAAAAGAGGTGTTCTTCCATCATAAGCTCTTAATGGTTAAGCCCATTCTATCTGGAAAAGATGAAAGCCCTCTCTTAGCAAGAGTGAAACAAGATGGATATGCATGATATTAAACAAAAAACATCCAGTTAAGGGGTTGCTAAATATTTTATTATCTTGATTTAAATCCTTAGTTTTTGTATGAGGCTGTGAATTATTTTAAAAGTTTAGTTATGAGTTATCAATGGGATAGAAAATTTATTTTTATCCAAAAAGCTAAAAGGAATTCAGGCCATACAACAATCACCAATCATGAAAAGGCATGCTTTTTTAATGCACAAGCTAAACAAATCATCAAACAATTTTATAAAGCTATCATAAAAGAATAAAAGGCGATGCACAAGTATCAAACAACCTAAAAGAAATGTGGGTAGCCTAATTCTACCCTTTATAACCCATTATAAGAAAATAATTACAATTAAGTGTAATGAATGTTATTCTTCATTCTTCCTTCTTCAATTGATTTGCTTCATTTCTTTTCTTCCTTTGCTCAAAGATATGCTTACTCCAAAGGCATCACATGGTGCATAAAACTTAGTCTCATAACCAATGCTCATCCTAATCCCCATAACACTCATCCTAATCCTATAAAAATTACATTAAAATTAAGAAAATAAATCTAGCTACACTAAATAAATGTTAATAAACACACCATACAACCCAAGTAGAATTTTAAAACAACATGGGTAACTAAGCCCACCTATCCTAACTTAGGTTATACTTAGGGATTAAGCAACCTGCACAGCAAAAGCATTTATATTTTATTATGATGGCCCCTTAAGCACAACCCCTAAAAACATGATGATTAAAGCTAATATCGCCTAACATCCGCATCACATACACCCAAACATCTTCTAAAAATAATATATCACAAAATAAACATACATCAAATCATACACCACCCTAACATAAAGCTGGAAATGTTGACTTAGTCTAACGTGTGTGAATTAAAGCTTATGTGGTATGTCCTAACTAGGCTTTAGAGTTGTAATTTTGCTAAGTGTGAAAGATTTAATTTATAAAGGGTCAATTTCTCTTTAAGTGATTTGATTGATTTCAAGATTTTACTTAGTGTTTTGTTTTGTTTCATATGGCCTACACTTAGCAACTAAGTGTTATAAAGAGAAGAAAGAGAGGGAATCTCTCTTTCACCCCTACCTTAAGTCACTTATAGAGCAAGTTAATTAATCAATTTCCTTTAGTGAATGGCTTATTATGTGTTTTAATTAATCCAATGTTTTGGTTCACTCTAAATGATTTTATTCAATAAGAAAGAAATCTTAAGAATAGTTAGAATGAATTACTATCACATAACAGATGTTCATTCATTTCTTTCCATCATGTATATCATGCATGAGTAAATCCTAAGCATATCTATACATGCACTTTATATTTCTAGCACACTTGAATGATAAATGCAAAGAAGTATGTTTGGAATTTAAATGTCTCATTTGTTTGAATTATGAATGCATGCCTTTTTAATAAAAAAGTGGGATTTTTCATCCATTATCTAGATACACTTTAACATGAATAAAAGTTTTAAGTGAGTATGTTGCCATTGTATTTTGCACCAGGGGCGTAAGGTACAATACCTGCTTAGGACTACTTAAAGCCTCACAGCCTCTTGGTGTCCAGACTAATATGCCACTTTTCTTACATACATGTAGATGTATAAGCATCTATAAGGATAAGAAAAACCATGCAGAAGTTATGTTTGATTTGTTTGACTTATGATTTTTATTCATTGTCCACATTACATACACATGTATAAGAGTTTTAAGTGAGTACACCATTATTTTCTGCAGGGGCATAAGGTATAATACCTACTTAGGGCTAGCCTTTGCGACCCGGGGTCTCTAGACTGATTCACCACTTTGCTCAGATACAGATGAATGTATAAAAAGAACCATAAGAAGAAGAAGAAGTCATGCAAGAAGTCATACTTGATTGATTATATGATTTATATATGTGATATGAAATTCTTCCTAAGTCTTAACATGGAAATGCATGAGAATAGGTTTAGACAATTGTTGTGTTCTTTTCAAATGAACTACACATTTGTAATTCCTATGTGAATCCATATAAAGTAAGGAAAGAGAGCTTCATGTTGTATATTTTATATTATCAACACATGCAAGCTTATAGTTATTTGTAATTAACATCACTCCATTAAGTATAATTAGTTTAATAGCTTTTTTGGAAATAATATTTGATTTAATAGTGATAATAGCCACACTTATTTTATTTAAATTAGCACATGCAACTAGACATAAAAGAAACCATTTTATTTAGTTAATTTTAAAATAAATGAATATGTGATTACATTTGGCAAGCAACATTTAACATAATTGGAAAGAAGTAATGGAACAAAAGCACATAATCTCATTCATTCCAATTAATTCTAAAGGACAATCATAATAAACAAAGCCTCTTAAAATAAACCAAAATTCTTTAATGAGATTTCTTCTTTATGTTTGATATGACTTAAGGAAAGTGATATAGGTTTGCTAGTCCTAATCCCATTACCCATGTGTGAGTGAATTTTGGTTCAAGGAAGAAGTAATTAGGTTAATTTTTATGATTTAATTAGGTAATGGTATGAATTAAGTGGATTAATTAACCCATACCTACATCACCTTAAGTTAATTAACTAATCAATAATGAGCCAATATGATATGCAACCACATGGAAAGTAAATTTGTAATGCTCTAAGAAATTAAAGGGGACTAATGAAATTGGCTCATGATTAATAATTAATTAAACACGGATCTCACTTAACTACTTTTATGGTTTTCTCACATGTGAGCTAACCATATTTTCATTATCTCCCCTTTGGGTTATTGAATACCCAAAGATCTACCCAAGATTATAAATAGAGAAAAGATTTAATTGAATTAATTAAGTTCATTAACTAATTTAAACCTAAATTAATCTTATCCAATCAAAATGAGATGGGCTTAGAGAAAGAGACAAAGAAGGGTGCCTAAGTCTCAACCCCTAAATCCTTTTAATTAATTAAGGTTCTAGTATAATTTGGATTTTGATTAATCTTATTACTTGATTAATTAAGGGGTGTTAATTAATTAATTATTTAAGAGTGATTAGGCAAGACTTAAAAAGAAAAGATTGGAAGAGGGAGTCCCAATCCATTTCCCTAGACTTCATCACCATTAATAGAGGGTAATAAGCATAATTGATTGATTAATTTACTGTTCATTTGCTTAATTATCAGTAATTACATTGAAAAAGTGATTAAACCTTAATACATTGGTTTCTCTAATTAAGCAACTAATAAAATCTTAAAAAAATAGGGGAGGCAGAGGTCATCCCCCTAAACATGCATAAAAAATTTAATATTAATTGGATGGTTAATTAAAGAGTAATTAGACTAATTACATTTCTAATTAAATTTTAATTAAGCTAAATCCACTATTCAAAATTAATTAATAATAATTTTTCTAGATTCTACTCTAAAATATCTTTAAAATGAGCCTAAGTTTATATTTTTTTTGGATTTTTCTACAATAAGTTATGAATTTATGAAGTTTTAGGTTTTAAAAAAACCAATTAGTTAGCCCTAATTGAAGCCTTAATCCCATCGGGCAATGTGGTGGCTGACGCTGCTCACTTTCCATGTGGAACGATAGGAATTGCTATGTAAGTTATTACATCCGAGTGTTGACTCAAATGACGACACACATGGTAACTCCGTGGACCATCCAATCTAAGATCAGACCACCATGATCAAACCCATGATTTTGATGGATTAATCAGGGGCTCTAAGTGTGATTAGATCAGGACCATCCATTCCAACCATGCAGGATGGACGATCCATGACCTATCTCCTCCTGAGCAATGAAGAATGCCTACTGTCCAATAATGGCTGCTCAAACTAAGCTCACCTGAGCTCGGATGGAGATGAGAATAATCCCACACCTTAGGGGAAGCATAACAATCAAATTCAATGGTGGAAATCACATGACATAAAAATTTCTTTCACAAAAGACTAAGATATTTCATTCAAGAATCGGTTTCAATGGCATACCTCATCGGAGCTTATGACCAGTGGTTCCAATGATTGAGGAAGCTTCGTTTGGTAGAAACGAAGCCCTGCTAAGCCACTGGAGCTTTGATTAGGTTTAGTTTGCTTGGAAGACCAATCCACTAGGAGTAGGTGCTCGAGCTTGGTTGAACTCTACCCTCTGGCTATTAGGATGCTTGGAAAATGATTCATTCTTGGTCGATTAGATCCAAGGAGGGTGTGTGCAAAGTTAATTGCACTTTGGTAGAGGAGCAAGGGAAATCGGGAGGCTCCCTATTTTAGTTTTGCATAAAATTGAGATTGGAGAGCTTGAAAAACCTTTAAAATGGCTCTCGGATTCCTCTCCTTGGCTGCTATTGTTGAATCAACTGTGAGTGAGTGAATTTGAGTGAGAATAAGGGGGTGCGGGGGTATACTTCCTCATTCCTTGGATTGCATGGCCATGGCTTATTTGGAATTTTTGATCAAGGGGTCACCATGGGGAGCTCAATTTCGGTAGGGAATCATGTTAGTTGGCTTCCTCTGAGTGGAGGAGGGTGTGAGAGTGGTTGCCTTGGGAGTAGTGGGAGTCCTATGTCCTATGGCTTTATAATTTTTTTAATGGGAATGGGGAGGTGATTTAACCTCCCCATAGATTATGGACCCAACCACCTTTGGGTGGGTGTATATGGTAAGGTGCTATGTGGACTATGGTTGGGTGCCAAGTGTCCATGGGGAATGACTCAATAAGCATGTGTCTTGTCTCATGGGATGCCCTAAACCCAGGGCAAAATGGTCATTTTCTATGGGTTTTGTTTTGGATATGATTGATCAAAAGTGGGTTAGCCCAAATTTGAAGTGGTTTGGAGTTTGTTCGATTTGATTTGGCTTAATTTGACCTATTTAGGTCAAATTGGGTTAGGTTGGGTCAAGTTGACCAATTGGTCAAATTGGGTCAAACCAAGGGTTGGGTCATGTTCACATGACCAATTGGAGTGTATTGGTGTCATTGGTTTGATTCAATTTGCTTTGGATTTGGTTATGGCTCATTTGGATTCATATAGGTCAAATGGGTGAAGTTGATGTTGACCAATTTGACCAAAAATTGGGTTAGGTTAAGTTGAGTCAAGTTCAATTGGCTAATTGAAAATGATTGTTGGCTTTGTTTTAGTTTAATTTGTAATTAATTTGGATTTTGGCTAATTTGACTCTTTAGGTCAATTTGGGCTAGGTTAGTCAAGTTGACCAATTGCTCATTATGGCTTTGGTTAAGTTCAATAAGTGATTTGGAATGGACTTGAGCTATTGGTTGCAATCAATTTGGATCAAATCATGATTTGACCCATTTTTTTAGGCCAATTTGGGTCAACTTGGGTCAAATGGCCAATTAGGCTTGGTTTGGCTGAAGTGAAGGTTTGTTCATGTTCAATCATTAATTATGAGTGGTTTGAATCAGTGGTTTTAATCAATTTGGTATATGGTGGATTTTAACTAGTTTGGGTTTCATTTAAGCTAAGTGTTGACTTGGTCAAAGGCTATGTTTGACTTGGTTTGGTCTAATTTAAGACAATTTATTAACCTAGGATGATTGTTGATCATGTTGTGAGATTTGGATGGGCTTAGTTCAATCCAATTTGAGTTGAATTAGAACTTGGCTCAAAAAAGGTCCTTTAGGCCACTTTGGGTCAAATGAGCCTAAATGAGTTAATTGGCATGATCATTGCTTGATTCAAGTTTAGTTGAACACACACATGAGCCTAAGATTGAATCATAAATCCAATTATAAGTGGTTTGGAGCCAAATGAGTTTTGGTTCATATGACAATTTCAAGTCAAAAGGGCTAACTTGAGTTTGATTTGGGTTAGATTAGATTTGGCTTGATGTTTGTAGTTTATGTTTATATTTGTTTCAATGATTGTAGGAATGATTGAATCTTGAAAAAAATCCATGGATTTTGAATTTGTTTTGGTATCATTTAGCCAAGTTCAAAATTTTGGCTAAAAAGGAAAAATTAAGAATTTGATTTGATTTGGGTTTCAATCATTTGGAGTTTTGGAATTGATTTATGATTTGGAATTTGATTTGAGAATGAATTTGATAATTGAAAAAATCAATTGAATTGGGATTGACTTGAATTTGGTTAAGGCTAAGTCCATAAGATAAAATCAAAGGGCTTAGAAAGGGATTTTAAATTTTAATTTTATCATGGGTTTCAATCATTTGGACTTTAGAATTGATTTGGAATTTGGAATTGAATTTGAGATTCAGTTTGAAGAAGGAAGCAAGGATTTGGTTCAATGTTATAGGGTAGGCAAGTATTCCTAAATCTCTAAGGCACAACCTATCCCTATGGCTAACTCTTCTATGTCTCTAGGGTTAGGTTAAGTGTTCACCTAATCACTAGAAGTGCCTTAAAAATAAGGAGCTCTTAGTATCCATAAGAGTCCTAGATCTATGATAAGGAAGTTGAAGGCTCACACCAAAAGTGAGGTAAACAAAGAGATTGAATTCAAAATGGAATTTTCATTGATGATAATTATTTTTAAAAATAATTTATACTATTTCTTTTAGTAGAGCCCATTGATTGGAAGCATTGGGCACTCTCCCATATGATTAATAAGCTGATAAGATCCTCCTTGGTATGCCTTCTCTATCGTAAAAGAGCCTTCCCAAGTGGATTCAAACTTGCCTCTCATCTTATGATGGGCAACAATCGGTCTCCTTAGAGCTAACATAAGCTCTCCTACTTGAAAAACTCTAGGACGGACCAACTTGTTGTGAGTTTGAATCATTTTAGTTTTGTACAACTCAAGGTTTTGGCATGCTCGTAGGCATCTCTCCTCCAAATGTTCGAGTTCTTCTAACCACAACTTGGCATTCTGCTATGTTGTGATCTTGCTACCAACAGCTATCCTTAGTGATGGGAGTTGGAATTCTAATGGTAGAGCGTCTTTGGACCCATACACTAAGGAGAAAGGAGTAGACAAAGTTGTAGTTCTATATGTGGTGTGGTAGGCCCACAAGGCTTCAACTAACTTCTCATGCCCCTGTCACTTGTTATTGTCGAGTATCTTCTTTAGTATTTGGATGAAAGATTTGTTGAAGGCTTATGGTAAGCCATTTTCCCTTGAGTAGTTGATGGTAGAATATCTCCAATCTATGTTGTGTCTCCAAAAAAAGTTGTTGATCTCAAAGCTCTTGAATGCAGTGTTATTATTAGATATAATTCATCGAGGCACTATGAACCTATATATGATATAGTTCCTAAAAAATTGGAGCACATGCTGAGTTGTGACCTCTCTGAGCAAAATCACCTTGGCACATTTGGAAAAGTTATCAGTAGCAGCTAAGATGATACAATGACCCTTGAAAGAAGGCACTATGTATTTGACATTGGTGGCATCACCTAGCCATATCCATGCAATCTTTGATCATCGACGGTAGTAGTATCCTAGTCTTTCATCTTCAGACCTGATTGGTTGGCTCCACATAATCTTGTGTGTACCTCGGTCATGATCTTACGGGCTTCATGCTTATTTAAACAACATAACCACATATGATCGAAAGGCTACCGGAACAAGACACCATCCACAAGAGTGTAGGAAAGTGCTCTCTGCATCATCTGATAGGCTTGGGAGATCTCTTGAGTTAGTTTTCCTTTATTTAGGTAATCCATGAATGGTTGCCTCCAATCTAACTCCTCGTCCTTCTTGGTAATGGCAACCTCCCCTGCAAGAGAATACTTTTGATGAGTTCAATATAAAGGGACAAGACTTGCCTATTTTAGACCTTTATTAATATGGACTCATTCTCCGGACATGCCAACTCCTTAAGCTTGGCTAAAATACGCCTATTCTCTTGAGGAATCTTATAAATGGTAACCTCTGGGATTTGGGCCTATAACTATATGGTGTACTTGTGGTAGTGATGAAGCTTGGGATTTACAATCTTATAGGACCTAGCAATTTGGTTGATAACTAGCTGAGAATCCCTAAAGATGTTGATATTCTGGATGCTTAGAGTAATAGCTTACTCCAGATCAACAATCAGAGCCTCATATTTGACTTCATTTTGGTGCAAGGATTGGATAGATGATGAGAATCTCATCACATCGGTCAGAGTTAAGAGAACTATTCCTACCTCCTCGAATAGTATTGTGGTTCTTCTCCTCTTAGAGGGGACGCTGCACCATCAAAGTACATCTCCCAATGGTGAATGCTAGTATCTCTTAAGTTCATAATTTATTTATCGGGGAGATCATCACTAAGTGGAGAGTCAGCAGGAAGTGGGTGTGGTGCTAAGAAATCTGCTAGCACTTATCCTTTCATTGCATGAAAAGGTATGAAGGTAATGTTAAACTACGAGAGAATCATAGACTATTGTGCCAACCATCTAGATAGTGTTGGCCGTGTCATGAGATACTGTAGTGGATTGATCCTTGAGATTCAGTTCACCTTATGAGAAAGCATGTAGTGTTGTAGCTTTTGGGATGCAAAAATTAAAGCCAAGCAATGCTTCTCAATGGGTGGATAATTATCCTTAGTAGGGATTATATGACGTCAAATGTAGTAGAGTGCATTTTTCTTCCCTTTGTGATTGGCTTGGGGCACCAAAGTACCAAGGGAGTCATCAAACACAATAATGTAAAGTATGGGCTTTCTGGGATAGGGTTAGGCGCATCATCGGTAATGCTTGATATCTTCGAAGGCATGCTCACACTTGTCGTCCCACTTGAACTTAGCATCCTTTTTGACAACCACTAAGAATGGCTGACATCTTCCCGATAGGTTGGATATAAAGCATCTTAGATATGCCAACTGCCCTTGGAATGATCTGAGTTGAGTTGAACTTTTAGGGGGTGTCATTTCTAATATCGCCCTGATCTTCTTTGGATCAATTTTAATTCCCTGGTGTTAGACACAAACCCAAGGAATTTCCCTAAAGCTACTCTGAATGCATACTTCAAGGGGTTCATTTTGAGGATAAATTGTTTAACTGTTCAAAAACTACTCTCAAGACAAAGAGATGGTCTTCTTTTTTCTCTACTTTTAACCATGAAATTATTGACATAGCACTCAACTTGATGATGAATGAGTTCATTGACGATTTGAGTCATAGCTCGCTGGTATGTAGCACCATCATTTTTAAGGTTGAAAGGCATGACCTTATAGCAATAGATTTCGATCGTGGTTTTAAAAGCAGTGTTTCTTTCATCTTCAGGGGCCATCTTTATTTGGTTATATCTATATGAGCCATCCATGAAAGAGAAGACTGCATGAGATGAGGCAATGTGCACCATCGCCTCGGATTGGTAGTGGAAATTCATCTTTTGGACATGCCTTATTTAAATCTCTAAAATCAATGCAAATGTGAATTTGGCCATTCTTTTTCTTAACTGGGATGACGCTGGCTATCCAAGTAGGGTATTTTTGTTCCCAGATGAAGCCAACATCAATCAGTTTCTTGAGTTCATAAATGACCTGTTGTTCTATGTCTAATTGCATGTGTCTAGGAGCTTGCTTGATAAGGTTAGTAGTAGGCTCTATTGCTAGTTTATGGACCCTACGTTGGAGCTATTCTAGGCATCTCTTCATAATGCCATGCCAAGTAGTCCTTAAACTCAGTCAATAGCCTAACTAAGTCATTGGTTTCAATTTCATTCAACAAAGATCTGATGTATGTAGGGCGTGGTTCTTCTTCAGTTCCTAAGTTGATTTCCTTTAGCTTGTCGATGGTTGACTTAATTTCTTATTCAAACTAAGGAGGTGCATCATTGACTTCAAAATCATTTGGATCATCTGAGATTTCTAAGAATAACTCCTCATATGAGTTAATATGATTTGAAAAGAACCTATCAGATTCCAAATGATTGGTGATGACTTAACAGCAATCATCATAATTGACTGGACCCACTATACCGAATCCTAGTTCCGATCTTGATTGAGAGCTTTTCCATTTGTTCTTTCATATTCTTTCCAAGTAGTCAGACCTGTGCTTTGACCAAGTATGTGGGATTAACCTTTTCTTTGCTAAATTATGAACACAAGGCAAGTACCAATCAAAAGGTAATTCTATTAAATCTTTATATGAATCATCCTCAAGTTCTACATCAACTTTTTGACTTGAGCATGATGCTCTCAGAAAGAATCTTTGAGTCTTCACATATGTGGATGACTTAGGGGCTTTCTTAACTACCAAACCCTCAGCTTTTTGAGAGGAAAGTGGGGTTATAGCTAAGGTTCACATCTGATGTCTAACTGTTTCATATATAGACTTCGATACACTTATGGTTTGCTTTGGAGCCCGGTCTTCATCGCTATGTAGCTCAAGTGTTACCTCCAAGGGAATCTACTGCTAAGAAGAGTTGGATGGTGTGTTAACTATATAAGACTCTCATCATATGAACTAGATTCTAAGTCTATATGGATAACAAGTGTACTCTCGGTAGCGACATATCTTCTATTGGGTGCCTAATAAAGAGGTTTTCCACCCCTAGGGCTACTTTTTAACTAGCCTCTTCCTCTGCCTAGTGGAGGTTAGGTCATCCCACCCATATGTTCAAGGGAGTAACAACTGGGTGGAATCTAATGTCATGCTCCACTTCCTCCTCCAAGTCCGCCCATTTATTTTCTTTTTCATTTTGTCTTTATTTTTCTTTTTCTTTTTCTCTTTAATTTTCTTTTTTCCTTTTCTTTTGTTTATTTTTAAACTTTGGACAAGTTTGCGAGAATAGACTTGTTGATTTTGAGGGAGGTAGTAAGCCTCATCTTCATATATGCCGACCCCATGAACTGTAAATGGCTTAAGATCTCATTTGACATAGTAGATGATCCCACCTCTCACAAACTTCATACATGGATGTAAAGAGGATGTAACTATGTTATTCTCATGTATCCATGGTCTCCCAAGCAAAGCATTGAAAGATGTATCCGAGTCTATAATGTGAAACTTAGCTTTGGTCTTCTAATCATCTATCTCCATGGCTAACACTATGGAGCCTAAGGCATGTTGACCTAACTTTTGGAGTGCGGATTCAATCTTCCCATCTTAGACTTAGGATTCTTTTAGACACTAAGACTTCCCTAGTCATAAGATACTTCTAACAATTAGGTAAACACTTAACCTAAGTCTAAATACTTAGAAGGGTTAACCATAAGATTAGGTTATGCCTTAAGGATTAGGATAATCCAGCTGCCCTACAACCCAAATCCAATCCATGTTCACCTTCTCAAACCAAACATCAAATTCAAATCCAAATTCCAAAACCAAATGATTGAAGCCCATGATCAAATCCAAACTTGAAACCCTTCCTAAGCCATATGAACTATCCCATGGACTTAGCCAAATCATAATCTAGATCAATCCAAAATCAATTGATTTCTAATAATAAATTTATATCTTCAATCATCTTCCTAAATATAAATCAAATCTACATTCAAATGATCAAAAATAAAACAAACTAAATCAAATTAAATCAAAACCCTTCCTAAGCCATATGACCTATCCCATGGACTTAGGCAAATCTTAATCCAAATCAAGTCAAACTAAATTGATTTTCTCATGTTTTCAATCATCTTCTCAAATTTAAATGAAATATACATTTAAATCATCAAAAACTAAATCAAACCAAATCAAAATCCAAGCCTAAGCCATAGGACCCAACTCCATGGACTTAGTCAAAATTCCTCATTCTGAAACCTAAATTCAATTGATTCTCTCATGAATCAATCATACCTTCAATCATATTTCCAAATAGAAATGAAATCTACAATCATCAAGCAAAAAATTTACCCAAGTCAAACCCAACTTAACCCAAAAACTTGTTCAAATGAACCAAAACCCATTTCAACCCAAGCCAATTGCAATTGAATTTATATATCAATTCCAAATCCATATATAAACTCAACTAAATCAAACTCAACCCTAAATCAAGCCAACTAAACCCAATTAGTCCACTTGACCCAAAATGGCCAATTTGACCTATTTGAGCCTAGTTTTAATCCTATCAAAATTAGATTGAACCAAGCTCAACAAAACCTCTCATCATGATGGTTGATCACCCTAGATTGACCAATTCTCACAAATTGGGTCAAATTAAGTCAACTTGGTCATTTGACCAAGTCAACCTACCTTAACCCAAATAAACCTAAACTAGCCAAATTGCAACCTAAGCCAAATCCCTTCAAACCTATGATTCATACCAAATGAAAATCAATATTTGAATATGACTTGACCTTTAGTTGAGTCAAATCAAACCCAATTGTCCATCTTGACCCAAGTTGACCCAAATTGATCTAAATGACTAAATTTGGTCAAATCAAAATATAAACCAAATTGATTGCAACTAATGGCTCAAGTTCATTCCAAATTGATTATTGAACTTGACCAAAGCCATGATTAGATGCAATTGACCTACTTAGCCCAAATTGACTTAAAGGTTCAAGTTGGCCTAAATCAAAGCCAAATCCAAATTAATTAAAACCAAAGCCTACAATCATCTTCAATTGGTCAACTAAACTCAAACCAACACCCAACCTAAGCCAATTTGGCCAATTTGGACAAATTGGTCAACTTAACCCATTTGACCCAAATGAATTCAAATGAGCAAAATCAAATATAAGCCAAACTAAACCAAACCAAAAAACATCCCAAGTGATCAAATGAACTTGACTCCCAGGTTTGACCTAATTTGACCAATTGGTCAAATTGATTAAACCAATTTGACCTAAATGAGTCAAATTTAGCCAAACCTAACCAAATCAACTCTGATTGACTACAAATTTTGGCTAACCCACTTTTGGCTTATTTCAAATCTAGCCAAATCAAATCTAATGCTAGATGATCATTCTATCCTTGGGTCAAGGGCATCACATGAGATAAACCACCCATGTAAGTGGTCATTTCCATTCCTTGGCCACTTACTCTCCTAATGGTCCACTAGGCACCTAGACACTAACCTGAGGGGTGGTTGGGTCAGCCATGACCCATGGGAGGTAAATTCACCTCACCCACCCCATTGGAGCGTTTGAAACCCATAGGACACCCATGGTTCCTTCTTGGCAGCCACCTTCGCACCTTCAACCAACCAAGCCAAGAAAACTCACCTCCTCCCTACCACCCATGACTCCCTAAAATGGTCAAACATCCACTAGAAGCCAAACTTGATCCCACCATCTTATCAAGATGAAGGGGGGTGTACACCCCCTCTTATCCACTCAAACACACACAAAAATTATTCCTCAGAGCCCTAGCTACCCAAGATGAACTGTTAAAGCCATTCTCGGAGCTCCCAAGCTTGTTCCTTAATCAAAAAATGCCATTCCTGTCTGTCCTGAAATAAGAAACTCTCATTTTCAACCTAACTTTGCCATTTCTCCATCAAACTCAAATTAACTTCGCATGCACCTTCTTTAGGCCTCATCGAGCATGAATGAATCACCTCCCAAGCTTCCCAAGCACCGGAGGTGAGATAAAGCTGAGCTCCAAATCACTAGTTTTTGGCCTTCCGAGTGAACGTCATGGAATTGATCCAATTTCTGCTCAACAGGGCTTCATCTCCACTAGATGAAGCTTACAGAATTGCTCAAGCCATTGGTCTTGAGCTCCTCTAAGTTATGCTTCCAAAAATGATCCTTATGTAGAAATGGGTTGGATATTTTTTAAGAAAACTTGCATCTCCTGTGATCTTGATCGTTGGATCCCCTCCGATTGATGTCATGAGGGTGTGGGATCCTTTTGGAGTTGATCCGAGCACAGGTAAGCTCGGATCAAGTGAGAAATGGGGGACATATTCATTCTTCCTCACTCGGGTGACGTTAGATCACACACCATCAGTTCTGCATGATCATAACGGAAGGTCATGATTAGATCTGCTAGATTGATCTGATTTAATTTTATTAAGCTGTAGGATTAATCATAGCCTTTGGATCTTATATAGGATGACAGATAAGAAAGTGTGTCCGTCGCCGCCACGTAGGCATTGAGTAGGATAACTTTTAAATATCCAATCCCACGGTGCCACATGGAATGTGCACGCGACACCATGTGCCAACAGATTAGGCTTTAATTAGGCTTAATTAATCATTTTTAAAGGTTTAAACTTTTAAAAATCATAAAATTTCATAGAGAAATCAAAAAAATTAAAATTAATACTCATTTTAAAGGTATTTTGGAGGAGAATTAATTAAAAATGATCTTAATTAATTTTAAATAATAACTAAGGTTTAATGATAGTTTAATTACAAAATTTATTAGCTTAATTACTCCTTAATTACTTGAGCAATTAATCCCAAATTTTGTGGGTTAATTTAATGGGATGACCTCTGCCTCCCATGATTTTCTTGAGATTTATTGCTCACTTAATTATAAAAATTGACTAATGAAACCTTAACTATTCTTTTAAGTTAATTAATGATTAATTAATCCCATGAATAGTAATAAATTGGTTAATTAAGTTTATTTATCATTTTTTAATAGTAAGTGAACTAAAGAATAGGGTTGGGATTGCTTTCCTTATGTTCATTTCAACCTTTTTTAAAATAAAATTAATTAAGATTTAACTAATTAGTTAAATTAATTAATCAAATTAAAATCATAATCACATCATACCATAATTAATTAAATCATGGGGTAGATCTTTAGGTGTTTAATAACCTAAAGGAGTTTAATGAAATTATGGTTAGTCCACATGTGTGGGAAAATCATAAGAGTAATTAATTAAGATGCTTAATCTAATTAACTATTAATCATGAGCCAATTTCATTAGGCCCATTTTATTTTCTAAGATCATTGCAAGTTTATTTTCCATGCATATCATGTTGGCTCATAATTATTTAATTAATTACTTAAGGTGACATAGGTAAATTAATTCATCTAATTAATTAACCCATAAAATCAACTTAATTACATTTCCTTAAACTACATCAAATCACCAATGTGGGAATGGGTTTAAAACAACAAGTGATGATTTCTCTTCTCCTCTTTAAATCAAATCAAATCCAAAACATAATTAATAAAGAAGCTTTGGTTTGCTTTAAATAATCTTATTTGATTTGATTATCTTTAAGAACTAGTTTGGTTGAATGAATCATATGCTTATATTTGATTGTCCTCTTTCCAATCATGTTAAATTTGGTGTGTCGTTTGAATTCATGCATCCATGTTTTCAAAATCAAGTAAAATAAAATGGATTTCATTTATGTAAGCTTGGATGTGTTGATTTAATTTAATATATGTGTGTTTATTATCACTATTAAATCCAAATGTATTTTCAAAAGCTTATAAATGAATAATTATCTGTTATGATGTTAGCTATAAATACATAAGAAATGCATGTGCTTATAGCTTAAGTGTATGAATGTTGAGTTCTCTTTATTCTATTCACGTCTTGATTTATATAAAATTGAATGATAATGGGTATATAGTCTAGACATCCCGGGAACACGAGGCTTTAGCTAGCCCCAAAGAGGTCATTTGATTACCTCACTTCCCTAGTTTAACAATGGCACATACCCATTTGATTTCATTCTTATGTATTTCAACATTAGAATTTGGATAGAGCTTTAATCCATATATATAAATGATTCAATCAAACAAAATATACAATCTTTGCAAGATTTTCTTTCCCTCATTTATGTATACATCCATGTGTGACCAAGAAAAGCAAGTATATAGTATGTCTCGGGAATACGAGGCTTTAGTTAGCCCCAAGGAGGTCATTTGATTACCTCATTTCTCGGGTTTAACAATGACATTGCTTCCTATATCTTTGTACATGTATATGTATATTAGTGAATGAAAATCCCATTTTACATTAAAATTGCATGCATTCATAATTGATTAAGTGGTTGAATTAATTATCTATATGATTTAGAGCTTACTTCCTATGTTCATGTATACAAATTTACATATGTTTGAATGCAAATGGGTATAAAGTCTAGCAATCCCGAGAATACAAGGCTTTAGCTAGCTCCAAGGAGGTCATTTGATTACCTCACATCCCTGGTTTAACAATGACACATGCCTATTTAATTTCATTCTTATGTCCTTTTGTATAAGAATTTGGATAAAGTTTTAAATTAATATGTTTAAACAATTCAATCAAATAAAATATAAAGTCTAAACATACACATACATTCATCATTTAAGTGTGCTAAAATATGTTACATGTATAGATACACTTAGTATTAAATCATATGCATGTTACATGTGATGGAAAGGAATGATTTAATATATGTCATGTGATAGTAATTCAATTAAATTAATCTTATGATGCCTTTCATTTTGAATAGGATTATTTATAGTGAACCTAAACTTAGGATTAATTAAATCATTTAATAAGCCATTCACTAAAAACTAAATCAAATTAATATACTTTAGAAAGTAACTTAAGGTAGGGATGAAAGAGGGCAATCCTCTTTTCCTCTCTTTATAACACTTAGTTGCTAAGTGTAATCAAATGAAAAT
This sequence comes from Cymbidium sinense, assembly GCA_021442155.1. Taxonomy (NCBI): domain Eukaryota; kingdom Viridiplantae; phylum Streptophyta; class Magnoliopsida; order Asparagales; family Orchidaceae; genus Cymbidium; species Cymbidium sinense. The sequence goes on along the minus strand of CM038221.1, from coordinate 119,991,656 downwards.
ATAAACAAAATTCTCAAATCAATTAAACTACTTCAAGTAAAATCAACCTTTCATGTTAAATTGAATCCTTCTACTCTTAGAAAATACAACACTAATGCCTAACAATGCTTACCACACAAGCCTTAATACACACATTAGAATTAAGTCACCAATTCTAGCTCTAAGTTAGGATGGTATATGATGTGATGTTTGATTTGTTTTATGATGTATTATTTTAGATTGGATGTTAGGGTGTATATTTTGTAGACTAGATGATAGGACAATATTAGCCTAATCATGTTTTCTGCATAGGATTATGCTTAAGGGATGCTTAAAAATAAATATTATTGCTCTTTTTGCAGGTTGCTTAAATCCTTAAGCATAATCCAAGTTAAGATAGTTGAGCTTAGTTACCCATGTGTAGGGTGCTAAGTGAAAATTATAAAACTGCTTAGGATAATATGTATATTTAGCTAACCACTATTTTTAGGTGTAGTTTGATTTACTTTTCCCACATAAATTTAATTTTTGTAATAGGAATTAGGATTAGTGCTATGGGGATTAGGATGAGTAGTGGCTAGAAGGCTTTGTCTTGGGGTGCCTTGTGATGCATTTGAAGCAAGCACCATCAAATCAAAGAAGGACCAAATCAAAATGGAGATATGAAGAAAGAAGACCCCCCATAACATTAAATACAATTATAATTATTCTTTTATATTCCAAGTTGTATAAGGGTAGAGCTCTACCTCTTCTCTCTTCGGTTGTCTGCACACCTTGACCTTTTATAATTTTATGATAGTTTATAAATTTGTTTGATGTTAGGTTTACATTGTGCATTAGGACGGCATGCTTTTCATAGTTTCTTAAATGATTGATGCTTTAATGTGTGGCTTGGATATGAATAGGCTCTTAGGATAAAAATAACTTTTCTACCCAATTAATCACTCATAACTAAATTTTAAAGAACTCATAACCTTATCATAAATCCTAAGACATAAATAAGATAATTAAAAGATTTAGCAATCCCATAGCAATATGATTGTATGTTTCACATCATGCATGCATATTCTTTCTCTCTTGAACAAGAAGGATCTCCATCCTTGCACGATAAAGGAATGCTTGACTTATGAGGGCATCCCTTGTGGTGGAGAACACCTTATTCTAGCTGATTTGACTTATAACCTATTTCATCATGCATTTAGGCATAAGAAACTCTAAAGCCTCAGTTAAAATTATGTGTCTAAAATGAAATAAAATTTGAAAAGATTTTGCATCTATAGATTAAGTCATATGCTCATACCACTCATGCTCTAGTCTCTTAGAGAGTGTGTTTAGGACTTTAGTCTCTTTCTAATTAAATAACTACCCTAGCTATTTTACAATCCATAAGACCTGACTACATGGTTTTAAAATCATAGGAATTAGTTGGCGACCACTCCAGGAGGTTATAAGTCCAGAAGTCAGCCAATTTATTCTCTCATGTGGAGGTAAACCCTTATGTCCACTTGTCAGATTAGATTGTCGTACTTTTGCACTCAAGTTCCCTAGATTTAGGATCTGAGGTAATTTTCTTTGGGCTAGAAGAATAAATCATCACCTCTTTGCATTCCCACAACCTTATGTTGGTGGATCATAAGCCCTAATAATCTAATTAAATTTCAACTCAAAATATATAAATCTCCTCAACTTCAAAATTATAAATGACCATAGGATATATTGGAATGCTCACTAGACTTCTTAATATCATGAGTATTTTCTACTTATTTCATTTGGATTCCAAAAATAAGTCTTCTCCTTGAACATTTCCAATTGATTTTCCAAATATAACCAATCCTTTAATAGTCTAACCTTGAAATCTTTGGAGATGATAATTGTATACTTTAATCAAGAGTATTCTTAGGAAATTTCATTTCCTAATATGTAATTAACTAAGGAGGCTTGCCTCTATAGGGAACTTAATAACTTGGTTTAATATAAACCCTACTTTATTCTTCCATGTAAAAGGAAAAATCTTTGGTTCATTCAAGACCCATCTTGGCTTAGAGTCCTTCATTGATTAGGTCCATTGTAGTACATCATACCTAAATGTTGCAATCATCACCTCAAAAGTACCCCCATGATCTACGTGGTGTACCCCTCCACATCCAAAAAAACACCATACCTCTCTCCTTATTCATTGAATCCTCTCAACATCATCCTTTCTTTTTGTAGTTTAGAGATGTCGATCCTCAAGTAGCCAAGGGTTCTTAGAATTTCAAGTATTGACATACACACTTTGCTCAACCAAAACTTTGAATGTAACTTTAATATCTTGCTCCTCTTTAATGGGTGAGCCAAACAGATCAAGTAAGGCCTTGATTAGAGATTCCCTCATCTCTTTGGATAAGACAAGGGTATGTATGCTTAAAGAAACTTTCTAAGGTGAGCTAACATTGTAATCAACTTTGGCTTGGCCTCCACAAGCATATCCATGGGTGGAGCATCTTATGGAGGGCTACTGGAACCAATGACTTACCCTTATCCTGAGGTGCTACCTTAGGAGATAAAAGTTTGCCACTGCATAGGTTGACTTCAATGACTTCTTGGAATGATGAGCTTGTCGAAAGTTCTACCTTCTCATCGAGCATACCTATAGCTTCTCCTATGGGATCCTCTTAGTCAATTAACTCCAAGTCAATCTCAAGAGGTGAGCATGATTGATTCATAGAAAGATAGTCCAACTTTGAATAGAAAGGAAAAGATCAGAACTACTAGAGCTATTATTTTTACTTAGACTCGGAGATCTTTCAATATGAATAAAATCAAGAGCATCAGAAGTAGACAATATATAAGTAGAATCAGCTTTCTTCATTAATTTCTTTTTGGGTGAAGGTACATGATATAAATCAAGTAAAGTATGCGGAGTAAGGGATTTAGTGCCCTTATCCATAGATACAATGCTCATGTCGGTAGAAGAGGAGCTAGCAAAAGAGGTGGCTGCATGTCAGGGAGTACCCACTCATGGCTATGCACTAGACCGCAAGTATGGTGAGCTTCGCTCTAGGTTGTCACCTCTCAGTTGTCCTTTGTAGCAAACCTTCCTTAGTGTTGGAGCCACTTGAACTGCAAGAAAGTTTATTGATCTTTGAAATGATGTTCTTAGAGGTTCAGGAAAGGGAGATATCCTAACCTTCTTTGGCCTTAAGAGGATCGCAAGTATCCCCAAGGATTACTCTAACAGAACTAAATGGTTGTTCTAATAAGTATTCCTTGGGGAAAACTATGGCTCCCAACTTGTAGCTGCGCTCAAGCTAGACCTTAAAAGTGATACATTCCTCTAAGATATGGCCTAACATGTAGAGGCAATAGTTAGGATCATTGCTCTTGCCCACTTCCTCTGGCCTCCTAGGCTCTGGTAACTGAAAGTCAAGTTTCTTTAAGAGATTCTTAAAGATTATCCTAACTACCTCCCTCTTGATTGAATATGGCTTATTCAATCGCAAAAGTAGGTGGAAAGGCAATGATATGAATACCGCTACTGGGTAGGCTACTGAGGTGGTGGAAATGGTCATTGTGGCATGGTGGTGGCCGGTATGATGGTCGAGGTGGTGGCAAAGGAGGCTATGAGTCTCTATCTTGAACTCACGGTCGCTTCCCTATGTCCAATAACACAACTGTCCCTAGCTTCTTCTCAAACACCTTCTACGGCTTGGGCCTAGATGATTGGTTAGGAAAGGGCAACTATTTGGCTTCCTCTTGTAGGTTAGCTTCCTTGTTGATTAATTTCTCGAATGTTTTGATAGTATAGCCTTTAAGCATGAAGGCAATTAGGCCATAGATATTCTTGAGAAGAATCTTAATGGCATGTTGTTCAGACAGGTGTGGTTGCATTTCATACTCAAGTTGTGCCACTTGAGAATCAATAAGGGACTCATTGAGTTTTATATTTCTTGAGGTCGCTGACTCATGAGCTCCAAAGAAACCTCTTGATGAAGAGGTGCTCTCAACAAAAAGTCTTCACCGAACCGTTGGCGGTTCTACCAATCAAATGCAACACTGACTATTAATGAAAAGGAGAAGAGGAGTGCATTCGCCACCTTTGCAAATAGTCTAAAATGTGCAATGTGTTATCGTGGGTTCACACTGTCATCAAAGATCTTGAAGGATGATGGCACAAAACCTTAAATAAAATAAAAACTAAATAAAAATCTAAACCCTAAACTAAAAAAAAAACCTAAACTTAAAATAAACAAAATAAAATAAATAAGAAGAAAACTAAAATAAATAAAACCTAAACCTAAACATTTTACTAAACATAAAATCTAAACTAAATAAAATAAAATAAACTAAAAATAAACCTAAACCTATACAAAAAAAACCTTAAAAAACCTAAAATAAAAACCAAAAACCTAAACCTAAAAAAATAAAATAAAAACCAAAACGTAAAACTACAAAATAAAAATAAATAAAACCTCAACCTAAAAAATAAAATAAAAATATAACTAAATTAAAAAATAAATATAAACCTAAACCTAAACCAAAAAATTAAACTAAAATAAATAAACTTAAAAAAATAAACTAAACTAAATAAAATAAAATAAAAAATAAAATAAAAAATAAATAAATAAATAAAATAAAATAAATAAACTAAATAAACTAAATACTAGTTTACTTAATTAAAAGAAAACTCTACCTAAATCCTAAAGCCTAAAGCTGTTAAACCCTAAATAATGACTAAACTCCCAACCTGCCCACAACCAACCAAACTTTAAAACTCTAAACTCCACCTAAACTACTCTCCCAAACCTCCACCCCACCCTCCCTAAACCCTAACCCCACTCCCTAAACCTTAACTAACCAAACCACCCTAAACCCTTCCCAAATCTCACTAAACTCTAAACCACACCCTAAACCCTAAACCTAAACCTAAACACTCCACTCCTAAACCACCTCCCTAAACTAAACCCTAAACCTAAAAACCTAAAACTTAAACTAAACTAAATAAAACCTAAAATAAATAAATAAATAAAATATGACTAAAGAAATAAAATAATAAAATAAAATAAACCTAAACCTAAACTTAAAAAAATAAAATAAGGTAAATAAAAGTAAACTAAAATAAAATAAATAAAACTTAAAACTAAACTAAAAATAAATAAACCTAAAAAATAAAATAAAACTAAATAAAAACTTAAACCTAAAATAAAACCTCAAAATTAAACATAAAAATAAATAAAAAAAATAAAACCTAAAATAAAACTAAAAAAAAATAGAACTAAAAAAAAAAATAAATAAACAAAAAATATACCTAAACCTAAACTAAAATAAACTAAACTAAAATAAATAAAACCTAAACCTAATCCTAAAATAAACTATACATAAACATAAACCTAAACTAAACTAAATAAAATAAATAAAAAATAAACCTAAACCTACACTAAAAAAGTGAAACATAAAAATATACCTAAATAAAAACCTAAAACCTAAACCTAAAAAAAATAAAATAAAAACCTAAACCTAAACCTAAAAATAAAAAAGAAAACCTAAACCTAAAAAATAAAATAAAAATAAAAATCAATTAAAAAAATAAACCTCAGGTTTTTTATTTGCTCTATGTGTGCTCAATTTTTTATCTATGTCGTCGCTTATGTCTTAGAAAATAAGGTGTGTTACTTGGTTGATGAAAAGAAAGAAATTTTGAATATGAATTTGTTCTCTATTAAAAAAAATCAAAAACCCTGAACCCTAAACTAAAACCTTAACCTTAGACTTAAAACTTAAACCCTAAACCCTAAAACCCAAACCCTAAACCCTAAACTTTAAAACCCTAAACCATAAACCCTAAACCTTAAACCCTAAACCCTAAATCCTAAATTAAACTTAAACCCTTAAAACCCTAAACCCTAAACCAAACCCTAAATCCCCCAAACCCTAAACCCTAAACCAAAAAAGCTAAAACCAAAATCTAATCTAAGTAAAACCTAAAATAAAATAAATAAAAAATTAAGCCAAAATGAAAATAATAATAAAATAAAACCTAAACCCTAAACCTAATAAACTAATTTAAAATAAAATAAATAAAACTAAACTAAACTAAAATAATAAAAAAGCTAAATAAAATAAAATAAACCTAAAATAAAAAATAAATAATATAAAAAATAAAACTTAATAAAAACAAAACTTAAAAAATAAACCTAAAAATAACCTAAATATAAATAATATATAAACCTAAACCCTAAACTAAAAAAAAACTTAAACCTAAAATAAAATAAAATAAATACCTAAACTAAAATAAACTAAACTAAAATAAATAAACCTAAAATAAACCTAAATAAACTAAACCAAACATAACTAAACACTAAATAAAATAAAATAAAATAAACCTAAAACTAAAAAATAAAACCTAAAAATAAACCTAAAAATAAAAAATAAAACCTAAAAAAAATAAAGTAAAAATATAAATAAACAAAAAAATAAAAAAACCTAAACTATCTAAAAAATAAACTAAAATAAAACCTAAACTAAAATAAATAAATAAACAAATTAAAATGAACCTAAATTAAAATAAAATAAACTAAAATAAATAAAAAAAACTAAATAAACCTAAACCTAAGAGTTTACTTAAATTAAAAAAATAAAAAAAATAACTCGAACCCTAAACCCTAAACCCAAAAACTAAACCTAAACCCTAAACCTTGAATCCTAAACCTACAACCCTAAACCTAAACCTACAAACTTGAACCCTAAACCCTAAACCCCAAACCCAAAACCCTAAACTCTAAACCCTAAAAACCTAAACCATAAACTAAATAAAACCTAAAACTAAAATAATTAAAAAAACCTAAACCTAAATAAAAAAATAAAAAATAAATAAAAACCTAAACTAAAACCTAATCCCAAACCTAAACATAAACCTAAACCTAAACTTAAACCTAAACCTATGCCTAAACATAAAAATAAAATAAAATAAAAATAAAAACTAAGAAAAAAATAAATAAATAAAATCCTAAACTAAACTAAAAAAATAAAATAAACCTATATAATAAAAAACCTAAAATAAATTAAAATTAAATGTAAAATAAAAATAAAATAAACATAAAATAAATTATAAACTAAATAAAACCTAAACCTAAAAAAACACCTAAACCCTAACCTAAAAAAAACCTAAACCTAAAATAAACAAAATAAAATAAGCATAAACCTAAACTAAAATAAATAGAACCTAAACCTAAACCCTAAATTAAATAAAATAAAATAAAGTACAAATTAACCTAAACCTAAACTACAAAAAAACCTAAAAATAAACTAAAATAAAAACCTAAAACCTAAACCTAAAAAATAAAAAAAAACTAAACTTAAACCTATAAATAAAAAATAAAACCTAAACCTAAAAAATAAAATAAAATAAAAATAAAACTAAACTAAAAAAAATAAGCATACACCTAAAGCTAAACCTAAGAAATAAACTAAAATAAAAAACTTAAAGTAAACTTAAGAAACTAAACTAAATAAAAATAAAAAATAAACCTAAATAAAATAAAAAATAAAATAAACTAAAATAAATAAAAAATTAACTAAATGAATCTAAACCTTCGGTTTACTTAATTTAAAATAAAAAATAAAAATCCTAAACCATAAACCATATATTAAACCCTAAACCTAAACCCTAAAACTAGCTAAACCCTAAACCCTATGACCTAAACCTAAAAAACCTTAAACCCTAAACTAATCCTAAACCCTAACCTAAAACTAAACCCAACCCAAACCCAAACCCTAAACCCTAAACTAACACTAAACCCTAATCCCTAAACCCTAAAAATCTTAAACCCTAAACCCTAAACCCTAAACCGTCAAAACACTAAACCCTAAAGCCTAAACACTAAACACTAAACCCTAAACCCTAAACCATGAACCCTAACCCTAAACCCTAAACCCTAAAATCTTAAACCCTAAAAACCTAAAAACCTAAACCTAAACTAAATAAAACCTCATAATAAAATAAATAAAAAACATAAACCTAAATAAAATAAAATAAAATAAAAACCTAAATTAAAACCTAAACCTAAACTTAAAAAAAAATAAAAAATGAATATACATAAATTAAAATTAAATAAATAAAAAAAACTAAATTAAAAATATAAAATAAAATTAAAGAGTAAAAATGTAAATAAAATAAAAACTAAATGTAAAATAAAAATAAAATAAAATAAAAAAAATAAACCTAAAAAAAGTAAACCTAAAATAAAACCTAAAATAAATAAAAAAAAATCCTATAACTAAAAAAACTAAACAAAAAAAATATATAAAACTTAAACCTAAACCTAAAATAAACCAAACCTAAACCTTAACATAAACTAAATAAAATAAAATAAACTTAAAATAAACCTAAACCTAAAAAAAATAAAAAAAATATAAACATAAAAAAACCTAAAAAATAATAAAACCTAAACCTAAAAATAAAATAAAAATAAACCTAAATCTAAAATAAAAAAAATAAAAAACTAAAAATAAAATAAAAATAAAATCAATAAAATAAATAAACCTAAACTAAATAAAATAAACTAAAATAAAAAAGTTAAACTAAAATAAATAAAAAATAAATAATAAACTTAAATAAAAAAAACCTATGGGTTACTTAATTAAAACCTAAACCCTAAATAAAAAAACTAAATTCTAAACCCTAAATCCAACCCTAAAAAAAAACATAAACTAAACCTAAACTCTAAACCTAAAACCACCAAACCTAAACCAAACCCTAAACCTAAACCCTAAACCTCCTAAACCCTAAACCTAAACCCTAAACCCAATAAACCTAAATCATAAACCTCAAACCCTAAAAACTAAACCTAAAACCCTAAACCCAATACAAACCTAAACCTAAACCAAAAAAAAAACTAAACCTCTAAACCCTAAACTAATTTAAAACCCTAAAAAACCCCACAAAAAAGCCTTTAACCTAAACTAAATAAAACCTAATAATAAAATAAATAAAAAACTTAAACCTAAATAAAATGAAAAAATAAAATAGAATAAAAACCTAAATTAAAACCTAAACCTAAACCTAAAAAATAAAATAAAAATAAAAATAAATTAAAATAAAATTAACAAAAACTTAAACTAAATTAAAAAATAAAATAAACTTAAGAATAAAAACATAAATAAAATAAAAACTAAACGTAAAATAAAAATAAAATAAAATATAAAATAAATAAAACCTACACTAAACCCTAATCCTAAACCCTAAACTCTAACCCTAAACTAAACTAACCCACTAAACCTTAAACCCCAACCAACACTAAACCCTAACCTAAACTCCACCCTAAACCCTAAAACCTAAACTAAAACTAACTAAACTAAACCTAAAAAACCCCAGCTAACCCCCACCCTAAACCTAAACCCTTAAACCCACCAGGCCTAAATTAAACTAAATCCTAACTAAACCCTAAACCACCAACCTAAACCCCCCTAAACCCTAAACCCTAAATCCTAAACCCTAAACCCTAAAAATTGAAAAATCTAAACCTAAACTAAATAGAACATAATAATAGAATAAATCAAAAATGTAAACCTAAATAAAATAAATAAAATAAAATAAAATAAAAACCTAAACTAAAACCTAAACCTAAACCTAAAAATCAAATAATATAAAGATAAAATTAATTAAAATAAAATAAATAAAACCTAAACTAAATAAAAAAAAATAAACCTACAAATAAAACCAAAATAAAATAAAAAAACTAAACATAATAAAATAAAAAAATAAATAAAAAAAACATAAACCTTAAAAAAAAAACCTAAACCTAAAAAAAAATAAAATAAACAAAATAAAATAAACCTAAACCTAAATTAAAATGAGCTAAACTAAAATAAAATAAAACCAAAACCTAAATAAACCTAAACCTAAACTTAAAATAAAATAAATAAAATAAAATAAAATAAACCTAAACCTAAACTAAAAATAAAACTTAAAAAATAAACTTAAAATAAAACCTAAACCTAAAAAAAACCTAAACCTAAACCTAAAATAAAAAAATAAATAAAAAAAAAATAAAACAAAAATAAAACTCTACTAAAAAAATAAACATAAACCTCAAAAATAACCAAAAATAAAAAACCTAAACTAAAATAACTAAACTAAACTAAATAAACATAAAAATAAACCTAAATGAAAATAAAAATAAAATAATCTCAAATAAATAAAAAATAAATTAAATAAACTAAACATCGATTCTTAATTTAAAAAACCCTAAACCCTAAATCCTAAACTCAAATCCCAAACCTAAACCCTAAACCTACAACCTAAACCTCTAACCCAAAACTTAACACCTAAACCCTAAACCCAACCCAAGCCCTAAACCTAAACCCTAAACCCTAAAACCCTAAACCCTAAAACCATAAACCTAAAACCTGAACCCTAAATCCTAAACCCCAAACCTCAAACCCAAAACCCTTAACCCTAAACCTTAAAAACCTAAAAACCTAAATCGAAACTAAATAAACCTAAACTAACATTAATAAATAAACCTAAATCTAAATAAATAAAATAAAATAAAATAAAATAAAATAAAACCTAAACTAAACCTAATCCTAACCTAAACCAAAACCTAAAACCTAAACCTAAACCTAAAACTAAAATAAAATAAAATAAAAATAAAACTAAGCTAAAATAAATAAATAAAACCTAAATAAAATAAAATAAAATAAAATAAAATAAAAATAAAAAATAAAATATGAAAACCTAAAATGTAAATTAAAATAAAATGTACCTAAAATAAATTAAAACTAAATAAAACCTAAAAAATATAAAGAAAATCTAAAATATATAAAAAACCTAAACTAAAAAAAAAATTAAACCTAAAATAAATGAAATAAAATAACCCTAAACCTAAACTAAAATAAATTAAACATAAGCCTAAAATAAACTAAACCAAAACCCTAAACTAAATAAAATAAAATAAATTAAAATAAACCTAAACCTAAACTACAAAATAAAACCTAAAAATAAAATAAAAACCTAAAGCTAAACCTAGAAATAAAAAATAAAACCTAAACCTAAAAAATAAAATAAAAATATAATTAAACTAAAAAAATAAGCAAACACCTAAACCTTAACCTAAGAAATAAACTAAAATAAAAAACCTAAACTAAAATAAATAAACAAAACTAAATAAAAATAAAAAATAAACTTAAATAAAAATAAAAAAAATAAAAGAAACTAAAATAAAAAAATATACTAAATAAACTAAATAAATCTAAACTTATCGGTTTACTTAATTAATTAATAAATAAAAACCTAAACCCTAAATCATAAATTCTAAACTCTAAACCCAAAACTAACCCTAAACCCTATACCCTATACCTTAAACTATAAAATAAAACCTAAAAAAAATCTAAAATAAAAACATAAAACCTAAACCTAGAAAAATAAAATAAAAACCTAAACCTAATTCTAAAAATAAAAAATAAAACCTCAACCTAAAAATAAAATAAAAATAAAACTCAACTAAAAAATCATAAACCTAAACCTAAACCTAAAAAATAAACTAAAATAAAAAACCTAAACTAAAATAAATAAACTTAAAATAAATAAACTAAACTAAATAAAAGAAAAAATAAAGATAAAAAATAAGAAATAAAATAAACAAACTAAAAGTAGATAAACTGAACCTGGTTTGCTTGATTTAACAAAACCCTACAGGCTAACTAAACATTCTGATCCTACCACAGGCCCTGAAACCTAAACCACTTAAACTGAGCCTAAATCCTAAACTCCCTGACCCTACCACAAACCTACCACTCTAAACCTGAGCCCCAGGCACTACCCAGGCCACCAGGCACTGACCTGACCTACCAACACTGACTTGTCACTGGCCCTAAACCACTAACCACACCACTAAAGTGACAGCCCACTGAACCTGAGTGACAAACTAGCCACTGAAACTTACCACAACCCTGACCACCAAACTCCTAAGCCAACCTGAGCCTGACCCTGACCCTTCCAGCACCTGAACTAAACTGACCCTGGGCTAAAAACTAAAAATAAATTAAATAAGAAATAAACTTAAATCTAAATATTAATAAAATAAATAAAAAACTAAATTAAAACCAAATCTACCTAAATAAAATAAAATAAAATAAATAAGATAAAATAAAACTAAATTAAAATAAAATAAACCAGAATAACATAAAATAAAATAAAAAATAAACATAAAATTAAAATAAAATGATCATAAAACTAAATAAAAGAAACTAAACTAAAATAAATAAAATAAAACTTAATCCATAAACTAAAAAAACCTAAACTTAAAATAAAATAAAATAAATAAAATAAATAAACTAAAACTAAAAATAAAAATAAAGTAAAAGATAAATAAAACTAAACTTAAATAAAGTAGTAAAATAAAATAAAATAAATAAAACTAAAATAAACAAACTAACTAAAATAAAACCTAAAATAAACTAAAATAAAGATCTTACAAAATAAATAACTAACCAACCTTAAAATAAAATAAAGAAACCTTAAAATAAAAAAAAACATAAACTCACTAAAACAAATAAACTAAACAAACCTAAAGATTAAATAAAACCCTAAAACTAAAAAAAATAACCTAAAATAAATAATCTAATCAAAAGATCAAATCCTATAAGAAATATAAATAAAATAATATATAAATAAACTAATCCAAACTTGGTTCCTTGATTTTAAAAGCTGATCTTAAGATCCAGGCCCAGACCACTGAGCCACTGACCTGACCATAACAACCTGCTCTGACCTAACTTTGACCTCCTGAGCCCTAATACCCAAACACTTAAACCACAAATCATAACCCTAAACCACTGACCACAACCAGGCCACTATAAACCACTACTAACCAAAACTGAGTGACCAACTGAGCCATGACCCTAATAAACTAGGCCAAACCCTGATCAACTATAAAACTGACCTAAAATAATCAAAACTGACCCAAAACTGAAACTAAACTGACTATATAATATAAATAAATAAATAAACATATAATAAATAAAAATATTAAATAAAACCTACTAACTATAAATAAAATAAAAATAAAATAATTAAAATAAAAATAAACTTAAACTTAAAATAAAATAAACCTAAAATAAACATAAAAAAAATATACTAAACTAAAATAAAATAAAATAAACCTAAATAAAAATAAAATAAATATAAACCTAAAATAAAAAAATAATAAAATAAATAAACCAAAAACTAATAAAAATAAATAAATAAAATAAACAAACTAAATTAAAATAAGTTAAACTAAAATAAACTAAACCTACTAAACCTAAACTAAATTAAATAAATAAAATAAACTAAAAATAAACTAAACCTAAACTAAAAAAAATAAAACATAAAATAAACCTAAAATAAAATCTTAAAAAAACCTAAAAAATAAAATAAAACCTAAATAAACCTAAAATAAAAATAAAACATAAAATAAAAATAAAATAAAAAATAAACTAAAAATAAACTTAAACCTCAAAATAAAAAAAAAAAAACCTAAAATAAAAATAAATAAACTAAACTAAATAAAATAAAAAATAAACCTAAATAAAATAAAATAATAAAATAAACTCAAATAAATAAAAAATAAACTAAATAAATAAAATAATAAACCTAAATCCCAAAAAACCCAAACCACTAAAACCCTAAAAAACTAATTAAACCCCACAAACCACAAACCCACAAAACCTAAACCCAACAAACCTAACCCAAACCCCCAACTCTAAAACCTAAACCTAAAATGATGTAAACCCACACAAACCAAAACCTGACCCCAAACCCAGACCCCAAACCACAAACCTAAACTATAAACTAACCCCCCAAAACCTAAACCTAACTAAAAACCCAGAAAGGGCAGACTTGGCGTCAGAACATCCATCAAAGCTCAGTTTAGATCTATCAGTGGAGGTGAAGGTGGAGGCGATGGTTATCGTAGTGGTGGCAGGGGATATAGATGTGGTGGATATAGAGGTGGTGGTTATGGAGGTGGGAGGAGCGATAGAGGTTATAACCATGGTGGTGGTGGAGAGAGAGATCAGGGATATGATGGCAGACTTACTACTTGAGAAGTGGGGTGGTTACATGGGAACGGGGAAAGCGAAGAAATCCGATCTGCTTATGAAACTATGTCTTTACAGTATAAATGGTTCAACTTATCTAGGATTTTTAATTTTCTCTATGAGTGCTCATTTTTTTATCTATGTCATCGCTTATGTATTAAAAAACTTGGGGTGCTACATTGTTGATAAAATTGAAAAGAAGAAATATTGAATATGAAATTGTTCTCTATTAAAAAACCTTAAACTCTAAACCCAAACCCAAAACCTAAACCTAATCTAAACTAAAATTAAACCCTAAATTTAAAACCTAAACCCTAAACCCTAAACCCTAAAAAAACCCAAAACCCAAAACCTAAACTAAACCCTAAACCCTAAACCAAACTAAAACCTAAACCCTAAACCCTAAAACCATAAAGTCTTAAACAAACTTATAACCCTAAAAAACCTTAAACCCCAAACCCACAAACCCAAACCCAAACCTAAAAACCAAAAAACTAAACTAAACCTAAACCTTGAATAAATATGTCATTAGGGGTAGATCTAGAATAACCTAATCAAAACATAGTTATGGTAGCTAAAGAAAATGTCTTCAGAGACTTTTCCTTGATAGAGATTTGAATACCCAAACCCTAACCTAAATTATATTATATTACCATATATTATAGTATAATGTAGCATCATATATTTGAGCATGTAGTGACATGTTTTGGATGTTATAAAATGTTTTGAAATGTTTTAGTATATTATGGTATTGTGCCCTATAGTTTATATTAATATAAATCATACAAATATTGATTTCATAAATCACATGATGAAATTTGTTAAATTTGATGTGGAAATTAGGTTGTAGTACCAAAGGTGTGCTACGCCACTCGTACTCTAAAAAATAAGATTTTATGTTAAAAAATATTATATGTTGTGGCATAGTATAGCATCTTATATCATATTATATTATTTTGTGCATTTTAAATTCTTTAGTATTTCACAATCATGTAGTCAAGCCTACATTAGCATTATTTATAAAAATGTTGATTTAGACTTTAAAATGGTGGAATTTTGCCAAATTCATAATAGGTAGAGCATGGCATCATAATATATTGTTTAAATTTAAAATATGTAAGTCATATGACTAAAATATATAGTTTTTTATTCTTTTGACTAATTTTATGATTTTTTATTTTAAGCAATCCCTTGTGATGTGATATGCAATATAATATAATATAATATAATATGTTATAGTGTATTATAATATATGATGCCATAACATAGTGTAGCATCATGCATTATAGCATACTTTTGGTGTATTACTACTTGTTGTTTAGCATATTTTAGTTTGTTATAGTATGATGTAGTAGAGTTTGTACTAGTATAATTCATAAAAATCTTATTTATAAGTTGAGATGATGGGATTTGGCCAAATTTAAGGTAAGCTTTATGGAACATCATTGGGGGTGTGCTATGTTGTGTCATTTAATCAAAAGAATGGAATTTTGCATTCAAAATAAATGTTCATTTTTCAACCAAATTTTATAAATTTTTTTGCTTTAGGTGGTTTATTTTAAGGTGTAATGCAAGAGAATATGTTATATGAAAGCATATTAAAATATAATGTACATAACAATATAACTTCACATATATATGAATGTGGTGGTGTGTAACTAAATGTTATTGTACATTTTAGTATGTTTTACTTTTGTTATAATACATTGGGTCAAAACTCACAAAAATGTTAATTTGAAGGTTGAGATGGAAGAACTTGGCCAAATTCATGGCACACCAAGAAGACACCAAAATTATGCTATTTTGTACCATTTCTAATAGAAAAATAATAATTTTACATCCAAAATGAACATTATTCATATTTTGAGAAAATTTTGTTATTTGTTCCTTTTAAGTGACTCTAATGAGGTGTAATGTTAGACAATATATTATATTATAGCAAATTATAATATAACATCTTATATTATAATGTAATATAGTGTGCACACTATAATATGTTTAGCATGATATTGTATAGTTAGTTTGAGCTTGCACCATCTCAAATCATAAAATGTTGATTACAATGTCAAGATGATGAAATTTGAATGAATACATTGTTAGGCTTTTGGTTGAAGTATTAATGGTGTGAATAAGATAAGAAATAAGATTTGATGAGAATTCCATGTCAAGGACATGGAGGGAGATCCGCTAGGGGATCACATATGCATTGGACATGACATGTGAGGGGTCTATGTCAAGGGCATAGAAGAAGAAAATCTACTAGGAATATGGTTTGAATTTGATTTGATTATATGATTTTTGTAAAAAAGATCTGATGGGGTTAAGAATATATAATCCAATGGGGATTAAGATCAAATCAACTTTATTTTGTTTTATTTTAATTGATGTGGAGGCATATCTGCGAGAGATATGGGCTCAGTCCCTAGGATGTATATGAACCTTCCACTAAGAAAAGCTATTCTTTGGGATTGGGATTTGAGTTTGATTTTATAAATTTATTTGGGGATGTATCCGAATAAGAGTTTGGTTGGATTTCTTTGATTTAGACTCTCGGGGAGTTAGTTTAATTTTACTCCACTTGGGTTTGGTTTTGAATTTGATTTGTTTGCTTGATTTATTTATATATGATTTAGGGCTCCACTAGGGAGAAGGGTGTGATTTAACTCCACTAGGGAAAATCAAATTGGGTTTTATTTAATCTGAGTTAATGTATGGACCCTGCCGATGTGTGATGGACCCACTGAGAAGGGGCTATATCAGCCTTGACCTACCTTAGGTTTCAAATCCAAAGGGATAGTCTACCGGCTGTGGAGTAGAGCTAGTCAACCTAAGGGTTTTCTTTTTGGTGTGCAATAGCTGTGATAGGAAGAAGGCATAGTAAACTTAGGTCTTCCAAAGGAGGAAAAACCACTAAGGTGACCTGTTAGATGCACAATAAATCGAGCGACTAAGCGAGTGAATGTTGGACTTATATCAAGTAGTCAAAATTAATTATATCTTACTTTCATGTGATTTGATATGGTTTGTTTGGTTTAGTTTGATTTTGAATTGAGGGCATATCCATGGGGATGTGAGCTAGGTCAAATTTAATAGATTTAATTTATGGACCATGTCGTGTGCGATGGACCCGAGAAGGGCTATATTAGACTTATCCTATCTGATTTACAAATCCAAAGGGATAGTCTATTGGTGGTAGAACTAGCCAACCTAAGCGGTTGCCTCTTGTGTAATGGTTGTGCTAGGAAGAAGGCGTGGACTTACATCTTCTAAAGCGGGAACAATGGCTAGGGTGACCTGTTGGTAGCACAACAAATTGAACCCAACTTAGGGGTGACTTCTAAGTGAATGTTGCTGGGGACTTATATTAACTCAACAGTAGTCAAGTGATTTCAATAGGGAGTTTTGCTGACACTGACCTAAAGATAGGATGCCTGCTTGGGAAAAGGTATCGTTAGGGTTATCCTCCAAATCCATAAGTGAATATATATTTTGTTTATATGTTTATGTGGACCCTATTGGTGTGTGAGGCACCACACTAAGAAGGGGCTATGTAGGCCTTGACATATCTCAGATTTACTAGACCAAGGGAGAATCTGCACATCCTCAGGATGGATTCTCCAACCATAAGAGGTGGTTACTAGGAAGGAACTAATAGTAGTAACCCAGTAGTGTCTAAATGTCATGAGGGCGTGATCCAAATATAATTCCCATACGGAGGTGAGCATTAGCCTTGAAAAAAAGCTATGGGTGACGTGGCCAACTCAAGGAGATAGCATAGCAAACTTACATCGCATGAGTGGTGTATCTAAGGTGCAAGAACAACCAACCTAAGGTGTATCCATCAGATTAGTGGGTGCATTGTTGTGCAATGATCAACTACGAAAGCATGTTGGCTTACAACTTTCTAAGTAGGGCGATCATGATAGTCATCATCGGTGGGATGGATGCTATCGACCTAGGCGTACTAAGCGTGGAGCCACGATGAAGGACTAGACCCAGACTTGAAGTAGTTAGGAGGAAGGAGCCACTAGGGGACTTATCCTAAACCTCAAATATACTTGACATACGTCGGTCATAAAACTAATCCAAGAAGAAAGCATAGCATACTCACATCCTCTTAATCAAAGCTAACATGAGGTAGCTTACGACCACGCATTAAAGCCTACCAAACTAACAAGGTGCTCGTTAGTGTGTAGTGGCTAAGTAAGGAAGGAAAGCATAGAAAACTTACATCCTCTAATGTAAGAAGACCATTGGGGTGACACACTATAGGGGTAGCATGTCGGCTAACCTAGACTTGAGTGAGTGTCGATGAGGGCATTATTTTAACTCAGAGTAGCCAGACAAAAGATATGTGTTTTTTTTATATGTTTGTGTGTATTTTTTGTTTGTGTTGTGTCGATGAAGGATAGGACACCACTCGGTCACTCTACCATAAACACATCATGTGGGTCATAAGCAAGAATACTTTTGACAAGGAAGAGATTGAATTTGGAATGGACTTTTCATTGATGATAATTATTTTCAAACATGATTAATAATATTTCTTTAAGTAGAGCCCATTGATTGGAATCATTAGGTGCTCTCCCTTATGATTAATAAGTCGATAAGATCCTCCTTTGTAGGCCTTCTCTATGGAAAAAGGGCCTTCCCAAGTGGGTTCAAACTTGCCTCCCATCTTATGATGGGCAACAATCGATCTCCTTAGAACTAAAATAAGCTCTTTTACTTGAAAAGCTCTATGATGGACTAACTTGTCGTGAGCTTGAATCATTTTAACTTTGTCTCAATTTTGGCATGCTCACATACGTCTTTCCTCCAAACCTTCGAGCTCTTCTAACCGTAACTTGTCATTCTACTCTATTGTGATCTTACTACCCACACCTATCCTTAGTGATGGGAGTTGGACTTCTAATGGTAGAATAGCTTCAAACCCATACACTGAAGAGAGAGGAGTAGACGAGTTGGAGTTCTATATGTGTGCGGTAGGCCCAGCTTCTAACTGCTTCATTACCACTGCTTATTATTGTTGAGTGTCTTCTTTAGTATTTGGATAAGAGTTTTTATTGAAGGCTTACGCTAAGTTGTTTTCCCTCGGGTAGTTGTTAGAATATCTTTAATCTATGTTGTGTCTCAGAAAAGTTGTTGATCTCGTGCTCTTGAATGCGGTACCATTATCGATATAATTCATGAGGCACTCCAGAACCTATATCTGATATGGTTCTAAAAACAGAGCTCATGTGAGCTATGACCTCTCTGTGGAATCACCTTCATCCATTTAGAAAAGTAGTCAATTGCAGCTAAGATGAGCTAATGACCCTTTGAAGAAGGAGGATCAATCAGACCCACTATGTTGGTACCCCAACACTTGAATGGCCATGAGGCCAATGTAGGATGTAGAATGTTAGGTGGTTGGTGTAGGACCACATCGTGTATTTGACATTGGTGGCATCTCCTAGCCATATCCATGTAATCTTTGATCATCGATGGCCAGTAGTATCCTAGTCTCTTGATGTTGGCTTTCATCTTCAGATAATTGGTTGGCTACATAATCGAGTGTACCTCCTCATGATCTTACAGCTTCATGCTTGTCTAAATAATATAACCACATATGATGAAGGGCGCTAGTATAAGACACAATCCCAAGACCATAGGATAGTGCTCTTCTTTCTCGATGGGCTTGGGACTTCTAGGTAGTTGCCTTTATTTAAGTAATCCATGAATGGTTTCCTCTAATCTAACTCCCCTTCCTTCTTGGCCATGGAAACCTCCCCTTCAGAGTACTTTTGATGAGTTCAATATCAATAAAGGATAAGACTTGTCTATTTTGGACCTTTATTGATATGGACTCATCCCTGCAACCCATTGGCAAGCTTGGTTAAAGCATGCTTTACAACATTCTCGGAATCTTATAAATGGTAACCTCTAGGATTTGGCCTAATAACTCCATGGTGTACTTATGGTAGTGATAGAGCTTGGGCTTTATAACCTTTTGGGATACAGCAATTTGGTTGATAACTAGCTCAGAATCCTCGAAAATGTTGATGTTCTGGATGCTTAGAGTAATAGCTACCTCTAGATCGATAATCAGAGCCCCATATTTGGCTTCATTGTTGGTTCAAGGATTGGACAGATGATATGAGAATCACATCACATCATGGTCTAGAGTTAAGAGAACTATTCCTACCCCTACCTTTCCTGAAATAGTAGATTTTGGTTCTTCTCATCTTTGAGAGGAAGCCACACTATCAAAGTACATCTCCCAATAGTGAATGCTAGTATCCCCTTTGTTCATGATTTTTTCATCGATAAGATCATTACTAAGTGGAGAGTCAGTAGGAAGTGGGTGTGCTGCTAAGAAATATGCTAATGCTTCTCCTTTCACCACATGGAGGGGTAATGTCAACTGAGAGGATCATGGACTATGCTAACTATCGGATATAAACTTTGTCATGAGATACTATAGTGGATTGATCCTAGAGATTAAGTTCACCTTATGAGGAAGCATGTAATGTGGCTTTTGGGATGCAAATATCAAAACTAGGCAATGCTTTTCAATGGGTGGATAATTAGCTTTAGCAGGGATTAGATGACGACTGAGGTAGTAGAGTGCATTTTTTCCCTTCGTCAATGGCTTGGGCCAACAAAGAACTAAGGGAGTCATCTAACATAATAGTGTAAAGTATGAATGCTTATGGGATAGTGCTAGAACCCGGCATCCTGGTAATGCTTGATGTCTTGAAGGCATGCTCACACTTGTCATCCACTTAAACTTGGCATCCTTTTGACAAGTGTTGAGAATGGTGACATCTTCGATATGTTAGATATAAAGCATCTTAAATATGCCAACCACCCTTGGAATGATCTGAGTTGAGTTAAACTTTTAAGTGGTGGCATTTCTAATCTCACATTGATCTTCTCTAGATCAATTTTGTTTCCCTGGTTTTGGACAACAAACCCAAGGAATTTCCCTGAAGCTACTCTGAATGCACACTTCAGGGGGTTCCTTTTGAGGTTAAATTATCTTAACTGTTCAAAAACTACTCTCAAGTTAAAGAGATGGTATTCTTTTTCTCTACTTTTGATCATCATCGACATAGCACTTCAACTTGATGAATGAATTCATCGAAGATTCAAGTCGTAGCCCGATTGGTATATAGCACCGACATTTTTAAGGTTGAAAGGCATGACCTTATAGTAATAAATTCCTATCGGGGTTCTAAAAATAGTGTTTCTTTCATCTTCAGGGGCCATCTTTATTTGGTTATATCTAGATAAGCCATTCATGAAATAGAAGGCGCATGAGAGAGGTAATGTCCACCATTAGCCGAGATTGGTAGTGAAAATTCATCTTTTGGACATGCCTTATTTAAATCCTAAAATCGGCATATGTGAATTGGGCCATTCTTTTCTTAACTAGGGTGTGCTAACATGTAGGGTATTTTTCTTTTCGAATGAAGCTAGCACGATCAATTTCTTGACTTCATAAATGACTTGTTGTTCTATGTCTAATCGCATGCGTCTAGGACCTTACTTGATAGGGTTAGCAATAGGCTCTATTGCTAGTTTATGGACTACTACGTCAGGAGCCAATCCATGCATCTCTTTATAACTCTGCAAAAAGTAGTCCTTAAACTCATCAAGAGCCTAACTAAGTCTTTGGTTTCAATTTCATTCAACAAAGAACTGTATGTGGCGTGGATCTTATTCAATTCTAAGTTGATTTCCTTGAGCTCGTTGATGGTTGACTTGATCTCCTTCAAACTTTGGCGGTGCATCTTGATTCTTATCAAATTCCAAATGATTATTGATGACTAGCGATGTCGTCATCATTGGCCCGCTCTATGAAATCCTAGTCACAATTTTGAGAGCTATTGCATTTGTTCTTCATTATTCTTTTGAAGTAGTCTGACCTGTGCATTGACAAAGTATGTAGGATTAACCCTTTCTTTGCTAAATTATGAAGACAAGGCGAACCAATCAAAAGGTAATTCTATTAAATCTTTATATGAATCATCCTTAGTTCTACATCAACTTCTTGACTTGAGGATGATGCTCTGAAAGAACCTCAGTCTTCACACTTGTGGATGACTTAGGGGCTTCCTTAACTACCAAACCCTCTACTTTTTGAGAGGAAAGTGGGGTTAGAGATAAGGTTCTCAACTGATGCATAACTGTTTCACATATAGACTTGGATACACTTATGCTTTGCTTTGGAGCCTGATCTTCATTTTTATCTGGCTCAAGTGTCACCTCCAAGGGAATCTACTGCTGAGAAGAGCTAGCTTGTGTGCTAACCATATAAGACTCATCCTATGAACTAGATTCTAAGTCAATATGGATAGCAGGTGTACTCCTGGTAGCTGGGACATATCTTCTATTGGGTGGCCAATACGAAGGTTTTCCACCCTGGGGCCTGGCTGGCCTCTTCCTCTTCTTGGTGGAGGTCAGGTCATCCTACCTATATGTTTGAATGGAGTAATTAACTATGGGTGGAATCTAATGTCAAATCCTCCCACTTTCTCCCTTTTATTTACTTTTTTTTCTCTTTCATTTTCTTTTCTTTTTTCTTTTTTTTTTATTTTTTAACTTTGGGTTGCAAGAATAGACTTGTTGATTTTGAGGGAGGTAATAGCATCCTCATATATGACCTCATGAACTGTAAATGGCTTAAGATCTCCTTTGACATAGAAGATGATCCCACCTCTCACAAACTTCATACACTAAAGTAGAGAGGATGGAACTATGTTGTCCTCATGTATCCATGGTCTCCCAAGAAAGCATTCAAAGATGTATCTGAGTCTATAATATGAAATTTAACTTCGGTCTTCCAATCATCTATCTCCAATGGCAACATTATGGAGCCTAAGGCCTGTTGACCTCACTTTTGGAGTGCAGATTCAATCTTCCCATCTTAGACTTAGGAGTCTTCTAGACACTAAGTCTTCCCTAGTCATAAGACACTTCTAACAATTAGGTAAACAATTAACCTAAGCTTAAAGACTTAGAAGGGTTAACCATAGGATTAGGTTATGCCTTAGGGATTAGGATAATTCACCTATCCTACAACCCAAATCCAATACATGTTCACCTTCTCAAACCAAACCTCAAGTTCAATTCAAACATTAAATTCAAATCCAAATTCAAACCCAAATTCCAAAACCAAATGATTGAAGCCCATGATCAAATCCAAACTTGAAACCCTTCCACATATGACCTATCCCATGGATTTAGCCAAATCTTAATCCAAATCAATCCAAAATCAATTGATTTTCTCATAATCAATTTATATCTTCAATCATCTTCTAAATATAAATCAAATCTACATTCAAATGGCTAAACTAAATCAAATTAAATTAAAACCCTTCCTAAGCCATATGACCTATCCTATGGACTTAGCCAAATCTTAAACTAAATCATGTCAAACTCTATTGAATTTCTCAAAAATCAATCATATTTTCAATCCTCTTCATAAATTTAAATGAAATATACATTTAAATCATCAAAACTAAATCAAACCAAATCAAAATTCAAACCTAAGCCACATGACCCAACTCCATGGACTTAGCCAAATTTCTTCATTCCAAAACCCAAATTCAATAGATTTTCTCATGAATCAATCATACCTACAATCATATTCACAAATATAAATGAAATCTACAATCATCAAGCCAAACCAAAATCAACCCAAGTCAAACCCAACTTAACTCTTTTGACTTGAAATGTTCAAATGAACCAAAACCCATTTGAACCCAAGCCAATTGCAATTGAATTTATATATCAATCCCAAGTCCATATATAAACTCAACTAAATCAAACTCAACCCAAAATCAAGCCACCTAAACCCAATTGGTCCACTTGACCCAAAGTGGCTAATTTAACCTATTTGAGCCAAGTTCTAATCCTACCCAAATTGGATTGAACCAAGCACTTCAAAACCTCCCATCATGATTGTTGATCACCCTAGGTTGATCAATTGTCACAAATTGGGTCAAACAAAGTGAACTTGGTCATTTGACCAAGTTAACCCTTAACCCATGTGAACCCAAACTAGCTAAATTAAGCTAAATCCATTGAAACCAATGATTCATACCAAATCAAAATCAATATTTGAATATGACTTGACCTTCAATTGAGTCAAATCAAACCCAATCTTTCCTCTTGACCCAAGTTAACGAAAATTGATCTAAAAGACCAAATTGGGTCAAATCAAAATTGATTGTTGAACTTGACCAAAGCCATGATTGGAACCAATTGAACCCAATTGACCTACTTAGCCTAAATTGACCTAAAGGTTTAAGTTGGCCTAAATCAAAATCAAATCTAAATTAATTGATACCAAAGCCTATAATCATCCTCAATTGGTCAACTAAACCCAAACAACACAACCAATTTGGCCAATTTGGTCAAATTGGTCAACTTAATCCATTTGACCCAAATGAATTCAAATGAGCCAAAATCAAATCTAAGCCAAACTAAACCAAACCAACTGAACCAAAAACATCCCAAATGATCATATGGACTTGGCACAACCCTTTGTTTGACCCAATTTGACAAATTGGTCAACTTGACCCAACCTAGCCCAATTTGACCTAAATGAGTTAAATTGAGCCAAACCTAACCAAATCAACTCTAATTGACTTGAAATTTGGGCTAGCTCATTTCAAATCTATCCAAATCAAATCTAATGCCAAATGATCATGCTATCCTTTGGTCAAGGGAATCACATGAGATAAATCAACCATGTAAGTGGTCATTTCCATTCCTTGGCCACTTGGTACTCTTCTAATGGTCCACTAGGCACGACACTACTTGGCCCAAGGGGTGGTTTATGATGCATGGGAGGTGAAATCACCTCACCCTCCCTATTAGCATGTGAAACCCATAGGACACCCATGATTCCTCTTTAACAACCTCCACACCTTGACCAACCAAGCGCCAACTCACCTCCTCCTTGCCACCCCAACTGAGATGGCGGATGACCACTAGAAGCCAAACCATCCCACCATCCAATCAAGATGAAGGGGGTATACCCCATTTCCACTCAAACACACAAAAATCATTCCTCATACAAGCTACCCAAGATGAGCTAGAGCCATTCCTAGCTCCCTGCTCGTTCCTCAATCAAAAATGCCATTTCATCCAAAATAGACACTCCCATTTCCATCTTAACTTTCCCATTTCTCCATCAAACTCAAATTAACTTGCAGCACCTTCCTAGGCCTCATCGAGCAAGAAAGAATCATCTCGCTTAGCACCGGAGGAACTTGATCAAAGTTGACAAATCATCAATTCATGGTCTTAGCGAACATCAGGAATTGATCCAATTGCTTTGCTCAATAGCTTTATCTCCACTAGATGAAGCTTCCTCAATCAATTGAGCCACCGATCTTGAGCTCCGGTGAGGTATGCTTCCAAAAATGATCCTTAGGTAAAAATGGGTTCAAGCTTTTTGAAGAAAACTTACATCTCGTGTGATCTAGACCATTGGATCCCCTTCGATCGATGTCATGAAGGTGTGGGATCCTTTTAGAGTTGATCCAAGCTAAGGGAAGCTTAGATCAAGTGAGCAATGGTGGACAAACTCCATTCTCCCTCACTTCTGTGATGTTAGATCACGCACCATCCATTTTGCTTGATCGGAATGAACAGTCATGATTAGATCCACTAGATCGATCTAATTTAATTCTATAAAGCTGTGAGATTAATTATAGTCATCTGATCATAGATCAGATGGCAGACAAGAAAGTGCATCCATCGCCACCATGTTGACACTAAGTCGGATAAGTTTTAAGTAGCCAATCCTGCGACATCATGTGGAAAGTGCGCTGCATCAGTGTGCCTTGTGGCGCCAATACGTTTAGGCTTAAATTAGGCTTAATTAATCATTTTTAATGGTTAAAACTTCTAAAAATCATAAAAATAATAGAGAAATAAAGAAAATGCAAATAAATACTCATTTTAAAGGTATTTCAAGGAGAATTAATTAAAAATAATCTTAACTAATTTTGAACAATAATTAAGGTTTAATTATAAAATTAATTAGCTTAATTACTCCTTAATTACTTGAGCAATTAATCTTAAATTTTGTGATCTAATTTAATGGGATGACCTCTACCTCCCATGATTTTCATAGGATTTATTGCTCACTTAATTAGGAAAATTGACTAATTAAACCTTAACTACTTTTAAGTTAATTAATGATTAATTAATCCCATGAAGTAATAAATTGGTTAATTAAGTTTATTAATCATTGTTCAATAGTATGAACTAAAGAATAGGGTTGGGACCCCATTCCCTAAGTTCATTTCACCCTTTTTTAAAATGAAATTAATTATAATTTAACTAATTAATTAAATCACTTAATCAAGTTGAAAACATAATCACATTAGATCTTAATTAATTAAATAATGGGGTAGATCTTTAGGTGTTTAATAACCTAAAGGAGTTGAATAGAATTATGGTTAGTCCACATGTGTGGGAAAACCACAAGAGTAATTAATTATATCCCTTAATTTAATTAACTATTAATCATGAGCCAATTGCATTAAGCCCCTTTTATTTCCTATGATCATTGCAAGTTTATTTTCCATGCAGATCATGTTGGCTCATAATTATTTAGTTAATTACTTTAAGGTGACATAGGTAAGAGTAATTAATTCATCTAATTATGGGTTCAACTTAATTAACCCATAAAATCAACTTAATTACATTTCCTTAAGTTAAATCAAATCACTAGTAGGAATGGGTTTAAAATAGCAAGTGATGATTTCTCTTCTCTCTCAAATCAAATCAAATCCAAAACTTATTTAATAAAAAGATTTGGTTTGCTTTAAATAATCTTATTTGATTTGATTGTCTTTAAGAACTAGTTTGGTTGAATGAATAACATGCTTATATTTGATTGTCCTCTTTCCAATCATGTTAAATTTGGTATGTCATTTGAATTCATGCATCCATCTTTTCAAAATCAAGTAAAGTAAAATGGATTTCATTTATGTAAGCTTGCATGCGTTGATTTAATTTAATATATGCATGGCTATTATCACTATTAAATCCAATTGTATTTTTCCAAAGCTTATAAATGAATAATAATATGTGTTATGATGCTAGTTATAAATATATAAAAAATGCATGTGCTTATAGCTTAGTGTATGAATGTTGAGTTCTCTTTCTTCTATTCATGTGTTGATTTATATAAGATTGAATGGTAATGGGCATATAGTCTGGACATCTTGGGAACATGAGGCTTTAGGTAGCCCCAAGGAGGTTATTTGATTACCTCACTTCCCTAGTTTAAACACATGCATTTGATTTCATTCTTATGTATTTCAACATTAGAATTTGGATAGAGCTTTAATTCATTCATATAAATGATTCAATCAAAAAAAAATTCAATCTTTGCATGGCATTCTTTCCCTCATTTATGTATACATCCATGTGTGTCCAAGAAAAGCAAGTATATAGTATGGACATCCTGGGAATATGAGGCTTTAGTTAGCCCCAAGGAGGTCATTTGATTACCTCACTTTCCTGGTTTAATAATGACATGTACTTGCTTATATCTTTATACATGTATATGTATATGTGATTAGTGAATGAAAATCCCATTTTACATTAAAATTGCATGCATTCATAATTGACTAAGTGGTTGAATTAATTATCCATATGATTTGGAACTTACTTTCTATGTTCATGTATACAATTTACATATGTTTGAATGCAAATGGGTATATAGTGGACATCCCAAGAATATGAGGCTTTAGCTAGCTCAAGGAGGTCATTTGATTACCTCACTTCCTTGGTTTAACAACGGCACATTTTTTTTTTCTATCATCTTCCTTAGAGTTAGAGGTCTTTTTGTATAAGAATTTGGATAAAGTTTTAAATTAATATGTTTAAATAATTCAATCAAATAAAATATAAATTCTAAAATATACATACATTCATCATTTAAGTGTGTTAAAATATGTTGCATGTATAGATACACTTAGGATTAAATCATATGCATGTTACATGTGATGGAAAGGAATGATTTAATATATATCATATGGTAGTAATTAATTAATCTTAAGATGCCTTTCATTTTGAATAGGATTATTTAAAGTGGACCTAAACTTAGGATTAATTAAATTATTTAATAAGCCATTCGCTAAAGAGAACTAAATCAAATTAATATACTTTAGAAAGTGACTTAAGGTAGGGTTGAAAGAGGGCAATCCTCTTTTCTTCTCTTTATAACACTTAGTTGCTAAGTGTAACCAAATGAAACAAAAGAAAGCAGAAATTAAAATTCTCAAATCAATTAAACTACTTCAAGTGAAATCAACATTCCATGTTAAATTGAATCCTTCTACACTTAGAAAATACAACACTAATTCTTAACAAGACTTACCACACAAGCCTTAATACACACATTAGAATTAAGTCACCACTTCTAACTCTAAGTTAGGATGGTGTATGATGTGATATATATTTTGTTTTATGACATAATATTTTAGATTGGATGTTAGGGTGTATGCTTCGTAGACTAGATGATAGGCCAATATTAGCTTAGTCATATTTTCTGCAGGGGATTATGCTTAAGGGATGCTTAAAAATAACTGTGAATGCTCTTTTTGCAGGTTGCTTAAATTCTTAAGCTTAATCTAAGTTAGGACAAGCAGGCTTAGTTACCCATGTGTAGGTGCTAAGTCTAAATTATAAGTACAATTGGTTGGGATTAAATGTATATTTAGCTAACCTCTATTTTGTAAGTGTAGTTAGATTTAATATTCCCATATAAATGTAATTTTTGCAATAGGAATTAGGATTAGTGCTATGGGGGAATGGGATGAGCAGTGGCCAGAAGGTTTTGTCCTGGGGTGCCCTGTGAAGCCTTTGAAGTAAGCACCATCCAAATCAAAGAAGGAACCAAATCAAAAATGGAGATATGAAGAAAGAAGACCCCCCATAGCATTTAATATAATTATAATTATTCTTTCATATTCGGGTTGTATAAGGGTAGAGCTCGTACCAATCTTTTCTCTAGGGTTGTATGCAGGTAAAACCGACCTTATTCTTTTATGATAGTTTATATAATTGTTTGATGTTATGTTTACATTGTGCATTAAGATGACATGTTTTCATAGTTTCTTAAATGATTGATGTTTTAATGTGTTCCTTGGATATGATTAGGCTCAGGATAAAAATAACTTTTCTACCCAACTAATCACTCATAACTAAATTTTAAACAACTCATAACCTCATCATAAAGCCTAGGTCATAAATAAGATAATTAAAAGATTTAGTAACCCCTTAGATATATGGTTGTATGTTTCACATCATGCATGCATATTCTTTCTCTCTTGAACATGAAGGATCTCCATCCTTGTAGGATAAAGGAATGCTTGACCTGTGAGGGCATCCATCATGGTGGACTACACCTTCTTCTAGCTGATTTGACCTATAACCTATTTCATCATGCATTTAGGCATAAGAAATTCTAAATCCTCTATCAAAATGATGTGTCTAAATTGAAATAAAATTTGAAAAGAATTTGCATCTATAGATTAAATTATATGCTCATACCACTCATGCTCTAGTCTCTTAGGGAGTGTGTTTAGGACTTTAATCTCTTTCTAATTAAATAACTATCTTAGCTATCTTACAATTCATAAGACCATACTACATGGTTTTAAAATCATAGGTAGAGTTAGCTAGCAGCCACTCCAGGTGGTTATAAGTAAACAAGTCGGACAATTTTTTCTCTTTTGTGGAGGTAAACACTTATGTCTACCTGCCGCTTAGATTTAAGTCGTTCTTTAGCTCGTATTAAAGCTCCCTAGATTGAAAATTCAAAGTAGTAATTTCCTTCGGACTACGAGCATAAATAATCACCTCTTAGGCATTCCCACAACCTTGTGTTGGTGGATTATAAGCCTTAGTAATCTAATTAAATTTCAACTCAAAACATATAAATCTCCTCAACTTCAAAATTATAAAGCCCAACCATATGATAGATTGGAATGCTCACTAGGCATCTTAGTATCATGAGCATTCGCTACTTATTTCATTTGGATTCCAAAAATAAGTCTTCTCCTTGATCATTCCCAATTGATTTTCCAAATACAACCAATCCTTTGATAGTCTAACCTTGAAATCTATGGAGATGATAATTGTCTACTTTAATCGAGTATTCTTTGGAAATTACATTTGTAAGATGTAATTAACTATGGAGGCTTGCCTCCATAGAACTTAAGAACTGGTTTAATATAAACCCTACTTTATTCATCCATGTAAAGTATGGGAAAAATCTACATTAAGACTCATCTTGAGTCCTTACATGATTAGGTCCATTTAGAGTCAAGTCTAGAGCTTAAACCTAAACCTTAAAAAACCCTAGACAAAATAAAATAAAAACCTAAACCTAAACCCAAACTCTAAACCCTCAAAACTTTAAATCATAAATCCTAAACCCTATACTTTAAACCCAAGCCTAAACCTGACAAAAACTGAACCTACAACCTAAATCTTTAATCCTAAACCACAACCTAAACATTAAACCCTAAAAAATCCTAAAAAACTAAACCCAAACCCCAAATCTAAAACCATAACCCTAAACCTTAAACCTAGTAACCACAAATCATAAACCCAAACATCTCTAAACCAAAATCTACCTAAAACCTTCTACTATAAACCCACCTAAACCTAAACCCTTTAACCCCAACATCCTAATCCCTTTGTCCCTGATCCTTACTACCATAAACCTCACTATATCAAAACCTCCACTTCCCTAAACCCTAAACCTAAAAAACCCTAACTGACCCTCCCTAAACTACACCAACCTCTCACCTCCTAACCTAGCATCCCAAACTCACCTAAACCCACTCCACAAATAACCCTCCACCCACTACCCACCTAAAGTAACTAAATAAATTAAAAAATAAACCTAAACCTAAAACCTAAACCTAAACCCAAAGAATGGGAAGAACCTTGATGGCGGAACATCACTCAGCCGGGCTGGTCTAGATCTAGCGGTGGAGGCCAGCAGCTAGTTATGCGGTGGTGGTGGGGGGGTTACAAGGTCTTGGATATGGAGGCCGATGGTGCGGTTGTGGTTATCGGCGAGGAGGAGCGATGAAGATTACAACCATGGTGGTGGCGAAGGGAGAGATAGGGGATATAATGGTAGATCCCGCTACTCAAGAGGCCAGGGTGGTTCTGATGGGAACTAAAAAAATTGAAGAATGGCCAATATGATTTGTTGCTTAAGGAACTATGTCTTTATAGTAGAGACACTTCTAATTATCTAGGATTTTGATTTTCTCTAAGCGAGTTCATTTTTTATCTATGTTATCGCTTGTGCCTTAGAAAACTTGGTGTATTACTTGGTTGATGAAATCAAAAAAAGAAATGTTGAATCTAAATTTATTCTCTATTAAAAATAATAAAATAAAAAACTAAACTAAACTAAAAACCCTAAAGCTAATAAATCTAATCCTAAACCAAAATTCTTATATAAACTTTAAAACTAAAACCCTAAAACCTAAAATCATAAACCCTAAACCCTAAACCTCCCAAACCCTAAACCTCTAAAAATGCCTTAAAACTAAACTTACTTTAAACCCTAAACCCTAAACTCCCTAATCACTAACTACCCTAAACTATACACCTCCTTAAACCCTAAACCTACCTCCCTAAACCACAACCTCCTTACCAACCAAACCTGCAACTGAACCTAAACCACTAAACCTACTGAGCTTTAAAAACCTAAACAAACTAAATAAAACCTAAAGTAAAATTAATAAATAAACATAAACCTAAATAAAATAAAATAAAATAAAATAAATAAAACCTAAAATTAAAACCT
The DNA here is from genome assembly GCA_021442155.1 of Cymbidium sinense. NCBI lineage: Eukaryota > Viridiplantae > Streptophyta > Magnoliopsida > Asparagales > Orchidaceae > Cymbidium > Cymbidium sinense. The sequence goes on along the minus strand of CM038221.1, from coordinate 119,959,765 downwards.
AAAGCAAACCTAAATAAAAATAAAAAAAATTAAAATAAAAACTAACTAAAATAAAATAAATAAAAAACCTAAACTAAAAAAAAATAAAATAAACCTAAAATTAAAAACCTAAATAAAATAAAACTAAATGTAAAATAAAATAAAATAAAACTAAAAATAAAATAAAATAAAATAAATAAAAAAACCATAAAACCAAAACCTAAAAAGTAAACCTAAAAATAAAATCTAAAAATAAATTAAAATGAAACCTAAACCTAAACTAAAAAAAAAAAAAACCAAAGATATACAAAATAAACCTAAACTACCTAAACTAAAAAAAAAATTAAACCTAAATGATAACCTAAATTAACTAAACTAAACCCTAAACCTAAAAATAAAATAAACTAAAATAAACCAAACCAAAACTAAAACCTAAATAAAATATAAACCTAAAACTTAAACCTAAACCTAAAATCTAAACCTAAATGTACATAAAAATAAACCTAAAATAAAAGTAAAATAAAATAAAATAAACTAAAAATAAGTATAAACATAAAAATCTTAAAAATATACTAAAATAAATAAACTAAAATAAATTAAATAAATAAAATAAATGCTAAGATAAAGATACCAATAAGCTAAAATGCTCGTTTGCTTGTTTTAAAAAAAAAACCTACGCCCTAAAGTGACCCTGATATGACCTGATCATGATCATCTGACCCACCCTAAACTGACCCTCCACCAGTCAAACCCTACCTGATCCTAAATCAGAGCCTACCTTACCATGGGCCCTGGGCTCTGGGCCCTAACACTGTGCTTAACTACAGGCCACCCAGGCTGAAGCCACTGAGGCCCCCTAGCCACCATTGTCCTGGGCCTTAAGGCCCTTAAATCTATCATAGATCACTAGGCCCTGACTGGACCCTGGGCCACTGGGCCCTAACTCTGACCACTGACCTCCAGAAACCCTGACCCAGGCCACCAGGCCCACCTAGATCACTCCTGACCAGTTCTCAGAGTCTCTAAACTGAGCCAGGCCCTGGGCTCCCTGGGCTCTACCTACCCTGTGATGACCCTCCACTAAACCCTAGCTAACCAGACCCTTGACCTAAAACTTGACCTAACCTTAAGCCTAAAATCATAAATAAAACCACCCTAAACCCTAACTGGACCCTAAACCCTACCTAAACCCTAAACCCTAAACAGCCTAAACTAAATCATAAACCCAAAACCAAACCCTAACTAAATAAACATAATAATAAATAAAAAAAACTTGAACTTAAATAAAATAAAATAAATAAAATAAAATAAACCTATTAAAATGTAAACCTAAACCTAAAAAAAATAAAATAAAAATTGAAATAAACTAAAATAAAATAAATAAAACCCACTAAACTAAAAAAATAAAATATACCTAAGAATAAAACCTAAATAAAATAAAACTAAAAAGTAAAATAAAATAAAATAAACATAAAATAGATAAATTAAAAAATAAAACCTAAACCTAAACTAAAAATAAAACATAAAGCCTAAACTAAAACCTAAACATAAAATAAAAATAAAATAAAGAAAAATAAACTAAACCTACTAAAATAAATAAAACCTAAACCTAAACCTAAAATAAACTAAACTTGAACCTAAACCTAAACTAAATAAAATAAAATAAACTAAAAATAAACCTAAACCTAAAAATAAAATCAAACTGAAAATAAACCTAAAATAAAACCTAAACCTAAAAAAATAAAATAATAACCTAAACCTAAATCTAAAATTAAAATAAAACCAAACAAAATTAAAAAAACTTAATTAAAAAAATAAACTTTACCTAAAAAATAAACTAAAATATAAACCTAAACTAAAATAAATAAACCTAAAATAAATAAACTGAACTAAATAAAAGATAAAAATAAACTTAAATTAAAATAACAAATAAAATAAATTCAAATAAATAAAACATAAATTAAATAAACCTAAACCTACTGGTTTACTTAATTTTTTTTTTAAAAAAACCCTAAACTCTAAATCCTAAACTGAGCCTACCCACAAACTAGCTGAGCCACCCATCACTGACCCAGGCCTTCCTGTTCACTAAACTTAGGCCCTGGGCCCCTAGGCCCACTCCCCAACCTGGGCCCTCCCAAATCCCAAATCCTGGGCCAAATCCTGGGCCCCAAATCTGCAGGCCACAGGCCTGAGCCCAAACCAGCTGACCCTTACTGAGCCATATTGACCTAACTACCCTATTCCTGGGCTAGTCACAACCTGAGCCCTATCTGGGCCTGGGCTCTAACCTAAACCCTGGGCCACAGGCTGGGCATGAGTACTGGGCCACTTACCAATCACTGGGCCACTATCAAGGCCACAAAGCCTGACCATGGGCCCTGGGCCCTCTGAGTCCTGACCTGGGCCCTAGGCCAAAACAGCCAAACCCTAAAGGCCCTAAACTCCTAAACCCTAAACCCTGCATTGGGAATAAAACCTAAATCTAAACTAAATAAACCTAAAATAAAATAATTAAAAGGCTAAACCTAAATAAATTAAAGATAATAAAACCTAAATCAGACCTGACCTAAAACCTAAAGTAAAATAAAAAATAAACTAAAGAAAATAAATAAAAATTTAAAACTAAATAAAATAAAATAAAATAAAAAAAACTAAGAAAATAAAATAAAATTAAATAAATCTAAACCTTTCTAAATTCTAAATCACAAATCCTAAACATTGAACCTAAACTAACTAAACCTTCTCTAAACCCAAAACCCTAAACCTAAACCCTAAAATGCTAAACCTAAACCCCAAACCCCAAACCCTAAACCCTAAACCCTAATCTTAAATCCTTGAAACCTAAACCTAAAACCTCAAGCTAAACCCTAAATCCCAAACCGTTAATCCTAAACCATAAACCCTTAGAATGGGTAGAATCTCGATGATAGGAACATCACCGTCAACTAGCTTTAACTTAGATTTGGTAGTTGAGGTGAAGGCGGAGACAGCAGTTATCGTAGTGGTGGTGGGGGACCTGGAGGTGATGGTGGATATGGAGGTGGTGGTCAAAGCAATGGTGGTTATGGAGGCGGGAGGAGTGATAGAGGTTAAACCATGCTGGTGGTGGACTGAGAGATTGGGGATAAAATAGAAGATCCCGCAACTCAGGAGGCAGGGGTGGTTCTGATCAAAATTGGAGAAACTGAAGAATGTTTGATCTGATCTGCTAGTTATGGAATTAGGTCTTCATAATAGAGATGATTATACTTATTTAGGGTTTTTTATTTGTTCTATGGGTGCTCATTTTTTATCAATATCATTGTTTTTGTCTTAAAAAATTTGGTGTGCTACTTGGTTGATGAAATTGACAAGCAAAAATGTCAAATCTGAATATGTTCTCTATTAAAAATACATCCTAAAAAAAACCCTAAAGAATTTAAACCCAAAACCTAAAACTCCTAAACCCTAAACCCTAAACCCTTGGCCCAAACCCTAAAACCCTAAACCCTAAACAAATAGTAAACTAAACCCTAAAACTGAGCCACAAACACCTAAATCTACCCTAAACCACAAACCATAAGCCTAAATCCTAAATCCTCCTAAACCCTAAACCCCAAACCCAAACCTAAACCAATAAACCTAAACCCTAAACTAACCCAAAATTTTAAACCCTAAACTAACTAGAAACCCTAACCAAATATCCTAAACCCTAAATAAACCCTAAACCCTAACTCTAATCCCTAAAAATTGAATAAAGATGTCATTAGGAGTATATCTAAAGAATGACCTAATCCTAACATAGTTATAGTAGCTAAAGAAAGTGTCTTCAAGAGACTTTCTCTTGACTATTAGAGATTTGAATACCAAATATAGTGTATAAATTCACACTATAATATGTTTAGCATGATATTGTATAGTTAGTTTGAGCTTGCACCATCAAAAATTATAAAATGTTGATTAAAAATGTTAAGGTGATGTAATTTGAATGAATACATTATTAGGCTTTTGGTTGAAGTATTAAAGGTGTGCATAAGAGAAGAAATAAGATTTGATGAGAATTCCATGTCACAGATATGGAGGGAGATCTGTAAGGGGATCACATGCATTAGACATGACATGTGAGGGGTCTATGTCGAAGGCATAGAAGAAGAAAATCTGTTAAGAAAAAAGTTTGAATTTGATTTGATTATATGATTTATAGAAAGAAGATCCACTAAGGATAAGAATCTATAATCCATTGGAGATTAAGATCGAATCAACTTTAATTTATTTTATTTTAATTGATGTGAGGCACATCTGTTAGAGATTTGGGCTCGAGTCCACTGGGGATCGGGTATACGAACCTTCCACTAGGGAAGCAGGTTCAGGCTATCTGTTGGGGATTGAGATTTAAGTTTGATTTCATAGATTTGTTTGGGATGTTTCCACTGGGAATAAGAGTATGGTCAGATTTCTCTGATTTAGACTCTACTAGGGGAGTTGGTTTAATTTGGCTCCACTAGGGAGGTTGGTTTTGAATTTGATTTATTTGCTTAACTTATTTATATATGATTTGGGGCTCCATTGGGGAGAAGGGTGTGATTTAACTCCACTGGGGAAAATCATATTAGGGGTTTCCAGTTGGATGCACAACAAATCAAATCTGACCTAGGGAGACTACTGAGTAAATGTTGCTGGGGACTTATGACAACTCAAAAGTAGTCAGGATTAATTTTATCTTAATTTCATGTGATTTAATATTGTTTGTTTGGTTTAGTTTGATTTTGAATTAAGGACATATTTGTTGGGGATGCGAGCTCAATCAAATTTGATAGATTTAATTTATGGACCAATGTCGGTGTGCATTGGATCCATTGAGAAGGGGCTATATCAAATTTGTCTTATCTCAAATTTATAAATCCAAAAGGATAGTTTATTTGTTGTGGGGTAGAGCTAGCCAACCTAAGGTGTTGCCTTTCGATGTGCAACGGCTGTGCTAGGAAGAAGGAGTAGCAGACTTACATCTTCTAAAGTAGGGAATAACCTAGGGTGTCCTGTTGGGAGCACAACAAATAGAACCTGACTTAGAGGCCACTACTGAGTGAATGTTGTTGGGGACTTATATCAACTCAAGAGTAGTCAAGAGATTTCTATAGGGAGTTTTGCTAACACTACCTTTAAGATTGGATTTCTTCTTGGAAAAATGTACTACTAGGGGTTTCTTCCTAAAGCATAAGTGAATATATATTTTGTTTATATGTTTGTATAGACCTTATTGGTGTGGGAGGGACCACACAAAGAAGGGGTTATGTCAACCTTTACCTATCTCAAATTTACTAGACTAAGGGAGAATCTGCACATCCACATGATGGATTCTCTAACCATAGAGGTGGTTGCTAGGAAAGGGGAATTTTCCAATCCGACAGTAACCCACGTAGTGTATAAATGGGTTCACAAAGGATCCAAATATAGTGCCCATTAGGGAGATGCTGTTAGGGGCATTATCTTGATCCTTGGAAAAGAAAGCTTATAAGTGTACGATGGCCAACTCAAGGAGAAAGCATAGCAGACTTACATCTACCATGAGTGGTGTATCCTAAGGTGCGAGAACCAACCAACCTAAGGTGTATCCGTCAGCATGAGTGGTGTATCCATCAGCATAGTGAGAACCAACCAACCTAAGGTGCGAGTGGGTGTGTAATGATCAATCTAGAAAGAAAGTGTGCAGGCTGTCAACTTTCCAAGAGGAACTAATCATCAAGATAGTGTGTCATTAGCAGGACAAATGTTATCTGACCTAGAGCGACTACTAAGCTGGGAGCCCCGAGGAAGGACTCGACCTAGACTTGAAGTAGTCAAGAGCGAAGGAGCCGCTAGGGGAATTATCTGAAACCTTAAATATACACAACCCAGTTAGTGCACAAAGGCTAATCCAAGAAGAAAGCATAGCAGACTCACATCCCCTTAAACAAAACCAACATGAGGTAGCTTATCGACCATGCAATAAGGCCTACCAAAACTAACAAGGCCCTCGTTAGTTTGTAGTGTCCATATAATGAAGAAAAGTATAGTAGACTTGCATCCTCCTAAGTAAGAAGACCATTAGGTAACACACTAGTAGGGTAGCACATCAGCCTTACCTAGAGCAGCTACTAAGTGAGTGTCGTTGGGGGCGTTATCTCAACTTAGAGTAGCCCGAGATAAAAGATATGCATTTGTTTTATATATTTGTGTGTAGTTTGTGTTTGTGTTGTGTTAAGGAAGGATAGGATGCCACTTGGGTTCCTTACACCTATCCTAAACACATCATGGTGGACTCAAAAATAGGAATACTTTGAACATGGAAGATATTGAATTTGAATTGAAATTTTCATTGATGATAATTATTTTCAAATATGATTTATAATATTTATTTAATTAGAGCCCATTGATTGGAAGCATTGGGCGCTCTCCCTTATGATTAATAAGCTGATAAGATCCTCTTTGGTTGGCCTTTTCTATGAAAAAAGGGCCTTCCCAAGTGGGTTCAAACTTGCCTCCCATCTTATGATGGGCAACAATCGGTCTCCTTATAACTAAAATAAGCTCTCCCATCTTAGGATGGACCAACTTGTTGTGAGCTTGAATCATTTTTTCTTTGTACAAAATAAGGTTTCAGCATGCCTGCAGGTGTCTCTCCTCCAAACCTTCAAGCTCTTCTAACCAACTTGTCATTATGCTTTATGATCTTGCTACTCACAGCTATCCTTTGTGATTGGAGTTAGACTTCTACTGGTAGGATGGCTTCAAACCCATACACTAAGGAGAAAGGAGTAGATAGAATTGGAGTTCTATATATGGTGGTGTGGTAGGCTTGACTTAATTTCTCATGCCACTATCACTTGTTGTTGTTAAGTGTCTTCTTTAGTATTTGGATGAGAGTTTTATTGAAGGCTTCTGCTAAGCCATTTGCCCTTAGGTAGTTGATGGTATGATATATCCAATCCATGTTGTGTCTCTGATAAAAGTTGTTGATCTTAGTGCTCTTGAATGTAGTACCATTATCAGATATAATTTGTTGAGGCACTTCGAACCTATATACAATATGGTTCCTAAAAAACTAGAGCACGTGCAGAGCTGTGACCTCTCTGAGCTTAATCACCTTCACCCATTTGGAAAAGTAGTCAGTAGTAGCTAAGATGAACTGATGACCCTTGAAAGAAGGAGAATCAATCAGACCCACTATGTCAGTACCCGAACACTCGAATGGCCACGAGGCCAATGTAGGATGTAGAATGTTGGGTGGTTGGTGTAGGACCACACCGTGTATTTGACATTGGTGGCATCCCCTAGGCGTATCCATGCAATATTTGATCATCGACGACCAGTAGCATTCTAGTCTCTTGATCTTGGCTTTCATCTTTGGATCAGATAGGTTGGCTCCACATAATCCTGAGTGTACCTCAGTCATGATCTTATGGGCTTCATGCTTGTCTAAACAACGTAATCACATATGATCGAAAGACCATCTATACAAGACATTATCCACAAGAGTGTAAGAAAGTGCTCTCTGCTTCATCTAATAGGCTTGAGACTTCCCTTGAGGCAATTTCCCTTTATTTAGATAATCCATGAATGGTTGCCTCCAATCTAACTCCTCATCCTTATTGGAAATGGTAACCTCCCCTTCAAGAGTGTACTTTTTGATGAGTTCAATATCAATAAAGGATAAGACTTATCTATTTTGGACCTTTATTGATATGGACTCAACCTCCGGACATGCCAACTCTTTGGTAAGCTTGGCTAAAGCATACGCTATGACATTCTTCCCTCCAAGAATCTTAAAAATGGTAACCTCTAGGATTTGGGCCAACAACTCTATGGTGTACTTGTGGTAGTGATTGAGCTTGGACTTTATAACCTTATAGGACCTAGTGATTTGGTTGATAGCTAGTTGAGAATCACCGAAGATGTTGATGCTCTAGATGCTTAGAGAAACGGCTAACTCTTGACTGAAATTCATAGCCTCATATTTGGCTTCATTATTGGTGCAAGGATTGGACAAATGATTTAAGAATCTCAACACATCATGGTCCGGAGTTAAGAGATCTATTCCTACCCCTACATTTCTTGGAATAGTAGATTGTGGTTCTTCTCCACTTTGAGGTGAAGCCACACCATCAAAGTACATCTCCCAGTGATGAGTGCTAGTATCCCCTAAGTTCATGATTGTTTAATTGAGGAGATAATCACTATGTGGAGAGTCAGTAGGGTGTGGGTGTGCTACTAGGAAATCCACTAGTGCTTGTCCTTTCACCACACGAAGGGGTACGAAGGTAATGTCAAACTACAAGAGGATCATGGACCATCGTGCCAACCATCCAAATAGATTCAGTCGTGTCATGAGATACTATAGTGGATTGATCCTAAATATTAAGTTCACCTTATGAGGAATCATGTAGTGCTGTAGCTTTTGGGATGCAAAGGTTAAAGCTAGGTTATGCTTCTCAATGGGTGGATAATTAGCCTCAACAGGGATTAGATGATGACTGAGGTAGTAGATTGCATTTTTCTTCCCTTTTCATTAGTGTGGGCCAATAAAGCACCAAGGGAGTCATCTAACATAGTAGTGTAAAGTATGAGCGGCTTACCTGGGATAGGGGCTGCTAGAACCGATGGTGTCATATGGTAATGCTTGATTTCTTCAAAGGCATGCTCACACTTACCATCCCAACGGCATCCTTTTGACAGGCGAGAATGGCTAAAATCTTCCCAATAGGTTGGATATACAGCATCTTAGATACACCAACCACCCTTGGAATGATTTGAGTTGAGTTAAACTTTTAAGAGGTGACATTTCAAATATCGCCTCAATCTTCTCCAGATCAATTTTGATTCCCTAGTGTCGAACAACAAACCCAAGGAATTTCCTTGAAGCTACATTGAATGCACACTACAGTGGATTCATCTTGAGGTTAAATTATCTTAAATGTTCAAAAAATACTCTCAACATGATGAGATGGTCTTCCTTTTTTCTATTTTTGAGCACAAGATCATCGGCACAGCACTCAACTTGATGATGAATGAGTTTGTCGAAGATTCGAGTCATATCCCACTGGCATTTTTAAGGCTAAAAAGCATGACCTTATAGCAATAGATTCCGATCGAGGTTCCAAAATTAATGTTTCTTTCATCTTGAGTGGACTTCTTTATTTGGTTATATCTAGATGAGCCATCAATAAAAGAGAAGACTACATGAGATGACCCAATGTTCACCATCAGCTCCAGGATTGGTAGTGGAAATTCATCTTTTGGACATGCCTTATTTAAATCCCTAAAATCATCGCATAAGTGAATTTGATCATTCTTTTTCTTAACTGGGATGATGTTTGCTAACTAGTTAGGGTATTTTTCTTTTCGGATGAAACTAGCATTGATCAATTTTTTGACTTTAGAAATGACATGTTGTTCTATGTCTAATCACATGCATCTAGGAGCTTTCTAGATAAGGTTAGTAGTAGGCTCAATTGCTGGTTTATGGACAGCTACGTCAGGAGCCAATCCAGCCATCTATTCATAACTCAATGCAAACTAGTCTTTAAACTCAGTTAATAGCCTAACTAAGTCATTGGTTTCAATTTCATTCAACAAAGAATAGATGTATGTAGGGTGTGGATCTTCTTTAGTTCCTATGTTAATTTCCTTGAGCTCATCGATGGTTGACTTGATCACTTCTTCAAACTCTGGCGGTGGGACTTTGACCTCAAAATCATCTCGATCATTTAAAGTTTCTAAGCATAGCTTCGGTTTTCAAATAAATGATTGGAAGACCGATGCAAACTCAATTGATTTTCTTGAGCTCATCTAAGCATAACTATCGGTCTTCAAATCAAGTCAAACTCAATTGATTTTCTCACAAATCAATCATATTTTCAATCATCTTCACAAATTTAAATGAAATATACATTTAAATCATTAAAACTAAATCAAACCAAATCAAAATCCAATCTAAGCCACATGAACCAACTCCATGGACTTAGCCAAATTCTTCATTCCAAAACCAAATTCAATTGATTTTCTCATGAATCTATCATACCTTCAATCATATTCACAAATATAAATAAAATCTACAATCATCAAGCCAAACCAAAATCAGCCCAAGCCAAACCCAACTTAACCCTTTTGACTTAAAATGTTCAAATGATCCAAAACCCATTTGAACCCAAGCCAATTACAATTGAATTTATATATCAATCCCGAAATCCATATATAAACTCAACTAAATCAAACTCAACCAAAAATTAAGCCAACTAAACCCAATTGGTCCACTTGACCCAAAGAAGCCAATTTGACCTATTAGAGCCTAGTTTTAATCCTACCCAAATTGGATTTAACCATGCCCATCAAAACCTCCCATCATGATTGTTGATCACCCTAGGTTGATCAATTGTCACCTCATTTGACCAAGTCAACCTCTTAACCCATATGAACCCAAACTAGCCAAATTACAACCTAAGATAAATCCCTTAAAACCAGTGATTCATACCAAATCAAAATAAATATTTGAATATGACTTGACCTTCAGTTGAGTCAAACCAAACCCAATTGACCCTCTTGACCCAAATTGAACTAAAAGACCAAATTAGGTCAAATCAAAATATAAACCAAATTTATTGTAATTAATGGCTCAAGTACATTCCAAATTGATTGTTGAACTTGACCAAAGCCATGATTAGATCCAATTGAACCCAATTTACCTACTTAACCTAAATTGATCTAAAGGTTCAAGTTGACCTAAATCAAAACCAAATCCAAATTAATTGAAATCAATGCCTACAATCATCATCAATTGGTCAACTAAATCCAAACCAACAACCCAAGCCAATTTGGCCAATTTGATCAAATTGGTCTACTTAACCATTTCACCTAAATGAATTCAAATGAACCAAAATCAAATCTAAGCTAAACTAAACCAAACCAATTGAACCAAAACATCCAAAATGATCATATGAACTTGACAACCTTGGTTTGACCCAATTTGACCAATTGGTCAACTTGACCCAACCAAACCCAATTTGACCTAAATGAGTCAAATTAAACCAAAGCTAAACATATCAACTCTAATTGACTTGAAATTTGGGCTTACCCACTTTTAGTTCATATAAAATCTACCCAAATTAAATCCAATTCCAATGATCATTCTACCCTTGGGTTAAGGGCATCACATAAGACAAATTAGTCATGTAAGTGGTCATATCCATTCCTTGGCCACTTGGTACTCTCCCAATGGTCCACCTAGGCTCCTAGGACACTGGCCAACCTAACTTTGGGGTGACCCATGGGTGGTGAAATCACCTCACCCTCCCATTGCATTTGAAACCCACAAGACACCCATGGTTCCTCCTTGGCAGACACCTCCAAACCTTCAACCAACCAAGCTGAGCCAACTCACCTCCTCCATACCACCCAAGACTACCTGAGATGCTCGAATGACTACTAGAAGCCAAATTTCATTCCATCAAGATGAAGTACCTCATTTCCACTCAAACACACAAAATCATTTAGAACAATAACTACTCAAGATGAGCCACTAGAGCCTTTTCCTAAGATCCTAAGCTCATTCCTTGATCAAAAAATGCCATTCCCATCGGTCCTGAAATAATACACTCCCATTTCCAACCTAACTTCTCCATTTCTCCATCAAACTCAAAATAACTTTGCACACACCTTTCCTAGGCCTTGTCAAGAAAGAATGAATCATTTCCCAAGCATCCCAAGCACCAGAAGTGGGACTTCGATCAAAGCTAGGCTCCAAATCATCAGTTCATGGCCTTTTGAGTGAACATTGCGGAATTGATCCAATTACTGCTCAACAGGGTTTCATCTCCACTAGATGAAGCTTCCTCAGTCATTTGAGCTACCAGTCTTGAGCTCCGGTGAGGTATGCTTCCAAAATAGATCCTTAGGCAAAAATGGGTTGGAGCTTTTCAAAAAAAAAACTTATATATCATGTGATCTTGAAAATTGGATCCCCTTCGATCGATGTCGTGAAGGTGTGGGATCTTTTTGGAGTTGATCTGCGCTGGGGTAAGCATGGATCAAGTGAGCAATGAAAGAAGAAATTCATTCTCCCTCACCCGCGTGACATTAGATCACACACCGTATGTTCTGCGTTATCAAAATAGAAAGTTGTGATTAGATCCGCTAGATCGATCTGATTTAATTCTATTAAGTTGTGGGTTAATCATAGCTGTTAGATCTTAGATCGGATGGTGGACGAGGAAGCGTCTGTAATACATCGGTCGGATAAGTTTTAAGTAGCCAATGCAGCTATGCCATGTGGAAAGCGCGTCGGGTCAGCGTGCCATATGGATCCAATAGGATTAGGATTTAACTAGGCTTAATTAATCATTTCTAATGGCTTAAACTTCAAAAATCATAAAAAATAATAGATAAATAAAAAATGCAAATAATTATTCATTTTAAAGATATTTCAGAGGAGAATTAAATAAAAATGATCTTAATCAATTTTGATTAGTAATTAGGGTTTAATTAAGGATTTAATTACAAAATTATTAGCTTAATTACTCCTTAATTACTTGAGAAAATAATCCCAAATTTTGTGGGTTAATTTAATGGGATGACCTTGTGCTCACTTAATTAGGAAAATTGACAAATTAAACCTTAACTACTCTTTTAAGTTAATTAATGATTAATTAATCACTTGAATAGTAATAAATTGGTTAATTAAGTTTATTAATCATTATTTAGCAGTACGTGAACTAAGGAATAGGGTTGGGACCCCTTTCCCTAAGTTCATTTCACCTTTTTTTTTAAAATGAAATTAATTAAGATTTAATTAATTAATTAAATAACTTAATCAAATTAAAATCATAATCACATTGGACCATAATTAACTAAATCATGGGGGTAGATCTTTATGTGTTTAATAACCTAAAGGAGTTTAATGAAATTATGGTTTATCCACATGTGTGGAAAGACCATAAGAGTAATTAATTAAGTCCTTTAAACTAATTAACTATTAATCATGAGCCAATTGCATTAGGCCCCTTTTATTTCCTAGAATCATTCTAAGTTTATTTTCCATGCATATCATGTTGGCTCATAATTATTTAGTTAATTACTTTAAGGTGATATAGGTAAGAGTAATTAATTCATCTAATTAAGGCTTCAACATAATTAACCCATCAAATCAACTTAATTACATTTCCTTAAATTAAATCAAATTACCAATATGGGAATGGGTTTAAAACAGCAGGTGATGATTTCTCTTCTCTTCTTTAAATCAAATAAAATCCAAAGCTTAATTAATAAAGAAGCTTTGGTTTACTTCAAATAATCTTATTTGATTTGATTGTCCTTAAGAACTAGTTTGGTTGAATCAATCACATGCTTATATTTGATTTTCCTCTTTCCAATCATGTTAAATTTGGTATGTCATTTGAACTCATGCATCCATCTTTTCAAAATCAAGTAAAATAAAATGGATTTCATTTATGTAAGCTTGCATGTGTTGATTTAATTTAATATATGCGTGTCTATTATCATTATTAAATCCAAATGTATTTTTCAAAAGTTAATAAATGAATAATAATATGTGTTATGATGTTAGTTATACATACATAAAAAATGTGCTTATAGCATAAGTGTATGAATGTTGAATTCTCTTTCCTCTATTCATGTGTTGATTTATATAAGATTGAATGGTAAAGAGTATATAGTCTGGACATCTAGGGAACACGAGGCTTTAGCTAGCACTAAGGAGATCATTTGATTACTTCACTTCCCTACTTTAACAATGGCACGTACCCATTTGATTTCATTCTTATGTATTTCAACATTAGAATTTAGATACTTTAATTCATATATATAAACGATTCAATCAAACAAAGTATACAATGTTTGCATGATTTTCTTTCCAACATTTATGTATACATCCATGTGTGTCTAAGAGAAGCATGTATAACGAGGCTTTAGTTAGCCCCAAGGAGGTCATTTGATTACCTCACTTCTCTGGTTTAACAATGACACGTACTTGCCTATATCTTTGTACATGTATATGTATATGTGAATAGTGAATGAAAATCCCATTTTACATTTAAATTGCATGCATTCATAATTGACTAAGTGGTTGAATTAATTTGCCATATGATTTAGAGGTTACTTCTTATGTTCATGTATACGAATTTACATATGTTTGAATGTAAATGGGTATATAATTTAGACATCTCGAGAATACGAGGCTTTAGCTAGCTCCAAAGAGGTCATTTGATTACTTCACCTCCCTGGTTTAACAATGGCACATGCTTATTTAATTTCATTCTTATGTCATTTTTGTATAAGAATTTGGATAAAGTTATAAATTAATATGTTTAAATAATTCAATTAAATAAAATATAATTTCTAAACATACACATACATTCATAATTTAAGTGCTAAAATATGTTACATGTATAGATACACTTAGGATTAAATCATATGCATGTTACATGTGATGGAAAGGAATTATTTAGTATATATCATGTGGTAGTAATTCAATTAAATTAATCTTAAGATGCCTTTCATTTTGAATAGGATTACTTAAAGTGAACTTAAACTTAGGATTAATTAAATCATTTAATAAGCCATTCACTAAAGAGAACTAAATCAAAGTAATATACTTTAGAAAGTGACTTATGGTAGGTATGAAGGAGGGCAATCCTCTTTTCCTTTCTTTATAATAGTTAGTTGCTAAGTGTAATCAAATGAAACAAAAGAAAACACAAATTAAACTACTTCAAGTGAAATCAACCTTTTATGTTAAATTGAATCCTTCTACACTTAGAAAAATACAACACTAATGCCTAACAAGACTTACCACACAAGCCTTAATACAAACAGTAGAATTAAGTCACCACTTCTAGCTCTAAGTTAGGAAGGTATATGATGTGATATATGTTTTATTTTATGATGTATTATTTTAGATCGGATGTTAGGGTGTATGCTTCGTAGATTGGATGATAGGCCAATATTAGCCTAATCATGTTTTCTGCATGGGACTATACTTAAGGGATGCTTAAAAATAAATGTGAATGCTCTTTTTACAGGTTACTTAAATCCTTAAGCATAATCCAACTTAGGATAGGTGGGCTTAGTTACCCATATGTAGGGACCTAAGTACAAATTATAAATACAACTGCTTGAGATTATATGTATATTTAGCTAACCTCTATTTTTCTATTGTAGTTAGATTTACTTTCCCACATAAATGTAATTTTTGTAATAGGAATTAGGATTAGATGGGCAATGTCCAAGGTTTTGTCTGGGTACCCCGTGATGTCTTTGAAGCAAGACCATCCAAATCAAAGAACGAACCAAATAAGAAATGGAGATATGAAGAAAGAAGACCACCATAACATTTAATACAATTATAATAATTCTTTCATATTCCAGGTTGTACAAGGGTAGAGCTCGGCTACCTATCTTTTATCTCTTCTTGTACATGGTACGATGTTTAACCTTTAATTATGATAGTTTATATAATTGTTTGATGTTATGTTTACATTATGCATTAGGATGACATGCTTTTCATAGTTTGTTAAATGATTGATGCTTTAATGTGTGGCTTGGATACGATTAGGCTCTTAGGATAAAATAACTTTTAACCCAACTAATCACTCATAACTAAATTTTAAACAACTCATAACCTCATCATAAAGCCTAAGACATAAATAAGATAATTAAAAGATTTAGCAACTCATTAGTATTGTATGTTTCACATCATGCATGCATATTCTTTCTCTCTTGAACATGAAAGATCTCCATCCTTGCATGATAAATGAATGCTTGACAGGGCATCCCTTGTGGTGGAGAACACCTTCTTCTAGCTGATTTAACCCATAACCTATTTCATCATGCATTTAGGCATAAGAAATCAAAGCCTCTATCAAAATGATGTGTAAAATGAAATAAAATTTGAAAAGATTTTTGCATCTACAAATTAAGTCATATGCTCATACCACTCATGCTCTAGTCTCTTACGGAGTGTGTTTAGGACTTTAGTCTCTTTCTATTTAAAAAACTATCCTAGCTATCTTGCAATCCATAAGACCAGACTACATGGCTTTAAAATCATAGAAAGAGTTAGCTAGTAGCCACTCCAAGTAATTATAAGTCCAGAAGTTGAATAATTTATTCTCTCTGGAGGTAAACCCTTATGTCCACACACTTAGATTTAGGTCGTTGTAGCTCATACTAAAGCTCCCTAGATTTAGGATCCGAGGTAACTATTTCTTTTGGGCTACGAGCATAAATCAACACCTCATAAGCATTTCCATAACCTTGTGTTGGTGGATTATAAGCCATAGTAATCTAATTAAATTTCAACTCAAAACATATAAATCTCCTCAACTTTAAAATTATAAAGCCCAACCATAAGATAGATTGGAATGCTCACTAGGCCTCCTAGTATCATGAGCATTTCCTACTTATTTTATTTGGATTCCAAAAATAAATCTTCTCCTTGAACTTTCTCATTTGATTTTCCAAATACAACCAATCCTTTAATAGTCTAACCTTGAAATCTTTGAAGAAGATAATTGTCTACTTTAATCAAGAGTATTATTAGAAAATTTCATTTCCTAATATGTATTTAACTATGGAGGATTACCTCCATAGGGATCTTAAGAACTTGGTTTAATATAAACCCTACTTTATTCACCCATGTAAAGTAGGGGAAAAATCTGTACATTTGAAGGCCCATCATGCCTTAGGAGTCCTTATTATGTGATTAGGGCCATTATAGGGTGATGCCACTATCTTTTGAGATAGTACATTATAACTCAATGTTCTACTTGATCACCTCAAAAGTACCCCCATACATCCAAAATAATTACCACCAGGTCCTCTTGCCTTATTCATTGAATCCTCTCAACACCATCCTTTCCTTTTGGGGTTTGGAGATGTCAATCCTCAAGCAGGGAAGGGTTCTTAGACTCATAATGTTGATTGATACACCTGGGCTAACCAAAACTTTGGGTAACCTGTATCTTCCAACATCCACTGTAATGTAAAGATGCGATTGTGCTCGATTGTCCCTAGGAGTAAGTCTTCATCACTGAATGTAACTCCTAAGATGTCCTTCCAGTGGCATGCCTCGCCTTTAGTAGCGGTTAACTGAGCTAAGCATATCTCTAGATCAAGTAAGGCCTTAATTAGAGATTCTCTCATCTCTTTGGATAAGACAAGGACATCATATATGCTTAACTTAGCTGAAAATTATCTAAGGTGAGCTAGGACATTGTAATCAACTCGCTTGGTCCTCCACAAGTATATCCATGGGTGGAGCATCTTATGGAGGACTATCGCTCACTGGAACCAATGACTTGCTTACCCTTATCACGAGGAGATACCCAGGAGGTAGAACTTTGCCATTGTGTAGGTTGACTTCAGTGACATCTTGGAATGATGAGCTTGTGGAAAGTTCTACTTTCTCATCTAGCATACCTACTTCTTATGGGATCCTTGAGTTGACTCCAAGTCAATCTCAAGAGGTGAACCTGATTGATTCATAGAAGGGTAATCTTACTCTAAATTAGAAAGGAAGGGATTGGAACTACTATAGATATTATTTTTATTTATACTCCGAGAGCTTTCAATAGGAATAAAATCAAGAGCATCAGAAGTAGACAATATATAAGTAGAATCAGCTTTCTTCATTAATTTTTTTTGGGTGGAAGTACATGATAGAAATTATGTAAAGTAAGGAGAGTAAGGAATTTAGTGCCCTTATCTATAGATACAACACTCCTGCCAGTAGAAGAGGAGCTAGCAGAAGAGGTGGTAGCTACAATAGTGGAGGAGTACCGACTTGGACTGGGTGCTGCTACCGACTATTCGAAAGTATGGTGATCTATGTCTTGTAATTACCCTCGAAGTTATCCTTTGCAACTAGCAAACCTTCCTAGGTGTTGGAGGTTTGAGATACTTCAGGCGCCTGCAAGGAAAGCTTCTTGAACTTAGAAATGAATATCTTAGAGGTTCGAGATAGGGAGATATCCTAACCTTCTTTAGTCTTAAGAGGATCGTAAGTATCCCCATGGTTTACTCTAACAGAATTAGATGGTTATTCTAATAAGTATTTCTTAGGGATAACTATAGCTCCCAACATGTAGCTGTGCTCAAGCTAGTCCTTAAAAGTGATATAATTCTCTAAGACATGGCCAAACATGAGGTGGTAGAGGCAATAGCTAGGATCATCGCTCTTGCCCACTTCCGCTAGCCTCTTAGGCTCTGGTAACTGAAAGTAAGGTTTCTTTAAGAGATTCTTAAAGATTTTCCAAACTACCTCCCTCTTGAATGAATATGGCTTATTCAATCTATCGATAAGAGTAAGTGGAAAGTAACTACTTGGCGATGGATATGAATACCATTGTTGCAGTGAGGTGGTGGAAATGATCAGGGTGGTGCCGGATGGGTGGTGGAAGAGGAGGTGGAAAAAAGGAGGTGAGCTCATAGTCTATCATTCAACTCTGGCCGGCCCTCGTCCACTAACATAACTCCCCAGCTTCTTCTCAAACACCTTATGGCTTGGGCCTGATGATTGGTCGGTAAAGGGCAATTGTTTGGCTTCCTCTTGTAGCCACCTTGTTGATTAAATTCTCGAATGTTTTGATGGTAAAGCCCTTAAATATGAAGGCGACCGGGCCATGGATATTCTTGAGAACAATCTCAATGGCATGCTGTTCGGATAGGTGTGGTTCGCATTTCATGCTCAGGTTGCGCCACCTGAGAATATAATCAATAAGGGACTCATTGAGTTTATGTTTCTCTATAATGATGTTGCCTACAGTCACCCTCTACTGAGCTCCAAAAACCTATTAATGAAGAGGTTGTCCAACTCAGCAAAAGTCTTCACCAAACCATTGGGAGTGGCACCAATCAAATGCAACACCAGACTACTAACTAAAAGGCGAAGAGGAGTGCGCCACTTAGTGTTGCAACAAATCTAAAGTGTGCAATGAGTTATTGTGGGTTCCACACCATCAAAATCTTGAAGGATGGTGGCACAAAACCCTAAATAAAATAAAAACTAAATAAAAACCTAAACCTAAAAGATAAACCCAAAAATAAAAAATAAAAATAAATAAAAAATAAAACCTAAACCCTAAACTAAAAAATCTAAACCTAAAATAAACAAAATAAAATAAACATAAACCTAAACTAAAATAAATAAAACCCAAACCTAAACCTAAAATAAACTAAACATAAACCCTAAACTAAATAAAATAAAATAAATAAAAAATAGACCTAAACCTAAACTAAAAAAAAAAACCTAAAAAAAACCTAAAATAAAAACCTAAAATCTGAACCTAAAAAAATAAAATAAAAACCTAAACCTAAACTTAAAAAAAAAAATAAAGCCTAAACATAAAAAAATAAAAATAAAACTAAACTAAAAAAATAAACATAAACCTAAACCTAAACCTAAAAAAGAAACTAAAATAAAAAAAGCTAAACTAAAATAAAACCTAAACTAAATAAACTAAACTAAATAAAAATCAAAGATAAACCTAAATAAAATAACAAATAAAATAAATTAAAATAAAAAATAAACTAAATAAACCTACCACTAATTTCTTAAAAAACCCAAACCATAAAACTAACCCTAAACCCTAAAAAACCCTAAACCCTAAACCCTACTAAAGGCCCTAAACCCTAAACTAACCTAACCCTAACCCACCTAAACCCTAAACCTAAACTAAACCTAAACCTAAACCCTAAACTAAACCCCAAATAAACCAAACCTAAACCTAAACCCTAAACTCACTCTAAACTCTAAAGCTCTAAATCCTAAACCCTAAACTAAACCTAAACCTAAACCTTTTAAACCTGCCAACCTAACTAATCCCTAAACCCTAACCATAAACCATAAACCCCCTAAAGGCCTAAACACTAAACTAAACCTACTAAAACCAAACCCTAAACCCTATACCCTAAACTCTAAACTTTAGAAACCTAAAAACCTAAACTTAAACTAAATAAAACTTGAAAAAAAATAAAATAACTAAAAAACCTAAACTTAAATAAAATAAAACAATAAAATAAAATAAAAACCAAAACTATAACCTAAACCTAAACTTAAAAAAATAAAATAAACTAATAAAAATAAACTAAGATAAAATAAATAAAAACTTAAATTAAACTAAAAAATAAAATAAACCTAAGAATAAAAACCTAAATAAAATAAAAATTAAACGTAAACTAAAAATAAAATAAACCTAAAATATAATAAAATAAAAACTAAATTAAAACCTAAACCTAAAAAATAAACTTTAAATTAAAACCTAAAAATAAAAAAATAAAACCTAAACGCTAACTAAAAAAAAAAAACAAATCCTAAAATTAAAATAAAATAAACAAAAGAAAATAAACCTAAACATAAACTAAAATAAACTAAACTAAAATAATAAAACCTAAACCTAATCCTAAAATAAAATAAACCAAAACCTAAACCTAAACTAAATAAAATAAAATAAACAAAAATAAACCTAAACCTACATTAAATATAGAACCTAAAAAATAAACCTAAAATAAAACCTAAACCTAAACCTAAAAAAATAAAATAAAACCTAAACCTAAACCTAAAATAAAAAAATAAAACATAACCCTAAAAAAATAAAATAAAATAAAACTCAACTAAAAAATAAACCTAAACCTAAAAATAAACTAAAATAAATAAACCTAAAATAAATAAACTAAACTAGATAAAAAATAAAATAAAAAATAATCAAAAAATAAATAAAAAATAAACTAAATAAACCTAAACCTACCTTTACTTAATTTAAAAAAAAACCCTAAACCCAAAGGCATAAACACTAAAACCCTAAACCCTAAACCCTAACCCTAAACCCTAACCCAACCCAAAGCAAACCTAAACCTAAACTTAAAATAACTAAATAAATTTAAAATTAAACCTAAATCTTAAAACCTAATAAACCTAAACCTAAACCTAAACCCTAAGAATGGGCAAAACCTTGATGGTAGAAACATCACCATCAAACAGATCAGTCTAGATCTTGTGGTGGAGGAAAAGGTGGAGCCGATCGTTATCGCAATGAAGGTGGGGTATCTGGAGGTGTTGGTGGATATGGAGGTTGTGGTCGGAGCAGTGGTGGCTATGGACGTGGGAGGAGTGATGGAGGTTACAGCCATGGTGGTGGCAGAGGGAGAGATCATAGATATGATGGTGGATCCCACTACTCGAGAGGTTGGGGTTATTTTGATGGGAACTGGAGAAATTGAAGAATAATCGATCTGATCTGTTGCTTATGGAACTGTGTCTTTACAATAGAGACGGTTCTAGTTACCTGGAGTTTTTGATTTGCACTAAGCGTGCTCATTTTTGATCTATGTCATCACTTATGTCTTAGAAAACATTATGTGTTACTTGGTTGATCAAATTGAAAAGAAGAAATGTTGAATCTGAATTTGTTCTCAGTTAAATTAAAAAAAAAAAACCCTAAACCCTAAACTAAATCCTGAACCCTAAACCTAAAACTTAAACCCTAAACCCTAAATCCTAAAAACCTTAAACCCTAAACCCTAAACCCTAAACCCTAAAAAAAAATAGAAACCATAAACTGTAAACCCCAAACCCTAAACCCTAAACCCTAAACCCTAAAAAGCAAAAAACCTAAACCTAAACTAAACCAAATCTAAAAATAAAATAAATAAAAAAACCTAAACCAAATTAAAATAAAAAAATAAAATAAAATAAAACATAAACTAAAAAATAAACTAAACTAAATAAAAATAAAAAATAAATTTAAATAAAAATACAAAATAAAATAAACTAAAATGAATAAAAAATAAACTAAATAAACCTAAACCTAACGGTATACTTATTTTTTTTTAAAAAATCCCTAAACCCCAACCTAAACCCTAAACCCTAAAAGCATAAACCCTAAAACCCTAAACCCTAAACCCTAAAACTTAAACCCTAAACCCTAAACCCTAAACCCTAAACCCCAAACCCTAAACCTAAACCTAAAGTAACTAAATAAATTAAAAATAAACCTAAACCCTAAAACCTAATAAACCTAAACCTAAACCTAAACCCTAAGAATGGATAACCTTGATAGAACATCACCATCAACCATGCTCGCCTAGGTCGGTGGAGGTGAAGCCAAAGGCGGTGATTATCGTAGTGGTGGTGGGGATCTAGAGGTGTTGGTGGATATGGAATCGGTGGATCCAACTCGAAAGGTCGGGTGGTTCATGGGAACTAGAAACAATACCGAGCCGATCTGCTATAGACTGTGTCCTTAGTAGAGATAGTTCAGTTATCTAAGGTTTTGATTTGCTCTATGTGCTCATTTTTTATCTATGTCGCCACTTATGTCTTAGAAAACTTGTGTTACTTGGTTAATGAAATCAAAAAGAATAAATGTTGAATCTGAATTTGTTCTATGTTAAAAAAAATCAAAAACCTTAAACCCTAAATTAAAACCTGAACCATAAACCTAATGCCTAAACCCTAAACGCTGAACCCTAAACCCTAAACCTAAAACACTAAACCTAAAACCTAAACCCTAAACCCTAAACCTTAAAATAAGGCTCCCAAAAGAAAAGAAAAAAAAACCCTAAACCCTAAACACTAAACCCTAAACCCCAAACCCTAAACCCTAAACTAACCTTAAAACCTAAACCCTAAAAAAGCTAAAAACCAAAACCTAAACTAAATAAAACCTAAAAATAAAATAAATTAAAAAACCTAAACCAAAATAAAATAAATAAAATAAAATAATATAAAAACATAAACTAAAACCTAAACCTAAAAATAAACCTAAAAAGAAAATTAAAAACTAAAATAATGTAAATAAAAACCTAAACTAAACTAAAAAAATAAAAAACCTAAATAAAATAAAAACTTAACCTAAAATAAAAATAAAATAAACCTAATAAATAAAATAAAAACTATATAAAAACTTAAACCTAAAAAATAAACCTAAAAATAAAAACTAAAAATAAATAAAAAATAAAACCTAAACCTAAACTAAAAATAAAAACCCTAAACCTAAAATAAAAATAAAATAAACCTAAACCTAAACTAAAATAAATAAAACCTAAACCTAAACCTTAAATAAACTAAAACTAGACCTAAACCTAAACAAAATAAAATAAAATAAACTAAAAATAAACCTAAACCTAAACTAAAAATAAAACCTAAAAATAAACCTAAAATAAAACCTAAACCTAAACCTAAAAAAAAATAAAATAAAACATAAACCAAAACCTAAAATAAAAATAAATAAAATATAAACCTAAAAATTAAAATAAAATAAAATTAAACTAAAAGATAAATATAAACTTAAACCTAAATGTAAAAAATAAACTAAAATAAATAAACCAAAAATAAATAAACTAAACTAAATAAAAATAAAATTAAACATAAATAAATAAATAAAATAAAATAAAATAAAATAGAATAAATAAAAAATAAACTAAATAAACTAAATAAAAAAACCTTAAACCTTAAAGCTAAACCCTAAAACTAACCCTATACCTACAACCCAAAACCCTAAACCCTAAAACCTTAACCTTAAAACCTAAAAAACCCAAAAACTTAAACCCCAAACTAACCCAAAACCTTTAACCCTAAACCATAAACCCTAAACCCTAAAAACCCTTAACCCTAAAGCCCAAGCCCTAAACCCTAAACCCTAAACCCTAAACTTAAACCCTAAATCTTAAACACTAAACCATAAACCCTAAACTCTAAACCTAAACCTTAAAACCATAAACCCTAAAACCCTAAACCATAACCTAAACCCTAAACCCAGCATAAACCAAAACCCTAAACCCAAACCCTAAACCCTAAACCCCAAACCCTAACCCTAAACCCCAAACCCTAGTGTTAAAACCTAAAGTAACTAAATTTAAATATAAACCTAAACCTAAAACTAATAAACCTAAACCCTAAGAATGTAAAACCTTATCGAGAAACATCATCACAACCGTGCAGCCCAGATCTAGATTCAAGGAGTGGGCGGTGGTTATCACAGTGATAGTGGGGGATCTGGAGGTGCTGGTGGATATGGAGGTTGTGGTTGGAGTAGTGGTGGTTATGGAGGTGGAAGGAGCGATGAAGGTTACAACCATGGCAGTGGTGAGGGAGAGATTGAGGGTATGATGGTGGATCCCGCTACTCGAGAGGCCAGGGTGGTTCTGATGGGAACTAGAGAAATCAAGAAGACCACCCGATACTTATGGAACTGTCTTTACATTAGAGACAGTTCTAGTTATCTAGGGTATTTAATTTTCTCTATGTGTGCTCATTTTTTATCTATGTCATTGCTTATGCCTTAGAAAACTTGGTGTGTTACTTGGTTGATGAAATAGAAAAGAAGAAATGTTGAATCTAAATTTGTTCTCTATTAAAAAAACCAAAAACCCTAAACTTTAAACTAAAACCTGAACCTTAGACCTAAAACCTAAACCATAAACCCTAAAACCCTCAACCTTAAACACTACACCCTAAACCCTAAACCCTAAACCCTAAAACCTAAACCCTAAACCTTAAACCCTAAAACCTAAAACCTCAACCCTAAACCCTAAACCCTAAACCCAAACCCTAAACCTTATACCCTAAACCTCAACTAACCCTAAACCATAAACCCTAAAAGGTAAAACCTAAACCTAAACTAAATAAAACCTAAAATAAAATAATAAATAAAAAAACCTAAACCAAAAATAAAATAAAAAATAAATTAAAATAAAACATAAACTAAAACCTAAACCTAAAAAGAAAATAAAATAAAAAATAAAAACTAGACTAAAATAAAATAAATAAAAACCTAAACTAAACTAAAAAATAAAAAACCTACTACTACTACAACAACAAAAACAACAAGCCATTAACCAACTACTTGGGGTTGGCTACATGAATCCTTCTCCATTGTGTCCTATTATGTGTCAAATTCTCATTTAATTCAAGTATACTAAGGTCATTTTTTATACATCATAACCATGTTGTTTTTGGTCTACCTCTACCTTTCTTTACATAAAGCAAATCTAATGTATCTACTCCCCTAATCGGGTCATTGGACAGCCGACACTTTATGTCACCAAACCATCTAAGGCGACTCTCTCTAATATTATCTGCCACTAGAGCTACTCCAACTTTCCAACATACTCATTTCATATTTTATCTCTAAGAGTAAAGCCATTCATCCACCTGAGCATCCTCATCTCCACAACACTTAACTTGGTCTCATGCTTCTCTTTTATTGGCCAACATTCTGCACTATAAATCATTGTAGGTCTTTCCACAATCTTATAAAATTTTCCCTTAAGTTTAAGCGATACTTTTCTATCACACAACAGGCCAGATGCATTCCTCCACTTCAACCATCCAACTTGAATTCTACTAATAACATCTCCATCTATTTCACCATCAATTTGAACAATAGAGCCTAAATATCTGAATCACTCACTCTTTTTAATGACTTGTTCACCTAATGTCACAACACTACCACTATAACTTCTACAACTAAAGTTACACTCCATATATTTAGTTTTAGATCTACTTAAATGAAAACCTTTAGACTCTAAGGTTAACCTCCATAATTCAAGTTTCTATTGGACTCCCTCTCTAGTCTTATCAACAAGAAGAATGAAATCAAGAAAAAGCATTCACCAAGGTACATCTTCTTATAAATGCCTAGTAAGAACATCCATATCTAAAGCAAAAAAAGATAAGGGCTTAAAGCTGATCCTTGATGTAATTCAACTAAAATAGGAAAATATTTTTTTCAATCCTCCTTGGGTTTGGACACAAGTAATAGCTCTAGTATACATATCCTTAATGACTTAAATATAATTAATATTAACTCCTTTATTTTCTAGAACTCTCCAAAGAACATCTTTTGAAACTTTGTCATAAGCTTTCTCTAAATCAAGAAAAAATCATATGTAGATCCTCCTTGCTTTCTTTATACTTCTCCATCAAACCTCATAACAAATGTATAGCATCCATAGTAGATCTACCTAGCATGAAACCAAATTGATTGTGAGAAACTTTTGAATGACATAGTATCAATTACTCTCTCCCATAATTTTAATGTGTGACATATTATGGTGTTTATTTTTTATATCTATTTGTGTATATGTAAGGGGGACACCATGCAGATCTGAGGATGTACTTATTGAAGTGATCAAGTTCGACATCAAGGAATAGTGTACTATCTTAAAAGGTAGAAGTCACTGTCCTACAATGGACCTAATCACCTAATAAAGACTTCTAAGGCAAGATGGGTCTTCGACTATACAAGAGATTTTTTGCCTATTTTACATGGATGAATAAAGTAGGGTTTATTTAAATCGGATTCTAAAGTTCCCTATGAGGGAAAGCCCCATAGTTAATTATATTTCAAGGAAGGTGAGTTTCTTAGGAATACTCTCAATTAAAGTATATAATTATTGTCTCCAAAGAATTCAAAGATAGGACTATCCATAAATCAATTATATCTAGAAGATCAAAAGGAGAGATTTATTATCAAAGCCAAAGGAGATGAGTAGGGAATGCTCATGATACTAGGAAGCATAGTGAGCATTCCAATCTATCTTATGGTTATGCTTTATATGTTTGATATTGAGGAGAAATTACATGTTTGAGTCAGAATTTTATTAGAAAGCTAGGACTTATACTCTAACAACACAAGATTGTTAGGGTGCCTAACAGGTGAGGATTTATGCCTATAGCCCAAGGGGAAATGACAACCTCAGATCCTAAATCTATGGAGCTTTGGTGAAGTCCAAAGCACGGCCCAAATCTAAGGTGAAAGTGGGTATATGGTTTATCTCCACAAGAGAGAGTAAACCACCCGACTGTTGGACTTATAACTGCCTGGAGTGGCAGCTAGCTAACTCCTCCTACATTTTAAAACCATGTGGTCAAGTCATATGCTTTGCAAGATGGTTAGGCTATTATTTATTTAGAAAAGAAATTAAGTCCTTAAACCCACTCCCTAAGAGACTAGAGCATGAGGGGTATGAATAATGGCTTAATCTAATGCAAATTCTTATCAAATTTTACTTAATCTAGGACTCTTTATTTTGATAGAGGCTATAGGATTTTGTATGCCTAAATGCATGAGAAGTTGATTATGGACCAAATCAAAAGAGAAAGAGTTGTTCTTCCATCATAGGCCCTTAAAGGTTATGCCCATTTCTATTTGGCAAAGATGGAAGCCCTCTCTTAACAAGAGTGAAATAAAATGATTATGCATGATATTAAACATACAACATCTAGCTAATGTGTTGCTAAATATTTTATTATCTTGATTTAATGCTTTGGCTTTTACATTAGGTTATGAGTTATTTTAGAGATTTAGTTATGAGTTGTTAGTTTGGGTAGAAAAATTAATTTGAATCCTTGGAGCCTAATCGCATCTAGGCCATACAACAATCACCAAGCATAAATAAACTATGAAGATATATATTTTTTCTAATGTACAAGCTAAATAAAATATCAACCAATTTTATAAAGCTATCACAAAAGAATAAAAGGTCGATGGGTACCATCATAACTGAAAAGAAATGTGGGTAGCCAAGCTCTACCCTTATACATCGGTATAATAAAAAATAATAATGCAATTACAAATGATGAATGTTATGGGGTTTCTTCATTCTTTTTTTTTTTCTTTACTTCTTTCTTTTTTTCTCTTCATTTGATTTGCTCCATTTCTTTCTTACTTTTGTCTTGATTTGGATGTGCTCCAAAGGCATCACATGGTACATAAGACTTGGTCTTATAACCAATGCTAATTCTAATCCCCTATAACACTTATCCTAATCCTAATGCAAAATTACATTAAAAGAAGAAAAGTAAATCTAGCTACACCTGCAAAACAAGTGTTAGCTAAACACACCATACAACCCAAGCAGTTATATGAATAATTTGGACTTAGCACCCCACACATGGATAACCAAGCCCACCTATCCTAACTTGGGCTATGCTTAGGGGTATAAGCAACCTGCACAACATAAACATTTATATTTTTATTACAATGACCCCTTAAGCATGACCCCTTGCAGAAAACATGATTAGGCTAATAATGGCCTAACATCCAGACTATGCACATACACCCTAACATCCAGTCTACAACAACACATCACAAAACAAGCATACATCAAACCATACACCACCCTAAGATAAAGCTAGAAGTGGTGACTTAGTCTAAAGTGTGTGCATCAAGGCTTGTGTGGTATGTCCTAACTAGGTTTTAGAGTTATAATTTTGCTAAGTGTGGAGGATTTAATTTATGAAGGGTTGATTTCTCTTTAAATGATTTAATTAATTTAAAGATTTTACTTAATATTTTCTTTTGTTTCATTTGACCTACAAAACAACTAAGTGTTATAAAGAGAAGAAAGAGAGGAAACCTCTCTTTCATCTTTACCTTAAGTCACTTCTAAAGTAAGTTAATTAATCAATTTCCTTTAGTGAGTGGCTTATTACATGTTTTGATTAATCCTAAGTTTAGGTTCACTCTAAATGACCTAGTTTAATAAGAAAGACATCTTAGGATTAATTACAATGAATTACCATCACATAACACATATTCATTCATTTCTTTCCATCATGTTTATCTTGCATATGATTAAGTCCTAAGCATACCTTTACATATAATGCTTGTCTTAGCACACTTAAGTGATGAATGTAAGGAAATGTGTTTGAAATTTAGATATTTCACTTGGTTGAATTATGAATGCATGTCTTTTAATAAAAGGAGGGATTTTTCATCCATTAGTTAGATACACATTCACATGTATAAAATTTTTTAAGTGAGTATGACACCATTATTCTACACTGCAAGGTACAAGACCTACTTGCTACTTAAAGCCTCGCAGCCCCGGGGTGTCCAGACTAATATACCACTTTTCTTAGATACATGTAGATATATAAACAACTATAAGGATAAGAAAACTCTTGCAAAAGTTGTACTTTTAATTTACTTGATTCATGTTTCCTATTCATTGATTATATCACACATTCATATGTATAAGAATTTTAAGTGAGTAAGGCGCCATTGTTTACGCACTGTGGTGTAAGGTACAAGACCTACATGGACTACTTAAAGTCTAGCCCTAGGTGTCTAGACTAATATGCCACTTTTCTCAAATACAAGTGAATGTACAAAAGACCCACAAGAGCAAGAAGCCATGCAAGAGGTCACATTTGATTTGATTGAATGATTTACATATGTGATATGAAATTCTTCCTAAGTCTTAGCATGGAGATGCATAGAATAGATTTAGACAAATGTTGTGTTCTTTTCAAATGAACTTTACATTTGTAAATCCTATATGAATCCATGTAAGATAAGAAAAGAGAACTTCATATTTCATATCTTATATTATCAACACATGCAAACTTATATACTTGTAATTAATATCACTTCATATATTATAATTGATTTATGGGCTTTTAAAATAGCTTTCTATTTAATAGTAGTAATAGCCACACCTATTTTTTAATTTAAGTCAACACATGCAATTTGACATAGAAGAAACCATTTCATTTAATTAGTTTTAAAAGAAATGAATGCATGATTTCACATGGCAAGCAATATTTAACATGATTAGAAAGAAATAAAGGAATATAAGCACATGATCTCATTCATCCTAATTAATTCCTAAGGATAATCATATTAAACAAGGCTATTTAAGATAAACCAAAGTTCTTTAAAGACATTTTTAATCTTGAGTTTGATTTGATTTAGGAAATATGAAAGAGGTTTACTGATCCTAATCCAATTCCCCAAGTGTGAATTAATTTGGTTTAATGAAGAATATTTAGGTTGATTTTATGTTTTGACTAGGTTAAGGTGTGAATTAAGTGAATTAATTAACCCTTACCTATATCACCTAAGTTAATTAACTAATTAATAATAAGCCAATTGATATGCAACCATATGAAAAGTAAATTTGTAATGCTC